>OX392500.1:26552335-27169210 GCA_947623375.1 Apotomis capreana
ACATGTATTAAACTATGGACATCTCGGAGTCAAAATGATGATGAACTGTATTTTATTGGTTGTTTGTGTCAAATTCAAGGCGAACGCTTCTTGGGACGTGGTGACACGAGCTACCGACGCGTGTCCGCCGCTACGTTTTGCCATTGTATCTTCGACGGATACTCTGTCATATACCGCAGCGTTACCTGATTTCATACTTTTCAACCCTTTCACAATCTTTTCCAATACTGTGCATTTAATTTCCCTTTTATTTGTCTAGTTCACGTCGTCAAAGGGCTCTTGTCCTAACATATACGGTATATCCTGATATATACGGTTTCGCTACGCTTGGTACGGTCACCATATGTATGTATCAACACATGTGAACGTTATATCCTTCGTTTTTTTTCTTCGAACCTGAAAGTGCCTCCAATCCTGCTTGCATGATTTGACCAAAACATACATACAGATAGCAAGTAAAGTAAAAGCTTGTAAAAATAATTGCTAAACTCTGTTTCAGAATAAAACAAGAGATAACAACTGAGCGTGGACTCGAGTGAGACGAGTAAATGAAAATGTTCTTAGAGTTGGCATACAAAATGTAACTGGCGAACGACCGGTTTTTGGGCCTCAGAGGCAAAAAGGGAGGTGAAGGGGTTTTTTTGGGAATTGTGCATCGGCTACGCGAGAGGACTCATGACACCCGTTCTGGGTCAATATTGGGGCAAAGGCTGTCCATCGTGATTCAACGTGATTTAGGGGCCTTTGCGCCTGTATAGATAAGGGGCGGGTTATTTGATTAGGTAGTCTATTTTGTACAGTTTTTGTTATATTTGTAAATATTAATATTTTTGTTTTTATCAAATAAACTTTTTTACTTAGCAACATAACGATCGAAGGTTCAGTCCGTAAGTTAAATTGTCTAATTAGTATTGAAAATGTTCGCTATCTTTGTATTTTACTCAACTATAATTTGCTTCGCTCCCCACTTGAACTAACTCCATGTGAGATCTATTTACTGAAAAATAAGTTCTACATAGATTTCTTAAAAGTGGACACAATAATGTATTAAGTGAAGTTACCAACGGGAGCGAAGCGTAGCTGTCTGGTGCGACTGCTTAAGAAGGAATGGGAAGGATTTTGGGAAAGCGTAAGACGTTTTAAAGATTACGGTGGGTACCCGCCGAAAACCCGAGGCCAGAGCGTAGTGGAGAGCAAGTTATACTGCGTTTTGAATTTGTGTTGGAGGAAAGACCGGATTCTGGTGCACGGTTGTAATGAGTGTCGGTTCAATATCCAACGGTAATAGACATGCATGGATATACGTGTAACGATAGCTGTTCAATTATTTATTTATGAATTAACTAACTCTCTGACAGAATTAAAAGAGAATGATTGTGGATTGATGATGGAGTAATTACGTGTTCAATTCTTCTTTTACGATGCTGTCAGTTCAGTCCAGTATCGCTTTCGTCGACAGATTGAATTTTGCAGGAGATTGTGAGAATCATAATAAAGTTTCGTAAACGAATGGAATTAAATTGAATGCCAAAAAGGCGAAAGCCATGGTATTTGATAAAGAAAATAGTATTAAAATTGTGTGTGTATGGTTGCGAATGATGGTGAGATATTATTATTATTATTATTAAAGAGTTTCACTCTTGTCGGTGCAGTTCTCTCCAGTCCGTTCTACTTAACGCCAGTTCTTTGACTTCCCGATACAAACCGATATATGAAGAGAGGTGAAGGGAGAAAGGACTCATGACACGATATTAGAACACGTGAATTAGGATGTTCACAAGAGACGGTCGACCCGTTTTCCGAGCTGCCCAGCCATGAAATCTCTAAGATAAGGCGTCTCTGGATGTGCATAGAAGTGTATTGGTTCCAACATTTTTGTGAACGGAAAGTTGGATGTAGCAGACGAAGCAAGAAATTAAAATAAATGCAGTTTGTAAACTTTAAGGTGTGAAAAAGGTGTAGTAATTCTAATTGAGAAATGGATGCTAAGGTAGTGTGGGTATGTTAGAGAGGATGCATGGAAGTAGATTGAGCAGACAAATCTACAAGGTAAATGGATATGTAGGAAGAAGAAGACATAGACGAACGTTTCTCGATTACACGTTCTATAAAAGGGCAGGTCAAAAGAACTCTAAACCAACGAGCATGCAGGCTAAATAAATTAGTGTTGAAGTGCAACGTGCACGCCAGGACCGTAGGAAGAGTATGAACTTAGCTATGGCTACGCCGTTGGGAAAAAGGCGTGATTATAAATATCAAGTCACAAAATCTCTTACTAGATTCTTACTTCAGAACAATGGATCTGGGTGGACAATAATCGCTGATGCTGAATGTAGAATGGATCTTAAGAGAATGATGCAAACGGTATGCTAGGTCATAAGGTAGAGAGAGATTTGTTTAAGGTATTTGCTGCTGAAAGAGAGTAAATTCAGTAAATTCAAATATCAGCATCGTCGTGTATTGTATGTATATAATATTTAAAACCTTTATAAATAAAATATAAGAAAGAAAACATGCATATTAAGATAACTAATTTGGGCCACTGGGTCACCTGAAGGATCTTGGAAGGACCTTGACATGGATAAGGAACGTAGGTTGCTGGCTGTCCGTTGTAATATGCTGGCTAGATTTGCACTCTGTACTACACAAGTTAAATTAACGCTATTTAAAGCATATTGTCAGTCTATGTACACGTGCTGTCTATTGGTCTCATATTCGCAGCGGCCATATAGCGACGTGCATGTCCATTTAATTCAGTGAATAAAGGATTTCGACCTTACAAACGGTCCGGAATTTTTGAATTTTTGATATGTTGTCTAGGATGGTTAGTCAGTGTTTAAAATGCAAAATGCACAATTCCCCCCCACCGCGCCCGCCGCCATATTGAAAAAACCGGCACTCTCTTCATATTTTTGCTCATATCTTCCTTTAGGAGCATTTTAGCTAGAAGAAAGCTTCAACAATGTTATAGAGAGTTAAATTTACTACATTTTCCATTTTATATTTTGTTTCTAGGACAGAGAGTTATGGAGATATCCTGCACATTAAAAAAAACGTAAAAAGTCTTTATAGATAGTTTAATTGTTTTCCTTGACAATATTTTATGATATCCAGACAATTTGTTATCGTATAATTTATTTCAAATGCATGTATTTTTTAGTATACGCCCGATCCATTCTCAGAGTTGTTATTGTTATCTCATGGTGGGCGGCGTGAAGGACACTTGTTTTATAATTGTCCTTGGTGGGCGGAATGTTCAACGGTGTGTTGACATTTTGTCTCTCTATAATGTAATAGCCCAATAGCCTGCTAGATGGCGTTGTTACTTTGGTAAAATCGGCTACTTCACGCTGTTAAGATTTTCCCTGAGATAATGACCCCATTTCGATACATTTACTTTTTTGTACATTGATCGTCTGCAAATATATTGTTTATATTTCAAGCAGCAGTGTATCATTTACTGGAAGCCAGTTGTTTATTGGTAAAAATTATTTAAAACATTTCAGTAGGAAATTGCGATTTTTTACGTTTTTTTTAATGAGGATATCTCCATAACTCTCTGTCCTAGAAAAAAAATATAAAATGGAGAATGTAGTAAATTTAACTCTCTATAATATTGTTGAAGCTTTCTTCTAGCTAAAATGCTCCTAAAGGAAGATATGAGCAAAAATATGAAGAGAGTGCCGGTTTTTTCAATATGGCGCCGGGCGCGGAGTGGGGGGAATTGTGCATTTTGCATTTTAAGCACTGACTAACCATCCTAGACAACATATCAAAAATTCAAAACTACCGGACCGTTTGTAAGGTCACACATAGTACTTTAGTCTCTATTCACCGTATTAATTACAATAACGCATTCAGGGTGCGTGGCGGTGTAGCGTGACGGATGCCCATACAGATGGTTTCCCGGCCATCATGAGGAAGCGGTGTGCATCTGCATTAAAGCGCTTACGCGAGAGCTCCAACAGTCGTGTGTTCTCAGACCGGTGCGGTGGAACTCTCCACTCCTGCGGAGGTGGATCCAAGTCCACACTGTGTGATTCGTTTTATTTTATTCTGTCCAATAATGCTAACAGTATGTATTAAGTTATTGTTACTGACAAATAATATGGATTTATAATCTTAAATGAAGTATGAATTGAAATGAATAAAATTGTACCTTGTTTAAAAGAGATAAACCGGCCAAGTGCCAGTTTAACTCACGCACCGAGGGTTTCGTGCTTGTCCCATCTTAACACGTTCGCACTCCCCATACAAAATGTTTCCATTTTCTTGGATGTCCAAGCAAATTACTTCCATCACACGTCCGTGCTCCACGTTTGGGTCACTATGAAACGACCAGGTACGCACTCAGATTGTTACCATATAGAATGCTATTTCATATCTAACTAAAATATTAAACAAAGAAAAGTTTAGCCTTTAGGAGTAACGGAACAGCCCGGGAATAGAACCCGGGGCTCGTCAGTGTCGGGGGTAATAGTGGTGTTTCCACAGTTAAGGTTTAAGATCATTTTAATCTCATAAGAATTACAGTACACAATAGATAGCACTAGTACATCAATTTCCATAAGAAAGTAATAGCTAATGTCATTTCTATGTAGTATGCTCCCCAGCGGCGCCACAAAAAATTACCATTATTTCGTTCCCTGGTACAGGTACAGCCAATAACATGATATATACATGGTGTACCTTCAAGGTACATCATTTCACCATTTATAATTCATTGATTTTTATTATGGTGGCGCCGCCACAGAGCAGCACACATTCTTTCTTATTTTATTATATATTTTTTTAACCAACTTTAAAAAAGGAGGGGGCTCTCAATTCGGTTGTATGTTTTTTTTTTATGTTTGTTACCTCGGAACTCCGTCATTTGTCAGTCGATTTGGAAAACTCTTTTTAGGTCCATGAATAGACATATCAAGGTTGGTCCCATACAATTTTGGTGAAGATCGAATGACGAGATCCATGAGGAAGCGAAGGAATTCATGAAATTTTATAGGCACATAATATTTTTCATATATTTTCTAAAACTATTTAAGTATTTGCATATGGTAGTCAACATTTTCTAATGCTGAGCTGATGATGGAAGGTACAACTCCTTAACGGTTAGGAGTTAGGAGATAATTCAAACGATATGTTGATACATTTGCTTAGGCGCTTTTAATAATCCCTTTTATCAAGTTCCACGCGTACGTAGTCGCGGGCAAAAGCTAGTAATAGTATAATAATTGAGTGGTTGGGACCTACTTCAAAGGGTGAGTCAAATGTAATCTGTACTTGAACGGGTTATTTTTGGCTTTTTAGTTTTATTGAAGTCGGTTCTTTTTTTGCTAATTTTTTTTTTAAAGTTTCTGGATAGTTCCATATAGGTCCTAAATCGAAATCTACTCCACAACGAAAATCTCACGATCCTGAGGATTACACTGAAAAGGTATACAAGTAATTAAGCTTGTGAAAACTGCCGTCAAAATCAAAGTGATTTAAAAAAAAAACATTAGGGAATAATCCACATTTTTCTTCGATGGGGGAAGTGGTGGTACGGATAGACTGAATCGGGGGGTATGATGATGATTAATTTTCTGTCAAGTCTAGCCACATGTTATATATGAAATGATACTTTATTATTTAGGTGATGGATGCAGGTCTCATCGTATTCATCCAACTTCTTATTTCTACAATTTCTACTGATAAGCGCTCTCAAAAAGTACGGAAATATTGACACAGGTAAGGCGTTTGTGTTTAATTCTGAGGAGTTTTCATACCCATCACAACCAGACATGGTATAATACTTAACACGTTCACTGTCCCATTTTGACATGTTATGTCTCTGTAATATAGAGGCTTTGAGACACGGACAGTGAACGTGTTATTCTTTCCATAATAATACGAAGCGGCCTGGTAGACATCTGGTAGAGCAGTCCCAGTGTGCCACATTTTTTAAAGTCCAGGAAGATAGAGATAACTTTCATATTTCAGTGAAAGTGCGCAAGCGAAAGTATTCTGGAAACGACAAGTATATAAGGCTAGGCTGGACTGGTGATTTTTTACCACTGTGACAGAACATTTTTTGTCTCTTTTTCACATTCTAAATGAGAAAAAAGAGGATATACTGTCACGGTGACAATAATCATTCTTTCACGTTTAGGGCAAAATAGTATCTCTGAAACTCTGGACACTCACTACCTGCTGTAGTAGATGTATGTTAGGTACCTTCTTGGCCAGGTATACTTTCGGTACCAGCTAATCTTGTACAGTGCGTGAGCTGACGATATGATTCTAGTTTAATACCTATCTCACTCGCACATATGTGTTCGAGATAAGAACTTCTTCCATTTCATCCAAAGCCGTATCCCAATCTTAAAGCTTACGACCTGTATGTGAGACGGGCTAAATACTGACGGAATGCTCGAAGTGTCTTAAAAACTAGTAGTAGTAATAAATAATCAAGACGCATATCAAGTTGCAGAAATGTAGATAGATATCGCAACGAGATTATTGTATCATCGTCCCGCTCTAATCCATATAGCATGAGTAAGATAGATAATGAACGTTTATGCTCTGAATTTTCGTTCCATACCTATACATACTTTTATGTATTGCTTACTGTCTTTGGCGCGCGGCGTTTATAAACGATTATATGGATCTAGCATTATTGACGTATATCATTAGTTCGGCTACTCAACACGTTTAGTAATTACTGTCAAGAATAATGTCAGTGTCAGTTCTCCTATTCCACACTAGATGGCCAGTGTAGTTTCAATAAAATTGCATTTTATTGCAATATAAACATTTTATGACTGCAAGTTAAGCATATTTATTTAAAAATATAATTGTATCATTCAATTCCAACCATTTCTAAAGTTGTCAAGCTATTTATTAATATACCTACTGGCGCTACCATCTATGTAAAAGCTCTAAAAATATATGAGTTAATTAGTACCAACTTTCGCCACATGCAGTTAATTACCGAACATTAAACTCTAATTACGCGAGAACCCCATTGATTCATAAGGTAATAATTATCTAACCACCTTTTTTGCGTCATTATAAAACTATCTGCACCGGTCTCATCTCTGTTGGTGGGTGGGGACACCCCCCATACAAATTTGCCCATCGTCCTTAACAATAAAACATGTTAGTATCCCGAAATTAACACATTTGTTGTTATATGATACAAGTAGTAACCTTACTGTATTCATTTTTGATAATTACTCGGAATTTAACCGCTTAGAAAATTACGCTGGTAAACCCATCAACATCAAACACATTGACAGTGGCACGACATGTATGGTCATGTCATCTATTCATAATCTATTCATAGTCAGTACATACTGTATTATATTTTCTTATGGAGTGCTAGAAAGAGTATTTATTATGTATTGTAAAATGTCCACGACGATATGCTGTAAAAGAAATAACCAAAAAAGGTACATTGCGACTAAAAATATTGTCTAATACTAAAATAAACGATTAGGATACAAAGCGATAATTTAATACACGATCAAGGTGAAATGCGACTTAAACTAATAGCGACTTAAAAAAGTCACGATTGAGACACAACACGATAGTTAAATGCACGATCGAGGTGAAATGCGACTCAAACTTATAGCGAATAAAAAAATAAACCATTAAGACACAACGCGATAATTAAATATACGATCGAGGTGAAATGCGATTCGGTGAATTGCTACAAGGAATTTATGCTTTTGAGGTAAAGAACTAACAAATGATTTGAAATAGCCTACATTTCTTTTTTAGAAACAGCTCCGTTGCCAGTGGCAGTTGTCTGATATTTTTAAATTGAAGTTTACAGGCAACATTATTCTAACAGTTTTAATTTTTATCACTTAATAGATAAAAAGATGGTATTAATTTGCCATTGATCACTTTCAATTGCAAATTTCTATTTGTTGGTAGGGACATTTTTTTTTGCATAGCGATGTAGACTAAAAATTGCTAGTTTTATTTAAAAATTGGTCGTGGTGGTAGTAATTTTGCGCATCTTCGGTAAAGTTTGTATTTTACAATGTGCATGCAAGTAGGTAATGACATGAAATATGTTTTTTGTATAGTTGGTGTTGTATTATGAAAATAATACCTACTGCTTTAATTCACTGATTAATCGAGGTATGTAAGTTTGTATCAATATATTTTGTGTTTGTAGCTGGACTCATTTCAATTATGTGTGAGTTATGATAGTTATAGGATACTTTTTATCCAACTACAATGAATAAAAAAAGGGTTTAGCCTATTCCTTCCCCCTCGCAAACGAAGTTCCGGCGCCTTCTAGTGTAATAGTCTTATTAACCTTACGAGGCATACTCTTGAAACAATGAAATTTTTTTAAATAAAGTCTTGTAAATTGGTCCTTCGAAATAGGTGGGATTACGTTCCATAAGTTCGAGCCGAGTCGGCACGTGACGTCGTTACGGAGACGTGGTCGCGGTAAGGACGTGCCCATACTTCGCCAAATTATCTTCTTATAGGTAAGTTTATTATAATTACAGACCAAGCAGATGAACGGACAACCAATCGAAAAGATGGACTTGGAAAACCTTTAAAAAATGTGCTAAAACAGTATTTCTGGGTGTTTTATAGGTGCGGGTCTATTAGAACAACAATGACACGCGACTCTTTCTCGCCGAGATATAATACCTATCTCTTTCTGTACAGTACTCTGAGGGAGTGACGGGTGATACTATGTCGTGCGACAAAAGTCACGGAGCATAGTTGTCCTAGACGGGCTGATAGAATATATTATTTTTGCTCAAACGTCAATTGCATGTCAAGATATATCAGACATGCCCAAACTCAGGTTTCAGTTTTCTGTCGTCGTCAAAACTCCCATGACTCGCATATCGAAATAAATACAATATTGCGTAAGATTTATGCAATGTAGGTACACCAATATAACCAATAAACATTATTAATACTTTGAAAAGGAACACAGGATAGGGACAGACTTAGTCTGTAATTAAATAACACCAAATTGGGATCACTACACGCTGTCAGTTGCGCTATACCTACCGTTGCAAACCATAGTGGTTCACTACGCCTTCTTCTTTTATTTGCACAAATCACTGACAGGGATTGCACCCGCCTCCGTCGGTCGCGTTGCCACACCACACCCCACCATCAGCAATCATGCCCCATTTTACACAAACAACCTCAAACATACCATTCGCAGGCGGTTTCTGTGAAGATCAAAAGAAAGAACTTTCTGTATTATTATTTTTTCCCGGGGCGGCAAATGTTGTGAACGCGAAGACCAAGTTTCTTCAACTAGATGAGCGTAGAAATTCTTGTCGCACGTTATAGCGTCACGCGATACTCTCTTACTGTACTGCATGTGCAGGGGAAGCACATCCTGCCACGACTTTGCTTGTCGCGTGACTCAGCATTGCCTGTCTTGCTCACACGGCATTGAAAATAAAGTGCCTGTATTATTTGTCGCGCAACAAACAGTCACATGTCACAGTTGTAAGAGTTTCTGTCCGAATACAAATCCCCCTTAACCTCGCAGTCAGTGGTTGCATGAAAGCTACTAACTGCCAAACCGCGACTACGCGCGACCAGCGGCAGCGGTGAGATGTAAAAACTAAATCATAGCGATATATGAAGCACGCCACGAGCCGCCGCTCACGTGTGCCACTACCCGATTTTTCTTTCCACTCTCCATCCGCCCTAAGTCAGACTGATACGGTTCAGTCTATTCACGACACAGTCCTCGCGTCACTCCTACCTAAATTACCCCTGTGGCGCGGAGATAATCCCATTACCGGGTTATACTCCCACACAAAGTCCGACTACTGCATGGTAGTGGTAGTTCAAGTGGTTCAAGTCATGTCTTAAAAAAAAAACGTTTGCCGCTCTATTTGTTCCTACACCGCGCCGCTCGCCGCTGAGACTAAAGGCTGGGCCGTAAGGAATAGTTATTGTTAAGTCCACCTGTCACACGTACTATCACTAGCTTTAGGCCTTACCTTATTAGTATGACTGCACGATTGTGTGACTTGAGAGTCCATATACAGGGTGGAACATTTGTTAAGACTGAGCTGACAGGATAGTGTTATCTGAGTGATCTACAATCGACATATTATAATTGTAAAGCTTGATTTAAAAGTAAAAAAAGTCATTAAAATAAAATATTTTAATATACTGATATTATGATATTTTAATATACTGATAGTAGGGTTGTCACTGGACAACCCTACTAATTCAAAGGTTTTATTCACATTTTAAATTGACACCTAAATAAAGATAAATTATGCATGTATTATACATATAAACCCTTCCTCTTGAATCACTCTATCTATTAAAAAAAACCGCATCAAAATCCGTTGCGTAGTTTTAAAGATTTAAGCATACAAAGGGACATAGGGACAGAGAAAGCGACTTTGTTTTATACTATGTATAGTGATTTATCGTGCGATATACATAATTTTATGCATACAATTTCTATCAATGTACAGGAGAAAAGACTTGAATTCTTAGACCATGATGATCCAATTTGTCAACGAGTTCTTAAAAGTTGATGTCGTGTCCCTTGATATCTCTAGAACTGTTTCAGAGTAATGAGAATTTCTGAGAAACATGAGTTTGGTAAGGGAAATGCTCTAAAACGGGTCCGTTTTAGGAATTCATAATCCGGGTTCTTAAAATAAGACTTTTAAAAGAATTTTACACTGTTTTCTTCAGTCTTCGTATATAGGGTGGAACATTTTTAAAGACTGAGCTGACAGGATAGTGTCATCTGAGTGATCCACAATCGACCTATTATAATTGTAAAGCTAGATTTAAAAGTAAAAAAAAGTCATCAAAATAAAATATTTTAGTATCAATGACAACCCTACTAATTCAAAGGTTTTATTTACATTTTTAATTGACACCTGTCTTTAACTTAAATCTTTAAAAGATGCTAGGGTTGATATGTGCAGATTTTAACACTAATGTTTAACAAATCGTATCTCAAAAATGGATAGAAATATTTACATACTTCATTGGTGAACAATTCCCTGTTTGCTCAAAAGTCCCTCGATCTATTCCACCCTGTATAATAGTGGCTCTAATACCGGTTCACTATTAAAGGTAGATGTTTATTACCGCTGCATATTTTCATTATTATAAGCGCATGAATATAGTACAATATAAATGAGGTTAGTTGGAGCAATTATGGTGGAGGTATATGACGAAACCTTGCAATTTCCTAAATTTAGCAATAAATCGGTTTTATCGCGGCATTATATCGGACATACTTAGGCATGTCTCTGTTTACTAATCTAATAACTTCAAGTGAATAACAAAAACAAAGACCATTTTTTCCACAATTCTCTAAATCGATCCAGACGTCTTCGAGTAATGAGATAACATACCTACATAAAAATAATCTGTCGAAATTGAGACTCTTATCTTCTTTTGAAGTCCATTGAAAACAGGATAATAACTATTCCTTCCGCGCCAAAGATATGGCGGGCGCTTCCTAATATCAAATATAACTCCCAACTAGCAATATACCTATTTCTAGTCTCGATACAAGTTTGCTCGCACAATAGTGGATTCCTCGTTCGTTGTTACTCTAACTTGCAACTCGGTTTGCATAGTTCCACTTCTAGCGGCTTATTGGGTGCAGACTTGAAATACTAGTTCACTATTAAAGGCGGATTGGCACAACAGCATATATTCTCATTTAATATTGGATACAAATACAACCGCGGGTAGGCTCGAACAAAGTGCCCTTGTGGCCCACTTCTATATTATTATAAAATGTTGATTCCTCCCAATTGAAATATGTTGATAAAACATAATTTTACATATATGTCAACATTATCATTATAAAGAAATATATAAAAACATTAAAATAGGAACTATAACTAAATAACATTAAAAAAGATCGGGACCCCGTGGTAGGGTACCCAAAACGCAGGCAGCATTCCCGCGCTGGATAGCAATGGCTAACCTTTGCGCGAGAAAGCTGCCCGCGCGTGGATCGCCTGTCGCCTCCCGCAAGCGCTTGCTGACACATTTGACCAGGCGGCGTGCCCCCTGGCCCCACGAGCCGAGTGTCTCGACGCCAAACGCCACAAACTCGTACTGGGCGCTGAGACAACTATATTTGGCCACCTTCGAGTGCTCACGGGCGTCCGCCGCCGCACCAGCTCTTTTGCTGGTCGCCGAAAGGTAGGACGCCGCCAGCGTATCAGCGCAAGTGGCATCCCAAACCAACGCGCGGCCCATTCTCCACGGGATCAACGACATCCCGTCAGGGCGCTTTCCATCGTCCCGGATGATATGGGGTTCCAGGACCGCGGGGATTTTGGCGCTGACAAGTGCCCTTCTCAGGATGTCGTTGAGTGCGGCGTGACGAGAGCGGCGGCCGGCGCCCGAAGAACAGACGAGGCCATGGTGTCCCAGGCGGTCGACAGAGGCTCCACAAGAGGTGCAGCAGTGCTCCGCACAAATATCTGCGCCTATTCTGAGACCAATGGCTATTCGAAGTGTGCTAGGGTCGATGAAGGTGCCGGTGTTCGGAGAGGGGTAAGCGTGAAGCCACTGTCCAGACTCTGGTCTGGAGACTGCTAGGAGCCTCGAACGATCCCTGCCCGAACTGTTGTTAGTTAGGGTCGTCAGGGTGTGTATACAAGATATGGTGTCCCAGGCCCTTTGAATTTTGGGTTTAGCCGGTAAATTTGGACTCGGTCCAGCTAGCCAAGCGTTCGAGGCTTCAATCAAACACGAGATCTCGCAGTTTGTACCCGTAGGGGCTTGAAGGATTTTACCTGCGAGATCAGTGGTGCTGTGTATTGAAGACAGGAACGCTGGCAATGCAACACTCGAAATTTTACGGATTCCCAGACCGCCATATCTTATCGGTAAGGTGGCTTGGGTCCATGCCTGCTCGCTTATTCTGATATTTACTATTGCCTCGATTTGGGATTTTAAAAGAGTATCAATTGGTTTAACTAGGTTGGGGAATTTCCAAATGGGACAACAGCGGAGCAGGTATGTAAATTTAGGAACAAGCAAACAGAATTTTAGAATAAATAAAGCCGAATGACTACTAATTTTGGTTAGGCGGTCCGAATGTTCACTAAATTTTGAAACTGAATTGTTAAGAAGGGAAGGTATGGCATCGTCAAAAATTGGTGATCCGAGAAGATACAGACTGTCTCTCGACACAATTTTGATGTTTGGGGCAATGTTATTGAAATTTTGACAGATTTGGGAGGCCAAGGAAGCGCTCACTTTATTTGATATAAACAATTCGCACTTGTTAAAATTAATTTCTAGACCGATTGAGCCAAATTTGTTTTTAATTTCTGATAGGTCTGCCAGGACAGTCTGAAAGTCTCCACCTAGGGTGCCGTCGTCGAGATACCACACATTTAATTTAGAATTTAAGCTGCGAATTGCTGAATTTATTGCTAAACTAATATTGAAATATGTTGAACCTTGAATCGTGATCTACTTATGTCTTACTATGCTACCAATATCAATATAAGGAAAAAGTATCTAACTAAAACCGATGTTCCCCAGATCATGGCCCTACGGCAGGGTATCGATGATGCCGGCTACTTTCCCCCCCCTGAATAGCCAAGCTACTGCTTTGGCCGAGGAATGAGCCGACTCTGTGGTCCGAAGAACATTCTGACAGTTTTTTTATTTTATTTTAGTGTAAAGTCTGTGGGCGTCCGGACTCCAATGTCCGAATGCCACTGCAAACGCCGAAAATATGAAGTTATTAGTGAGACCTACATATTTCGCATCGCTTCACCGCCTCAGCGCAAACCGCTGCCCCACCAGCTCTCAGCGACGTACTGGACAAATGGGACGGAGCCAGGGTATCTACGCAAGTAGCGTCCCAGATGAGAGGCCGTCCCATTTGCATGGAATGAGGGTCATTCCGTCGGGTCTCTTGCCATCATCACGTGCGAGGCCAGGTGGTTCTAGTACAGCTGGCACGTTTATGCCGGCAAGGGCCCGAGCTCTTCCTGCAGGAAAGGCCGTGGTGGCCAAAACAATCAACTGCACAGCCGCAGGGACACCGGTGGGGGACAACAATTTTGGCGCCTAAACGGAGACCGACGGCCAGCCTCAGCCATTATAAAATTATAGATTTGCATTGAAAATCAATTTTCTATTTAGAGGGGTCATGATTTCAGGAAATATCTTAATAGCGTGATGTAGGATCGTCTTTTGTTTTGTATGGGCGCGCGACGCGATGCCAGTCTGGTGCCTTCTGTTGACTTTTCTGCGGATATCCTCATTTATCATTCTATCACGCAAAGAAACTCCGAGCATAGCTCTTTCCATTGCACGCCGCGTGACTCTTCGCCGCCTTATGAGTCCCACACCAAAGGTAGACATATGGAGGTGCTAATACTGAAAGAGGTTGTTGAGGTTTTATATTAGTTTTTATATTATTGTCTATTTTTTGAAGTACTATTGTTTTAAAAAAAGAGTTGTCAATATATTTCAGAGTCAAGCTGCTGTGTTTTTATCCTTGCTCATAGTAGTTATCGAAGATTCCCTTAACAGAGGTAATAGAAATATTTTGACCCCAGTATCATAATACAACACCAACTATACCAAATACTCTCAGATGCAACTGTAGAACCGAATTCAAGAGAATAACTTAGGAGCGAATTCATGAACACGACGCATAGAATGTAATTCAGACCCACACGTGCTGCCCTGAATAGGTCTCGTTAGCTATTGAACGGTTGCATTCGCTAAATGGCCTAAATTATATGCACTGGTAGCCACGATGAATAAAACAACTGAGCGTGACCTTTGGATTCCTGATGGTTCACTAAATCATTGCAGAGTTATTTTTCGCCATATATTTCATTTCGTTGAAGTGTCATTTCGTTGAAAGCATTTTTTTCTGTAACCGTCAACTATTTGGGATTGTTAAATTATAAAACAAACTTAACCTAACCTAATCAATATGATATTGGCAAGAATTATGGAAAAAATATGACTACAGAGGAATACAAATTTTGTGAAGTGAAAATTCGGAGAAATGGAACATTCCACCAAAAATTATTCTGAGAAAAGGCAGTATACCATTCCTGTTTTATATAATACTAGCTTTTGCCCGCGACTACGTCCGCGTGGAACTTGGAAGTATGGAAGCAACCTCGTACAACACGATATACCTAATCACCTTAATTAATAAAAGAGCGCCTAAGCAAATGTTATAGCAATTGTGCTTTTGGGTTTATCATTACATTTTCTACAGGGTCATCAATGTCATCATGAATTACTTACTCACTTTTCAATCTTTTTAGGGATAATTTCCAGGATGAAAACTATCCTATGTCCTTCCTCGGATCTTAAACTATCTCCATGCCAAATTTCATCAAAATCAATTCAGCGGTTTAAGCGTGAAGAGGTAACAGACAGACAGACAGACAGACACACTTTCGCATTTATAATATTAAAGTATGGACTAGCTTTTACGATATAATGTAAACAAACTTTCAACTCCTGCTTAACCTCTTATACCTATGTACCTATTGTATAAAAACTTTGTTACACATAAAAACAATATTGACAAAAACAAAAACAATCTCAATCAATCAATCTTATTTATTTAATGTAATGGAAAACTAACAGCATACAAATTATATTTAAAGTTAACAAAAGTAGATAATACAGAAGCCAAAGCAGTTTCCACTAATAGTACCTTTATACATGTTTGCTCTGAGAGTACAAACAACATGCGGTAAACATATTCCAATTTAAGTCACTGGTTTTTGTCTAGTTATTAAATTTATATCCTTAATAATATTACGTTATAATAATAATATCCTTATAAATTGAAGTCTATGCCCTATAAATGTCTAACTAAGCTATATTATTGAAATTATTGAATAGTTATTAACTAAATTAATTTGTTACGAAGGTTTTGCATTTAAGTAGTTTACCAGACTTTACATAACCAAATAAAAGTGGATAGATCCCTTGTTACAACTTGCCTACACTATCATACATATACAATCAATACATCATCGTTTTAATATCGTATCATATTACACAATATATTACGCATACATAAGACCTAATTCCAACTATACCCTCAAACAGATGGCGGTCCAAATTTGTGTTAGCTTTAGTTCTAATCGAGGGTAAAATCTTATCAGCATAGTTTAACTTGAGGGCGAACAAGAACGCTTAGAGCTCGCCAAGAGCGGCCGAGGGTAAATAAGGGTAATCATAATGTTACAGTATCATTTGACAGCAATATACGCTCGCGGTTGGGCTCGGTTACACGTAGGTTATAGGTATACATTTGAGGAGTTTGATGCAGTAGGGATATTGACTCATGTCCAAAATCACTAAAATTCTATTCAAAACCATTTTTTTTATCGATAGGGGGTCAAGATTCCAAGAAAAATAGTATTAGAGCGATGCAGGCTGGGGTATGTTTTGTATAAGCCTTGATTAAAGCGCCTCTTATCAGTCGAAATATCTTTGTGGACTCATCAATGCTTCCATCCAGCCAAAGGGCATGCATGCATTCTAATAAATTTTGGAGAAAGATGGTTAGCGGGGCAGCTAGAAATAATTTATGAGATAGTTTTTACACAACTACTATACAAAGGGGGGTCACACGTGGTCACACAGACGAAGTCTACGGGCAAGTACTCGTCATAAAATAATGAAAAAATAAATAACTTATTTCGATGAATATCCGAGACTTGAAAGACATTACGTAAATTGACTCGCATTTTTACGAAGGTTTACATCTTGGCTTGATTTAATTTGCGAATTTTGCGACTGATATATGTAAACTAAAATAGACATAGTTTCTAACGGCATATTCTTTCATAGGGAAATAGTCATTGTTCAAGAGGGGAAACGGAATATTAATGAGGTTAATTAATATGCGTGGACTCCATGTATATTCCGTGTGCTATTGTCGATTTCACACGAGGGCAGAACAGTGGGTAGCACAGCACAGTACTGTTACTGTTTGAATGCACAGAGCAGTATAGAACAGTACCTACTGTCTTGGCA
The DNA here is from genome assembly GCA_947623375.1 of Apotomis capreana. Lineage (NCBI taxonomy): Eukaryota > Metazoa > Arthropoda > Insecta > Lepidoptera > Tortricidae > Apotomis > Apotomis capreana. Next base: position 26,569,361 of record OX392500.1, read on the forward strand.
GTTACTAAAGCAGAACTGTTAATACCTCGCCGGTCTATTTTTTCAGGGCAGTTTGCTCTCCCCTTCAACTTTCTCGCTCTTATGTCTTGTGGCTGGACTCGTTGGAACGCGAGGGCAGTGCAGTGCAAAGAGCAGAACAGTGTTCAATGTGACCCTTGTTGTAGTCAACGCTCCATCGCTACGTGGACTTGACTGTCCTATTTTTAAACGCCACTGTCCTACCAAACTGTTCTGTCCCACTGTTCTGCCCTCGTGTGGAACCGGTATAATATAAAAATAGGATACTCAATTCCGCGCACACACTGTCCTGCTCTTTGCACTGCACTGCCCTCGTGTTCACACGAGTCCAGCCACTAGACAGACGAGCGAAAAAGGTGCAAAGGGGAGCAAACTGCCCGATTTTTTTTACTGGCGAGCTATTACCTATTCTACCGTGGTTACTGTCAGTACTATTCTGTGCGTTCAAACAGTAGCAGTACTGTGCTGTCCACTGTTCTGCCCTCTTGTGAAACCGGCATAAGCTCTTGAGTGGCTACGGTGGCATTCCAGGACAAGACGCATACGTAACGGTTAAGAAATGGCCTAAATAAATTAATATCATAGATTCTACATTTGACACTGACACCTATACTATTGTGACCAACTTTTTTGTGAATTGAAGGATTTTTGAGAACACAGCACTCGAACGCAGATACACTAACAATCGTATGAAAGTTCAGCATGACAGTCGTAGTTCTCATTTTTGTTGTTTCACAGATAAGTTGGTCGCACTATAAATCTCCCCAATAACTTAAGAATATTTGGAAAAGTGTCCAGCGGTAAGCAGTAAATAATAGTTCAAATGCCGTCCGCAAGCGCTAGAGTATCAAGATAATGTGGAAATATTCAAATTTTTAGACGGAATGAAGTGTGTCCGGCTGAATATTTCTATATTTTTGTTGACTAGAGTAATTCCCAAAGGGTAAAAACGGCATCCTATTACTAAGACTCCGCTGTCCATCCGTCTGTCTGTCTATCTGTCTGTTCGTCTGTCACGTGATAGCTAGACAGTTGAAATTTTAGCAGATTATGTAATTCTGTTGCCGCTATAACAACAAATACTAAAAACAGAATAAATCAATATTTAAGTGGGGCTCCCATAAAACAAACGTGATCGGTTGCGTTAACTTTGCACATCATTTGTATGCGGTGCCACATACATACCAGGTGCAAACTTAACTTAACCCGGCCAGTTAAGATGGGAAGTGTTTGTACGGAACCATGGTGCGCGAGTCCGACTCGCGCTAAGACGGTTTTTTCTTTTGTTTCGTGACATATTAAGCTATTATTATTCATATAGAATTTACACTTTGTTTTATAATTCAACATCAGTCATCATCCCTGTTGCCTTTATTTCATCCATGTTTAAACAAAAGTTTTTACCAGCTTTTTTACCTAGCGATCAAATGCCATCCCTATCGAGTCTCCATGCTTTACGGACTTGATCACAGATTTCTTTCAATCCGGAGACAATCCTCCACTCCTATGTTTGTCTCGTCCAGCGACCAAAATCCATCCTAAAAACATGCCCCGCTCGTCCTTTTCCACTTCTTGCACTATGCCATGATTCTTTAAAAGCCAATCATATATTAATGGACACAGAGCGGGCCTTAGCCATACAACATACAAGCGATGCTCCCCGGGCGACTCATTCGATATGTGACACCCTGGGCACCCTAGACTTGGTTTAAAGCCGCTGCCGCTGAATGGTCATAGTCGAGAGAAGGCTTCCTTGTACAACAAATACCTCTTTCACCACTTTTCCAGTATTGAAGGTTCGCCTCCTCCTTGGTGAATCTTGGTGTAATTAAGTATTGCCTCGCAAAAAAGGTAAACAGTTAACTAAATGATTCTGTTTAATTTCCTGCCACGTTAAAATCAACTAATTTACTCAATTTCGGTGTTTAAATTAGCGAAAGTTCAACAAAGCCATTAATTGGAGGTTTCGTATGAAACTTTAATTTAATTTCTTGTTTACGTCTGAAGTTCGTGTTCACTACCCATCGCTTGTTAAACAATAACCTCTGAATCTTTTAACAAACTTTCTTTAATTTAAGAAGTAATAAAGAACTTACGCTACTACGAATACTTACGCAGTAAACATAGTCTACAATATATTTCGTATATATTGCCTGCTTTACACCGTCTTGACATCGTCGGCTGCCAGCGAATCTGAGATCGGCTTGACTCCTGCGCTGCGTAGAGATGTAGAGGTGTCTCTGCATCTTTTATCGCTTATATAATGAAGGAATTGTCCGGATTTATTCCTGGCGCATCTTCCCACCGTCGTTCTACGCGACAATCCTTTCATCCTTGCCACTTTTCCTGCCTCTCACGACTGCATTGTGGGATGTATTGTCGCTTGCGGTATTTCCAGACCAATACGACCTTCAAGAAAAGAGCGTACTCACACCTGAATGGCCGACAACGCACTTGTGACTCCTCTGGTGTTGCCGGTGTCTTTGGGCGCCGGTAATCGCTTTCCATCTGGCGATCTGTTTGCTCGTTTGCCTTCTATGACATAAAAAAAAAATACTTCACATTTTTGGGTGGGAAAGGTCTGATCTGAAATCCATACTCAACAATAGTCGAATGAGCAACGGGATCAACCGCACAGAAACTTAAAATACGAAGTGTGCGTCTTAAAAATAATAATACTTAGCAGCATAAGTAGTTACATAATTTTATGTTGACCACGTGAAAGAAACAACTCATCACAGCGTATACGTCTATGGACTAGACAGAGACACCTTAGGGTCCCCCACGAGCTTTCTAGAAACCTACTTACCCAAGGGTAGGTAGGTAGTATCAATCAGCAGTAACATGAATAGGTAACCTCGCTACATTTCCGTATTTTTAATACTAATTCGCATGTATATTCGAAAATTCGTGAGATGGTGTTACAATTTCAAGTTGGTTCGAATTGCGAAACTCGCCCAAAACCAAGTTCTACGAGCCTGCCGTGCGCCGTCTGTCTACGCCCGTCGATCGAGAGCGAGACGAGCCTACTCGAATTAACTGTCATGTCAACTTGACTCTAGTTCGAAAAAACTCTACTCACAAGGGCCTAAATTTAACGTTTGAAACTGACGTCCAAAGTCCCTATAGTACAGACCTTGCTCTTTCATTCTTGATTTAGCTAATGCAATGTTCCGTGCTGGAATAAAAAAAAAAATCAGGGTATTTATTATTTCGGACAAACATTTCCATAGCTCATGTTTTTATTATTTTTACTTTTATAAAAGCTAAGATTTCATTTTTTTTTCTAAATTAGTAGCTTCATACGTAAACGGGCTTGACTAGAATGTGCAAATACGATGAATCCGACAGTCATAGAGTTTAGTGCATCATGATTAAGCTTATATTACCTCAGTTTTGCAGAATCACAACCTTAAGAGGCAAATGTCAACCGAGTTGTATGATGCAAATTTAGTCTACGTACCTATCGTGAGTAATTAAAAGAGCAGCAATGAAAAGTAACGTCGACAAATTCAATGTTGCTCAGAGAGTTGCCAGGCTTAAAATGACAGTGGACGGGGCACAATGCTCGTCTGATGGAACGAAAAGACTTGTGTGCCGAGCACGTTCTGAACGATGCAGCCTCACCATGGTGGTTTCCAATAAGATGATAAGTTCAGGATTTCAAGAAACCGTTGGATGTGGACACTGCTGAACCGTTGGTTATGGACATCCAGTATCCAGCAAGTGACGATCTGTTGCCTTTGTGATCACAGAAACCTGACTATTTAATATACTTTACTTCTGGTGGGTATAACATGAGGAATTTCATATTTTCAGCATTGTGGGTAAATTTTGTTGCTTAGATAGCAACAACCAATCCTATTTTCGGAACTTGTGTCTCGACGCTCAATAAATATGTTCAGCTAGAAGTCTTGTATGCTGTGTTGGTTCTAAAACGTAATATATCGTCATAGTCTTCTAGAGAGATCAAACTCTTTACGAAGCTTGGAAAAACGCACAGATTATAATTTGTGGTTATTTAGCTATATACCTGTGGAAAAGAGTATTAAAATTAATTCATCCGTTTTGATGAGGCGTGGCTACAAGTATGGATTCAAAACATGCATACAGAAAAATCTAAAACGGTTTTAAATCAAGAGAACGCTTAATTTTAGAACTATTCTTTTTTTAAACAAAACAGATGATAATAAATGGGCGGATAAGAGTAGTTGTGGTAGTTTGTGAAACTCTTTGCCGGCACATGTGTGTCCTTTTTATTACAACGTGGGACCCTTCAATCGAAGCGTGATGAGGCATCTCTCGGGTGAGCAAGGCACCGTTGCTTTCTTGTCAGTTGCCATTGCGACTTGGGCACCCTTTTCTGCTTACCATCATGCATCGGGTGACGTGGAACCACTTTAAAAAAAAGTTGTATAATGTTGCATTTCTATGGTATTATAAAAATACGTGTATATTATAGACGCAATTGTCCAACTGACGTTCGTTCCTTAATGGAAAACAAAAACGCAGCTTTTTTTTTTACTGCCTTCACTTTGGCACCACACAGTTTTTACAGCTCTTCACACTCTTTTACGACCAGCGGTCGGGATATAAATCCAAAACGCCTACTGTATCCTGATCTTCCCCTCCCCTCTTAGTCTCTCCAAAGCCGCTCACTAAAGGGTGAATTTATAGCTAGTGACAGGTCTACATAAACTGGTATGTAGGTGTGATTGAAAAGCAATATCAAGATGGTACTGATAACGTGCTAGATAGGGCTTTTGTTTTGGTAAGAGATCAGTTTCCAATTAGTAAAATGGCGCGGTTAGAAAGTAATTTAAATGAAAGGTTTGCGAGATAAAGCATAGTATTGTTTGAAGAGACTTGAATTCAAAATATTTGTTCTTTGTTTTGATTTCACGCTGAAACTCTTTGTTTCTTAGTTGTTATTCATAGACGTATTATTGTTTAATTCAAATTCAATATATATTTTTACAAGTTTTCTCAAGATTCTTACTTATACTTTTGGTTCTTTTGTTTACAAGTGGTAATGTGTATTTAAGCCTAAAGTGGAGAGAGTTATGCTCAGAGTTGATCTATTCAGAAATGAAGAAATTCGTAAAACAACAGAGGACCGTCGTCGTCGTCTCAGATTAAGCAAGTTGAATTGTCAAATAGCATCTAGAACGGTTGTACTGACTGAGTGTAAAGGTTCTTGAATCCACGAGCCGAAAATCCAGCATGGTGACACATAAGATGAACCAACGAACTTCGCAAATTTATTTACCAGTTTGAGAATTTAGATTAGGTTCATTTAGATTAAACAAAAATATATTTTTTTTCTTTAGATGCCATTACTGAATGCTTAAAGGTAGTCTTCAAGACATTGGTATTTTTTAATCTGCATTTTATTTTGTTGTTATTTTCGTGATTTGTACATATAATCGATACCTCCTACGTATACTGATACAAGTGCAAAATCACGATTTTACAGGAGGGCTGTTCAAAGGTAAGAAGTGCCATAACTAACTCATACGTTGAAATAATGTAATGAAAATTTCAAATACTTTTAATGAATATATTTTCCTTAAATCTACATATTTACTATTTCAAAATTAAGTGTACTTTTAGTAAAAAAGGTAGTTATACCAGTATACGTGAAATTTACTAGTTCTAAGTTTTTGGTATACTGATACAACTACCACTTGATCCAGTATACATCGTAAACTATGATTAGATGAATATGGATGATTATATTATTATTATGCCTATTATGGACATATGTATCATTTATTAGATAGGTATATAAACAAACTCATAGCTCGTGTTTGGATGGATCTGATCGGTTAGTTTCATCTGATTTGTCACTTGTATCAGTATACGCCTGAATCATTCCGTTATGTACCAGTATACTGTTAAGGTTATTTTGTATGTTATGTCCAATATAGTAAGTTCAGAGGTTGGTATTTAGGATATTTAAGCAAATTACGTTTGAAAGACAATAAATAAAGCAAATTTACACTAAAATTACGTTTATTTAAAAGGTAATTAAAATCACAGCCCGCATTTAGGGAATAGTGTTGTTGTCTTTGTTACAGCGGTATTATCAACATTATCAATTACTGTTTTAATATTTATATATAGTAGATTCCGGTTCCTATTTTGTCCATCAGAATTGTCAGACCAAAACCTGAATTCATCTACATCATCTTGAAGTATTAATTTAATTAAGTCAAATAATTTGTCATTTAGTCATGTCAACAGTACCTAACAAGTAGCATTCCCAAACCAAATGCTGTGAACTATACAGTTTAAGTTTTTATTGTAATAAAACATGCTTATATTACCGTTAGGAGATGACAAGGTTTTTGAAGGTCGAATACAGCAGTCGCATTTTTTTGTTAAGTTTGACTTTTTTTTCCTATTTATTTCAAGTCTCTTTCCTCCATGTGCCAATGTGTTTGGATGTTTGTTTTTCAGTAGGTGTTTTCAAATTCTCGTAAATGTGACAAGCGTCAACTTAATATTTTGACTGAAAATATCACGGTATTGTCGAACAGACTAAGCTTGCGCTTCGTATTTGGTAGAATTAAACGACTCCTTGTACAAATTATACATTTCAATCAAATTCAAACAGCAGCCAGCAAAAATGTGTGTGATGAACTTGAATATTTATTCCTGGTCATGGATGTTATCTCTACATGTACTTTATAAAGTATGTATATATATTATCGTCATCTTGTACCCATAGTACAAGCTTTACTTTGCTTGGGACACTGGGTCGATTCGTGTAAGATGGTCCCTTATAAAATTTATTTATTATTAAAAAAAAAAAAAGTGTGTGTGTCAGCTCCGACGCACGACTGGAGTTTACTCTTCAGGCCAGGCGCGCACCACGATTTTTTTTACTCGCGCGATAATTTTGTCGCAGAAATAAGCTTACTTATGGGTTTATGAAAATCGTGGTGCGCGCACTCTCATATAAATAAACCCATAGACGCTGACGGAACAATTCTACGGGTATGGCTACGCCGGGATTAAGAGCCGTCCAGGCCGTCAAAGCATCGGAGGCGTAAGGAATGATAGCCTTGTCACCATCAAAAGATAAAATTTGAGTGACAAGGTCCACCACCCCACACGCCGAAGCCAGGAAGGCCGGGAGGCTCACATCTCGCGCGCGACGCACGCCCAAATCACCAGTTCGAATCGGCAGAGAAACCTGGTCCCATTGACCTTGGTTAAGGGAGACGTTCAGCACCTTTTCCAAACTCTCCTTCAACACGAAGTCAAAGGAGTCTGTCTGGACAGGGTGCAGCCAGGCTGGCACGGTGCACAAGAAATATGTCAGCTTAGGCACGGCAAAGCAAACTCGCAACATAACGAGGGCTACGTGAGCCGAAAGTTCATTCAACCTCTGCGCACCCATCAGCAGAAGCAGCTTTCTCTCCTCGAAGGCTTCAGGAATGGCTTCTGGGAATATTAGGGACCCCAAGAGGTTGAAAGATCTCGCCGACAACACTTTCAGTCCGGGGAGCAGAGCACTGAATAAGGGGAAAGAATCGTGTGAGTTGGTACTGCAGGGGAAAAATTCGCATTTGCTGAAATTAATATCTAAACCCAGAGCTTTTAAACGAGGCAGGAGCATGAGCAAGTCTTGTTCCACTTCTTCAGGTTTACCACCTAGGGTACCGTCATCTAGGTACCAGATATTCAATGGGGATTTAACCTCTGAAATTACCTTTTGTATGGCCAGACAGAAAACTAAAGGGCCTAGCGGATCCCCCTGCTGTGCACCAACTTGGGAAAGAACAAGAGGACCATTGTAGAAAAGATTAGAAGCGGAAGAATATACTTGGAAAATGAAGGGGTAGAGTGATGGCACTTTATCCTTCACTTCGGACAGTAAAACATCACGCTCCACTGAGTTAAACGCGTTTTTTAAATCAATTTTAATTAATAATAATAATAATAATGAAATAATGAACTTTATTCTGCAAGTAGGCCACAAGGGCACTTTTACATGTCTGAGTCTACCGGCATTACACAAGAGGAGACCACTGTTGAGAAGAAACGCCGAAAGAAACTCAACAGTCAGTCATTTTTTCAGAAAGCATAAGTACTTAACTATTACAATGATATGAACTTAACTATACGTATTAAAACGGATTCTAAGTTTTTGCTATCTACCGAAAAAGCCCGCGTAGCGTCAATTGCAGCCTCGCAGCCCAATCTTGTGCCAAACCCTAATTGGCAAGGTTGCAGATAAGCTGCCATTTCTTCTCTCACTGCACGGCATCCTAGCTTTACCGTTAAGCGGCGGAAAGCGCTGCCTATGGCAATGGGTCTTATACCACCGTCTTTTTTTGACAGCGCACATAAGGAAGCACCATAAATATAGGAGCAAACTTCAGGGTTTAATTGACCACTGAGCAAAAAATTACAAAGCTTGGCCAGATGTTCCAGGAGCCGAAAATCGGCGTCTCCCGCAGATGCAGACGTAAGCTCCTTAAGATGAACAGGGCGGATAGCATCCAAACCGGCGCCGAACTATTGTTGAAAGAGCTGAGTGCCTGCACCACTTCCTCCGGCTTAACAGTTAAGGCAGAAATAGATATGTCAGGTTCCGGTGGAAGTACCAGCGGCCGGGACGGGGCTGGATGCTTCGACTGCAGCGTAGCTAAAGTCTCAGGGCTCGACGGCGCCACGCCCTCATCCGACATAAGCACTCGCTCTGCACCTGAGATCCCCTTCATGTACTTTACGCTCAATTGTCTTCAGTATGGAGTGTGATCTCAAAGGCGTGGTCTCTGCACCGATGTTCCCACTGATATCAAAAGAAGCAGAGTTAATATTTCTCTTAACTTTCGTGGTTAAATTGCCCGTGGCCGACGCTTCAGGCGATTTGAGTGCAGAATAGGCAAAAGACAGTAAACTAAACCATTCGAGAGTGCCATTGGAGTCGATACACTTATCAATGAGGTCGCTCAATTTGGCCGCTGCCAAGTTTCGCGCCCCTTTGGGGATATGCCATAACACACGTACTGACTGCTTTAACGTAGCTAGATCACCAAAATCTAGATGAATGGGGTTGTTACCATGAGCTTGCTGTGAAACCGACAGTCTAGGGTTGGAGGGGATGACTTGGGGAAAATGTTTTTTTTTTTTTTTTTTTTTATTTATTCATTAATATTAGCACATACTTTACAATGTGTTTAAAGTGCGCCAAACTGTGAAACAGTTTGTTGGCGTCGCGTTCTGTCACTACAATTATTGTGCACAGTGATGCTTACTTAACTAACGACTTAACTTAACAAACATGCAATATGCAAACGAAGAATTAGTCGCCATACCAATGCAGATTCTATAGCGTTGCAATAGAGTATATATTTTACTGATGGATGGTAAATGAAGTCTGCGTTGGTAGGTACGACACACGAAATTATTATGAGTGCAAGATACAAATCTGGAGGAGGTAGCTATTACATTTAGTAATTATCATGTAGTATCTTTTTCAATTTACTTTTTAAATTTCCAATTTTAAATTTTTCCTCGTCAAGCAATAAAGGGTATTTATTGTATATTTTAGGAATAAGGTACTCTTTGGTTCTTTTAGCGTAATAATTTCTGGCAACCGGCTGCATCAATAATTTCCTTTTAGTTGGACCTAGTACAGTGACGTTTTTTCTGCCTTTGTACCTTATACTCGTCACTATAATAAGTTTCTAGGATAATTAGGTATATAGTCTTACAATCTACAGGGAGAATTTTACAGATCGAAAACAGTGCGTCATAGTTTGTCCTATATTTTCTCTTTATGTCTTTGCCTACTAGATATTTCATTAGTCTTATCTGTAGCTGTTTTATCCTATCTAAATATGTCTTAAAAGTAACTCCATAGCAGCTCAGCCCATAACTCAGTAATGAGTCAGCGAGAGCATGGTAAACAATGTGCAAGGTGCGTTTATTTACTATTCTACTTAGATAATAAAATTGACCTAAAATTGACCTTAATTTATTGCAGACTTGATTAATGTGTAATTTCCAATTAAAATGTTTATCAATTATCAAGCCGAGATACCTAAAACTATCAACAACCTCAAGTTGACTACAAGTACAGTTATGTTTATTTTGGTGCAGGCAATTGTATGTGTGTCCTATAATATTAATATCGCTTGAGCTTACATTTTTTGCTTTTTTATTGTATGGTGAAAATATATGCATACATTTAGTTTTACTGATGTTTAATATAATTCCATTGTCATGCGCCCATTTCGTTATGTTTAAAAAATCCTCTTGCACCTTGTTTACCATGTCGGGCACATCCTCGCCGGCGAGCAGCAGGCACATATCGTCGGCATACATATAAACTTGGCAGTGTTGGACAACATTCGACACACTGTTCACATGCATGATATAGCCAATCGGCCCGTACACCGACCCGGTTGGCACACCAAGGCTCACCTCTGCCTCGGAACCAGTCGTCCCATTTATCACGGTTCTTAAAGTTCGGTTCGTTAAATATTCACGGAACCACTGGTTCATGGGTCCCCTGATGCCACACTCTTATGCATGTGCCCTATATGCACTTTAAGTCCATGAGGGGTAAAAGTTCGAGTTGAGTTGGGACAATGGGGACAGCGCAAGGATGAAGAAGGATCACTCATATTTATAACTAACACTTACAAATAAAAGTAAAAATACAAGCAATTATAGTAAAAAAAGATACAATTTAAAAGCCAACATCAAAAACATAACAATTTCGATTTAAACTTCATAGCTTCTTGTCGGTCGGCAAGACTCCCGTCTAGAAAATGAATGGCTCGGTTGTGTTGGATCCTTGATTTATGTATGTATTTATCCTGGAAAGTTTCACGAAATCAAAACCATTCTGCGGCTGAATGCAGGAAAATGAGAGCAGTGGTGATGGAAAAGTATTCACGCCTTCTCTATTTCTAAGCTTAAAGCTGAGTCACAATTAAAGCGGTCTCTCTCTCTACAGCAAGACGTCTTCTTCGATCTTAGCACCATACAAGCACGGCTTAAACACCAAGAAAACACGGTCTTTGCATTGCACGTTATAAAAGTTGTAATCTTGGATATCACAAAAATTCGTTAGGTTTGTTTGGGAGCTGAAACGAACACGTATCTTTTAGCCGATTGTGTGACGGGCGCTATTGTTTCAAAAGCAGCACATTTTACCCGTTAAGCGTAGATTTGATTAAATTTTATTTTATTTATAAAATTTTGTTGACACTCGACATGAAGTTGACATTGACAATTTTATAGTTTGTTTATGTGAACATAATGGTAGTTTAAAAAGTCGTATCTCAGTATACGATCGGGGTAAAAATACGACTTCTTAATTTAGCAGGTTATGCGTTAAGCGTTATAGACTAAGATCCCGATATAAAACGACCTTCACCGAGATGTTTATTTGATGAATGTATTTTATATTTAGTTTAATATGTCAATAAATATATTGCATATGGGTTGCCTAACAATTTTTAGTCCAGGGTATGTTTAGTAAAAAATAAAAATATATATTTTCTTAACATTTCACCGATTTGATTATTAGATAAATTCATAATTAAATAATCTTTAATTTTATTCAGTTTCAATTCAATAATCAGACCGTTGCAAAATGCTAGTAGGTATAGATTTACCTGTTTATACCTGGCTACCCGATAGTTGTGACGGGAAAAGAATAGGTAACCTAACGTTTGCATATTCTATGGGCTTCATACTTTCGATTGGTATAGAATTTATCTAATATTAATCAAACCGGTGAAATGTTTAAAACATTTTTTTTTATTATTAATTAAACATACCCTGGACTAAAATTTGTTAGGCAACCCATATGCAATATATTTATTGACATATTAAATTGATTATAAAATACATTTCATAAAATAAACATCTCGGTGAAGGTCATTTTATATCGGGATCTTAGCCTATAACGCGTAACGCATAACCTGCTAAATTAAGAAGTCGTATTTTTACTCCGATCGTATACTGAGATACGACTTTTTAAATTAGCACGGCAGATACGTTCGATTTTATACCCCATATTTTTCATACCCCGGGCTTATATATGAAAATCGATTCTTAAGGAGTAAACTCCAAAAATCCGTTCAGACACTAAAATTTAACGTAATTTTTGTCTTATATGTTTATTATTGGTTTTCTTGGCTTGTTTTTCCCGTATTTATTTTTTTATTTAAACTCATGATTAGATTTTTACTTTCTTTGTTCGTTGATCCAAATATTTTTTAAATTACACGTAAGTTACCGACATCTTTTTTGCTATTTTACTTTACAATTGCCTGTCGTGCCAACTAAGCAGCTGCCATCTCTAAATTCGCCGAATACGGGCAAAGACTTAAAAACCCGGACATTTGGCGTAACTTGCATTTCCCCCATTAATAAAATAAAAAAAAAAAATGCTTTATTTTTTATTGACATTAAACCCCGGACGGCCCCCGGATGGCTTCAAACTAGGACAAATCCGGGGTAACCCGGTCGGATGGCAGCCCTAGTGGTGACTCTGGTTTACTGTAGGTAATGGCGACATATGGCTGTTATTGTACTCCAAACAACCATCGGTACTGATTGGAGAAAACTGTATCATAACCAAAAGTAAGCCTAATTTGATACGTAGTAGGTAGAAAAGACGTAGGCCGCATCGACTGTCCGTCGCGCATAGTGGAACATCTTACGTCCGCAACGATGAAGAGCAAGCATACTGAGATAACTGCCACTTGTACTTGATAGGTGTACTGCGTACAGTGGTACAAGTGACTTATCTCAGTATACGATGTTCTAAATTAAAAAACGGTGTTAGTTGTATCAGTATACGTCACTTTATTTCGAAAACTAGCAGTAATTTTGTCATGAAAATTTTATAGCATGTAGATAAGTATTTTGATCCTAAATATGCAAAAAAACGAAAATCGTAAAAATGTCAGTTGCATCAGTATACGTAGGAGGTATCGTAATTAGGTATGTATTTGAGGAATTACTGTATTTGTCAAATACATTCAACCTATTAAACCATTTGTACCTTTACACGTAGTATTTACTTAATAAAAAGACACATATAGATTATTTGCAATAGTACAAAAGTCAAAACTGCACACACTCTGATTTACCAAAACGGTGGTTATCAACCAAAGTAATAAAGTCACGGCGAAAATTTATTATCGGAGCGTCACACTCATTTTGTGCACCGAATATACTCTGGTAATAGATCGGTTACACTGTAGCGCGGGAGCGAAAGAATCTGGACCTATAGAACTTTTTCACTAAAAATAATCAACATCAACAAGAAGCAATTATATTTCTGAGAACAAATGAACGAGTTGGTATTAAAAAGGGATATATTTAAATGCACATCTGTATAATTTTTCAGTACACTAGGTAACTCCACTAATTAACTGAATGCATACCAGAAAAATGAATGCTGTGCAAAAAAACAATTGATTAACTGAACATGTCCTACAAAAAAAACTTAAAGATCATACAAAACGAGATGACCTTTTTAACCGCTTTAATTCTCACCAAAAATATGGTTCGTACATCAGATATATTTGAAAGTTTCACCAAAAATAATGACTTGCACACTAATTATCCTCGCATTGCACACTAAGATCCGACTCGGCCGGGTTAGGTTAGTTTATTATTATTTTTTATATCCAGTAAAACCGTTTTGCAAATACCTTTAAATAGTATATTGAATTCGCATTATTTAGTGTGCATAGTAAGTGTGCAAGTCAGTATTTTTGGTGAAACTTTCAAATATTTTGATCGAAAAAAGGGAATATACAGATATCGATGCAGCGGGAACGAATGAATCTGGACCTATAGAACTTTTTCACTAAAAATAATCGACATCAACAAGAAGCAATTATATGTATTTCTGAGAGCAAATGAACGAGTTAGTATTAAAAAAACATCGAAATCGTCATAGAAGTAAAATATATTTGAAAAGTTATACACGTGTCGACTTTCCATGGATTTCGTCATTAGATCTTCGCCAAAATTGTACGGAACCAACTTGGAGATGCTTACTTACTTTTGGAGATCGGTTCATAAAAATTGACGAAGTTTTGAGGTAATAAAAAATATACAACCGAATTGAGAACGTCCTCCTTTTTGGAGTCGGTTCATAAGAAAAAAAACAGCCAAGTGCGAGTCTGACTCGCGCACCGAGGGTTCCGTACAAACTTTCACTTATCCCATCTTAATTGGCCTGGTTGAGTTAGGATTGCGCCGCATACAAACGAGGTGCAAACTTAACGCAACCGAGTACTCCAAATATGATGTTTGAAAAGGACTATATTTTTTATGATTTTATTACAAATGTATAGTTTTCAGATTTTTATAAGTATTTGTAGTATGTGACAATATTACTTGCCAAATTTCATAGTTCCAGGTCATCGGGAAGTACCCTATCATTTTGATTCCCTTGAGAGTGTCGAAATATACGTTTATTGCGACATAAACGGCCGTATCTTTTTCTTACGTTAACGTAGAAGTTTGATTTTTTCACAGCTTCAAAAGACTTGAGTACCTATATGGTGTTAATTTCAACTCGATACCTCTACGGGTTCTCAAGATAAAGGGTCCTGACAGACTGACAGACAGACGGACGGATAACCAAATGATCCTATAAGGGTTCCGTTTTTTCCGATTGAAGTACGGAACCCTAAAAACACCTGCACTCACAGCTCCGTAAACAGGAAAAAATAACTGATATCCCTCTCGTTTTCCGTAGTCGGGTAGAAAAGTAAACTGTAACCATCCTTGCATATCCAACTAAGCTTGGAGAAAATCCGTGCAACCATTTTGGCGTGGTGATAACATGATTTTATTACTTTAACAGTATTATTTATATAAATTAAAATACGCTTATAAAATAAATTGTATAGAAAATCAGTTTTATATAGGAAGGAGTAACTCCCCATCATAGAAAACTGATTTTCTATACAACTTTAGAATTTTATAAGCGAATCTATAGCATAGATGATTTATTTGCTTTGTCGTTTATCTATCTTTTGACAAATACGACCATTAGAGACCCGCTGAATAAACGCTATCGCTTGAGCACCATAACACAACCCCCGCAGCTTAATTTGAAGCGAGGCGCCCACAATAGCACCACAAATGGGCCGTGGCATATAACGCTAAACATCGTTTAGGACTTCTTTCGCCCGACCAGTGAATGAAAACAATTTTTGCATTTCCTTTTCTTTTCATGGAAACAATTGAACGTGAGTAAATGTTAATTTCATTTTGGACTGTGATTGTTTTGGTTTAATGATTGCAAAGCAAATGTAAACGCGTATAATGAAATGTATCTCAGTCTCACTCATACGCTGCTCAATAGCATCGTATTGGCGCTGCATTTCAGAGTATGAAAATAGTGGAAACAGAATTTGTTGCATCGAGACTAAAAACTTCCGGAAACCGTAATGCTTTGTCACTCATTTATCACGTGATATTTGCAACCATCATAGGCCTCCAGTTGTTCAATCCTTTTTCACGCCGAGGTATGTATACTACTTAATAGTGCTTTTCTTAAATATGCATTGATATAATAAATCAAAACAGAACAATTCAATCAAATCACAACATAAAAAAATTACAATTTGACCACCAAATTTCAATTTTTTTTTTTGTATATCTGGGTTCCAGACTCCGTTATCCGATATGATGAGATCAAATAAAAAATAAATGTGAATATTTTTTTTCTGACCAAAAAATCTGACATAATCTGACCAGATCAGATGTAAAAAATCCGTTCTTTATTATGAATTGTTTGAAACTCAATTTAGCGTGTAAAAAAATCTACATATATTATTACGATTGAAAAGCCCTTTGACAGGTTTTGTCGGTGGAGCAATTTCCAATTTTCTCTATCATGAGCTCTCTCCTTGACAGCCTTTTTGGTCCATATAAGCTCTTCTTGGTCTTCCTCTTTTCCTCCTTCCTTCAACTTTTCCCTCTATAATAGTTTTTAGATATTCGTCGTGCCGTAACAGGTGTCCTATCATTTTCCCTCTGCGATTTTCGATAGTTTTTAAAAGACACCTGTCCTCATTCACCATGTTGAGCACCTCCTCGTTTGACCTCTTCTCAGTCCAGCTAACCTTCTCCATTCGTCGCCAGCACCACATTTCAAAGGCCTCCAGTCTTTCTCTATCTATTTGTGTCATTGTCCACGTTTCGCTGCCGTACAATGCTTTGCTCCAGATGTACACTTTTATGAGCTTTTTCCGTATATGCCGGGCTATTCTGGATTTAAATAGACATTTCTTTGCATTGAAAACTTTTTTGCCATTGCTATCCCGGTGATTATGTCTGGTGTGCATCTGGAGTCATCTGTTATAATACTACCAAGGTATTTGGGTATAAAATACCATTTATTCGCTTCGCTGACGATATCGCAGCATAGGCTAATACATCTGAGGAATTTCAACAACTAATAATAGATATGAATACAGTTTTTTTAAACTTTGGGCTAACAATTAACATGAATAAAACCAAAACACTCGTAACCTCAAAATTCGCGACATATAGCAGACCAATTTCGATTAATAATGTAACAATAGAAAAAGTCACAATTTAAGTACGGAACCCTAAAATCGATCAAGCTGCACCTTCTTGACCTTTTACCGCTCAACTTTGAACCGTTAAACTTCGTGGCCGATCGAATAACTTCGAGTTTTGCTCTTCGCATGCCGTGGCTAGCTGGTCTGCCGAGCTACTCCGAAGTTCGTATTTCATCCCTCTCACTCCCCACAGTTCGCGCAGCATATATACAACAAACGTATACATACAAAGAACGTATATGTTCATGGTCTTATCACGTTTGAAACGTCGAGGTAATTCAACACTTTTTGAAAGCGATAAAGTCCCGTTTTGTTATAATGATAATGGACTGAAAACAGTCAACACGCAACGTATATGCTCAAGCTCGTCACGCTACGTAAGAAAATCGTGTAAGTTTAAATTAATATATTGTTTTTAGCCCCTCAGGACGAAGAAAGAGAGAGACCAACTAAAGAAAAGCCTATAGTTACAATAGAGATAAGTTAGGAAAGTACCAAGTTTGAGAAAATTACGTAGTCGTCCTGAAGGTTTGAGGAAGGTTGAACTAATTTGACGGGTATGCCATAGTTTTTTAATCCACACTAGTTTTTTAAAGAAGAATAATAATAATTAGAAGGATAATGTAACAAGAAAAAATCTGTAAAACTATAAGAGCGAGCAGTACGTCATTTTTACCCGACTACGACAAAGCCAAAGGAAGGGTTATAAGTTTAGCAGTCTATGTATGTATGTATGTATATTTATATGTAAGTGTGTTCCACCATAGCGCGAAAACTACTCAACCGATTTTAGTGATTGAGGTGTCTATCGATTCGTTATTTGTTATAAATTGAAAATTACAACTTTGTAATATCACGTAATGCAGATCAAATTGAAAAACTGGGCACATTTCCGTAATTCTATTGCAATCTATCGAATTAGTTCCCAGAACCGTTTAAATAAGTAATATACACATTATTCTTTTATTTATGGGTTTAGAAGCAAAGAAGTTAACTCACTGACTTTAATTCTTCTACTGTGCTATATAAAAAGCTCATACATTTTGTATAGAGGTTCTCTTATTTGAACTCCCTTGTGAACACGCGTGCTCGTTCGGTAGGTAGCTTCCAAATGCCTTCGCGCCTTTATGTTGCCTTCAGAAAACTACGTATCTATTTTGCAGTGAAATTGTTGTAGGCGTGGTAATACCTATTACTAGGGATGTAGCTATATGTCTCTAAGTATATCTCTTGAGATAGTTATATGAAAGCGGTTCATAACTAGTGGTTCTACGAGCTGTAGACCCCACGAATTTGTTTCAAAACAGTTGAAATTTGTGATTTTTTACGTTGTCAATCTCAAATATTTCTGTCATTTGAAAAAAAAGAACTAAAAACTGAAACGACAAAAAAATCATTATAATTAACGAACCTACTCACAAAATTTCATGAAAATCGGTTCAGAAATGTAGGCGAGAAAAGCTGGAAATCCGGACAAACGAATCTCCGGAAATACGAGAAAATTTTGACTAAGCTGAAACGGATAGGTACGCTTCGCTCGCTTGGTTGACTATCTTATATACCCAAGTAGCACAGAGGTTGCGAAAGTGCTTATAAAGCCTTAAATTAGTTGTATAAGGGATGTATAAGCGCTTTTACAGCTTATGTGCTGATCGGGTAGTCCTCCTTGACGTATCCGTCAATGGCGAACCTGGCTACATGATCTTCACGAGCGTAGATCATTATGCTCCAATGTAGCTTGCAATACCGAATTTGATTTGAAAGGTCCTGTTGCATGGCTAAGTAAAACTTCAGATAGCATCAAACTCCCCGTCCAGGCTGTGAACTTCGTTCCTCTCGAACTCTCAAACTTTCCATTCCTTCGCACCATACCGGTTTTATGTCTAATTCTTTCGCCGTTCAGGCATGCCGTCTCTGGAATTCACTCCCACTCTCTATCAGACAAGCCCAAGCAAGGTAGCTTTTAAGTGTATGCTGCGTAAGCATCTGCTGGAACAAGAGCTCATATAGTTCATCCATCATCCCATGTTGTAGACTTTCGTATATATTTGTATATATTTATATATATACTAGCATTCACCCGCGGCTTCGCTCGCGTGCCTATATAATATACATCATCCTACGGGAACAATGCTCTTTTTACCAGGATTAAAAGTAGGCTATTTGTTAAGTTAGGGTATAATCTGCAATCTGCATTTCCCTCATGCATATCCGTCCAGCCGTTTTAGCGTGAAGAAGTAACAAACATACACAGACTTTCGCTTTTCTAATATTACTGGGAAATACTTTTTATGTTATCACAACTCCACTTTAACAAATCAAACCGAAAACTCAAGCACTCAAATGAAGCGATCTCAGCTTTTACTGTACCTATCCAAATAAAGTTCACTTCAAAATTCATAACTCGAAGTGAAAATAAGACACCGGGATATGTGTGCATTTTATTTGTATAAAGCTTTTATAATGTCCCGAGCCTCCGCTTACCAACATGGGATATTCGAGATTGGTTTGATGATTCTGAGCCATGTTCTAAGTTACGTCATGTTCTATTGTAAGATAATGAGGTTCTCTTCGTTGATGAATAAAAAAATTATTATTCTGAGCCAGATAAACGTAATCCAGAATTCTGAAATGACTTAACATAATTATTGAAAAGCTTGAATGTATTTAATACGGATGCAGGAATTTTCCCGATCATTACTCCTCCCGTCCCAACGCGCCGCCCGCCTAGGTACCGATTGACGATGATCGAGATGCCACCAAATAGTTACTATTGTTTTAATCTATTAGAATAACGCGGGTCCCTATCCATACCACAAAAGCAACAATAGAACCCTCTTTTAGGATCACGTGTAGCTGTCTGTCAGTCCGTCTGTTACAACCGAATTGCTGCAAAATTACTGGACCGATTAAATTGCAATTTGGCGCAATGCTTTCAAGAATTTTAATGTCCACAATATAAAATTTCAAAATCGGTGGCATTTTCGTAATTAACGTCCCAAGAAACCATATAAATTACACCCATACTCATATTTAGTCATTTCAACCCCATCGCACCCCATCAGGCGAGACGGTATTTCACGTCCACCAAGTTTGTTTTTTAAAATCGTTGTTTTGGTAATCAGCGACCCGATAAACCATAGAAACATTACCCTTGTTGATTTTCAGACTTTGTCACCATATTCTCTTCCTTTAGGGGTTGAATTCTCAAATTACATGAAACACGTGCTTACTCATTTATCGTTAGAAATACTCCTTGGAAGTTTTCAATAAAATGTTCTTTTGACCCCTTTGGGGGGTGACTTTTGACAAATGTTTCCTTTATTGCACCCCTAAATTTTATAAGGACACGTAGGTTCCAAATATGTGCTCTCTAGAACCAGCGGTTTAGTATTTAGCAATTTCAACCCCATTTGAACCCAACAGGGGAGATGGTAATTCACGTCCGCTACGTTGGATTTTAAAATCGTTGCGGTTTTCGTAATCAGCGACCCGATAAACCATAAAAGCATTACCAATGTTGATTTTCAGACTTTGTCACCACATTTCTCCCTTTTAGGGGTTGAATTTAGAAAAACCTGAAACACGTGTTTTTATCGTTAGAAATACTCCTGTGAAGTTTCGAATAAAATAGTTTAACTAATCATGTTAGCTATACAAACTTTGGACCCCCATTTCATCCCTTTGGGGGTGACTTTTGAAAAACTCTCTCTTAGTGTACCCTTACACCTTATAACGAACCTACGTGCCAAATTGGACTCCCTAGAACCAGCGGTTTAGCATTTAGACATTTCAACCCCAATAGGGGAGATTTTAATGCACGTCCAATCCACTACGTTGGATTTTAAAATCGTTGCGGTTTTCGTAATCAGCGACCCGATAAACCATTAAAACAATACCTATGTTGGTTTTCAGACTTTGTCACCACATGTCTCCCTTTTAAGGGTTGAATTTTCAAAAAACCTAAATCACGTGTTTACTCATTTATCGAAAGAAATGCTCCTTTGAAGTTTCCAATAAAATAGTCTAACTAATCTTGTTTCCCCATACAAACTTTGAACCCCCATTTCACCCATTTAGGGGGTGAATTTTAAAAATCCTTTCTTAGTGCACCCTTACACCTTATAAGGAACTTACGTGCCAAATTTCAAATCTTTAGAACCAGCGGTTTAGTATTTAGACATAGGCTATTACTGAACCGGCGAGCTACATCCTCGACCCCGTAGTCACTTTCCATCAGGTGATACTGAGGTCAATCGCCGGTCAGTCTGTGAATAAAAATAAAAAAAACGGTCAAGTGCGAGTCGGAATTGCGCACCGAGGGTTCCGTACAAACACTTTCCATCCTTAAGTGGTTAAGTTAAGTTTGCACCTGGTATGTATAGCGCTCCATACAAATGAGGTGCAAAGTTAACGCAACCAATCCCTTTGTTGTATGGAAGCCCCCCTTAAATATTTATTTTATTTTATTTTTAGTATTTTTTGTTATAGCGGCAATAGAAATACATCATCTGTGAAAATTTCAACTGTCTAGCTATCACTGTTCTTGAGATACAGCCTGGTGACAGACGGACAGACGGACGGACGGACAGCGAAGTCTCAGTAATAGCGTCCCGTTTTTACCCTTTGGGTACGGAACCCTAAAAAAGACATTTCAAACCCATTTCACCCCAACAGGGAAGATGGTAACTCACGTCCGCCACGTTGGATTTTAAAATCGTTGCGGTTTTCGTAATCAGTGACCCGATAAACCATAAAAAAAATACCCATGCTGATTTTCAGACTTTGTCACCACATTTCTCCCTTATAGGTGTTGAATTTTCAAATACCTGAAATATGTGTTTACTCATTTATCGTTAGATATACTCCTGTGACGTTTCGAATAAAATAGTCTTAACTGATCTTGTTTCCCCATACAAACTTTGGAACCCCATTTCACCCCTTTAGGGGGTGAGTTTTGAAAAATCCTTTCTTAGTGCACCCAAGGAACCTATGTGTCAAATTTGACCTCTCTAGAACCAGCGGTTTAGTATTTAGACATTTCAACTCCATTTCACCCCAACAGGGGAGATGGTAACTCACGTCCGCCACGTTGGATTTTAAAATCGTTGCGGTTTTCGTAATCAGCGACCCGATAAACCATAAAAACAATACCCATGCTGATTTTCAGACTTTGTCACCACATTTCTCCCTTATAGGGCTTGAATTTTCAAAAAACCTGAAACACATGTTTACTCATTTATCGTTAAAAATACTCCTGTGAAGTTTCGAATAAAATAGTCTAACTAATCTTTTTTTCCCCATACAAACTTTGGAACTCCACTTCACCCCCTTAGGGGGTGATTTTGAAAAATCCTTTCTTGATGCACCCCTTCACTTTATAAGGAACCTACGTGCCAAATTTGAACTCTCTAGAACCAGCGGCTTAGTATTTAGGCATTTCAACCCCATTTCACCCCAACAGGGGAGATGGTAACTCACGTCCGCCACGTTGGATTTTAAAATCGTTGCGGTTTTCGTAATCAGCGACCCGATAAACCATAAAAACAATACCCATGCTGATTTTCAGACTTTGTCACCACATTTCTCCCTTATAGGGCTTGAATTTTCAAAAAACCTGAAACACGTGTTTACTCATTTATCGTTAGAAATACTCCTGTGAAGTTTTGAATAAAATAGTCTAACGAATCTTGTTTCCCCATACAAACTTTGGAACCCCATTTCACCCCTTTAGGGGGTGAGTCTTGAAAAATCCTTTTTTAGTGCACCCCCACACCTTATAAGGAACCTACGTGCCAAATTTGAACTCTCTGGAACCAGCGGTTTGGGCTGTGCGTTGATATGTCAGTCAGTCAGTCAGTCAGTCAGTCAGTTTCTTCTTTTATATATTTAGATATTATATTATGTATATATATATCTGTATATATATATTATATTAGGGCCTTATCACACTTGCGATTTGCGAGCGTATTTTCTATACAAATAAGCGACGCGGCGAAGACGCTGCGCGATCGCCTTCATACAAAATACGCTCGCAAATCGCAAGTGTGATAAGGCTCTTAAAGTGTGTAGGTATATGTATTTTTGTATAAACAGCAATATAATATTTTGTATTTACTTGTACTCTAGATCCTCTCTGTACCATCAGATTTCTAATTTGCACCCACTTCTAGTATCTCTGTTTGGCCCTATGGTTGACTGGTAGAGAATGCCATTTGGCATTAAGTCCGCCATTTGTACTGACTTGTTTTGTGCAATAAAGTTTAAATAAATAAATAGCATGTACGTATATAGGTAAAGAAACTAAACTTTTATGTTTTTAAAAACAATTAGTGTAAAGTAATTTTAATTGTAATCGTAAATGTATGTTGTACATATATTATTATATGCATAAGCTAGCTGTAACAGCACCATACGGAAGAGCGGTGCTCTCTTAACACAAGTATCATGTATACTTAAAAAGAAGCACCAGTACAGATATTGTAATGTAAAATAAGTTACTGAATAAATTATTTTGTATTTTTTTTTGGAATGGCGCGCAATGCCACTGAACTTGAGATGCAACTATCTTTATATACATAGAACCACATAATATAAGTACGCTCTAGTAGTATATGTAGAGGTGGGGCTAAGGAGCGTTTTAGCCCCTCCCTTATGTTTATATATAACTAGCTTTTGCCCGCGACTAACGTCCGCGTGGAACTTGGAAGTATGGAAGCAACCTCGTACAACACGATAGATATCCACCTAATCACCTTAATAATAAATAAAAGGGAGCGCCTAAGCAAATGTAAGAGCAATTGTGCTTTTGGTCTAATCATTATATTTTCTACAGGGTCATCAATGTCATCATGCATTACTTACTCACTTTTCAATCTTTTTAGGGATAATTTCCAGGATGAAAACTATCCTATGTCCTTCCTCGGATCTTAAACTATCTCCATGCCAAATTTCATCAAAATCGATTCAGCGGTTTAAGCGTGAAGAGGTAACAGACAGACAGACAGACAGACAGACACACTTTCGCATTTATAATATTAGTATGGATAACATTATTTTTAACAAGTCGGATAGCGTTAATTGGTGAGCTCACAATACGAAATTCATATACAGCTTTAAGCTTTCCTCATACTCATATTTTTAGTTTATTAACTCCGTATTCTTAATGTCTCTCAAAGCGGTTTAAAAAGCAATAGTCGATTTATGTCCATTAAGTTCAGCCGATCTCTCTTTATCTCTCTCTTCAATCGGTCCCTCATTACTCAGAATCGTGATCACAGGCTGGTTTTGCCTTAATGATCTGTCCCGGTCCACCGTTGCCCTCATCGCCTGGTGGAATTTGCTTGAGAAGGTTGCTTTTTTGACTTGGTCAGACCAGGCTGGTGAACGGCCTCGGGCTCTCCTGCCTTAAATGCCCCCAACCACGACCTGTTTTTCAAGGCTCGTATCGCCAAAGTATGACAGTACACGGTGCAAACAGATCGCGGAGCCGCAATCTCACGTCGAATTATATCCTAGTTGTATAGCAGTTGTAATAGCATAGCAGCGACATTTCGCCAACCGAATCAATATTAGTATATTCATAACTCCGATAAAGCTTAGTCTGACGGCTGAAAGCTTTCAGAACTTTTCCAACAACTCTTCAAGTATTTGGAGAGGGCTCTGTTATCATGACAATAGTTTAGACGATCTGCGTGAAATGGATATTGGTTTCAGACTTTTAATGGCCGAAATTTTAAATATTCCTTATAATGTGGCCTTTTCTCCAAAAAAAATGAAAATAGTAATTATTAATTTAACGCTTGATTTAGCGATTTCAGTATGTCCCTGAATTCATAGAGTACCTGGGCCCTAAATCCATATATGGCCCTCTGATATCTCGAATAGATTTCCGAAGTGGTGATATACCTAATATATCGCTACTTCGCCAACCCGTTTGCATTCAGTTTGAGCTTCAGTTATAGGCGACGCCATGGATATCAGACGCCAACTTAACTTGACCGGGTTAGTAACATGAAATGCCATATACGCAGCTCGAATCACAATTATCGCGTTTAATGGGGTCTTATCAGCTGGCATAAAATGAATTATCATAATATATTGTTTGGCATAATATCGTTAGCCATAATTAGGAGTAAAACAAGTGTGGTTATTAATGCTTAAAAGTTATCGGTTTAAAAATAAAACAAAAAATTATGGCTACGAAAATAATGCCAAATCACAATTATGACTATTATTTTTAGGCAAGCCAATAGTGAACCCGTTTTGATGACAGTTAAACGCAGTTAAGTTATCGAAAGGTATAAGTTAGTTACCTGAGATATACTTATCCTATTTCAAAGTAAGCTCGAATTAGCGCCGTAGCATAGCTTGGAGCCCTCCATCAACGATTACTCGTTAGCGTCTCTCGTTCAAGATAATTTTATGGCTATGTATAATTTAATGGCTATGTATAATTTAAAAATCAATTTGTTAATCGCGCACGATTTTTATAGAAGCACTCATCGTGTGTAACTTTTTCTGATGCCATCATAATCAAACTATTTCTTTATAAATACTAACTAAACATAAAACGTAATAAATCGAATAAGGTCAGATAATTATATTCACGCTCTATATAAGGCATATAGGGGAGACTTGTTATAAAAATTCAGTGGCATTGTGACGGAGGGTAAATAGGCCTACATTTGTCTGCATTGGGCTCCATCTGATAAAGATACAATGGCGGACAAAATAATAGTAAAGTAAAACATGTATTGTTATGAATTAAAATGTAGATACAGGTACTTACCAACAATTAAAATTGATAATCAGTTAGTACGATTTTGGTACCTATACAAAATGATTTAATTTGGGGAGCACTGTATAGAGTGAATTTATATTAAATGGAGGCAATTGAATTTATTTGGTATTTAGTTTTGGGGGTATAAAAGCCATTTTGTGAGCATTTAAATTGTACCCTAAACTTTTTACTCAGTAGTGGCTACCCCCCCACTACACTCCATTGAGTTAAGATTGCACCTGAATCTTATGGCGCTAACTTAGGAAGGAGGTGCAAACTTTTTTCAAGCGCGCGATTGATGAAGCAAGAAGTCAATTTATAAGCTCAGACTGTACCTTCGTATTGCTTATATTGCTACCTACACGAATAGAATTGAACACGAACGCAAAATTATATGTTTCCAGTGTTCACACAAGTGTAATGCTTAATGTTAGATATTCGGCTAACTTGTAAAGTATAAGACCGATTTTATAAAATGTCTTTAACATATGTTTTTTATGAAGAATTAAGATCATGTAAACTAGGCAAATATACACATATTTCTTTTTAGGTTTGAAAGGTAAGCTTTAATTACGATATTTTACAATTCACAGCATTTTTAGGTACAATAATTGAAAGCGACAGCCTTCATCAACGCGGTCTCCTACGATAGCTCAACGTTCTGTAAAAGTTCTGATCGGATCGGCTCAAAAATCAACGTAAACCTAGCTAAACTACGTAACCTAAATAACCTAACACGTAGCCTAACTTATACTCGAAGGACCATTGAAAACTAATTAACACGAAATACTGACGATAATTAACTGATAAAACTAACGAATTTACTGAGGACTAGATATAGGGGATCTGCCTCGCAACCTACAAATAAACTGCCTAAACTAATTATGACGACGTAACACAACTTATACTGAACTTAAGAAATAAGGTTACTGGGTAGGAAGGTAACTGGGATATACTTGGATCACGTAATAAAACTTCTTCGCTTGAGATCTTGAACTGTACTGTGCTGAATTTACTAATAACACTTATAACAAAACTATAACAACGTAATTACAACTATACTGCGCGGGATCTTGAACTGTACTGTGTATTTGGCTCGATTTCTTACGATTAATAAGCATTTCCTATCGCTAAACTTAGTGTTCTAATCAACAAGCCGTAGAATTTCACACTTTCGTCCAATAAGAACACGTATCTAGGAGAACAAAGGAACTTTAGACCGTTTTTGGCCGTTATTTTGCGAGAGCAGGATCGGAAGTCCCTTACATAAATCATTGGTTCCTATTGGTTAACCACTTTTGGCTCGTTACAATTTTCCGGCTAATTTTCACTTTGAAAATCACCTTTACACATTTCTATAAAATTCAGGTTCAATGGGATTGCAATAAGATTCTTATACATTGTAAGGTTCGTCCCTAGGTTCTAGATTATATAACTTCAAAACATATAAGTTATAGAACAAATAAGTTATAACAGAATTAATAACAAACTTTGGCAAAATCTCTAATAATGGGTTCACAATTTTTACGACTACATTTAAAGTTTACGTTCAATTTTAATAAAAGTTACATATTTCGATAGGGTTCGGTTCAAGCTATTTTTTGACAATACTTTTATTAGGATCTATTATCATCTGATAATTGCGATATCAATTTAATCGCGTGACCAATAAAACTCGGCTCGGCGCGCAGGTAAGGGCGCCGTATATAGTCGCTAACATTTTTATGGCGGCGCCAGTCTATTGTCCGCTGCCGAGCAGATAAGCCGCTACGCGGCGCCGGCGCCATCTCATTGTGTGCAGGAATTTATGGCCTAGGGTCTTATCTACTCGGTTAGTGGGTCAGCGCCTCAGTTGCGCAATTAGAGCAATTACAATGGGTTCGGTCAGTGTGTCAGAGCACAATGATCTGGGTTTTTACCTGCTTATGGGTCGTTTTTATAGACCGTTTGTTTTCAAACTTAACAACAAGGTTGAGCTCGACATGCTCTGTCTATTTATAGAAAAATATCCGTTATAATGTTAATGGTTATCTTGCTAGGCGATCTCTTTTATGGATCAGATAGTACAAATTACATTCACGGATCATAACTTAATAAATTATACCTAAGATCTCTTTTTGGATCAAAACTTAATAATTGTACCTAGGATCGCTTTTTTGGATCAAACTTACTATCTACGAGATCAATTTACAATTAAATGATTCGATACAAATCAACTTAAAATTAGACGCGCAGCTTGTCCTCCTTGGTCATCGCGCGTCATGGGCAGCAAGGTGGCGGCGATCTTCAACATCCTCCCCCCGCTGTTGCGTCGGCGACAGCAGGCTGGATCGGCAAGATCGCCAACTTGCTGACGGGGCGCCGCATCAGTCCGCCCTTGGTGCGGACGTCGGCGCTGCGGATGCCGCCGTCTGGTCCCGGGAAGACTCGTGCGACGACACCTCGCGGCCACGTGTTGCGTGGCGCGGCGGGGTCGACGACCAGCACGTAGTCGTCCACAGCAATGGGCCGGCCATGGCCCGCAGAGGATCCGCGGGGCGCGAGAGTTGGTAGGTACTCTCGCACCCATCTGGACCAGAAGTGGTCCGCAAGCGCCTGGCTAGCGCGCCAGGTGCGGCGGTCGGCGTCGTCGCAGCGTCCAGTGAAAGGGACGCACGCCGGACCGCCCAGCAGAAAATGGTTCGGTGTCAACGCCTCGTCATCTCGCGGATCGACCGAGATGTGGGTCAATGGGCGAGCGTTGACGCTGTATTCGGCCTCGGCGAGGAGAGTCGCAAGCACCTCTTCCTTGGGCGCTCGCGACTTGAGGGTGACGGCCAGGGCGTTCTTCACTGAGCGTATGAGGCGCTCCCAGGCGCCACCCATGTTCGGAGATAGCGGCGGAATGAACCGCCACGCCATTCTGTGTTGCAGCCCGTACTCGCGCAGCTCGGGCAGCCACTCGGTGTAGGCGGCGCGCAGCTCGGCGTCGCCGCCCTTGAAGCATGTTGCGTTGTCGGACCACATGACTCGGGGCCACCCGCGTCGCGCGGCCATACGACGGAGGCTCATTAGGGCGGAGCTGGTAGTGAGAGTGTGTACCAGCTCCAAATGAATTGCTCGGGTTGACATGCAAGTGTACAATGCCACCCATCGCTTTTCATGGCGTCGACCAATGGTGATTGTGACGGGCCCGTAGTAGTCGAGCCCGCAGTTTTCGAACGGCCTTGTGTGTGGCTCGATTCGAGACAGCGGCAGGTTCCCCATTGGCGGCGTGTTCGGCTTGGCTCGGCGTAGTGCGCAGAGGCGGCAACTGTGCGCGATTGCGCGCACCGTCGGCCGCAGGCGCAGGATCCAGTATTCTTGCTTCATATCGTTGATCACGCGCTCGTTGCTGGCGTGATGCGCCCGCTTGTGCGCCCGTTGCAGCAGGAGGCGCACAAAAGGGTTGCGCCCGTCCAAGATCGGCGGCCGCTTGTTGATGGCCGCGGGCGTGGCGTCAATCCGCCCGCGCAGCCGCAGCACGCCGTCCTCGCCCAGCACTGGGTCGAGCTTGAACAGGCGGCTCCCGTGGTCTAGTGGCTCCCCCCGTGAGAGCTGCCGCAGCTCCTCCGGGAAATCATGGCGTTGGGCCCACTGTAACCACAAATTTTCAGCAGCAAGAATATGTTCAATGTTGATGTTCTTTTTGGTCTTACTTTTCACGATGTCAATAAACAGTAACATTCGCGCTGTGGCGCCTATAAGGCGATCATAATTAGAGAAGCGCTGAATGTCGGGCAGCGGCGCGTGTTTTTCTGTCGTTGCTCGGCACGCCGCTTTCTCAGACTTCTCCTCCAGTTCGGCTGGCTCGGGGGCAGGCGTATCGGGTTCTCTCGGCCATCGTTCGGGATCTAATTTTAAAAAATCTGGACCCGTATACCACCTGCCCGCTATGTCGACTTTTCTTGTTGGATCGGCTCGTGTCCCTTCGTCGGCGGAATTTTCGTGCGTCGGCACCCAACGCCACATCGTCACGTCTGTCGTTTCAGCTATTTCCGCGAGACGATGTGAAACATATGCATTATACCTTCTTGCGTCGGTTCGCACCCACTGCAGAACGGTTTTGCTGTCCGTCCACAGGGTGACTTGTTCGGGCTGCACTCGATGACCGCTCCTTATCGCGGTCATTAACCTCGTCGCGATTAATGCGGCTTGCAGCTCGTGGCGGGGCACGCTGAGAGGCTTGAGAGGGCTTACCTTGCTTTTTCCCGCGACCAAGCTGACCTCCACTCCATCGGGGCCTTCTGTGCGCCAATAGGCTACCGCCGAGAAGGCCTGTGTGCTTGCGTCCGCAAATATGTGCAGAGTTAATCGGGTTCGGGTCGCGGGAAAATAGTGCCTCGGTATTCGCAGTCGTGCGACGTGTTGCAGCGCGTTCATCCACTCGGCGAACGCGGCGGCCTCGTCGTCGGGTAAAGGCTCGTCCCAACCTATCGCCGCCGCCCACACGCGCTGCATCTGTATTTTCGCCGAGACCGTGTAGTGCGATAACATGCCGAGCGGGTCATACACGGACATAATGGCGCTCAGCGCCTCCCGCTTCGTGGGAGCGCGCGCCATGTCCCGTACCGCCGCAGGGACCCGCAGCATCGACGTGTTGAAGCCGATGGTATCAGACTCGGCGTTCCAGTACATACCTAATATTTTATTATCTTTGTCGCCTAACGGTGTGTCAGCGTTAGAGCGGTGTTCCTGCGGGATCTGGGCTAGCAAGCGGCGCGAATTGCTAGCCCACGCGCGTAGCTCGAAGCCTGCTTCTTTGTTGCTAGCCGCGACCTCTGTGGCTAGCTGCATCGCCTCCTGCTCCGAGTCCACGCTACTTACGTAGTCATCCATATACATATTGTTCTTGATCTCGATTTCCGCTCTGCCGTAAGCGTCCCGGTTCAGTTCGGCGTTCCTGTTGCGGACGCTGTGGGCTAGAAATGGCGAGCTGCGCACCCCGAACGACATACTCGACATTACATAGACCTGCGGCGGTCCCGACCGGTCCATCGCACGCCACAGAAACATCTGCGAAGGCTGATCTTGCTCTCTTATTTTCACCTGAAGAAACATCTCCCTGATGTCGCTCGTCATCGCGTAGGCGCCTTCGCGAAATCTAAATAAGATCCCGGGCAGGGATTGCAGTAGGTCGGGTCCGTCTAAAATAAAATCGTTCAGGCTCTGACGGCTCGCCTTTGCTGCGCAGTCGAATACAACTCTTATTTTCTTGTCCGGCTTGTTTATGTTTCTCACCGCGAAGTGAGGCAGGTACCACTGCTTTCCCGGCATCGGCTCGTCTAATTTGTGGGCGTATCCTTTCTCTATGAGGTTATCGATCTGCTTACCGTACTCCGCGGCAAATTCCGCGTCGCGGTCCATTTTTCGTTCGATGCCGCGGAGTCGGTTCAACGCCATGCCGTATGATGCCGGGAACTCGGGATCGTCTGTGGCCCATAACTGTCCTACCTCAAATCGCGGTCCGGGGATCTTTCTTACTGTTTCTTGAAATATCCGCTCCGCCCGCTGCTCTGCCGGACAGACGTTATCTTGCAGCTTGATGCCGAGCGCGTCGACGTCGAAATGCTTTTTTATAAGCTGATGAAACGCATCGTTCGGTTCGTAACAGTGCATCGTTACCTCGTTCGTTCTTACGGTTCGTGGTGCGGATCCGAAAATAGCCCATCCGATGGCGGTGCAGACAGCGGCGGGTTCATTTCGACCTCCCAATCGCATTTCCTGTGGCAGCATTAAATGCCACTGATCCGCGCCAATTAGTACTTTAGGTTCTGCTAGACTGTAGCACGCGTTCGATAGGTCAGCTAAGTGTCTATGCTTCAGTACCTGCTCACGGTTCATACGTTGTCTTCGCAGGTTCAGATGCTCCACGGTTCTGAAGACAACTTCATGAGGCGACCCTCCGTCGCAACCGCGCACGGTTGCATTTACCTTTCGAGACGGCCGGGTTGTTTCCATGTCTCCCACGCCTTGTATGCAGAGGGCCGCCTCCGGCCCCGTTGCTCCGATCTGTTCTGCCAAATCTCTGTCGATTAGGCTAATAGTGCTGCCCTCGTCCAAGAGGCAGAACGTCACTATTTCTCCTTTGGGGCCGCCTAAAATAATTGGAAGTACCTTGAGTATTACTTCGGATCTGCCTGACGTTCCTGTGTTTGATGTAAACTCGCGCATCTGCGCAGGCGCGTGAGACTGGTTCGGTTCGGCGCCGCCGGGCGCATGCGCGGCAGGCGCGGGTAGCGGGGCGGGAGCGGCCGCATGACTTGGCCGGCGCGCGACCGCGTGGGTTAGTACCTGCCGGTCCGCCGCGCCGTTCGCAGGCACGCTCTGTGCCGTTTCGTGAAGCATTCGGTGGTGCGAGTGTGGGCAGCCGTCGATGCCGCAAGCCTGCGTCTTGCACAGCTCGCGGCGATGCTTGCTGTTGAGACACTTGAAACATACCCGATTTTCTTTTGCCCATGTCCAACGGGCGCTCACTCGCATGCCCTGTAGCTTGTTGCACGCTGGGGTTCGGTGCATGCCGCCACAGCATAGACAGGCCTCTCCGCGATCTGTTGCGTAGGACTGATATCGGCTCGGCTGTGGTCGGCGGATCGCCCCGCCGCCGGCGGGGGCTCCAGCCGCGTAATTGTTACGCGGCTCCGGTCGGCGGGGTGGGTTCTTCGGTTCGGTGAAGGTTCGCTTCGTGGGGGCCCGGGCGTGAGAGTACTGCAGCTCTTGGTCCGACTCGTCCAGCAAAAATTCGGCCATTAACATTAATTCATTGCTGGAGAGTCGGTTGGCCTTCGCATACGAACACCAGCGGGATCGGAGGTGTGGACTCAGACGTTCCGTTATCTCGCGGATCAAGAGGGGGTTTGTCGCGTAACTGTTTTTGTCCAAGTCCACTAATGTCGACACTATATTTACGATTTTTATTGCGAACGTGTTCAGGTCCGTTGCGCTGGGCCCCACGGGTGGCAGGCGTCGGAGGTCCTCGATGGCACGGTCGATAAGGAGATCTGAGCGACCGAAATTCTTCTGTAATATGCGCAGAATCATGTCCGGCCGCGTCGATGTAGCGATCAAGTGCTTAACACATTGTTGCGCTTCGCCGCTCAGGGCTTGACGCAGCCGAGCTACGTTCTCGTAATTACTGAATTTGTACCTGGTAGTCGACTGCGTGTATGCGTGATAAAACGTCTGCCACTCGCCGATATCGCCACTGAATTTGGGAAGCTCGTACACTTGCCGCGGTGGCGGGCGCATCATTGTTTCTAGACTCTCGGCCAGCCGTTCTATACCTCGGGATCTGCTGGCCGACCTGTCTCTCGGCGTCGAGTGTACGGTTCGGTCGGCGGCTGAAGGCGACGGGGCTCCGCGACGATGTGGTGACGTCGCTCGCTCTTCAGTACGCCGGGAGTTATCGAGCCAATTTTTCACCTTTTCGCGGCCGTCGACGACGGACCCTCCGGCTCGGGAACCCTCCTCCTCGATGCGGTTGATCGTAGCTGCCAGGCGCTTCTTGACCAGTTCCTGCTCGATCTGCAGCTCTTTTTTTCGGATTTCCGCCAACTTCTCGGCCGCCTCCAACTCGGCCTGCCTCTTACGGGCCTCGGTCGTGCTGCTGGCTCGGGAACGGACTGATGCGGGCGGCGCGGGTACGCTATCGGCGAACATGACCTCACGGTCCGCCGAGCGCCCCTGAGTGTACTCACGTTTGTTCATCGTGGATAGTAGCGCCTCTGCCCTGTCACCTGCTGACCTCATCGCCGCGGCGGCGATCGTTACGTCCACTTGCTCGTGTCGCAGTTGGGCGTCGAGCGAGCCCTGCCAGCCTGTTGTGTCCGTGGGCGACCTCGGCGGGTCGCGGAACTCGGTTCTGGTGATGTCCAGCCTCGGGTCGTAGAAGTGGACGGCGCCGCTCTGCTCGGGTCTCACTGCCGGGTTCGGGTTCGGGTTCGGGTTCGTGGGTTCTGGCTGTGACGACGGTTCGGGGTTCTCGGCGGCGCTGCCGTGGCGACTCTGGTTGCGCGTGTTAACCATTGTCGCGACAGTACAGTTCGGTTCGGTTCGGATCGGGATCGGTTCGTTCGCGCACTGATTTTAAATCCGGCTCGAGCTAGGACCAAACAATGAAAGCGACAGCCTTCATCAACGCGGTCTCCTACGATAGCTCAACGTTCTGTAAAAGTTCTGATCGGATCGGCTCAAAAATCAACGTAAACCTAGCTAAACTACGTAACCTAAATAACCTAACACGTAGCCTAACTTATACTCGAAGGACCATTGAAAACTACTTAACACGAAATACTGACGATAATTAACTGATAAAACTAACGAATTTACTGAGGACTAGATATAGGGGATCTGCCTCGCAACCTACAAATAAACTGCCTAAACTAATTATGACGACGTAACACAACTTATACTGAACTTAAGAAATAAGGTTACTGGGTAGGAAGGTAACTGGGATATACTTGGATCACGTAATAAAACTTCTTCGCTTGAGATCTTGAACTGTACTGTGCTGAATTTACTAATAACACTTATAACAAAACTATAACAACGTAATTACAGCTATACTGCGCGGGATCTTGAACTGTACTGTGTATTTGGCTCGATTTCTTACGATTAATAAGCATTTCCTATCGCTAAACTTAGTGTTCTAATCAACAAGCCGTAGAATTTCACACTTTCGTCCAATAAGAACACGTATCTAGGAGAACAAAGGAACTTTAGACCGTTTTTGGCCGTTATTTTGCGAGAGCAGGATCGGAAGTCCCTTACATAAATCATTGGTTCCTATTGGTTAACCACTTTTGGCTCGTTACAATTTTCCGGCTAATTTTCACTTTGAAAATCACCTTTACACATTTCTATAAAATTCAGGTTCAATGGGATTGCAATAAGATTCTTATACATTGTAAGGTTCGTCCCTAGGTTCTAGATTATATAACTTCAAAACATATAAGTTATAGAACAAATAAGTTATAACAGAATTAATAACAAACTTTGGCAAAATCTCTAATAATGGGTTCACAATTTTTACGACTACATTTAAAGTTTACGTTCAATTTTAATAAAAGTTACATATTTCGATAGGGTTCGGTTCAAGCTATTTTTTGACAATACTTTTATTAGGATCTATTATCATCTGATAATTGCGATATCAATTTAATCGCGTGACCAATAAAACTCGGCTCGGCGCGCAGGTAAGGGCGCCGTATATAGTCGCTAACATTTTTATGGCGGCGCCAGTCTATTGTCCGCTGCCGAGCAGATAAGCCGCTACGCGGCGCCGGCGCCATCTCATTGTGTGCAGGAATTTATGGCCTAGGGTCTTATCTACTCGGTTAGTGGGTCAGCGCCTCAGTTGCGCAATTAGAGCAATTACAATGGGTTCGGTCAGTGTGTCAGAGCACAATGAACTGGGTTTTTACCTGCTTATGGGTCGTTTTTATAGACCGTTTGTTTTCAAACTTAACAACAAGGTTGAGCTCGACATGCTCTGTCTATTTATAGAAAAATATCCGTTATAATGTTAATGGTTATCTTGCTAGGCGATCTCTTTTATGGATCAGATAGTACAAATTACATTCACGGATCATAACTTAATAAATTATACCTAAGATCTCTTTTTGGATCAAAACTTAATAATTGTACCTAGGATCGCTTTTTTGGATCAAACTTACTATCTACGAGATCAATTTACAATTAAATGATTCGATACAAATCAACTTAAAATTAGACGCGCAGCTTGTCCTCCTTGGTCATCGCGCGTCATGGGCAGCAAGGTGGCGGCGATCTTCAACAATAATTGCCTAGAATATTGCCACTTTACCGACCCGTTCGTGTTAGTTTGCGCGTCGTTTATATATTATGCGACAAAATAGATATCAGGCGCAAAATTAACTAGACCGAGTAGTAACGTGAAATATCACTTTAAGCAGCTCGAATCGCAAACATCGCATTTTAATAGCAGTTAAATGTGATATACAAGAGACATAGCTTATTCGGCGAAATCTCAAATACACTCGAATTAGCCCAGGTGGAGTCGTGGTCAAACACAGCAATCGACATTTAAACTCGGATACTATCAGAATCTGTAATATACCTAAACTCGATTCCTTCTGGTATTCACCTAATAGTACATTACTGCAGACGGCGTCTGCGTCTGCCAGACGCCGAGACAGAAGGGCTTGCCGGTGGGTGAGTAGGTATAGACTAGTGATGTAGGATAATGATAGCAAGCCGGAAAGCCTTTTTCTCGGCTAAGCATGTATAGTGTTTTTCTCAAACATATAATATGAAATAAAAAAATATACCACTCACACAAAATTAAAGTCAGCTGTTTAGCCTGAACACAGACGCCATATTTAAAAAAAATACTTCAATTCTGTACAGTTCTCTCGAGTTGTTCCGCCCGAAACTGACATGAATAGGTATGTATGATACTTCGAAGCCTGTTATAACGCACGTTATAATGACATGTCATTGCATGTTTGAGAACAGTGATTTACCCACATTACACTTTCATGAGCCTAACAAATTAATCTATATAGTCACTTAATTAATTAGGTTGGTGTATAGCTCAAGCTTTGAATACCAATACGAAGTAATCAGAAAGCTATTTAACTTTATTTACATGGGTTAACTAATTAATAATCTGAAAGCTATTTAAACTTAATCACCAACCAATTTACGGTTTAGTAATTGGCACAAGTAGGTTATTTTAACTTTGCGGGGTAATTCTGAATATACTTACAAAAAAATCTAACTGTAGGGGCTAATCGGAAGAGGATTGTCCCCGAGCTGTATTTAACCTTACACTCATATTATAACGGTTATGTGACCTTTTCATAACCTGAGCTTGACGAGGTCACTGCGCGTTTACAGCCCTACACACCGGTGCACTAGTTTCACTTACGTTCATTGAACATTCTTAGCCAGTCGTAGCAGTGCGCACACGTCGGTCGGGTCATCACGCGCCACGGCTATACTCGTACAAATAGAAACTTGAAAGAGTTTAATTTTGACCAATAAACACGGAAAACTGTTAATAACAAACAGAGTGATCATGTTGAAATTAGCCAATTAAACTAGATTACAATCTTAAGTTTAATGAATTTCCGAAAACATATTTAATGGAAAATCTACACTCTGAAATTGAAAAGCATCAGATCTGATTATTTGCCTTTCAGAAAAATGCAAATTTGAAACCCATTGTAAAATAAGATCGGCCTTTTGTTAAGGCTTCTTTATCTGTAAAGAAATCCGTACACCCAATTTTCACGATTGCAAAATTTACATTCAAAAATCGTAAAACCTTCACGTCATTATTTACAACCGCATTATGACACAAAAGAGCGGATATAAGATTTTTTTACGGCTTGTGCCAGATTTTACATCTTCTTTCTTTTATAACCGGAGTATGAGTTTAGTGAAAAAAATACTTTTATGGCGAGGCCGTATGGGGTGATTCTGTTCTCCGTGTTTTAATTTGGTATCCGAAAATCTGGTTATATAATCATAAAGTAAAGGGAAATAATAATAATCGTGACTAAAATAAGTATCTTGAAATTTTATATGAGGGGTTCTAACCCCGGCACGGGCAACTATTTGTATGATGTAATCGTGTGTGATGTACTTTGTTCCAGGGTCATCGATGATATCTATCTATTTATGAATTATGTACCGTAGACTGGGGTTACTTTGATTCTTGGGGTTACATTGATAAAAACTTCATTTTATTTTTAAACGCAAAAATCCATATTTCCGAACGCATCTGTACATAATTTTTTTTAAGGATGGCAATATCAATAGTTGCTGCATTTAGTAGCTCTGACGCAGTGAACAAGTATGGTCGTGTGCAGTGCGGATCACGTGTCAAAATGTAAGTATAATTTATTGCTATTTTTCATGTTCGAATAACTTCTAAACTAACGCAGTGGGTATGAAAGTAAAAGGTTCACAGTAAATATTAGCTTGCCAGAAGTGTGTTTATGTATACCATTGTATTGAGTTTTGGGTCATAAATTGAAACTAAGTATTTTATTACTAATTATTTACTTGGTGGGGTGTCTTTGATCACCTGCATGGGTTAACATTGATCACCGATCAATGTTAAACTGAAGCCCCATGAGTGGGCATCTTTTTGCTCTCAGCGTCTTTTTCATGATTTTCGTTAATACAAAAGAGTATTATTGCTAAATTTATTTATTTATTTTTCAGAAAGATGTCTAGAAACAACGAAAAGCGGTTGGGGTCACGAGACTACAAAAAGTATTCTGATAATGTCCTAGAACGAACAGTGTTTCTTATTTTAACTAAGCAAGTACTTAAACATAGGTAGTTGATTATTTTGTGATTATATCAAGGTACTTATTGAAGGTGATAATTATTAAGACCGTTTTGTTATAAATGTTGAGGCAAACCTCAAATAGAGTTGTTTTTTCGAAGATAATAATTTTTATTTTTGACCAAATTAGCCCCAAAACAACATAAACAGGTGTAACTTTTGAACCTGCTAACCATTTTTTTTCTTTCCTTAAGATAAAATACTTCTGTAAGGGGTTACATTCGATTGCCCTTAAAATACATAGGGTATCAAAGTAACCCCAATGTCAGTTTAAGTTTGATCACAACGTTTTATTTTTTTTCTCCATACATTCTTATGTAAGCTTTTCAAGATTTTTAGCAGCGAAAGTCTAATAAAAGTTGATGTTCCCATTTTTTTTATTTTTTTTAACCACTTTATTATAGAAGTTAGAAGTTAGAGAAGTTTAAACTTTAAAATTGATCAAAGTAACCCCAGTTTACGGTATATATATAGTCGTCTAGTACCATTAGTTTATCCGGAATTCTAAGATCAAATTATGCCAAACTGGCTCAAGTAAAAAACGACCTTTAATTTACATGCATACGGTTGTTTGTACCTTGTCCCAAAGTGACTTCATTTGATCTTAGATATCGGACAGACTATAGACGCATATGTTGTTGTATGGGAGCATTGCTTAATTTTTAGACAACTAAAAATTGAAACTACCTACTTAATAGAGAGTGTTTTTTTATGTAGGTATGGCGATATTCTCGCATTAACTAAAGAAATAGGCGGGAACTTCAACCTTTATATAAATAGGCGATGATAAGTATCCCGGGCAAAGTCACGGGATTTTACGGTACCTAGTTTAGTTTGCACGGCAGTGTTGGAGGTGTTATTTCGTCGCGCGGCGCACTCAACTCAGTAAAGCCGCGTAGCTGCGCATTTCTCACGCCGTATCACAGGCTTCTGCATCCCGTTTGCACAAACAGTTATAAATGATTTGTTTACGCTCCTCATGCGAACATTAGTGTTAAAAAATAAGCCATATCCAACTAAACAAAAACCGGCCAAGTGCTGGTCTGACTCGCGCACCGAGGGCTCCGTACTAACAATTATCCCATCTTAACTGGCTCGGTTAAGTTAACCACCTGATATGTATGGCGCCGCATACAAATGAGGTGCAAACTTAACGCAACCGATCACGTTTGTTGTAAGGGAGCCCGCTGATATAGTTATAGCGGCAACAAAAATACCTACATCATATGTGAAAATTTCAACTGCTTAGCATAGCACAGTTCACGAGATAGGTACAGCCTGGTTGCAAACGGACAGGCAGACAGACAGACGGACGGACAGCGGAGTCTTAGTAATAGGGTCCCGTTATTACCCCTTGGGTAGGGAACCCTAAAAATCTGATTCGTGGCCTACTTACTGAATAAAACCTGTGTGAAGTTAGCGGCCAAATATTGGCCAACATTTGGCCGCCAACTTCACAAAGTTGGCGGCTAAATGTCGGCCAATATTCCGAATTTCAAATTTAAACTAGATTTCTAGATCGATAATTTAAGTATCACTATCAGCATGTCCAAGCACGTCTAAAAGACTATTCAAATAAGCTTTTACTATACATCTATCTCATTCAATTTAAACGTAATGACCAAGCGGCCAATTTCTTGTTTGAAATATTATACAGAATTAGACTTTTCCACCCTATTTCTAATTCCATGAATGGGGTTTTACTATATTAAGTACAAAGTACACCCCAGTAGTAATAAAAACTTGCAATAGAGCTCTACCTTGCTTAGTTTGGGCGTAAATGACCCAGCGGCCAAAGTGATTTTTGATATTTTGTGTACATCTTGACTTTTTTAACCGATTTCTAGATCGATGAATGGGGTCTGACTATATACACCATTAAGCACACCCAGAAAGCTATTAAAATCAGCTTTCACTAGAGCTCTACCTCGCTTAGTTTCGGCGTAATGACCCAGCGGCCAACGTGATTTTTGCAATTTTGTGCACATCTTGACTTTTTCAACCGATTTCTAGATCGATGAATGGGGTCTGACTATATACACCATAAAGCACACCCAGAGAGCTATTAAAATCAGCTTTCACTAGACCTCTACCTTGCTTAGTTTCGGCGTAATGAACCAGCGGCCAAAATGATTTATGCAATTTTGTGCATATCTTGACTTTTTAAACCAATTTCTAGATCGATGAATGGGG
Source organism: Apotomis capreana (assembly GCA_947623375.1). Lineage (NCBI taxonomy): Eukaryota > Metazoa > Arthropoda > Insecta > Lepidoptera > Tortricidae > Apotomis > Apotomis capreana. The sequence continues at coordinate 26,609,304 of OX392500.1, forward strand.
TCTGACTATATACACCATAAAGTACACCCAGATAGCTATTGAAATCAGCTTTCGCTAGAGCTCTACCTCGCTTAGTTTCGGCGTAATGACCCAGCGGCCAAAGTGATTTTTGCAATTTTGTGCACATCTTGACTTTTTCAACCGATTTCTAGATCGATGAATGGGGTCTGACTATAAACACCATAAAGCACACCCAGAGAGCTATTCAAATCAGCTTTCACTTGAGCTCTACCTCGCTTAGATTCGGAGTACTGAACCAGAGGTCAAAATGATTTATGCAATTTGGTGCACATCTTGACTTTTTCAACCGATTTCTAGATCGATGAATGGGGTCTGACTATAAACACCATAAAGCACACCCAGAAAGCTATTAAAATTAGCTTTCACTAGAGCTCTACCTCGCTTAGTTTCGGCGTAATGACCCAGCGGCCAAAATTATTTTTGTAATTTTGAGCACATCGTGACTTTTTTAACCGATTTCTAGATCGATGAATGGGGTCTGACTATATACACCATTAAGCACACCCAGAGAGCTATTAAAATCAGCTTTCACTAGAGCTCTACCTCGCTTAGTTTCGGCGTAATGACCCAGCGGCCAAAGTGATTTTTGCAATTTTGTGCACATCTTGACTTTTTCAACCGATTTCTAGATCGATGAATGGGGTCTGACTATAAACACCATAAAGCACACCCAGAGAGCTATTCAAATCAGCTTTCACTTGAGCTCTACCTCGCTTAGATTCGGAGTACTGAACCAGAGGTCAAAATGATTTATGCAATTTGGTGCACATCTTGACTTTTTCAACCAATTCGCGTCCTCGAAAGAAAAATAGAAAAAAACAAACTAATAAAGACAAAGCCTCTTGCTCATAAGAAGCAATGTCTCCTAAATTTGGACCAGGCTTCTTTGCAGCAGACTAAAAACCTTAAATCGGTAAAATCTGACTCTACTGTCAGAAAAGTAAGGTCTGAAGCCATGGGTGCAAATGATAGGTCAAAAAATGATATTCTGGACTTATACTTATATCAAAAAGATCACCCGGATCATGTGCAGGAATTATCATTTCCTCTCGTTGTGAAGATGTTCAGCGACGAACAATTGAAAGTCATCAAAGCTATTGACAAAACGCTGTTGCACTTTGACGCAACAGGTGGAGTGTGCAGGCCACCTAACGGAGACAAATCCGTTAAAAGAATATTTTTATACAGCGGAATAATCCAATTGCAATTGACTGAGCGAGTATTTTCCGTTTTCTCTATGCTCTCTTCCATGCATGATGCGAATACAATTTTCAAATTACTAAACGACTTTAGAGTGTTTTGTGAGATCAATCATTGTTGGCCTGCATTTTCGGGAGTCGTAACAGATTTTAGCTTTGCGCTAATAAATGCGGCGTGCAAGTCATTCAATAATTGCACATTATCCGACTATTTAAAACTGTGCTTCAACAACATGATAAAAAGCGATTGCCATACACCGATATTTTTATGTTGCGCGCATATTGTAAAATGTATGTGCAACGACATAAATAAATCTGACGGGAAAGAAAAAAACACGATTAAAGATTTCTTTATAAGCGTGATATTGATGAGCGATTTAGGGACAGTTGATGCTTTCATTGCGAATTCGTATATTTTATTTAATACGAAACATTTCACACAAACGGTTGCGAATTCATACAATAAACTGATTGCACTATGTCGCAACAAAAGCGAAAATAAACATATAATAGAGGCTTTGGAAAAAATGGAATGCACTTCATCCACACTGTTCGGCGATTCTAATAACAAAAAGGAAACAATATACGCTGGCAGTCCATACTACATGCGCTGTAAAGCCATTGAAAGAGATATACAGATCGAATCTTCGGGTGACACGTTAAATAAATATTATGATCCTATACTTTATGCAACGTTCATATCAAAATATATGGCATACTTGCCTTTGTGGAGTAATCTACTAAAAGATGTGCGGACGAGCAATTCGGCCGTAGAAAATTATTTTGGCCAATTAAAACAATACGTATTAAATGGCCAAAGTAATCTTAAATGCACCCAGTTAATTAGAAAATTGAGATCTGATGTGTTATCACTGTCCACCGAGATTTTAAATAAAATACCAAAAAAGAGACTTAGTAAAGTGCCAAAACCTATACAGGACCAAGAAATGTGGCAAAAGAGAAAAAAACCATCCCATAGCCACTTCGATGGTAGATATCTAAAAGAAATTAAACTACAGAGCGAAATACTAGAATTTAGCGAAAATACGTTCTGCAAATATTGTGGACGAGGCACAAGCCAAAATAATATCACCACATCTTGGGTTGCGTGCAATATATGCAATGACTGGGTGCATCAGTCATGTGCACGGCCAGAAGGGCAGGACTCTTTCACAGAAGACTTCGTATGTGAGTATTGCCATGCCGGTGCACATGTCACAAAGCACCTTTTCACCGAACGCCCCCAACCAAATTCACCCCCTCGCTGTGAAAAAGAGGCCCTAGGTGTATTCCCGAACGGTCTTGTGACGGATGTCGAGTACTACTCACGGATCGACAGAGGGTACACCGTGACAAAAATGGGCTCCGTAGATTTTTCGTTGGACTGCCTCCCATACGACGATTACGCGACTCTGCAGCCACAACAGTACTTGTCCGGGTTCGTTGTGGAGCACGCGTGTCACATTTATAACAACGCCAAGTACAAAATAATCGGAGTCGAAAAATCGACGTACATTTTCGGAGGGGGCGTTCGGAATGAACAATTCATAAAGAGCTTGCAAATAACTCCCGACACAGACACAGTGTTCTTAGTTTGTCTGTACCAGCACTTTACGATGGTTGTATTGTCAATCAGCCAGAAGACAATTACAATCATCGATCCTTTAGGGCAGGAACAGGCACTAAGCAAATTGTACATTAAAGAAATAAATAAACTTTTAACAGAAAAGGGCTTCAACTTCAGTATAACTGAAGTAAAAAGAGTCAAACATACCATACAAAAAGACACATATAACTGTGGGCCAATGGTGATCTATTTTTTCTCATGCATTGTGAAAGGATCATCATTGGTTAATAAGAAATTGAATTTCGATACCTATAGGGACGAACTAAAAATGATGATTTTAAAGTCAAGTGACCGAATGGACGATCTGTGCTGTTTCTGCTTGAAAAATATCAACGATATCGGCGGTTATTTTCAATGTCATTTCTGTTACAGAAAAATACATTTAAAAACCAATTGCATCATGCCAATCGAAGATATACGGGCGGGTATGACAATAGAACAAAAAGTACGCAAACTAAACAACATGTGCCCGTTGTGTACTGTTTATTTGGACAAAGCGTGAAAATAGACCCCGTGTAACCAACAACACTACAGGAAAGTGAAAGTCAAATCCAGAATAACTATGGCCTAACTACGAAGAGTCAACAAAAGCATCACTAGGTACCTCGATAGTAAATTACTTATTTTCTCAATCTCAATCAATCTCACGTCGTAACGTTTACGTTGCACATAGTGAGTGAGGTCTCACTTCAGCGATCTAGAAAAAGAGTAAAAAAGTAAAGCACCCATAATGAGGTCTCACTTCAGCGATCTACAAAAAGAGTCAAAAAGTAAAACACCCATTTTGGCCGCTGGTTCATTTCGCCGAAACTAAGCTAGGTAGAGATCTAGTGAAAGCTGATTTGAATAGCTCTCTGGGTGTGCTTTATGGTGTTTATAGTCAGACGCCATTCATCGATCTAGAAATCGGCTGAAAAAGTCAAGATCTGCACAAAATTGCATAAATCATTTTGGCCGCTGGTTCATTACGCCGAAACTAAGCGAGGTAGAGCTCTAGTGAAAGCTGATTTGAATTGCTCTCTGGTTGTACTTTATGGTGTATATAGTCAGACCCCATTCATCGATCTAGAAATCGGTTGAAAAAGTCAAGATCTGCACAAAATTGCATAAATCATTTTGGCCGCTGGTTCATTACGCCGAAACTAAGCGAGGTAGAACTCTAGTGAAAGCTGATTTCAATAGCTCTCTGGGTGTGCTTTATGGTATATATAGTCAGACCCCATTCATCGATCTAGAAATCGGTTGAAAAAGTCAAGATGTGCACAAAATTGCATAAATCATTTTGGCCGCTGGTTCATTACGCCGAAACTAAGCGAGGTAGAGGTCTAGTGAAAGCTGATTTGAATAGCTCTCTGGGTGTGCTTTATGGTGTATATAGTCAGACCCCATTCATCGATCTAGAAATCGGTTGAAAAAGTCAAGATGTGCACCAAATTGCATAAATCACTTTGGCCGCTGGGTCATTACGCCGAAACTAAGCGAGGTAGAGCTCTACTGAAAGCTGATTTAAATAGCTCTCTCGTTGTGCTTTATGGTTTATATAGTAAGACCCCATTCATCGATCTAGAAACCGGTTGTAAAAGCCGAGATCTGCATAAAATTACAAAAATCATTTCGGCCGCTGGTTCATTACGCCGAAACTAAGCGAGGTAAAGCTCTAGTGAAAGCTGATTTGAATAGCTCTCTGGGTGTGCTTTATGGTATATATAGTCAGACCCCATTCATCGATCTAGAAATCGGTTGAAAAAGTCAAGATGTGCACCAAATTGCATAAATCATTTTGACCTCTGGTTCAGTACTCCGAATCTCAGCGAGGTAGAGCTCAAGTGAAAGCTGATTTGAATAGCTCTCTGGGTGTGCTTTATGGTGTTTATAGTCAGACCCCATTCATCGATCTAGAAATCGGTTGAAAAAGTCAAGATGTGCACAAAATTGCAAAAATCACTTTGGCCGCTGGGTCATTACGCCGAAACTAAGCGAGGTAGAGCTCTAGTGAAAGCTGATTTTAATAGCTCTCTGGGTGTGCTTAATGGTGTATATAGTCAGACCCCATTCATCGATCTAGAAATCGGTTAAAAAAGTCACGATGTGCTCAAAATTACAAAAATAATTTTGGCCGCTGGGTCATTACGCCGAAACTAAGCGAGGTAGAGCTCTAGTGAAAGCTAATTTTAATAGCTTTCTGGGTGTGCTTTATGGTGTTTATAGTCAGACCCCATTCATCGATCTAGAAACCGGTTGTAAAAGCCGAGATCTGCATAAAATTACAAAAATCATTTCGGCCGCTGGTTCATTACGCCGAAACTAAGCGAGGTAGAGCTCTAGTGAAAGCTGATTTGAATAGCTCTCTGGTTGTACTTTATGGAGTATATAGTCAGACCCCATTCATCGATCTAGAAATTGGTTTAAAAAGTCAAGATATGCACAAAATTGCATAAATCATTTTGGCCGCTGGTTCATTACGCTGAAACTAAGCGAGGTAGAGCTCTAGTGAAAGCTGATTTTAATAGCTCTCTCGTTGTGCTTTATGGTGTATATAAACAGACCCCATTCATCGATCTAGAAATCGGTTGAAAAAGTCAAGATGTGCACAAAATTGCAAAAATCACTTTGGCCGCTGGGTCATTACGCCGAAACTAAGCGAGGTAGAGCTCTAGTGAAAGCTGATTTTAATAGCTCTCTGGGTGTGCTTAATGGTGTATATAGTCAGACCCCATTCATCGATCTAGAAATCGGTTAAAAAAGTCACGATGTGCTCAAAATTACAAAAATAATTTTGACCGCTGGGTCATTACGCCGAAACTAAGCGAGGTAGAGCTCTAGTGAAAGCTAATTTTAATAGCTTTCTGGGTGTGCTTTATGGTGTTTATAGTCAGACCCCATTCATCGATCTAGAAACCGGTTGTAAAAGCCGAGATCTGCATAAAATTACAAAAATCATTTCGGCCGCTGGTTCATTACGCCGAAACTAAGCGAGGTAGAGCTATAGTGAAAGCTAATTTTAATAGCTTTCTGGGTGTGCTTTATGGTGTTTATAGTCAGACCCCATTCGTCGATCTAGAAACCGGTTTTAAAAGCCGAGATCTGCATAAAATTACAAAAATCATTTCGGCCGCTGGTTCATTACGCCGAAACTAAGCGAGGTAGAGCTCTAGTGAAAGCTGATTTGAATAGCTCTCTCGTTGTGCTTTATGGTGTATATAGTCAGACCCCATTCATCGATCTAGAAATCGGTTGAAAAAGTCAAGATGTGCACAAAATTGCAAAAATCACGTTGGCCGCTGGGTCATTACGCCGAAACTAAGCGAGGTAGAGCTCAAATGAAAGCCGATTTTAATAGCTCTCTCGTTGTGCTTTATGGTGTATATAGTCAGACCCCATTCATCGATCTAGAAATCGGTTGAAAAAGTCAAGATGTGCACAAAATTTCAAAAATCACTTTGGCCGCTGGGTCATTACGCCGAAACTAAGCGAGGTAGAGCTCTAGTGAAAGCTGATTTTAATAGCTCTCTGGGTGTGCTTTATGGTGTTTATAGTCAGACGCCATTCATCGATCTAGAAATCGGCTGAAAAAGTCAAGATCTGCACAAAATTGCATAAATCATTTTGGCCGCTGGTTCATTACGCCGAAACTAAGCGAGGTAGAGCTCTAGTGAAAGCTGATTTGAATTGCTGTCTGGTTGTACTTTATGGTGTATATAGTCAGACCCCATTCATCGATCTAGAAATTGGTTTAAAAAGTCAAGATATGCACAAAATTGCATAAATCATTTTGGCCGCTGGTTCATTACGCCGAAACTAAGCAAGGTAGAGGTCTAGTGAAAGCTGATTTGAATAGCTCTCTGGGTGTGCTTTATGGTGTATATAGTCAGACCCCATTCATCGATCTAGAAATCGGTTGAAAAAGTCAAGATGTGCACCAAATTGCATAAATCACTTTGGCCGCTGGGTCATTACGCCGAAACTAAGCGAGGTAGAGCTCTAGTGAAAGCTGATTTGAATAGCTCTCTCGTTGTGCTTTATGGTGTATATAGTCAGACCCCATTCATCGATCTAGAAATCGGTTGAAAAAGTCAAGATGTGCACAAAATTGCAAAAATCACGTTGGCCGCTGGGTCATTACGCCGAAACTAAGCGAGGTAGAGCTCTAGTGAAAGCTGATTTTAATAGCTCTCTCGTTGTGCTTTATGGTGTATATAGTCAGACCCCATTCATCGATCTAGAAATCGGTTGAAAAAGTCAAGATGTGCACAAAATTGCAAAAATCACGTTGGCCGCTGGGTCATTACGCCGAAACTAAGCGAGGTAGAGCTCTAGTGAAAGCTGATTTTAATAGCTCTCTGGGTGTGCTTTATGGTATATATAGTCAGACTCCATTCATCGATCTAGAAATCGGTTGAAAAAGTCAAGATGTGCACCAAATTGCATAAATCATTTTGACCTCTGGTTCAGTACTCCGAATCTAAGCGAGGTAGAGCTCAAGTGAAAGCTGATTTGAATAGCTCTCTGGGTGTGCTTTATGGTGTTTATAGTCAGACCCCATTCATCGATCTAGAAATCGGTTGAAAAAGTCAAGATGTGCACAAAATTGCAAAAATCACTTTGGCCGCTGGGTCATTACGCCGAAACTAAGCGAGGTAGAGCTCTAGCGAAAGCTGATTTCAATAGCTATCTGGGTGTTCTTTATGGTGTATATAGTCAGACCCCATTCATCGATCTAGAAATTGGTTTAAAAAGTCAAGATATGCACAAAATTGCATAAATCATTTTGGCCGCTGGTTCATTACGCCGAAACTAAGCGAGGTAGAGCTCTAGTGAAAGCTAATTTTAATAGCTTTCTGGGTGTGCTTTATGGTGTTTATAGTCAGACCCCATTCATCGATCTAGAAACCGGTTGTAAAAGCCGAGATCTGCATAAAATTACAAAAATCATTTCGGCCGCTGGTTCATTACGCCGAAACTAAGCGAGGTAGAGCTCTAGTGAAAGCTGATTTGAATAGCTCTCTCGTTGTGCTTTATGGTGTATATAGTCAGACCCCATTCATCGATCTAGAAATCGGTTGAAAAAGTCAAGATGTGCACAAAATTGCAAAAATCACGTTGGCCGCTGGGTCATTACGCCGAAACTAAGCGAGGTAGAGCTCAAGTGAAAGCTGATTTTAATAGCTCTCTCGTTGTGCTTTATGGTGTATATAGTCAGACCCCATTCATCGATCTAGAAATCGGTTGAAAAAGTCAAGATGTGCACAAAATTTCAAAAATCACTTTGGCCGCTGGGTCATTACGCCGAAACTAAGCGAGGTAGAGCTCTAGTGAAAGCTGATTTTAATAGCTCTCTGGGTGTGCTTAATGGTGTATATAGTCAGACCCCATTCATCGATCTAGAAATCGGTTAAAAAAGTCACGATGTGCTCAAAATTACAAAAATAATTTTGGCCGCTGGGTCATTACGCCGAAACTAAGCGAGGTAGAGCTCTAGTGAAAGCTAATTTTAATAGCTCTCTGGGTGTGCTTTATGGTGTTTATAGTCAGACGCCATTCATCGATCTAGAAATCGGCTGAAAAAGTCAAGATCTGCACAAAATTGCATAAATCATTTTGGCCGCTGGTTCATTACGCCGAAACTAAGCGAGGTAGAGCTCTAGTGAAAGCTGATTTGAATTGCTGTCTGGTTGTACTTTATGGTGTATATAGTCAGACCCCATTCATCGATCTAGAAATTGGTTTAAAAAGTCAAGATATGCACAAAATTGCATAAATCATTTTGGCCGCTGGTTCATTACGCCGAAACTAAGCAAGGTAGAGGTCTAGTGAAAGCTGATTTGAATAGCTCTCTGGGTGTGCTTTATGGTGTATATAGTCAGACCCCATTCATCGATCTAGAAATCGGTTGAAAAAGTCAAGATGTGCACCAAATTGCATAAATCACTTTGGCCGCTGGGTCATTACGCCGAAACTAAGCGAGGTAGAGCTCTAGTGAAAGCTGATTTGAATAGCTCTCTCGTTGTGCTTTATGGTGTATATAGTCAGACCCCATTCATCGATCTAGAAATCGGTTGAAAAAGTCAAGATGTGCACAAAATTGCAAAAATCACGTTGGCCGCTGGGTCATTACGCCGAAACTAAGCGAGGTAGAGCTCAAGTGAAAGCTGATTTTAATAGCTCTCTCGTTGTGCTTTATGGTGTATATAGTCAGACCCCATTCATCGATCTAGAAATCGGTTGAAAAAGTCAAGATGTGCACAAAATTTCAAAAATCACTTTGGCCGCTGGGTCATTACGCCGAAACTAAGCGAGGTAGAGCTCTAGTGAAAGCTGATTTTAATAGCTCTCTGGGTGTGCTTAATGGTGTATATAGTCAGACCCCATTCATCGATCTAGAAATCGGTTGAAAAAGTCAAGATGTGCACAAAATTTCAAAAATCACTTTGGCCGCTGGGTCATTACGCCGAAACTAAGCGAGGTAGAGCTCTAGTGAAAGCTGATTTTAATAGCTCTCTGGGTGTGCTTAATGGTGTATATAGTCAGACCCCATTCATCGATCTAGAAATCGGTTGAAAAAGTCAAGATGTGCACAAAATTGCAAAAATCACGTTGGCCGCTGGGACATTACGCCGAAACTAAGCGAGGTAGAGCTCAAGTGAAAGCTGATTTTAATAGCTCTCTCGTTGTGCTTTATGGTGTATATAGTCAGACCCCATTCATCGATCTAGAAATCGGTTGAAAAAGTCAAGATGTGCACAAAATTTCAAAAATCACTTTGGCCGCTGGGTCATTACGCCGAAACTAAGCGAGGTAGAGCTCTAGTGAAAGCTGATTTTAATAGCTCTCTGGGTGTGCTTAATGGTGTATATAGTCAGACCCCATTCATCGATCTAGAAATCGGTTAAAAAAGTCACGATGTGCTCAAAATTACAAAAATAATTTTGGCCGCTGGGTCAACACGCCGAAACTAAGCGAGGTAGAGCTCTAGTGAAAGCTAATTTTAATAGCTCTCTGGGTGTGCTTTATGGTGTTTATAGTCAGACGCCATTCATCGATCTAGAAATCGGCTGAAAAAGTCAAGATCTGCACAAAATTGCATAAATCATTTTGGCCGCTGGTTCATTACGCCGAAACTAAGCGAGGTAGAGCTCTAGTGAAAGCTGATTTGAATTGCTGTCTGGTTGTACTTTATGGTGTATATAGTCAGACCCCATTCATCGATCTAGAAATTGGTTTAAAAAGTCAAGATATGCACAAAATTGCATAAATCATTTTGGCCGCTGGTTCATTACGCCGAAACTAAGCAAGGTAGAGGTCTAGTGAAAGCTGATTTGAATAGCTCTCTTGGTTGCTTTATGGTGTATATAGTCAGACCCCATTCATCGATCTAGAAATCGGTTGAAAAAGTCAAGATGTGCACCAAATTGCATAAATCACTTTGGCCGCTGGGTCATTACGCCGAAACTAAGCGAGGTAGAGCTCTAGTGAAAGCTGATTTGAATAGCTCTCTCGTTGTGCTTTATGGTGTTTATAGTCAGACCCCATTCATCGATCTAGAAATCGGTTGAAAAAGTCAAGATGTGCACAAAATTGCAAAAATCACGTTGGCCGCTGGGTCATTACGCCGAAACTAAGCGAGGTAGAGCTCTAGTGAAAGCTGATTTTAATAGCTCTCTCGTTGTGCTTTATGGTGTATATAGTCAGACCCCATTCATCGATCTAGAAATCGGTTGAAAAAGTCAAGATGTGCACAAAATTGCAAAAATCACGTTGGCCGCTGGGTCATTACGCCGAAACTAAGCGAGGTAGAGCTCTAGTGAAAGCTGATTTTAATAGCTCTCTAGGTGTGCTTTATGGTATATATAGTCAGACTCCATTCATCGATCTAGAAATCGGTTGAAAAAGTCAAGATGTGCACCAAATTGCATAAATCATTTTGACCTCTGGTTCAGTACTCCGAATCTAAGCGAGGTAGAGCTCAAGTGAAAGCTGATTTGAATAGCTCTCTGGGTGTGCTTTATGGTGTTTATAGTCAGACCCCATTCATCGATCTAGAAATCGGTTGAAAAAGTCAAGATGTGCACAAAATTGCAAAAATCACTTTGGCCGCTGGGTCATTACGCCGAAACTAAGCGAGGTAGAGCTCTAGCGAAAGCTGATTTCAATAGCTATCTGGGTGTACTTTATGGTGTATATAGTCAGACCCCATTCATCGATCTAGAAATTGGTTTAAAAAGTCAAGATATGCACAAAATTGCATAAATCATTTTGGCCGCTGGTTCATTACGCCGAAACTAAGCGAGGTAGAGCTCTAGTGAAAGCTAATTTTAATAGCTTTCTGGGTGTGCTTTATGGTGTTTATAGTCAGACCCCATTCATCGATCTAGAAACCGGTTGTAAAAGCCGAGATCTGCATAAAATTACAAAAATCATTTCGGCCGCTGGTTCATTACGCCGAAACTAAGCGAGGTAGAGCTCTAGTGAAAGCTGATTTGAATAGCTCTCTCGTTGTGCTTTATGGTGTATATAGTCAGACCCCATTCATCGATCTAGAAATCGGTTGAAAAAGTCAAGATGTGCACAAAATTGCAAAAATCACGTTGGCCGCTGGGTCATTACGCCGAAACTAAGCGAGGTAGAGCTCTAGTGAAAGCTGATTTTAATAGCTCTCTGGGTGTGCTTAATGGTGTATATAGTCAGACCCCATTCATCGATCTAGAAATCGGTTAAAAAAGTCACGATGTGCTCAAAATTACAAAAATAATTTTGGCCGCTGGGTCATTACGCCGAAACTAAGCGAGGTAGAGCTCTAGTGAAAGCTAATTTTAATAGCTCTCTGGGTGTGCTTTATGGTGTTTATAGTCAGACGCCATTCATCGATCTAGAAATCGGCTGAAAAAGTCAAGATCTGCACAAAATTGCATAAATCATTTTGGCCGCTGGTTCATTACGCCGAAACTAAGCGAGGTAGAGCTCTAGTGAAAGCTGATTTGAATTGCTGTCTGGTTGTACTTTATGGTGTATATAGTCAGACCCCATTCATCGATCTAGAAATTGGTTTAAAAAGTCAAGATATGCACAAAATTGCATAAATCATTTTGGCCGCTGGTTCATTACGCCGAAACTAAGCAAGGTAGAGGTCTAGTGAAAGCTGATTTGAATAGCTCTCTGGGTGTGCTTTATGGTGTATATAGTCAGACCCCATTCATCGATCTAGAAATCGGTTGAAAAAGTCAAGATGTGCACCAAATTGCATAAATCACTTTGGCCGCTGGGTCATTACGCCGAAACTAAGCGAGGTAGAGCTCTAGTGAAAGCTGATTTGAATAGCTCTCTCGTTGTGCTTTATGGTGTATATAGTCAGACCCCATTCATCGATCTAGAAATCGGTTGAAAAAGTCAAGATGTGCACAAAATTGCAAAAATCACGTTGGCCGCTGGGTCATTACGCCGAAACTAAGCGAGGTAGAGCTCAAGTGAAAGCTGATTTTAATAGCTCTCTCGTTGTGCTTTATGGTGTATATAGTCAGACCCCATTCATCGATCTAGAAATCGGTTGAAAAAGTCAAGATGTGCACAAAATTTCAAAAATCACTTTGGCCGCTGGGTCATTACGCCGAAACTAAGCGAGGTAGAGCTCTAGTGAAAGCTGATTTTAATAGCTCTCTGGGTGTGCTTAATGGTGTATATAGTCAGACCCCATTCATCGATCTAGAAATCGGTTGAAAAAGTCAAGATGTGCACAAAATTGCAAAAATCACGTTGGCCGCTGGGACATTACGCCGAAACTAAGCGAGGTAGAGCTCAAGTGAAAGCTGATTTTAATAGCTCTCTCGTTGTGCTTTATGGTGTATATAGTCAGACCCCATTCATCGATCTAGAAATCGGTTGAAAAAGTCAAGATGTGCACAAAATTTCAAAAATCACTTTGGCCGCTGGGTCATTACGCCGAAACTAAGCGAGGTAGAGCTCTAGTGAAAGCTGATTTTAATAGCTCTCTGGGTGTGCTTAATGGTGTATATAGTCAGACCCCATTCATCGATCTAGAAATCGGTTAAAAAAGTCACGATGTGCTCAAAATTACAAAAATAATTTTGGCCGCTGGGTCATTACGCCGAAACTAAGCGAGGTAGAGCTCTAGTGAAAGCTAATTTTAATAGCTCTCTGGGTGTGCTTTATGGTGTTTATAGTCAGACGCCATTCATCGATCTAGAAATCGGCTGAAAAAGTCAAGATCTGCACAAAATTGCATAAATCATTTTGGCCGCTGGTTCATTACGCCGAAACTAAGCGAGGTAGAGGTCTAGTGAAAGCTGATTTGAATAGCTCTCTGGGTGTGCTTTATGGTGTATATAGTCAGACCCCATTCATCGATCTAGAAATCGGTTGAAAAAGTCAAGATGTGCACCAAATTGCATAAATCACTTTGGCCGCTGGGTCATTACGCCGAAACTAAGCGAGGTAGAGCTCTAGTGAAAGCTGATTTGAATAGCTCTCTCGTTGTGCTTTATGGTGTATATAGTCAGACCCCATTCATCGATCTAGAAATCGGTTGAAAAAGTCAAGATGTGCACAAAATTGCAAAAATCACGTTGGCCGCTGGGTCATTACGCCGAAACTAAGCGAGGTAGAGCTCTAGTGAAAGCTGATTTTAATAGCTCTCTCGTTGTGCTTTATGGTGTATATAGTCAGACCCCATTCATCGATCTAGAAATCGGTTGAAAAAGTCAAGATGTGCACAAAATTGCAAAAATCACGTTGGCCGCTGGGTCATTACGCCGAAACTAAGCGAGGTAGAGCTCTAGTGAAAGCTGATTTTAATAGCTCTCTGGGTGTGCTTAATGGTGTATATAGTCAGACCCCATTCATCGATCTAGAAATCGGTTAAAAAAGTCAAGATGTACACAAAATATCAAAAATCACTTTGGCCGCTGGGTCATTTACGCCCAAACTAAGCAAGGTAGAGCTCTATTGCAAGTTTTTATTACTACTGGGGTGTACTTTGTACTTAATATAGTAAAACCCCATTCATGGAATTAGAAATAGGGTGGAAAAGTCTAATTCTGTATAATATTTCAAACAAGAAATTGGCCGCTTGGTCATTACGTTTAAATTGAATGAGATAGATGTATAGTAAAAGCTTATTTGAATAGTCTTTTAGACGTGCTTGGACATGCTGATAGTGATACTTAAATTATCGATCTAGAAATCTAGTTTAAATTTGAAATTCGGAATATTGGCCGACATTTAGCCGCCAACTTTGTGAAGTTGGCGGCCAAATGTTGGCCAATATTTGGCCGCCAACTTTTGGCCGCTAACTTCACACAGGTCTGAATAAATGATAACATTTCATATAAAAGGCACTTTCCTCTTAAAACTGCCGGCCGGTGACTGGGTGACTTGGGCAGATAGGTTCTCGGTTGGCGACCACGTACTGGAATACGTTGTGTTGCAAGAACTTGAAGATCATTGGGTGAGGCCTTTATCCAAAAGTGGACGTCATTCGGCTATACAATTTTGTAGAGAAAATAAAAGATGGCAACTTTAACCTGCTGTTCCGTCCAGCAGTTTTGGCGTTTCACCTTCTAGCTAAGATACACTTCAATTGCACTTTTCCATCGAATGCTGTAAACTTGTTCGCCATTTGTTAAATAAACGTATAAAAGAAACAGCCACTGTATCACACTGACATCTAACGATTTGCCACTTCGTTCTTTGCTCTGCAGACATAAATCACGCCAAAGGATTAAAAATAACCTTAAAGTTAGATTGTATTTTAGTGACAAGCGATTTGGCGCGAACGAAATTTTGGAATTAGTTCTGGTATTAGGGACTGGCAATACAGAGATAACGAGCGGTTTTGTTAGGAAAAGCCTAAGTGGTTTTGGATGCGGTATAGTATTCTTCAAAAATGTTTTTATTTCAACGATATCCATAATTCATCAGTGTTGAGTTAACCAATTTCCTTATATTACAATTTTTCTACAATTCCGTTTTACCAACCGGCTTGTCATTTGAAATATAGACTGTTTAACTTGTAACTAGCTCCCTTCTTTCGTTCGTCAGTTAAAACCAACTAGTACCCATTAAATCATTAAAAAAGGCCCAACCAACTAAAGAAGTTCAAACATATGAAAAATAAAAGGTTTGTGTGATTTCCATCCTTGCAAAATCAGAAATAAGGTCACCTGAGGTAATTGCGACTTTTGATGTTACGAGTGCAAGATTTTACGATTTTTCCACCACTGCCTAAAGTTTGGGGCTATTAATATAGATGTTTTCTTGAATAAAACCGCCGTTTTCAAAGATTAAGCACTTTATTTATCCACAAACAAGATTATTTTACAGAAATAAGAAATTAATTAGAATTTAATAAGCGAAGATCACAAAAGCAACGTCTAGCCTTCCATCTGTCATGCGTTCATCTCCCAGTCTTTCATTCATTAATTCTTTCTGTAGGTATATCATACATTCAATTGGCTGTCACTTCGTCATCACAACGTAGTTATAAAGTGTTGCGTTTCTATGATATCATCAAAAGGCGCATTTGCCTCTATAGTCGCAATTGCCTCAGGTAACCTTTTTTCATATGTAGGTACATGAACATAACAAGCAACCTTAATCGTGAACAGCCGTACAGATCAACGTATTTTGTAAAAATACATCGTGCAAACAATTTATTATAAGTTCATTCAATGCAGCACAGACTCAAAGGATGTCTATTTCCTCCCATCATAACTTTCCCGCTCAATCTTGTCACGAAGCTCCAAGAAACCCAATATGGCAAATTAATAAAAATATAAGTCACGCATGCCGCATCAAAGTTGACGTAAATCTTTGTCTCCAATTTCCTTATCTTTGACGCCAAAAGTGTAAAGTTTCGCGACGGATGGACGACAGACAAAATGGCTGTTTTTCTATCATTATCGTAATCCTGAAAAATGGCCCTCGATACAAGCGCTTCCCGGGGTTTCCCTGGCGTGAAATTTTTAATTGTAAAGAAGAAACAAATTTCAACTGTTACTTTATGAAAGTGATCATTCTCAGTCTCCTGTGGGACGAATTAAAAGTAACTATGGTGACGTGGCATTAAATATCTATATTTATAGCGGCTAAGTGCGTCTATTGACGATAGAAACGCAATATTTTTAAAACTACCGTCGTTGCTTTCTTTTTTATACAAGTAGTGCCCAACTTTTCACTAAGTAGCATGGTCTGTGGTAGCATGTATAGAATAGTTTTAATGTGTTTAATTTTAATATTTTTGAAGTGAAACTTCTAATGCGACTTCCAACAAGGTTGCGTTAAACGTTTAACGCTACCGTGGAGGGAGTAGGAAAGCACTGTTGCGTTAAACGTTCAACGCTCCTGGGGAGGGGGTTAGAAAGAGACAGAGCGAGAGTGAAGAAGTTTGTCTTAAAGAAACAATATGAGTTCACTAAAAATCAATTTCTACCCCTTCCTATTTTCATTTCCACATTACGAAGTTTTACTTCTTCCGCGCGGAGGGACTCCACGCACTATTTTTTTGTTGAAAGACACACTTGCATCCATACGCGCAATTGTCCCAACCGACGAAAACTAAAATACGAAACAATTTTCTAATGCATTATCATATGATATGATCCACCAGTAAAGGTCCCTGTCCATTACATAAGGCCCAAGTGTTCAGCACACAGCGCCGGAGTGAACGCTCAATATTTGCCTGCAAGATGTATTAAATCCTGTGGACGCTTTCAAATGTTACAGGCTGGTGTTTTCCTTATTTCTTTTTCATATTTTCTCGCGTCTTCGCTCGCATTTAAATACACTACCCTACGGGAACCAATATTTTCTCGGGATAAAAAATAGTACTAAGTATAATATGTGTAAAGTTACGGTATAAACTATCTCTGTTCCGAATGTCATGCAAATCCGTCCGGCCGGATCGACGTGATGACGTGAATAAACAAACGTACACACACATACGTACAGACAAACTCTCGCTCGTCATCGCACTGTAAATAATTATAGTCATAGAAATTTGTGTATAAAATTGTCTTCCATATTCTGTCCACCGATCATCAATGGCATCCCTCATGCATCTCAAATAGTTTCCTGCGATTTTGACTATATTATCGGTTCGCTTTCTTAGATCCTACGCTACATGTTCCGCTTAAAACATATGAGTTGGAAAGATACCGATGGCTTTTAAACGGTTTTATTTAGCTTGACCCCATTTTTATATTTATACCATATAAGGCGATGAGGGAGGTTTCCTCACTTACTAGCCTCTGAAACCCAGAATCTAGAATACCTATGGTGTTTTCAACGATCTAGAGGTTCGTAGATTAGTATGTTGCTGTACAAGCACTTCCTCCGTAAACAATTTTATTGCAGAGCAAACTCGACCAAAACCGCTTTCAACTGTGCCGCATACGTTATGTCTAGAAAGTTTCGGTGCTTTGGGGGTTGCCGTTCAATAAATGCTTGGAATGCATTTGGCAATTCGCTTGTCAAATTAGATGTATACAAACGTAGGTACATACGTTACACGTTCCAAAACAATTTAGTTAAACTGGGGTAACTTTAGGGAAATATAGGACGCGGCTACTTTCCATATGTAAATAAACTCTTAATATACCCATATAAGTAGTATATAAGACTATTTAAATAAAGTATCAGTAATCAAAAATATTGGCCATAAATAAAAATACGTGTGATCGTCTAGTACTAAATGTAGGATCCTTTTACGTTGTGTTAAAGAAATCGGATTAAAATAAAACCGATAGTAAACGAATAGAATATTTAAGAAAATAAAATCCGCAAAAGAAGAAAATGAAAATAGTTACGGTTTAAAATAAAACCTTCCGCATTAAAATAAAACAATAAATCAAAATCCGTAATAAAACGAAGACATCGGTTTAAAGTAAAACCGTCCGCAAATAAACGAAAATAATAAAAAGAAAATCCGTAATAAACAAATTTCGGTTTAAAGTAAAACCGTCCGTAAAAAAAATCAACGCAACGCAATAATTCCGATAAAACTTGAATTATAACATGTTAAAGTCAATTGAAATAAATCTTAGTGAACATGCAAACTCACCCAAATCAGCATAAGCTAAACCGGAATAAAATTAATTCAATCATATTATAATTAAAATATATAATAGTAAAACTAAATTATATTAATATTAAATATAGAAAGTGAACTCTGGCTCGATGATAAACAACGACGACCTGAAAAACCCGACTTCAAAGGGACCTTGAGAAGTTAGACCTTTAGGTCAAAAAGGGGAACCTAGCTTATTTTTTTTTTAAGAACCGGGTCTCCCTTCACGCCTATAACCCGGCCAAGCAGCAAGTCAACAGACTTCACCTGCCCTACGACCTTATGATGGCCTAATCAATCCATTAAACAATCAAACCGTCACTCAACATACCAGTCGACATCATTCATTAATTCATCTCTCCTACCTACATAGCCTAAAAAGAGGGAACCATAGTGGTTAAGGGAAAAATATATCGGGACGTATTTCAGCCGTCACTGAATCTCGTCCTACCGAGTATACTCCGACCGGTCAGAGACGATCTCGGTGCCCTGCCTAAGCTAGCAGCAAGTAGTCATCACAATCAAGGCGTACACTACTGGTCCTAGTGCTGCGATAATCCCTAAGTAATTTATAACTCCAATCAGGCAAACCGACAAGACGGGAGCTACATAAGATTGGAGTGAATTTAACTATCGAAGCCAACAAAGTGATGGCCTGGGCGCAGATGCCCTTAATACCTAACTACCTATTTAAAATACTAACTGTGAATTTATCGACAAAAATATTGAAATGCAAGGATAAACCACATTCATCATTTTTAGACGATAAAAAAATAAAAACACAATTTAGATTCCTAAATATTGTCTGGAACGCTCGTACTCTGGAACACTCGAACTCGCCATCCTTCTGGTCGAACAATTGCAGAAGTGATCTACAATGACAAGAGAATGACAACGAAGGATGACTCGACTCGAAAGTTGCAGAACACAGCAGCACCTATATGATAAAATAGAAAACTTGTACTAAACACTACATTAATTAACACTAAATTAATTATGTAAAGCAAAATCACTAGCACTTAGAGTTTGAAATATAATGTCCATAGTCCGTATTTTATTTAACGACGTAAACGATTCCGAAACCTAAACTAACAGTCGCGATTCGCGTTTATTCACTTATTCGTCACTAATAAAACCTATTCTACCTACAATATTTTAGTTACTGAATGTAAAGAAAATCAATAATAAAGGGGGCTAATTAATACGCGCGCGTCACCGACCAGCTCCTACGCCCCACTTCCAATCCCGACTGCCCTATTATTTTTTCAAAATAATATTTTACGCATATCAATACTGCGGAACTAAACGGTCTAACACCTATAAAATTACTATCAATATATGTCCTTTTGTTTTAAAGAACAACGCATTCAATAATAATAAGGTGTAACGCATATGTTAATCTAATGTTCATACGACCTTTCCATTACTTGTTCTAAATGAGCTGGACACTTGAGATTTCTCACGAGACCAAAGTTGAAAAAATTATCGCTGACCATAAATTTGCTTATTTATTGTTTTGTAAACTAAACACTTGAATCTAGACGCGGCGACAGTTTTTTATAGGACCAAATTCCAAAGTAATACTTCAATAATATCAGCTATTTATAAAACACGTGTATTTATTTAATTATATTCAAAGGTACTGTAAACCTTTCGTTTACAGAGCGCCCTCAGATAGACGATACTATTTTGCGATATTAAAAAGAGCGAAATTGTGAGGCTATCTCAGTTTAATTATTCATAAACAAGTTTTTCACATACTTATTCATCTTCATTTAATCTTTTGAACCGAACCCACGCCCTCATAATGTAAAATGATTACCTTCATACCTAATTCATAACTACTATTGACTTCAATATTAAAAACGCAACAATCTATCTGCACCCTCACATTTCAACGATTTGTGAAACTTAAGTCCACATAATCAACTTTATAAACAATACACAGGTACACAACCTGCACACTTTCAAGCGTCCAACTTATCAAATTTAATTGATCCGTTAGTAAAACACGACAGGGTTCGAACCTGCGCCCTCAGATAATAAGTACTCCACTAATTTGTAAATAGTTATAATAAAACAACTAATTAATCTACGACATAAACATTCCTAATCAAATCTTAAACAAAACTTCTTCAATTCTCATCTCTTTAATTTTTATGCAAACATCTAATTGGGAAGTTCTAACTTTCTTTCTATACGAACTTGAAATATTAAACTTCTTCCAACTAGACTTCAGAAATTTCTAAAACGAATAAGAAATGCTTCCTATTAAGTTATCATATCTGTTTTAAATCTAATTTGGAAAACTAAATTCTTATTAGCATTTGAATGAATAAGCATCTTCTGGGTATAAAATCTAATTCAAACTCAGATTCGTTAATCAAGTAACAGAATTATGATTAATTCTGTTTTTAATGACTTGAATCCTGGTCACGCGGCACCACTGTAAATAAATCTTAATATCCCTATTAAGTGAGTATATAAGATAGATAAGATAAGATAAGATAAGATATTTATTGAATAATAACTTATTAAACAGTAATAATAACTATAGCCCAAGACATTCTATGTGCAAAAAATTACATGCGCCTGAACTAGGATTCCCTGTGTTTCAGGCATATCTATAAGGACTAACTTATTAACAATTTCTTAAATAAATAATCATAAACACATGAAACAATAATTTAGTTCTTATTAAATAGTTTGATAAATTATAGATCGGATACAAAAATATTAAATTAGAATGAATACATGAAAATCAACTTAGAACAATCAGTAACTTCTCTGTATCTTCTTATGACATATTTTGTAGCGCTTCTTGGAGTGTTTTCTTACATTTCGCGTAGCTGAGCGGATATATATCCAGCTTCGTATTAAGCCTACTGTACAGAAGAGGACCCAGCAGCAGCATAAGTTGAGATAGCTCTCAGATGCGGAGTCATTTTTTCCTGGCAGAATGTCAATATTAATGTGTCCTATCAGTATAACATTTTTAAATGACTTTAAATTACTTAATGTTTGGCCTAGAGAATCAGTGAAAATGGTTACATTTTTAAAATAAGGGGGTCTATACAAAGCTAATATTGCTAAATCTGATCCTATTTTAATTAACAGTCGATTACATTCTAATATATTGGGTTCTTCAACCGTAATACTTAAATTATTTCTAACGTAAACTACTATCCCGTCGTTTTGGTTGTAATTCATCGTACTTACTGCTAAATTTATTATAACCTGTCATGTTAGGTAAATTGCTATATTTACCTAGCCAACATTCAGTCAAAACAACAACATCGCTATTTATACCTAATCATTGTTGAAAAACATTAAAGTTATGAAAAATTTTAAATATACTTCGTATATTTTGCGTTAGTATGGAAAGCGGATCACGACCTGGGCAAATATATTGTTTGCATAATTCGACATCACAGGCTTTAGATTCGGATACAGAGAAGTTATCTAGGTCAGAAAGTAAACTATCACTCATATGTACACGTACTAAACTATCAAGAAAAAAGTTCAGAAAAGGATAACTTAAAGAGGCGCTCTCAGGCGCCTTCATAATCTATTGAATTTTGGTACCTTTTTTCTGCCATTTTTCTAGCTGGGCATTCAGGAGTCCCGGTTTGGTGATTACTCGGCTTCTTGTAGTGCAAACATGTTGCACATTTTGGTGGTTCTGCCTTCTTAGAGCACTCCTTTATTGCGTGCCCTAGATCTCCGCAATGCCCGCAGGTACTGGTGTCCGTCTTACATGTTTTCGCCGCATGACCATATTGCTGGCATTTGTAACACCTTGTGACGAGAGTAAAATCCCTTACAGGGCACGACGACCAATTGACAAAAACTCTGTCATTATTGATATTTACCTTTCGAATAAAAGCTGGGACTTCAATGATGTAGTTGCAGTTTTCGGCGTCCTTCTTCCCCGATTTGTGGCTCAATTTGGATGAGGATAAAAACTTTTCCAGGGTCAGGTCTTGAAGTTTGTCGGCTAGGTTCTGCTGAAAGATACATTTAAAAACTTCTGCTTCTTGCATAGCCGCGGGCACCCCGACAACTACTATTCTGGGCTTTCGTTTCTGAGGCTCATCCACAGTGAGGCCCGATGTTGTTAGTTGCTGCAACTGCTTGAGTTTCAAGATATCCTCCTTGGACTCAGTACTGATAATAACGCAACCA
This sequence comes from Apotomis capreana, assembly GCA_947623375.1. Classification (NCBI taxonomy): domain Eukaryota; kingdom Metazoa; phylum Arthropoda; class Insecta; order Lepidoptera; family Tortricidae; genus Apotomis; species Apotomis capreana. Next base: position 26,631,412 of record OX392500.1, read on the forward strand.
TTTTTCACTTTGCGCATCCCTCTCACGTGCAATTTCATTTCATCAGGCCTAATAATTTGTTGAACGAGGGATTTTGTTTCCTCGCTCGATTTTAATTTGTCGGTCGGGTAGATAGCTACCGAGCTGACGTTAGAGGGCTGGATACGACTACCGGTGTTTTTCTTGAGCATATCCGCAAAAGAAACTTGCCCGGGGCAGGCTAAAGTGGACTCTTGTATACATTTCTGTAATTCCTGGATGCGCAGAGATAGGTCAAGATTTTCCTTAAAGGTTTTATGGGAGTTATAGGCCTGGATAGCTTTTTGTTTTAGAGACTGGTACTCGATTGCCATTTGCGATGATGAATGGCCCACTTTGCGGCACAGGGTGTTAATCTTGGATTTCTGCTCAGAGTTTAATTTACCTTCCGAAGCGATGCTGCACACTTCATTCAGGTAGGTCTCGATGGTCTTCATCCATGCTTGGAGGTCCGTGGTGGCCACGCACGCCAGGGGCTCGAGCTCGTGCTGTGCGCGCGGCTCGGGCGGGGCGGGCGGCGTGGGCGAGGGCGGCGGGCTGCGGCGCGTTAGTCCGCTCCGGTTAAATGGACTACTTGGATCCATTTTTCATACACTCCGTTAATGATTACAGTCTAAACATTCTCACTAGCGAGTACTATGCCGTGACACAGATACTTGCTTCCGCGTAACGTAAAGAGCTAGGTCACGTCTTAAAATGATTATATATTTATTTTTATTAATCGACACGTCCGATAGGTATGACGACTCAATAAATGAGTGTATAGTAGCCCTTCCTTTACCCATCGCGATCGCAGAGTCGTACATCTATTTTTGCATTGCAACACTAATTTACGCAAAATAGCTTAATATACGCATAAAGCAAAATTACCTAAATTCTAATCTAATTCATAACGAATCGACCTAACAACCCATAATATAAGGTGTCATTCCTAAAATATTCTTCAGCAACTCTGGCAGCATCAGGTATTTGCAGAAGTGAATTGACAACAACATATAATTATGTCGAATGTGACATAATAAGGAAGAATGCAAGAGAATAACCCGATAAATGCAGAACACAGCAACTCGAAGCTCTGCACCTAGATATTAAATAAATAAATTATACTCCCTGTTATACCAAATACAACATTAACATAAATTAACACTAGCACTTAAAGTATGTAAAAAATTGTCCATTGTCCGTAAGATATATAAGATAGACGGCGTGAACGATTCCGAAACCTAAACTAACACTCGCGATTCGCGTTTATTCACTTATTCGTCACTAATAAAACCTATTCTACCTACAATATTTTAGTTACTGAATGTAAAGAAAATCAATAATAAAGGGGGCTAATTAATACGCGCGCGTCACCGACCAGCCCCACTTCCAATCCCGACTGCCCTATTATTTTTTCAAAATAATATTTTACGCATATCGTCGTTCCAATGCTAAACTAACATAACTGCCATTTTGTCAAAATTGAGTTTTTGATGTAAAGCGGTAGCAAATAATTCCCCGCATAATGTCACAAATTTATAGAGCTCTATCTTTTAAGGTTCCAGAGTTACAATATTGTGAATCTGAACTTTTATTTTTTTGCCCCCATGGTAAACTTACAAAATGTAGGTCAACTAACGAATTTGACATTTTCGTTAACTTTTTATGGTGATAATTATCACTTACCGGTCAGATAACCAATAGCAAATTTGCGAATCTGCCAGATTCGTTAGATTTCTACGGTGGCTATTATGATCTGCTCATATAACAATCCTATAGCAAATGTGCGAATCTGCCAGATTGGTTAGTTAACTATGGTGGCTATTACGATTTGCTCACATAAGTAGCCTTTGCAAACTTGCGAATCTGCCAGATTCGGTAATTTACTATAGTGGCGATTATAACATACCAACATCGTTAGCCTACAGACATTTACGAATTTAGCATTTTCGTTAGTTTGTCATCGTGACTAATGCTTTTGTAGAGGATGAAACTTGAATTAAATATGCGAATCAGGCAGTTTGGCAAATTAAGTATTGCCAATTTATTATAAAAAATTGAGTTCATGCGATTTGCGTATGAAAAAAGGGATAAACGTATCAGAGGGAACGCATATAAATCCCTAAGTTATAAAGACGTTGCAGCAAGACCGATGAAAAAACCTAAATGTGTGACAAAATTCATCCATTAAAGGGGTTACATGAGAGGTGTAAGTTTGTATGAAGAATGTGAGATTTTTGAGTAAGAGTAAAAACATTTCGAGTATAGGTTCTTCGTTAAAAACTAAGAAAACGGTTTCAACATTTTTAGAAAATAAGGAATTAAGTAAGCGGTATTTTATGAGAAACGTGGCCTTCTTTAAGTAACGGGTGCATTATTTTGCGTATACATTCTCATTTAAAAAAATACCCTTAATGGAGTAAAGTCGGTCTTGAAAGTTTGCTAAACAATTTGAACTCGATATTTCTAACAAAAATAGAGATGCATTTATTCTTATCTGTCACCGATGACACTGGGAAATAAAAATAAAAATATTTATTTGCCAAAACACGTTACAAACTAAGTCATGATATTTATAGTCAATGGAAATTCTCATAGCAAATCAAACTTAATACTAAGTGCGTTTGCGCTGACGTTCATATTGCGTCAAATGCGTTTGCATTTGACGCAATATGAACATTATCCAATTTGATCTTAAAAATAATAGTTTTAATAATGCTTTAAAAGCAATATGTTGACATCATCATAAATTCACATGAATGAAATAGTCAAAATTAATTCATTTTAATACTGCATTTATCGTAAAATCGTCACTATCAAATTAATTTTAAAAAATAATTATACATTAAGTCAAATGTATAGGAATACAATTTTAAATCTATAAATATAAATTTCTAAAGTTACGAGAATAATAAAATAATTACTAATTCTTAATTTCGAAAGTATCCCCGATTAGAAAGTGTAGAGTCGGACCACAATATGTAACTCTTCCAAGCAAAGGAACAGAACTGTCAAACACATAAAAACTAAAGTATGGCAATATTAACAAAAGAGTAACCATAAATCTTAGTACTTCCATATTTTTATTTCAAATTTACTTACACAACTTTTATCTCGTTTGAATCCCCTTAGAGCCCTTACAGTAACAATGTCATTAAACGCTGAAGGTACTGTTTTGATTTACAGCATGTATACTCACTTAATACAACGCAATAAGTCCTCTCTCTCTCTCTCTCTCATCTTTTATAAATCTTTTGTAAATATTTTTGTAAATACAACACTAATCAAAACACAATTTAGCAAGTTGTTTTTTTATTTATATAAAATTTGCTATAATCCAATAGTACCTACTTTAAAGATTGTGAATTAACACAAGTGTCAAAGACAAAGCACAGACATTTGTGACATTTGATTTAAAATATAGTCCACTGTGTCGCTTACCATGAGCGCGAAATTTGTTTGCATGTTTAAACCAACCTGTCAACGCGCCCTTATGGTAAGTAATAAAATGGTACCTTTTGCTCAAAAAAAATTACCCATTTTAAAATTCGAACATTATTTCTAGGTCGAATGCGATACATTTTATACAATGAACAGTATTATGTTATTGGAAACAAAAATAAGTACAGATTCGCAACCCTATTTTGATAGCAAATTAAAGAGAGAGCATGTACATTCACCATACGAAAACTACGAAAGTGGCATTTTCGTAACTTTACTTTGGCTTAACAATAAAAAATACATTTAGAAATTGCGAAAGTGGCACTTTCGTAAATTTACTATGGTGAATAATCTTATCTTTCTGTTCCTTTCTATGGAGCTGCAGAATTGCGAATGTGCCTTAATTTCTAAACTCCAGTAATTAATACATATATGACACATTGATAATATAAAACATGCATTTTAAAAACATTGTGCGAAGACAGTTCTATTATAACTACAAAAACAACCGAGAAAATATTTTTACAAAATTTTTACCAACTTAAAATCGCTCCCCTGTAAAATTAGTTTTTTGCAGTTATGTTAGTTTAGCATTGGAACGACGATATCAATACTGCGGAACTAAACGGTCTAACACCTATAAAATTACTATAAATATATGTCCTTTTGTTTTAAAGAACAACGCATTCAATAATAATAAGGTGGAACGCATATGTTAATCTAATGTTCATACGACCTTTCCATTACTTGTTCTAAATGAGCTGGACACTTGAGATTTCTCACGAGACCAAAGTTGAAAAAATTATCGCTGACCATAAATTTGCTTATTTATTGTTTTGTAAACTAAACACTTGAATCTAGACGCGGCGACAGTTTTTTATAGGACCAAATTCCAAAGTAATACTTCAATAATATCAGCTATTTATAAAACACGTGTATTTATTTAATTATATTCAAAGGTACTGTAAACCTTTCGTTTACACATATATGGTTAAGGTATTGATAGTTTCAACCAACTTTTTGAAATGAATAATATTTTACCCCGAGTTCTAGGTAGTAACATATAGTTATTTCATGCTTTCATTGCGTGCAGTCGAAAATAAGTTGAAAAAACTAATTTACCGCAAGAATTTTGTTAATTTCGAGTAGTATGTGAAACACAAATTATCAATGTAAAATTGAAACTGTAGGTTTCAAATATATATACCAACTAGGCTTGGGACTTTTGTCTGCTAGCCGTGGTTGTCCAATCCATGGAGTCGTCATGTGATAAAGTCAAAGTCGGTCTAAAAAAATTTTTTTTTATTAAATGTCATAATTTATAGATTAAGAGCTAGCGACCAAATCGGTAATGTGGCTTCAGATATATTGAAACTCCGTTAGCTACTTCTCTGAACAACCTTTTCCTATAATCTTCGTGCTGGCAGGCCGCGGGCGGTGGGTGCGGGTGTAGTGGGGTGGGGAGAAAAAAAATGTGGGCTCAGCGACTTTAATTTTTTTTCAAACAGTTGCTCTGTACTCCCTGTGCACCCAAAAAAAAAAATTAAATCGATCGGGTGGTGGGCATTGGCGTATTTAGGGGGGTGGCCGGGTGGGCCGTGCCCACCCCAATATTCCTTCCCACCGATATTTTTGCATGGCAATTTTTTTGGGGCTTACATATTGATTAATCTCGCGTCAGAAAAAAAGCCAAAACAGCTGAGCCCACACGAAAATTATTATTATTTCAGCAGCCAATAGGGAGTTGTGGAAATCTAACAGAGAGGCCTTTGCCCAGCAGTGGGACACTCAAACAGGCTAAATAAAAAAAATAAAAAAAAACTTCTAATTAACGCTGGCAACCCCTTCCCACCACCCGATTTATTTAATATTTTTATTGGGTGCACAGAGAGTACAGAGCAACTGTTTGAAAAAAAAATTAAAGTCGCTGAGCTCACATTTTTTTTCTTTTTTTCCCCACCCCACTACACCCGCACCCACCGCCCGCGGCCTGCCAGCACGAAGATTATAGGAAAAGGTTGTTCAGAGAAGTAGCTAACGGAGTTTCAATACAGCTGAAGCCACATGACCGATTTGGTCGCTAGGTCTCCGTCTATTATGTTGTTACATTTTTAATGGGCACGTTTTAATAGTTTGCAATTAATTTTATCATAAATCTATCGGTAATTTCATATTATACCTTAGTGGTCACATTTTATGCATCCTTTTTGATAGGTACTTGTGTTGTGACAGACTACCCGTACTGACAACTATTCGCAACTTAAAATTAGGAAACATTTTGACCACTTGGTATAATATGAAATTACCGATAGATTTATAATAAAATTAATTACAAACTATTATAACGTGCCCATTAAAAATGTAACAACATAAATTATGACATTTAATTAAACATTTAATTTTTAGACTTTGACTTTGACTTTGAATATATTTTTTTTATCATATGACGACTCCATGGATTGGACAACCACGGCGAGCAGCCAAAAGTCCCAAGCCTAATACCAACCAATAAATCCCAATAGCCCTGTGCTAGGTAGCAACATCAATAATATGTTAAGAAACATGTTTGATCATAGAGAAAAATGTGTAAAACAATCAGCATTTTAAAAGGAATAAGGCCTCTTAAGATTCGTTATAAAAGTTTATTCTTATTCCTAGTTAGCTTCATCTTTATACTTACGACGTTTATACATATACTAACGACGGTTTTTTCAGTGATGAGCATTTTAGTCACCGTTACAATATTTACTGACGCCTATAATTGTAGGTTATTTTTCAACTGACTTCAAAAATGAGGAGGTTCTCAATTCGGTTGTATTTTTTTGTGTTTGTTGCCTCAGAACTAATTTCGTGTTCGACAGTAGGAGTAGGTTGGGTATCTTCAAAATTGGTCCCATAAAAATTTAGTCTACCTAGATCTAATGATTATAGGCCCATCAACGGCAATTACAATTTTTTTTTAATAATAACTCGTTCAGTTGCTTTTGGAAATACAATATATTCTCGTTGAAGTCGGTTATTTTGAGAAAAAGTTATCATTAGTGATATCCTTTCTGACAACGTCATAATTTCGTCTCAAATGTACACAGAGTAACAAAAATAGAAATCCTATCCCCACGGCACCTATAAAATCAGATCATTACCATTGCGGGAATCTTTTTACTCGGCAACGGCGACTATTTAGAATGAATACATTCCATTCCCCACAGCTTAACCTGAACGAGCTGCTAAAGGCGAAAGTTATCTGTGCCCATTCGCGGAAGTCTGAATTGGAAAACGAAGCCGAATTCCGTACTTTAGCTGGGATAGAGCCAAGAAAGTAAAGCTCGAAAGAGGATAACAAAGTTTGACAATCGTCAACAAACTTAAAGGGATCCGTCCATCCTTCCAATGAATCCGTATTATAATTGCGAGAGTGTGTTTGAGTTGTTGATTTATTGGTTCCTTTGTATTTTAGTGCAACAACCACAGATCGAAATATTTTGAAAGCGTATTATCTGGGCTGACACACAGAACGCACATTTGTATAATAAAAAAAAGAAATGATTATTTACTTGGGATAAGCGCACCAGTGTGCGACCTTGATAACAGTTTTTGATACTTTAATTAAATTAAATTAAATTTATTTATATCTTAAACTATTTGGACGTCAATTATTGGGCCAATGTCAGTACCAAGGCGTTAACATTATTTTTTAACATTATTAACATGTTTTTATTTAATAAAATAATGTTTTCAATATTTAACTGAAAGAACACAGCGGCAGTAAAATCTTTTATGATTCTGTCCGCTGTTATGGCAAAAAGATACGTTCTTCTTTATATGTAAAGAAAACGTTATCTAACTAGATGACTAAAGTACATCTATTTCGCCTGTCATAATGTTATTTTTTAAAAGAACACTTGATTTTGTTTTACTTATTCCACGCTTGAATCTTAATGTCGACGAGGCTCCGAAGACAAGCCCAATTATTGCAAAGAAAAACGAAATATTTCCTTTCATTCTTTTTTACTATGTCATTTTTTACATTATACATTGTTGGTTTGGGTGCAATGTTCTGAAGCTTAAACGCGATGAAAATAAAACGATTGTCATCATTTACTCGTTGCTTAGTTACAAAATAACGGAATGATTTCAGATCTACATAATAATATAAAGATAGATTTAATTTCAATGCAACCACTAAAGTGTTGTACAGTTGCTTTCCAAAATCCAAATGTTTGGTTTCCAAAATCAATTACAATCAGTTGTAATTGATTTTGGAAACCAAAAATAATAATACGTTTACTTCGAACTTTTCAATTTAATGATTTCTTTAAGGAAAAATGGGCGAAGGAGCATATAAATTGGCTCCCAAGAAAACACTTTATTTAATGGTGCCTGTACTAGAAGAACCGGAAATACTTAAAACATTATTTAGCGGCGGTTTCACAGGAAACAAAATATAAATTGCTGAAACTATTACGTCAAATCAATGTCTCAGTACTTTCAGCGTAATAAAGGTAAGTGGAAAGTATATTGGAACCAAAAAATCTAACATGGATTACCATTCCTACTATGGGACCCGATAATAAACCGACCGTAGTAGGACGGCTCTTAATCGCTATCGCGCAGACATAGTACTCCCATTCCCATCACTATAAAGCTCACGTCATTTGGCAGTGATAGGTAATAAATCAGCACAGTCGGTTTCCTTGTAAAATAGGAACAACAGTGATCTATTTAAATAACACGAGACGACGCACAGAAACATCTCTCTCTCACACTCTCTCTCACGCTCCTCTCTTTCTTGTTATTTTCTGTATCTCTCTCACTAACTCTTTCTTCTTTGTCTCTTTCTCCTGCAGTGCTGGAACGAAATAGGTAATATTAGGTCGCGCGATGTAGTCTCCATTTGAGAAACTTTACCATTTGACGATATTCTTCAAGTCAATTCGTCCACTGATCCCATTCCATGGCATTTCAGTTCCCACGGGAAATCCGATCCGGTTTCGCACCGTCCGCGGACCCCTAATCAAGCTGCAGTAGCGCAAGCGATCTAGTTTCTTCCAATTTAAATAATTCAGGCGAGATTGAGCAACGTTCCGCTGTTCGATGGAAAACGGGGTGCAATTGCTTAAGGGGTTGCACGGTTTGGGTATATTATTGTTTTACTTAGAAAGTTTGGGGATGTTAGGAAGTTGTAATAGCAATCACGCTACGGTATTTAGGGTTACGTGGTCTAACTAAAAGGCCTGTTTTTCGTATGTATGTCCTGTTTGTCCGTGTTTCTTCCCTTCTATATATATATTGTAACGCGGCAAACCTCCATGGTGCAGCACTGGCCGCTTACAAACGCTATTAAAAAAGACAGGCGTTCCACGCTCGGCTTTTGTCTTTTTTCTCAGACACGCTTGGACTTGTGCTGAACGAGCTGGAGTCTGAATGGCTATTACTTGTATATTTTAAAAATTAAATGTAATACTGAGATTGCTTATGTATTGTGGTGTTACGAGTTTTACGTAATTGTGCATAATTACTGTACTTAAATATAACGCTGTATCATATATTGCTGATAGTTCTAACACTTGTAAGGGCTGCCGCTTTGCAGGTAATATTTGTAGATACTTATTTTTCTTTGTTTTCTTTTTATTTATATTGTTAAACTCAATCCAAGTCTTATTTCGTTCTCACTGGTCTTGACAAATACGAAATAAGGCATGGATTGGTTTGGTGTCACCAACTAAGTGAGATGTTGTTCCAGCCCTTTTTACTTGGCTGAAGATGGCATGCTGTGGTAAACGCACCTCTACCGGCGGTTGTTCCTACCTGATGTGCGTGGAAGCTGGAACCACGCGGACGCTTGAAACCCTGCCTTTCCCCCCATCCTGACCAGCTCCATTAAGGCCAGTGTTTCCCGTTAGTGCCGCGTACTGACTGAATACCGTTTTTCTTTATATTGTATATAGTTTTTATTCTTTATTATATATTTTTACACTACCACGGCTCGTCTTTTATTCCCGACGACTAGCCGGGCTACATTGGCGCCCAACGTATGTATGACGACACGGTTGGCGCAGTTTGCAGACACCCGCCTACCGAGCCGGCGGTCCCGGGTTCGAATCCCGGCTGTAATCTGTAGGCACTGGCACGAATAAGGGAAAGACTGAGAAACTTAACAAAGGAGGTTTATTTCCAAAAATGTACAGAGTAGCCGCGCGGTGTGGCTCGCGATTCACAGCAGACAAACGGTCCGCCATTCACAAAATCAAAAGCGGGTAAATTAGTTTTTAACTTATATCTACCTTATTTTCTATTATACACCTACAACGAATTGCAAGTTACTGCCGTTTGTAAGAAAAAGGTTGTAAGTGACTTGCATCGCTTAGTGACATAAGTCCTTTACATATAAGCAGAGCAGAACATCGTTCATTTACACAAAAAGGAAATATATATATCATAATTCAGTACAAATGACGGACTTAATGCCACACAACTTTAAACTAGTAAACTATTAGACTAAACAAGATGCATTTTAAATAAAAATATAACAAAAAATGAGCGCGTCGCTAACATTCCCCACCCTGAGTGCTGACTCAGCACTCATTTACTAAAGAGATAGGTGCGACGCGTGCCGCGGACCTCCGCCACGTCCCGGTCGCGGTCTTCACCTCGACCAGCCGCGTGCGGCCGTCCTTGCCCGGGAACACCTGAGTGACTAGGCCCTTCGGCCACATGTTGCGAGGAGAGTTCGGGTCCACTACCAGGACGAGGTCGTCCACCTGTAGCGGCTTACATTCTTCGTGCCACTTTCTTCTCGGTATGAGATCGGGCAGTATTTCCTTGACCCATCTCTGCCAGTACATGTCGGTCAGCCTCTGAGCCGTACGCCAATGTTTCCGCAGATACAGGTCAGAGTTATCAAACGCTCCGACAGTAGGTAAGTTCGACGACGTACCGAGAAGGAAGTGGTTAGGAGTGAGAGATTCGACATCGCCATTGTCGACCGAAACGTGCATCAGGGGACGACTGTTCACGATATTTTCTACCTCAGCCATGAGCGTACTTAAAACTTCGTCCCGTGGTGCACGCTCGTTCAAGATGACTTTGAGTGAGGTTTTTACGCTGCGGATTAACCTTTCCCACGCCCCACCCCAATGCGGGCTAGCAGGGGGTATGAAAGTCCACTCCATACCTTTGTTGACACCCTCACCTTTCAGCATTTCAGTGTCTAGTTCCTGAATAGATCGCCGCAGCTCTGCATCGCTTCCCCTCAGGTTAGTACCATTATCGGAAAACAGATGGCGCGGCCAGCCACGCCTTGCCGCCATTCGTCGCAGCGCCATAATGAGCGAGTCTGAGGTCAGGGAGGAAACCAGCTCGATGTGGATGGCGCGAACCGTCAGGCAAGTAAATAAAACCCCATACCTTTTTTCCCGACGTCGGCCAACAACGACCTCCATAGGGCCGAACAGGTCCAGGCCGCAGTAAGAAAAGGGGCGCTGATGGTGCGCCACCCGAGCATTAGGTAGGTCACCCATTCGTGGTACACGAGGCTTGGACTTGCGGATCCTGCACAGCATGCATCCCGAAGCAACAGACTTAACAGTGGGCCTCAGCCGCAGTAGCCAATATCTCTGTCTCAGCTCGTTGACAACGGCCTCTTGGTTCCCGTGAGCTGCTTGCACATGGTAGTGCCGGACGATCAGCTTAGCCACGGGATGGCGACCGTCGAGGATTACCGGTCTCTTTACATCGACCGAAATATCCGCCGCGGCATCGATGCGACCCCCCACCCGAAGCAAGTCGTGTTTGTCTAAGTACGGTGATAAAGAGAGCAATCTACTATTGCGGTGCAATGGCTTACCATTTTTTAATGTGACAATATCTTCGCCAAAGGATTCCATCTGCGCGTGCTGCAGCAGTAGTCGCTCAGCTCGTTCCATTGTGCCGCAATCTACTTGACCTGATAGACCTTTACACCTGTCGATAAACATAAGTACCGTGGCCATGGCCCGCAACAAACGAAGCCAAGAAGAAAAACGAAGTGGGTCCGGAACGGCTGCTCCGACTGAATTTTCCTGTACGACAGCGACGCAATCTGGCATAATGGTATCTAGCTGCGAATAAATAATATCTTTCGGCCATAAAGATTCATTTTCATATAAAAAGTTCGGGCCTGTGAACCATTCACCGAGCTGAGTATGATCGAAAGTGTCCCGCGTGGCTAAATCGGCAACATTCAATTTGGTAGGTATATACCTCCATTCCTCTACGCGGGTCAACTCGTCGATCTGACCCAGGCGATTTGCCTCGAACGTTTTATATGAGCGCGTGTTGTTGCGAATCCAATGCAGGACCGTTGTAGAATCGCACCAAAAATATCTGCGCGCTGGAATCAACTTATGCTCCTTTCCAATAGTGTTAGCAAGCCTGGCTGCTAGTAAAGCTGCTTGTAGCTCGGCCTTGGGTATAGTCAATGGTTTAACAGGCATAACTTTACATTTACTAGCAATAAAAGCAACTTTAATGAAACCATTAACTTCCCAGCGCCAGTATGCTACAGTACACATGGCACGAGTACTAGCATCGCAAAACAAGATTAAATATAAGTTTTGATAACCTGCGTTTGTAGCACTCGTAGCGTCCGCTACGGTTTCGTAGAACGTCGTAGCAGCCGGCGTAGACGCACCGTTACCAGGCGCGACCGCTCGGGAGTGCGAGAGAGACGGCAACGCTGCGGCTGCGCTACTGGAGTCACCGATTACCGCTCGATCTGGTATCTCGATCGCCTGCCCAGACGCCGCCACTTCACTCGTGCACTGTTTACGCTGCGTTGATTGGTAGCACCTAGGTATGCGTATATCTTTAATTACCATAAGTAGGTCAATCCACTGCCACTTGTGATAAATATCGTCGGGAATATAATCGTCCCAACTAATATTTAATGCCCAGGTGGATTGAAGTATGATTCGCCCTTGAATCGTGAAAGGTGATAAAAACCCGAGTACATCGAAGATCGACATAATGACTCGTAACATTAGTCGTTTGGTCGGCTTTTCCTTACCTTTAATAATGTCGTCCGGTATGCGTTTTAAAGACATATCGAACCCCAACATGTCATCCACAGGGTACCAAATGAGACCCAATGTTCGCTCGCTCTCGTATTCTTGACCGACTTTAAACTTTACAGCTGCGGTACCTAAGGTCTCGTTTGGCACGCTGTTTAAGACCGCCACGCTGTTACTCGTCCAGTTTCTGATGAAAAAACCGCCAGCCCTGTGAATATCTGTGATATTCCTTACCATGTCGATGGCTGTCGCTTCGTCGGGCAAACTTTGGATGTAGTCGTCGACATAATGAGAGTTGCAAATGGCATCCACGGCTGCAGGGAACGATGACTCATACCTTTGCGCGTTCTTATTTTTAACGAACTGCGAGATAAACGGAGAACAGCACGTCCCAAAACAAAGTGACGTCATGACGTACGTCTTCATGTCTTCCGAGGGGCTGTTCCTCCACAGGAACCTCAGTGCGTGCTGGTCTTCCTCTCGAATCTTGACCCTCAGGAACATGTCCTTGATGTCACCTGTGACTGCGATTCTGTGTTCCCTAAAGCGCAGCATTATACCTAAAAGTGATGACAACAGGTCGGGCCCTGTAAGTAAATAGTCATTCAGACAATAACCATTTACTTTTGACGCCGCATCAAAAACAAGACGGAGATTTTTTTTATTAGGGTTGTCTACCCCAAAATGAGGAAGGTACCAGGTTTTCGGCGTGACACTAACATCTATTAGCTCCTTAGCGTAATCATTATCTAACAAATGATTTATTCGTTCACGGTACCTTTCGGCGAAACCTGGTTCCTTGTTCATTTTGCGTTCTATACCTTTCATCCTGGTGAGCGCGCTTGGCCGGGAGTCGGGCAGAACGCGCGCGTCCCGCCACGGCAGGCCCACGTGCCAGCGCCCGGCCCGCAGCTCCGCGGAGCGCTCCAGCAGCGCGACGGCGCGGACGTCTTCCGCGTTTTGTCGCGGCGCACACGTCACGCCCATCGCGTCAATTACAAATGAGCGACGCACTTCCTCATGAATTTGCTGTAACAAGTTCTCGCCCGCCGGAGTACTCGTTCCGTTCTTGGTCTCTGAAATAAAGAGGTTAGACTCGGCCTCCAAGGGACGGAGGCCTCGCGGCACACACACCTTACCACTCACAGACCAACCCAAGGGACTAAGAATAGCGACAGGCTCATTAGGTTTACCTAACTTGACTTGTAATGGCAACAATAGGTGAAAATTATCTTGTCCGATTAACATTTCGGGTTTCGTATCAGAGGTACATAACTTATCTTTTATATCCATTAAGTGTGAAAAGTTATTACAATTCAAAATAGATAAGTTTTGTAAAGGTAAATTTAAATTGTCTACACAACGCATTCTTATACTATGGACTTTATCATCTATACCCGTAAGGTTCACGTTCATAACGGTAGATTCACATACTAGTTCGTTATCGGTGAAAGCGCCGCGCACACGCAGTGTGTCGGTGTGACCGCGCAGCCCAGCGCGCTGCGCCAGCGCTGCGCTCAGCAATGAAACGGTCGAACCACCGTCGAGTAGACACGTAGTAGAAAAGACACCTTTAGGACCGTGTACGCGGATAGGCACTACCTTTAGCAACACTTTATTATCAGTCGCGTTGATGTGCGTTAATGTTTCGGACACAGGTTCAAACGTAAGTTCTCGGGGCGCTTGTTTATCCGTAACGGAGATACTATTCGGTGCATGTGCACTCGGCGACGGCGCGGGCGGCGTGACGTCATGCGCGCAGCTGTTGTTTACCGGATAATGTAGCAGGCGATGGTGCGGGGCTCCACAGCCGTCCTTGTCGCACGCAGGGGCTTTACACGTATCTCGATCATGTTTGGAGATAATACATTTGTAACATAAACCGTTTTTCTTAACGTGTTGCCAACGTATTTTACGCAACGCTCGTTTGAACTGTTTGCATTCGGTTAACTTGTGCATAGACGATGACTTACAAAATTGGCACTTATCGCTTCCTTCGGCTTGAAGTAAAATAGTATGCGAACGTGTGTGACTGTTGCTGTCAGCTGGTTTATGTTTGTAGCTCTCATATTTTGTAGCAGTATAAATGCTGGCAGTGGTTGAAGTTTTAATAGCCTCGTCGTTAAGAAAGTCGGACATTATGAGTAATCTAGGCTTTGTTCCATCCTTAATTAAATTAAAGCTATAATCTGACCACTTCGAAATTAGCATTGTAGGAAGTTTGGATAAAATTATGGAAACAATGCTTACTCCCTGTAGATGTTCCTCTTGGCCGACTGCCCGCACTGCTTCTATATAATTTTGCACTTTCAAAGAAAAGGGAACAATATCCTTATGGTATTCGTGATGTAACGGTTGCAGTTTTTTTATGTCATACAACACGCGAGAAATGATGCACTCCGGGTTACCATATCGTAGTTCCAACGCCGACATGACCTTCTCGGGGGACGTGGCACTTATGAACAAAGCGTTGACTGCATCCTTTGCGGCTCCTCGTAGACACTTTCTCAATCTCCAGAGGTTCTCTTTGTCTGTAAATTTACATACCTCGGTCGATTCATAATAAGCTTGCTTAAATTGCAACCATTCGAAATAATCTCCAGAAAATTCGGGGAGATCTTTAGGAGTACTGAGTCGACTAAGTAGACTATTCGGTGCACTATTGACATGAGCAGTAGAGATACTCTTTACCGCTTCAGCTAGTACTTGAACTGCACTGTTGAGCGCCGTGACGGTGCCGTCGGGCGGCGGCAGCGGAGCGGCCGGCGCGGGCGCCTCGTGGGGCGCGGGCGTGGCGGCGCGTGGCGCTGGGCCCGACGGTGCTGGCGTCGATGCTGGCGCTTGGTGGTTCAGCTCACCCGATTTGATGCCATTATCGTGGGCTTGCCGATCCTCTTGCGGTTCCCTGTGGTTACTATGCCGTTCCACCCATTCGGCGACTTCGCGTTGAGGACACTCGCTTCGATCCGACTGTGAACTGTATTCTTGGTATTCCTCGTCGCTGAGTGCCGCTAGTTGTGCGTCCAAAGTCTTATCAATGATCTCCAAATTAATAGCAGCTTTTTGCCTCGCGGCCTCCAATATGAGCTGCTTTCTCCTAGCTTCCTTAGAAGCTGATGAGGTTTTTGAGTCTCTGCTGCTCGAAGCTTTGGGGACACTCGAAGAAACAGGGATCTTATGAGCTCCGAGCGCCGTTGGTTCCGATTTAATGCTACCCGCCATCTTATGTGTTACACTTAGGAAATTCGGAACACTTTTTGATGATTTTGGCATTGCATCTTCCAAATTGGCTGTAGAATGTTCACCCTGGCGAACCTCCGTTTTATCAGCGTGTTGTGACATTCTTTGTTTCAACAGGGCTTCTAGAAGTTTCTTCTCCGCTTGTTCATGGAGCGCTTTCGATCTACGCGTTAGAGGAGGCGTGTAGAACATGTATCCGGCTCGAAGGACCACTTTGTAATCTGTAGGCTCTGGCACGAACAAGGGAAAGACTGAGAAACTTAACAAAGGAGGTTTATTTCCAAAAATGTACAGAGTAGCCGCGCGGTGTGGCTCGCGATTCACAGCAGACAAACGGTCCGCCATTCACAAAATCAAAAGCGGGTAAATTAGTTTTTAACTTATATCTACCTTATTTTCTATTATACACCTACAACGAATTGCAAGTTACTGCCGTTTGTAAGAAAAAGGTTGTAAGTGACTTGCATCGCTTAGTGACATAAGTCCTTTACATATAAGCAGAGCAGAACATCGTTCATTTACACAAAAAGGAAATATATATATCATAATTCAGTACAAATGACGGACTTAATGCCATACAACTTTAAACTAGTAAACTATTAGACTAAACAAGATGCATTTTAAATAAAAATATAACAAAAAATGAGCGCGTCGCTAACACCGGCCGAGGCAAATATTTGCGTGATGAACTCGAATATTTGTTCTTGGGTCATGGCTGTTATCTATATATGTGTTTATATAATATTATATATCGTCGTCTAGTACCCATAGTACAAGCTTTGCTTAGCTTGGGACTAGGTCGATTTGTGTATGATTGTCCCATAATATTTTATTTATTTATATCGGTATGTGCGTCTGTCTGCTCTTTTATTGTAACTGTCCATATGTTGTCCATCTATCTATCCATTTGTCCAGCCCGTCGGCCTGTCCTGTCTGCTCGCCTGTCTGTCCGCCTGTCTGTCCCCTATCTGCCCATCCATCTGTCTGACTATCCGTCCGTCCGTTTGTCTCCCCACCGATCAGGTCGTTCTACAACGTATCAGTGCTATGCACTTTTATAGGCATTGGCAGTATTCTATGATTAAATTTTTAAAATAGTGCAACGACCCCTTAATTTTCATTAAACTAATATAACAGTTTGCACCCGAATTCGCCAAAGACATCCCACTACCGGGCAGACGCTATCACGCCCGGATCGCTGCTGATCCAAATCAGCCGTAGGAAGAACTAAGCGATGCGATACGAGAAACCAAACTAGAAAGCTCTCATTCGACGGGGCATTGCTATTTCCACGATTTGCCAATATTTCGACTTCGTCATTGCCTTTGTGACCAAAATAGAATCGCTTCTTTATTGACCGAGCGAGTGACGCGAGCGAAGCTTATTCGTTTCAGATTGGCCAAAATAACTTTCGTATGTCCGGATATCTAGTTTTCCGTCCAGTTATCCAGTTTGTCACATTTTCGCCTCCAGCTCAAGTTGACCAATTCCCGTGAATTTTTATGAGCAGGTTTGACAATTAAATAAAGATGTTTGTGGATTCAGTTTTCGAAACTTGGTTTGAAAACGTAAAAAAACGTCATATTTCAGGCATGTTGAAACAGACCCGTGAGTTCTACAGCTCGCAGAGATACTAAAAATGTATTATCATAAAGCATCTATCACTTTCAACACGAATATAAAGGGTAGTGTGAAGGATGCCTCACATAGTTTTGTCTATCGTGTGATATCGACCAATAACCGTCGCGTCTACCTGCTACTGGCTGCCAGCAGGCCTTCTGATCATTTTATTTATTTATTTATCAGGAAATTTTATAATGTTTCTTACGGCTAAAACAATGTCCTACATAACCAGTGGCTGGTGTGATTGAGGGCATGATCAGTGGCTTGTTTGACATGACACTGGGTATTTCATGAAATGTCACCAAATTAATGATTTGGCCAGTTTTAGAGAGGAGCGGAAATATGTAAAAAAATTGGGCAAGTGCGAGCCCGACTCGCGCATGAAGGGTTCCGTACCTATACATATATATAATCTATAACAAGTTTGTTGTATGGGAGCCCCCCTTAAATATTTATTTTATTTTATTTTTAGTATTTGTTGTTATAGCGGCAATAGAAATACATCATCTGTGAAAATTTCAACTGTCTAGCTATCACCGTTGTTGAGATACAGCCTGGTGACAGACGGACGGACGGACGGACGGACGGACGGCGAAGTCTCAGTAATAGGGTCCCGTTTTTACCCTTTGGGTACGGAACCCTAAAAACCAATCACATTATCTTCTTCTTCTTCACAAAAACGCAGCCTGATTGGTTAATTTTCTCCAATCCGCAGCTTTTGGACTCTGAGCACAGGCAGCCTAATAGGAAATAGATCAACGTTGACAGCTCGACATTAAACTCTGACCCGACGCTTGTGAAGGTCGTGTTACGGCCTCCAAGCTAACGACTCCACACTTCACTGTACATGACGAGGTAAATTTTACCCAGTCGGCTCCTACACTCCTCACTACCACTATCCAACTAGGTTCGTAAGGTGCACACATAGGTACACATCCGCGGGCTCCTGAGTCTTCTACATTTGTGCGGAACCCTAGATGCGCGTCAAAGTCGCACTTGGCCGGTTTTATATATATTTAATCTATAGAATTTCATTTTAGCGTTCACTAAAAGCCTCATTTTATCAGGAAGGTAATTGTATTCCTAACGTTAACGCAGGCACTTTAGATCCTGTCTAGAGCTATTCAGATTCGAGATCGTTACTTTGGAAATGAGAAACTGATGACTTTAATGCTGATAAAGTTAATCTCTAAATGGATTAAATATTAAAGGATATTTTAATGGCCATTCACATTTCCTTCTGTAAAGTGGAATAGTGATTATAATCTTTTATTAAATATACTTACGTCTAAATATATACTAATTTCTTCCTTACCACAATAGAATATTTTGTAGTTACCTTTTAATACGTTCGGGTTCCACTTTTAGTTGAATATTGAAAGCAAATATGAAGCACCTGAAACATTATGAAAATGAGATTTTTTGTGCAAGGTTCATTATGCTGCAATCCGTTTGTCATCACAATGAATATTTACTCTTTGCCCAGACAATGAAAATTGAAACAGATTTTCTGACGCCTGTACAATTTTGTGTGAATGCTGCAGATACTTGAAATACTTAAATGTGATACTAAAACTTTCAGTCCTGTGGTGGCACACAAAAACTCATGCCATGTCGGGGTAGAATTATTTATTTTAATTTTATTGCACAAAACAAAAGTCAGTACAAATGGGGGACTTAAAGCCAAATGGCATTCTTCACCAGTCAAGAGATTACTAGAAGTTGGTGAAGAGAATCTAGGTTTCGCTTATGTTTTCTTCAGTAGGCGTCGACGCCCCGAGAACCGTTTTTAAATAATGCAAATCTGTCCAGATCCTACACTTGTTTTTCATCGCTCGGAAAACGTTTCTTGCAATAAAGAATACGGAGGGGACTTAGAATTATATGGCATATGCCATATGGGTAAGGACCAAATTCTTTGCAAATACTGTCATACATTAATGTCCACCTCATCTCAAACTAAAAATAGAACATTTATCGTTAATTTGTAGAGTAGAAAAACACGCCAAGTAACAGTTCCTATTAACCCAATCATCAATAAACGAATTGATTTTCAGAATAGTTAATAAAAAAATTATTCAGAAATATACTTTTTTATCTTTATTATATTTCCCATACAAAATGAATATGTCCGTACTCTGCTTTCTCGAGAATATATTGATTTTGTTTTAAAGTACGAACGCCTTAACTTATACAGTTTATTTGTATGTATAGTCTTAGGTTTTGTTAAGACGCAGGTATCGTTTAATATTCGATATCCTTCATCATTTTAAATTTTGCGGCTATTTTATGCATGTCCCAAATATTCTTCCATTGTGCAACCTCCAGTTGTGCGACGACATTACACGGAACTTACAACGCTATTCCAGTAGATTCTTCAATTATTTTAATGGCACACTGACTCCGAAGAGACATGTGCGCCGGTCGCAGAATGCTCGGCGGCGGCGTCTGTCAAAAAATCGGCGGCGGCGGCGTGAAATCGGCGTGAAATCGGCGTCAGGGTTAGGTGAATGAAAAAACATATTGATGGGTATGTTTTATTGGATTTGAGAGAAAATCAGTTAAATACGTGGTATAAAAACATTTTAAAAATCAAATCAAAGTCAGAATAATAATGTTGTATGTAAGATCAATAACTTCTAAGTAACAAAATTAAATATTCCCTTAAATATCAACGTTCTAAATATTAAATTACACGTGAAACATCACATCAAAATATATAACATTTTTTTTTCTAAAATAGTGTCAGACCACGCTAACTCAAACCATACAAAGTGAGTCAGTTTGTATGGTTTGACAGTTCATTAAGTTCATTTGCTGTGCAGAGTTAGCGTGGTCTGATCTGACTATAATCAAATCACAGTTTACGTTATATCAACAATTTGTATATAATCAACAATTAGTTTAAATCGAAGTATTTTTGGTAAAATCGTAAAGTTATTATAATAATAAATACCATAAAATGGGACGATTTTATGCAAAAGGGTTCACTTTGTTGATAAGGACGCACTGTCAGGATTTTTTTTATTATTATTTGTATAAAGATGGACTCTAGTAATAAATGACAAAGTGGACGTTATTCTTTTGGTTGAAAACGTCAGAAATAAGTTTTTGTTTTGCTTAACTTCTGAAAAACTTTATTAAATTGCGTCTTTCTGCTAAAATGAGATTGTCCAATGAGTTATTATTTAACCAAGCGTGGTAATAAATGCAGTAATGATTTCATAGTTAATACCATGTTAGTGTTATAATTTCTTACTAAACTGAGTTAGTTGCACATAGACCTATTAATTCTAATACTATGTGTAATAAACAGAGTTTTAATAGAGGTAAAATAAATACCACATGGTAATCTACTTTTGTACTTTACTTACCGTCCAAAATAGCTGTCCGGGTCTTCTTTTTGTGCATTTGCCAAACAGGGTATGCAAAACACCTGCTTAGGAGACACACTCCGTCTCTTCCCATCTTGTTCTACCATAAGATTCCCGAAATGCTTCCAGCAGTAGCTTGGTTTGGCTTTACAATGCAAATGGTTTATTTTTAAACATTTTACTTTTAATTTATGAATGTCTGATGATCCGTCTTCACTTTGTTCATCGCTCATAATGAATTTAAAATAAACGTCACATACACCAGAAACTAAAACTGTAATCTACCGCGCACACGCAACACAAACTGACTAATGAGTTACCCCGCTTAATAATATTTTTTCTAGTGTTTAAGGGATTACACCTGACCTGAGTGAGCGGTGGGGGTAAGGATGTGGGCATGCAGCACAACAGTGCCACAATAAAAATAACCCTTATTGTTTTCCGACTTTTACAGATAACAAGTATTAAAAAAAACATGAACACCACGATTTTGAGGGGCAATGCAACTCCATTTTACAATTACCTACCGAGATTTTTAATCGTACATACACAAAAACCCGTAACATCGGACATTTGGCGTAAATCGCTTTTTTTTCTTAAATTATTAAAAAAAAACACGCTTTATTTTCTATTCACATAAAAAGTGTCCCGAACACTTATTGAAAACCCCCCCGGACGTCCTCCAGATGGCCTTCAAACTAGGACTATTCTGGGAAAAACCGGCAGCCCTACTCGTACAGAAAATAAATATCATATCATCTATTTATAAAGTACAGGACAGGTTACATTATTTAAATCCGCATAAATACAAATTACTGAAGGTCACGCCGATTTCACGCCGATCATTCATCGGCGGCGGCGGCGTGTCAAAAACAGCGGCGGCGGCGCCGCGCCGCGGCGGCGCACATGTCTATGACCGAACTTGCAAGCTTGACTTCGATAGTGCTGCCATGTTGTTATTTCTGGTTAGGTCGTGAAGTATTTTGCCTCCATTGTGCGACAAGGGACACAACATTGTGCTACGTGTCACAACGGAAATTCGTCGAAGCGAAGACAACGTTACCAATTGTGCTTACAAGCTTTTATTTAGTTTCACCTGTCCCGATGTTTATTTATTATTCATCTTCAAACCTTGTACACATACATTTACAATTTTATTTACTACTTTTTTCCGGTGTGACACATTCCATTGTGATTTCCGTTGTCCAACGATGCAAAGAATTTGGTCCTTACCCATATGCCATACCAGAGCGTCGACGCCATATGACGTCAAAGAATTCCCGGGGCTAGTCGGAGCAGAAATACCGTATTTATTCTCTAAGCGCAATAGAAAAGGGTGTTATAACTTTGCACCTTATACCCTTGGTGATATGGTTAAAGCGTGCAAAAGTATAAAACGTAAGGACTCGAAAGACATAAATGATATGTCGACCCGTATAATAGACTACCTACCACCGTGTACTATTTCATTGTTGCTAATGTTATTTAATAAATGTGTCACCGCTGGGGTATACCCTGATACATTAAAATTAGTCAAGATACAGCCTATTTATAAGGGTAAAGGAGATATGAACGAGCCCAGACACTACCGGCCCATTTCATTGATTCCAATAATTTCAAAGATTTTTGAATGTTTGTTGAGTACCAAATTGATGGAACACCTCACCTCGAATAATCTGCTAAACCGATGTCAGTATGCGTACCAACCCGGTCGCAGTACGACGGACGCGGCGCGGGATGTGGTGGCGCGGGTGCTGGTGCACCTCGAAGGCGGGCGACAGGTCGCTGCCGTCTTTTGCGATTTGTCGCGCGCTTTCGAGACGATCGATCACTCCCTTCTTCTCGAAAAACTGGCACGTTACGGTGTGACGGGTGAACTTCATAACACGGTTGCTTCCTTTTTAAGAGGCCGCAAACAAAGTACTTGTGTTCTCAATGTAAGGTCAGACCTGGAACCGATGGAGGGTTGCTCTGTGCCACAGGGATCCTGTATGGGAAACAACCTATTTCTTATGTTTGTAAATGATATTACAGCCGCTTGCCTTGAACCAGAATATGTCATATACGCCGACGATACCTGTATCATAGTACATGCCGAAAATTTCACAGTTCTGAAATCGAAATTAAACCGCGCAATGTTACACATCGACAAGTGGTTTACGGCAAACGGTATGCTTTTAAATGTGGAAAAAACAAATATAATGCATTTTCAATTGAGACATTCAAATAAGGATTCACTTGACATTAGAATAAACGATAAACTTGTCCCGCAAGTGGAAGAGAGTAAATACCTGGGTTTCATAATCGACTCTGGGCTGACCTGGTCCTCACATGTTGAGTCTTTATGCAATTCTCTCTCTTCTGCGTGCTTTGCACTATCACGACTCGCACCAAGTCTCTCCACTGACAACATGAAGAAGGCTTATTATGGATACTTCCACTCTATCCTTATACAGGGTGTGGACTTGTGGGGTTTGTCTGCACAACGCGACAGAGCATTCAAGCTGCAAAAGCGAGCGCTGAGAATAATTGCAAGAAAACCACTCGACCACCCAGCAAGGGACCTGTTTAAAAACTACAAAATTTTAACCCTACCATCGGTCTACATAATGACAGTTTGCAATTATGTAAGGACGAATCTCCCAAATTACCAGACCATCGCAATACAAAAAAGCAATAGCCGTAGGGAACCCTTGCTTCAAGTTCCTAAACACCGACTTGCCAAGGTTAGAAAGTCACTCAGCGTCGTTGGGCCCAAAATTTATAACAAAGTACCAAATAGCATAAAAGAAGCCACTAGTGACATAATATTCGCTAGCAAACTCAAATCCTTGCTATTAGACCATGCTTACTATAGTTTAGATGAGTTTTTTGAAGGTGATCATTGACCTTGTATATTTACCAATTCATAGTAATAATTAAATTATAGTTTATAATAACAATTGAAAATGTATCGTAATAATAATTGGGAATTGTAATGATAATATGTAGATAATTGTAATTTATAATAATAATAATGTAATGTAACATGACTGACTTGTAAAATACCATTTTACCAATAAAGTATCTGTATCTGTATCTGTATCTGTTAAAATGGACCACACTACTCCAGTAGTACCTTCTATTCCTCAACTTATTAATGAGAGTAACCTCCACGCAACTTGGTCTACTTTTTTTTTACCCACAACCAACGAAACGGATCGACGTTGTTTATATGCGTTTGGGGTTAGAAGTTGTTTGCGTGTATGTCTGGTACCGTTTTCCTGGAAACTAGTGGATTCGATGCGGTTTAATAAAAATAGAATCTCAGAGCATGTTCTAAGTAGAGCACGCAAATGGTTAACCGTACCATTTAAATAAATAAAAACTCTATTTTAGATAAAAACTTTCTCCATACTACAAATAACCGTAGTTCTAAGATATGTTCTACGTTTAGACTACGTATATATTTAAAAAAAAACTGAACAACAGGCTTAAGTATTATTCAGGTCTTAATGAAAACAAGAACTAAACGTAAAAAAAAAAGATTTTTTTGAAACAAATGTTGCCAAGTAAACAAAAAAACTAATTTTTATATGTATTTTATTTGTTTTTATAATGCGCGGTAACACGGTGAGCGTGTTGGGCACTTTTGCACCAGGAACGATTCGGGCGGGCTTTTTGATTATATAATAATTTAGGTTTAGTTATCAGTTTTATTGTTTAATTAAATTTATTGTTTGATGTGCTTTTGATTCTTACAATAAATTAAACATATTTTTATATTTTCCCATACAGTTTAAAATAAATTGACGTCGATTAAAAACAAAGTCGACCGACTGTCGAGATTTAATTTTCATGTTTCTACGTATTTTTTTTTATTTTGACTTCATTTTTTAGCAGGAAATATAAAGATATTTTTCATTGTTCATTAGTATTTTATGTACATACAAACCGTAGAAAAATTTTGTATTTATAAAAACGTTGTATAAGTACCTACCTAAGTCAGAAAATGCTCATATCTAATTTCTACAGTTTTATAATAGAAGATTATGCAGAATACTGCGGATGAACTACAAACAAGCACCAGAAATTTCGAGCTGCATATTACGCTTGAAATTGTTCAGAATCTTTAAACTAAAAGCATTATGTATATAGATAAAGATTAAAAGCTCTACCAGCGACGTCAGAGCAGACACTAAAAAGCTGATGACGTAATAAAATGGTTAAATCTACTTTAACTACAGTCTTAAACCCAGATCGGAGTTCTTCTATTTAATCTGAGTTATAGCTTACGTAGTTCAGAAAGGTTACTTGCTAGAAAATAGCGCAAGGTTATGGTACGTCCATGGACCCTTTGCGACCATGGCCGGAATGTCACGTACGAATCATCGATGTAATTAAATAAACATCTTTTTAAAACGCTACCTATGTTCACGTTTTGTTATAATAATGTGTGGAAGTCGTATGAGTTGCAATCAGTATATAAGTTTGTAGAATAATTTGAATGTAAGTTGGCTGGTATTTTTAATAAAAACTTACCTTATGTTTATATATACGCAATACGCATAAGTATGATATACACCATTGTTGAGAAGACGATCTTTGTTCAGCGAACTCAGATATAGCTATTGGTGGTATGAGCAAAGTCAATAATCGGCAACACTAACGCCTGCAAGGGGCCTATGCTGGTTGCGTTTATCACGTGTTACATAAGTACAAGCATCTGTCACTCACACTCGCATTTTGTCAAAAGGTGCCGGATGCTTTATTCCTTATTTATCGCGATAAAAGCAACCATCAGAACCAGCCTGCAGAAGTAATAATTTATCTTTATTTTTCTTTATATCTCATATATTGGAAAATATTTTGTACTTACCGAGAAAAGACATAAATAAATGAAGATGGCGGAAAATCTGCCATGCCATGATGGCTGAAAATGTATAAGATACCCGCGATGCACTTTTGTGACTAAGCTGACATTATAAGCTGTTCCAGTCCTGCCCTAGGTCGAGCTAGGTAAGCCAGCATGAGAGTTACAACCAATTTGCAATGGACAATAAAAAAGCATTTCCTATACAAACAAGAACCTCGCAAAAGGAGATTCAGACACGCTAGTGGAAACGCGATGGTTATTTTTTTTTATTTTAGTTATGGCACATATTATAAGTCCTATTATAAAAAATAATATACGAGTATGATGACAATATATATTATATGGTTATGATTATGATGCTTTATGATTTTAGTTTCAATAAAAACATTTCATTTTATATTTCAATATTGTTAAGTATATTATTGCAGGCAAAAAGCCGCAGCGTTGGAAGGCCCCCAACAAGGTGGACCGACGACCTGGTTAAGATCGCGGGTAGAAATTGGATGAGGGCGGCGCAGGATCGATCGTTGTGGAGAACTTTGGGGGAGGCCTGTGTCCAGCAGTGGACGTCTATCGGCTGATATGATGATGATGATGATGATGAGGCAAAAAGCCCACAACAATTAAAGGAGTATAAAATGTATGACCAACATATGTAATACATCAATTTTTGCTAATGCAATATCCCAATTACAAAGTCCATTTCGAGAAATAAGAGTCTTGAACACTGATCACTCATAAAAAGCGAGCAATATGATATCTATGAAGGCCCAATGATGTGCAAAATCACGTATGAAATGATAAATACCCAATGATAAACATCTACTCACCACTGGACTCGTTTGAAAGCATCCAGTGCGAGCTGATCACGCAGTGTAAAATAATATATATCATCATCATTTTGACGACGCGGTTGGCTCAGTTTGTAGAGACCTGCCTACTGAGCCGGCGGTCCCGGGTTCGAATCCCGGTCAGGGCAAATATTTGTGTGATGAACTCTATTATTTATGCTTGGTTCATGGTTGTTCTATGTATTTAAGTATATACGAGTATTTATCTATATAAGTATGTATATCGTCGTCTAGTACCTATTACACAAGCCTTCTTGAGCTTAATTTGGGACTAGATCGATTTGTGTGAGGTTGTCTGATATTTATCACATATTTACCGGGCTCGTACCGGTAGAACGATTCCCAGTCCAGCTTATTCTAACTCCCCTCCGTCTTTATTGCAAGAAATGTTTTCCGAGCGATGAAAAACAAGTGTAGGATCTGGACGGATTTGCATTATTTAAAAACGGTTTTCGTGGCTTCGGTCATAAATTATTACTGCGACAGCGAAGAGGCAGACCGTGAATCTCAAATCTTGTACCGGTAGCTGTAATGATTACTTAGCATCGACTTCCCACTGCGAGGGAATGTTTCCGACACAAGAAAACTAGGAAATTAAAAATTCATCTCTTGAGACGGTATTCATTGGTTGTCGTTTTGACTTACTTTTCGCAGTTGGTTAAAAATTTCTTCCATTAACTACATATTTAAACACAAGATGATTATTTCCTTTTTGTAATCATACACTACAAAAACATCAAACGATTACAACACAAATCGCTCACTGAGAACCAAAACGTCACTATCCGAAAAATTGAGTTTTTGAGCTGTCAGCGCCATCTAGCCAATCTGATGGTAAAGAATACAATACAAAAACTCCTATTGCTCTAGCGCAATTATTAAGCGCTAGATGTCACTATGGCAAATAGCGGGGATGAACGCGAGCGTCACTGGAACACTGTCACTTTCGCATTAGTGCCAAGGATGCCGACCGAGTTCAAGGATTTTTATTTTTCTTAGTCAAACAACCCGCCTCGCGCTATTCCGGGCTCAAAGGTGTAGATTTGTACAAATTTACAAGAAACGTTAAATTTAAAACAAACTATGCATAAATCTTACATAGAAAACTCCCGTGAGTCTCAGACATATTAAATTACATACGAAATGGGTTTACTCACGTCGTAGAAGTCGAATAACTCTCGACGTGTTTCGATCGAGCTATATTCGACTTTTACGACGTGAGTACACCGATTTCGTACGTAGGTACTTAGCATCCATACATCGTTTTTTTTTTTCCTAATTGACACAAGTTTAATTTTCTATTATTTTGTTGTACTAATAAAAAAAGTTCACCCTCGCACCTAAAATACATTTTTTTTAAAGCGTTTTTGTAGTTGCACCATGCGTGATTTTATGCCATTAAAAAAAATCTACAAGATTCATGGAAATGTTTCCATTAATGTAGTAAAAATAGACTGCGAAATCCTTCGTTATAGCCATAAATAAAATGTATATATTATTGGCCGTGGCCGGGAAATAATGCTACACGATTGAGTAAAGAATACACCTTCCGTGTATGACGTCTCATACATAAATTAGGGTCTATATCAATTAAAACCGGCTGCAGGCCAGCTGTTAATTTTTTCACTGGCATTTTAATTTTAATATTTTAGCCAATAGCCAAGTATCAAAAACTAAGTTTAAAAAATAAGAACTACTAGTAAAATATTCTCTGCGTTTAGTTCTCGCACTAAACATTTCTCTGCTCTGCTGTCGATATATTTTAAATTTCGACAAATATTGAATAACGGACCAAGAATTTTATAATAATTTTATTTGCTTTTATTTTATTTAATTATTTATTAGAGATTTCTCACGCAAGTTTTAATTTTAATAGTATGATGGTATTTAATGTGTGAATTGAAAGTTAATAAGTGTACCAAACCTAAAGTAATAAAAAAAGAAAAAAAACTATAATGATTGTGTCCAAATCAATATAAAAGTTATTTAATATATAATAATATTGATACCTAGACGTAGACTACATTTTTGACCGCCACGTTTTAGTCGTCGTGTGAGGCAACCTTACGAGTTCAAGGAAGTAAGGGATGAGTCTATTTAAAGTGCGCTGAAATTTATTGTTCCAATGAAACAGCGTCTTGGCTCTCGCTATTTTGCTGTGCACATGCAGACATCTGGTGAAAGTAGAAGGCTGTAACTCACTGTAGATTTAGTTGTCGTCATTTAGTAATGAAAAAACAAGTCCAAATAACTTATATATAAGTGTAGCTAGGTACAATCTTTTCTTGCTTTACCAGGGTCATGACTTCAACAATTACCGGTACGATTTACATACAATAAATGGAGATTGTTACCGGTTGCCACCAAGTGAGTGCAAAATGGAGATTACAAAAAACACCTTGTTCTACCACGGATAAAATTAAGTCAATACATTCATTTTGTAGCTTATTAACGAGGCTAGCTTAGGTGAGAAACTTGGAGGAGTCGCTGACGCGTTTTTTTTTTAATAATCTTTTTTTTTCTTTACTGTAAGCACAATATACGTGACGCGCGTCTGGAGAAACATCATATTTTGTTTTTTTTTACAAAAAAAACCATAAAGATTGGGGTGCTTAAATTTTGTATACTTGTAACTAAATAGAAATCCACATCATTAAAAAAAAATTACAAGCCAAAGCTCGCTAAGGGCAGATTCACTTAGCTTATCCTGAGATGGCCTTTGGTGCTGGCATCCAAAAGCAAACAATGCATCCTGGCCCGGCCGAAATGCGGCGCACTAATACGTTTATTTCTGTGAATAAACGATTCATTAATTACTCCTGTGTTCCTACACTGTGTATCGAGTATGGCTGTTATTGTTTCAGCTTGCTCTTTGAACGGCGACAAAAATAAATGGAATGTATCGATGCGGTGGTGTTTAATTCGTTTGTCAGAGTTGCGAATCCAATAGCTGCCAGCAATGCAATGAAACGTTGTTTGCCCAGTGACTATTTGGCGATCGCTGTTTCATGTTATGATCGCTGTTTGATGTGCTGCCCTGGAAGGTGTAAAAAAAAATTAATTCTCAATCAATCCCCTGGCCAGGCTATCCCCACGCGTTTCGACCGCGCGAAACATTCCGATCTCTAAGTGGCAACCCCGCGTGACAAAACTTCAGTGGGCTGCCACGCCTCGCGGCGAGCGGACGGCGTACAGTTAACGTTTCCCGCGCAACCGGTGCTGTACGATGTAGAAAAATAAAAGTCGGGCATATTGTTTTTGCGGCAACAAAGACGATTGAAAATGATTTCATTTGTTCCAGAACACATTAAACTCTCCGGAATAAAATATATTGTTTAAGAATTAACGTTTACTGGGGCACTATTGACGCGTAACTATTAAAGTCTGGGTATTTCTCTAAAAATCTTTATGGAGGCGCCTAGCTTTTTTTCGAATTAATTGTGTTTGTTTGATTCCATGCTGTGTTGTTATTACTGAATGTTTAGTTATACAATCAATAAGTAAAATATTTAAAGATTCACTCTATTATTCCTTATGTTTTAGAAACACGATTACTTGTAGTTTCCTCGATAGTTTTTTTTTTTTAAAGTTACCTCAAAAAAGCAACATAAACCCTTAGTATGTCATAAATACTGCAGGGAAAGTTATCAGTTTTTTTAAATAATAACATAACGAGATGTTAACTGTAATGTATACATCTTACATTTTCAAAATCTGTATTATTTTAATAATTAAACCGAAATAACATGATTTCCGCGCTCCCAGCAGGGATGGGCAAAAGTTAATCGATTAACGATTAAGATTAACTTTTTTAATCTCGATTAACGATTAAGATTAACTTTTTTAATCTCGATTAACGATTAAAATTGACGATTAGTTAATCTAATCGTACGAGTTCCGATTGATTTAATCTCGAAAGAATAAGTTAATGGTCGATTAATTTTTAGCGATTAAATTTTTAATCGATTAATTAATTCGATTAACTTTCTCTCGATTAATATTAGGAAAAATAAGATAAGACTTTTTGTAAGTCTAAGTCCCTGCCTAGAACATCTTAGAGTACCGCACTATAAAAACCATCTTGTATTACTGTAACAAGAGGGAAGAGGGAAGAGCGGAGGGGGAAGAGCGGAGAGGGAAGAGCGGAGGGCGGAGAGCGGCGATCGGAGAGCGGAGAAACGCGTGCGGAGAGCGGAGTGCGGCGTGCGGAGAGCGGAGAGTGGTGTGCCGAAAGCGTAGTGCGGCGTGCGGAGAGCGACGTGCGGAGCGGAGAGTGGCGTGCGGAGAGCGTAGTGCAGCGTGCGGAGAGCGGCGTGCGGAAAGTGGAGAGCGGCGTGCGGAGAGCGTAGTGCAGCGTGCGGAGAGCGGAGAGTGGCGTGCGGAAAGTGGAGAGCGGCGTGCGGAGAGCGGAGGGCGGCGTGCGAAGAGCGGAGAGCGGCGTGCGGAAAACAGAGAATGGCTTGCGGAGAGCGGAGAGCGGCGTGCGGTGAGCGGAGAGCAGAGAAGCGGAAAGAGGGAACGGTCGGATGCAAAGGTAACCGAACGTAGAGAATGGTGTTCAATCGTCCTGAAGTGGGCAACCCAGTGGGAATCGGGTTGTCTGGACGCCACGCCTCTGCTGACTAGACTGGTTGACCAAACGAGCGAAGGCACGAGAAAAAGCTAGCGTTTACATAACGGAGGCAACCCTAGCGCACATTCCAATGACGTTGCGTCATCCGCGGGAGGGGGCATCGATAGCGGTGGCAACGCCTGCCGTCCAAACAAGTGGGGTATCTGTTACGTAGTAACTTGTATATAATCTAGCTGTGCCCTGGCTGGCAAATATCCCTATTTGGGGTCAGCCCTCCTGATACTGTTACGCCATTGTGCACCAGCACAGTCGATTATCCTGCATCTTATGTTTTATGTTGTATTTCAGCTACCTTGAAGCTCCCCTGGATAAACTTATTGGGGACTTTATCCAGTCTCGTGACACGACCTGCCCATCGCAGCATTCTCGTCTCCGTGACATGCATTTTTTGCTCTTCGCCTTTTCTGATTCCCCAGCATTCATCATCGCGGGTCAACGGCTTATTCGTTTTGATAGGCATTTTTTTATCAGAGAACCCCAGTAAGTTTCCTCCACTTGAGCCAGCCCGTCCTGATTCTATTATCCAGGTTTCCTTCCATGGTTGCCTTCGTTTTGATCACCGATCCGAGGTACTTGAATTCCTCCACATGGCTCAGTGGCGTTCTTTCTGATGCTTGGTACCTCCGTGTTATTGTTTTGCCAGAAAAATTGCAGTCCATATATTTTGTCTATTTGCGGTTAACCCGTAGGCCACAGTCTTCCAAAGCCTTACACCATCTATCTAGGTTAATTTGAATTTTCAGTAGAGATTCTTCTAATAGAACTACAACATCTGCATGCTGCTACAACAATGTCCAAGTGGTCGGTTTAAAAATATTAAATTCTAATACGACAGACATTTTTATCCATCTCGGTCTTTGGCCAATGTTTCGCAGATCTTGTAATCAATTTACGACAGAAATTTTTATCCATCTCGGTCTTTGGCCAATGTTTCGCAGATCTTGTAATCAATTTTAAAACCGCCATATTACGCTTGGCAGGTACCTGTCCTAATGAATTCCATCATGACCGGTTCTTCATTCACCGGACTCCAACAACCCTCTCCAGATCTGATAAGTCATATCAGCCTTCTTACAAGGCCCACGACTAGTCAGTATATCATAATTAGCAACACATATTGGAGATCTTGACCTGTTCTTCTGCGGGATATTGCGCTGCCTCCGAACCGTTAACTAACCTAATCGGATTCGTGTTCGTAATCGGCGTGATGAAGGATCGTCGCGCGGCGCCATTTTCTTAATTTATTTTGTCCTCTCATCACGCTGAATCGGCTGGACAAATAATTTTAACCAATTTTGTTGCAGGGATAACTGGACATCCAAAAATGGTTATAGGATACTTTTTAACCGTCTACTGTAATGAAAAAAAATACGCCGACGAAGTTGCCTCCTTGTAGTACCTACCTATTAAATATGACGTACTCTTCCTTTTTTGAAATCTTAAAACATATTACTACTGAAAAACGGAACGGCGTGAGCCCGTAAACTTTCACTTAAAAGTTATACCTCATTTCCTTGGTTAGTAAACCTTAACGGCTCATTAAGTAATTCTTTTGCCACTAACAATTTACTGGCCGCGACCGGTGCCCGTTTATGGCGCCGTCAAACTACTCTGTAGTTTATGGATGCCGACTGCTAACTTTGTTTCAACAGGTTGAAAAAGGCAACCTAATGCACAGTAATGACAAGACGGGTTCATCACGCATCGCACTAATAGCCTGGGCACTGGTGTGCACCCGGTGGACTGCACCGTGGTGCGTGGCTCTACGTTCCGCTTTTGTTCATGGTTGAGAAGCGCGTTCATAGTTACTCGCATTGGTGCACACGCGTCAGTCGGTCAAATTGTCACGCCCCCATGACTGACATGAAATAAAAATATGGGCAAGTGCGAGTCCGACTCGCGCATGAAGGGTTCCGTACCTATATATAATCTATAACAAGTTTGTTGTATGGGAGCCCCCCTTAAATATTTATTTTAATTTACTTTTAGTATTTGTTATTATAGCGGCAATAGAAATACATCATCTGTGAAAATTTCAACTGTCTAGCTATCACCGTTCTTGATATACAGCCTGGTGACAGACGGACGGACGGACGGACGGACGGACTGATGGACGGATGGACGGACGGACGAACGGACAGCGAAGTCTCAGTAATAGGGTCCCGTTTCTACCCTTTGGGTACGGAACCCTAAAAAAACCACTAATAAAATAAAGTTTGTGCAGCTGGACAGATTTGCACGAATTTGTATCAGAGATAGTTTACACTTTAACTTAACACGTAGACTATCCCGATATAAAGCATGGTTTCCGTAGGATACCCCAATTTCAACGCGAGTGAAGCCACGGCCAAGCTAGCATGAAATATCAAGAAGAAGAAAATGTCAAAGTAATTTAGGCAATAACAACCACTTCACTTCAGAAGGATTATTTTACCGCCATGTTTCTGAAGTTCGAACACAAATTGAAGGTCAGATTCTGATGTAAATCTAAAAATTTATTTTCTATTTCCGCTACAAAATGCAGAAGCCTCACGGGTGGAAAGTTGTTTTCCGCCGACAGCTAATTTTGCCGGAAACAAAGTTGAGGCGCTATTCCGCAACGTTACAGAAATGAGTGTTTACACTTCATTGCACCGTTTAGTCTATTTTAAGTAAAATTTGTTTAAATATTTATTAAATTTAAAATTACAGTTATGCAATACTTTGAGTGAATGTAAACAATACATTATGTGTATGGTTATATAGATGTTGGTTGTAAAGATGCTTGGATAGTTGGTTGGATAGGATAGACATATGGATGAATGGATGGACGGTTGGATGGATATTAACGGATGGAGTAGTATCGTCGAGACATGTCTATTTACACCTTTCTTTTCCTTGCAAGGGTGATTAGAAAACATTGTGTGCATCTTGGTCGGTATACTTAGGAATTAAATTCTCGAATTATAAAATAGATTTTCGTAAGTAATTCCTAATGTACAGCCAACGTACTATTTCTTTAGTCCCTGGTCACAGAAATCCAGTATATTTTACGCAGTCAGGCACTAAAACTAAAACCGACGTACTAAAATACTTGCTCTAACGTTGGTTATTAAAACCGCAAAGCCGCGGTTTTTAGCTCGAAAGGCAATTTCGTTCCCGCTACCACCAATATCAATCTAAACCAATACTCGCAAATTTCCTTTCTGGGCTGTACAAAGTCAGTCAACCAGTTAACTAATCATACTGTAACTGAAATTATTACTAATATTCCAAGAATAATATTAATTAATTTCAATCAGGCCAAGATAAATTTAAAGAGTACCTACCTATAATGGTAAAGTAGCAATCATTAATTACCGTAGCGTACAATAACGAAGTTAAACCTTTTAATATTTACCTTGTAGCCACAACTAAAGGCCAAGCCACACGTGATTTGTATACAGCACTCGTCGACATACGTGTTGTAAAGTATGAATCCTCATAAGAGATGACTCACTAGTAAAGTCGGAATCATTAATTACACTGAAAAAAATAGCCAGTGGATCTAACTAATATTACAGTAAGCCTAACTTTATTGCACTTCGGCTTACTGAAATGTCAGTAGACCTAACTGTTATTGCAGTTAGGTTTACTGAAATGTCAGTAGAATTCACTGGCAATTTTTTTCAGTGTACCGTAGCGTACATTAACGTAGTTAAACCTTTTAATATATACCTTGTAGCCACAACTAAAGGCCAAGCCACACGTAATACCTACGTATGCAGTACTCGTCAACATACGCGTTGTAAAGTATGAATCCTCATAAGAGATGACTCACTGGTTGCACGACCACAGCTCGCGCGCCGTTGATAAGGGTGTGTAAAAAAAAGCATAGATACCTAAGCAAGAAATTAAAGTTTCACAGATTATACTCCTGACTGATGACACACTTAACAACTGACCTATACTTAATTTCAAATATCTGTAGCAATCTAACGCAAGTCAATCTGATATAAACACGTAAATAAACAAAAAACAACCAAATTTCTGGACATAATAATGCGAACACGGATCAGTCGTGGTCTATACTGTTGCCATGGCTATACAATTTAAGTAATCATTTTTATACTGCTTCAGGTGACGGATCTACTATTTAAGGAACAAATATTAATATATATTAGGTAACTAAAAGTGAATTTATTATGCGATTGAGAAAATCATACTTACTTACCCATTATAAATTTAATAAAGTTTCGTGTTGTTTTTGTGCGAAAATTAATCAAGTTTAAAATAATACAAGCTCGTAATGTAAAGAAAAATTCTATAAACAAAAGCCAATCGGCGGCACAGAATAGGCCAGCGGGAAATGAGTAAATATTTCCTTTTTCGCAACATCTCATTGAATATGTATTAAAATTGTTGTTTATTCTTAAAAATACAAGCGCATTGGGCTTTAAATTTAAATTATTCTTCTTTCATCGGTGATTTTATGACAAATTTAATATCCGTCGTGTTTAACAATATTTATTATGAAAACGTGTAAACCATTACATTTGCGTGATGTTATTAATACCCTTCTCTGGGGTTCATTTCGACGTTACGAGTGCATCCTAATAATAATAATAATAATAACACCCTAGGTTAGGTTTTTTATAATGTATTTATATTTTGTAACTTCTTTATTGTATTTTACTTTTTATATAAATTTATTGTAAAAAACCTAATCTAAGCTATAAAATGAATAAAGGAGATAATAATAATAACCATCACCATCCCGCATGACGAGAACCTCGTGAAGGCCGAGAAGGACAAACTCAGCAAGTACCTTGACTTGGCTCACGAGGTAGCCGCCATGTGGGATGTTGACTCGACGATCATTGTCCCGATAGTCGTTTCGGCGAACGGTCTTATAGCGAAGAGTCTCGACAAACATCTTAAGAGACTCTCGCTAGATGGCTGGATCAAGGGTCAAATACAGAAGGCGGTACTCCTGGACACGGCGCGCATTGTCAGGAGGTTCCTCTCTCTGCAGCCCTAACCACCGGTAGCCTGGGCCCTGCCCCGCTGCCGGCGGCACCCTAGGTTAGGTTTTTTATAATGTATTTATATTTTGTAATTACTTTATTGTATTTTACTTTTTATATAAATTTATTGTTAAAAACCTAGCCTAAGACAAAAGATGAATAGAGGAGATAATAATAATAATAAGTTAGAGCTATATGCTCCAGGGGTGGAAGTGTTAAAGGGCATCACGCCGCGAGTAACTTCGGAGAAAGCGCAGCACACCTCTCGACACCCCTGAGCCCTCACGCTCGTGTTGCTTCCGGCCGTCTGCATGATGGCATTACGGGGCCCACCTAGTGAGGGGCAAGTCACCACCCGCCAGAGGTAACAGTCACATTGATGGTTACGGCGGGTGACATTTTTCTACTGCAATAGCCCAAATAAATAGTCCATCCAAACTCCATTTTAATAGCCCGGTTTCTGTTTCATATCAATGCAATAGTTCAACCACCTGCTGGGACCGGTTCATGGATGTATTATCTTATTGTTATGATCAGTAACGGGTCCCAGCAGGGCTACAGCCACAGCAAATTTCTCCAAGGGGCCTCTACGTGTTGGATCCATATCCCCACGCAAGCCTTCCAAAAGACCGGGACGTATGAGCCCGAGACTCGATAACGAGGTACAAATAATAATAATAATAATATAAAGGCGTAGGGATGTGACGACCCCATCGCCCGCTGGTTTTACCAGCGCAATCAGTCACGCAGGGCAGCTTATGGCGAGCTGTTGGGGGGTAGCGACCCCACGTACCTGAGCGATCCTGGGGGATCCTGACGGGGGGTGATGGGTCGGGGCCTCCGCCTCTGTCTTGCCTTAACCGGCCGGGCAGAGTGGAGTCGTGAGAGTTTCGGCTCGGGGGTGGATGTGGAAACGTAAGGGGTTAGTTGGCTTCGGTTTAAAGCCCAGTATTACACCTCTCCGCCCTTAGCCTTCCGCACCGGTGTTGCCCTTAGGCCACTTTATGTGTCGCTATTTTGTGGGGGCCCATCTAGCGGGAGGCGAGTCATCGTCTGCCAGTTTTATTACACATGAGACTTTTTTCCTGGTAGACGTCCGATTGTCTCAATCGATAGCCCAATTACCCAGTCCTCCATTTCATCCCCATAGCCCAATTTTTATTTAGATTCCATAGATCCATAAATAGTTCTTGCACCAAGCGGGTGCTGTCTCTGTGTGCGTCCCATGACACGGATAGGGAGAGCATCCGCTCGATGTACACATTACATCTCATTAAATTGTCGAAAGGGCCTCTACGCGTTGGCTTCGGCTCCGCGCACGCCTCCCAAAGGTCCGGGACACTATTGTCCCGTGAGCGGGAGCGACATACAAGATAATAATAATATAATAATATATATTATAAACGTGAAAGTTTGGATGGATGGATGGATGGATGGATGGATGTACGTTCCACTTAATCTCAAAACTACTGAACGAATTATGATGAAACTTTCCAGTTATGTACCTTATATATCAGAATAGGACATAGGCTATCATTTATATCAAGTTTTATCCCTTTTAGGGACGAAAAACGGAATTAAACTTTGTATGGAGAGCAAATCATTGTAGTTGCAACAACTCTCCCTACATGCCATCGTTTTGACGTAAAGTAATCTACCTACGATAGACCTTCACGAAACGCATACCAAACTATTCTTTGTAAAAAAACCGGCCAAGTGCGAGTCGGACTCGCGCACCGAGGGTTCCGTACAAACACTTTCCATCCCTAAGTGGTTAAGTTAAGTTTGCACCTGGTATGTATAGCGCCCCATATAAATTAGGTGCAAAGTTAGGTATTAAAAAAAAAAATATGGTTTTCGTAATTATTCCTTTATCTATGCTATAGGACGTTGCTTCGTACCAAATTTCAAGATTCTGAGTTCACGGGAAGCACCCTGTAGGTTTTGATTCCCTTGCAAGTGTCGAAAATTTGCAAATTAGGTGCAAAGTTAGGTATTAAAAAAAAAAATTATGGTTTTCGTAATTATTCCTTTATCTATGCTATAAGACGTTGCTTCGTACCAAATTTCAAGATTCTGAGTTGACGGGAAGCACCCTGTAGGTTTTGATTCCCTTGCAAGTGTCGAAAATTTGCGGCATAAACGGCTGTATCTTTTGATTGCGTTGGCTTAGAAGTTTGATTTTTTCACAGCTTCAAGGGACAGTAGACCTGAGTAATTGATATAAATTTCAGCTTCATACGTCCACGCGTTCCTGAGAAAAAGGGTCTTGACAGACGGACAGACGGACAACAAAGTGATCCTATAAGGGTTCCGTTTTTTCCTTTTGAGGTACGGAACCCTAAAAACACTAAATTCTGATATGGGAACATGTATCCGCAAAATTCGATTAATCGCGTAATTTCAAGAATCAAATACATAAAATTTTACAAAATTGAATCAATCACATTTGATTTGACAAACGTCACACGACACCCATCTGGCAAGACATGTCAAACCAGTGATTTTGTAGTGTAGGTATCACGTTCCGATACGCACATCATCTGAAAATAGTGCCTACGAGCTTTGATTATGTACCTCCGCTTGGTAACTGAGTATAAATAAAGTAGTAAATAACTCAGTTATTTATTTATTTATTTATTTATTGAATCACATAAAATGTAACATGACAGTTCATACACCAAAGCGTTACATTCTTAAGCTTAATACTTAACTAAAACCTAACTAACTTACAACTGCAAGATAATTATCTTGCTCTTTCTCTAGCACTCTCTTCCATTCGGTCATCAATCTCGCTATCCCATCCGCAAACAAATCGTATTCAGATTGTGCTAAGAGTAGGGAGTTGATGAGCGCGGTCGCGCGCGGAACGGGCGAGTGCAGGCGCAGGCGCGTGCGCGGGTGCTCCACGGCCAGCAGCGGCGGGCGGCGCCGTCTGCTGCAGTACTCATCGGGTACGGACAGCTTTAAGAACCGTTCCGAAAGACCGATACTGTCCACCTTGTTCCTCAGGATTTTAATGACAAAATTTACTAATCCTAAATTTCTACGCAACTCCAACGAATCGTAGCCCAAAGCTGTAGAAATCGTGTTGGATACATAAAAGGATAACAACTGCATGTTTTTCTATA
Source organism: Apotomis capreana (assembly GCA_947623375.1). Taxonomy (NCBI): domain Eukaryota; kingdom Metazoa; phylum Arthropoda; class Insecta; order Lepidoptera; family Tortricidae; genus Apotomis; species Apotomis capreana. Next base: position 26,670,595 of record OX392500.1, read on the forward strand.
TAAATTTCTTAGAAATTTCTTTTGGACTTGTTCCAACATGAGAATGTATTTTTTCTCGTGCGGTCAGTTATGCAAAGATAGGATACTTAACATATATAAAATAATCTTATAATATTATAAACGTGAAAGAATTTACGTTCGTTCCTCTTAATTTTAAACGATGATTGATGGACGGTCGCCAGTGTTCGGAAATCGTCGTAAACAGCCAATTGTTGAATTGCCTCTTTCTAACCCTTAATTTGGCGTATATGGCAGGGTGACCAAATTCTTTGACCATCTTTTTCCATATTTTTTTCGAACCAGAATGTTTTGCTCTATTTTACCATAACGAGGCTTGAACCAGCGACCTACGTCATCTTTTGTCAAATTAAGGGCTAAAGACCGATGTGCAATATTTATCGCCGAGTACAGTATTAGTGCATAAAGTTTTTGGTATTTTTCGGATCTTAGACTCGGATACTCGACAAGACCCGAATTGTCAATCAAATTATTATGCTACATAATCGACGTGCTTAAGTCAAGGGCCTGACACGCTTTGATGGAGAAGGATAGCCTTATTACGATACTTATAAGAGGAAATAGAAAAATGTGCCATTTTTTGGCTCTATCACCGACCGAGCATTTTTTCATGGTCGGTTTATAGGCACACTTATATCCATGACGAAAACTGGCTATGTGAAAGAACCATATTGGCACCAAAAATGATATCGTTTTCAAAATCAACAAAAAAAGTACCAGTTTTGTTAATGCGCAACTTAGGCGCACCCAAATTTGGCAATGGCGCTAGATAGAGAATCACCTAATTAGGGAAATACATTGCAGAAGGGCACGATTTTAACGGGAAAAGCCAAGGGACAAAGTGTACTTATACCACGTGTTCCAATTATAGCAAATAATTTACCATTTTATTTTAAACGTCTACAGTTTACATTAAAAGTTTTTAACATTTCTATGACTATTAATAAATCACGGGGGCAAACATGAAAAGTAGCAGGAATACATTTGAGCACGAAATGTTTTTCTCATGAACAGTATGTAGCTTGCTCATGTCTCCAAATCAAAAAAATTACATGTTTTTACTGACCGAAATAAATCATTTAGGATAATTTATTGAACTATACTTCAATAAACTAAGTTGTAAAAACCAAGTTAGAAAAATAATAGTAGCTACCTAATAATTATTTTGTCCCAATTTCATAATGTGACAAAATTCTTTGGTGAATAGAACCATACCTTCTTCGTCAGTTAATTATGGACCTTCACCATCTCGAGCCATTTCTGAGCATAGCTTATGGAATCGAATGGGACTTAGGCTCGGATAACTTATTGGATCGAATGGGACTTAGCCTTGCAACTCCAAAAAGATTAAAAAAAAGGATGTTTTACATTTTGTTCAATAGCCCAGAACTAAACTACTGACTAGATTCCATTCGAGTATTGAATACCTGAAAGGTTTGAAAGTCTAATTGTTTTTTTTTTTATTGTCAATATCATTAACGAATTCTACGCGTACGAAGTCGCGGGCAAAAGCTAGTTTTAAATATTGCCACAATTTGTTTAATATATATTGATGTGCCATTAGAACCTTTATTTTATCCTCTTTCTCATTGGGAATAAAAATACTCTATTTTTGTTATTAAACTTAGGACCGACCGTCACACTGCAGATTGTTGAGCGAGTACTTAACTAAACCTGTCAGACGTACGTTAAATAATGCTTGTACTATTATCTATCTATTCTGTGATAATGCTTTCAATATTAAGACTACGTAGTGATACCGATTATAGCACTGAAGATAAGCAAGTTTAAGTCGCAGTGGGCGGGGCATATTTGTCGGATGGCCGATGGCCGATGGGAGAGACGAGTTCTGGTGTGGAGACCACGAACGACTTGCCCTGTGGGACGGCCACCCGCCTGGTGGAACGACGATCTGAAATGAGTCGCGGGACACGTAAAGGTTGCGTAAACCGGAGGACGGGGTGGTGGCCCGAATTAGGGAAGGCCTATGTCCAGCAGAGACTGATTGTGGGCTAATGATGATGACGTAGTGATAACTTTATGTAATACTAGCTTTTGCCCGCGACTACGTCCGCGTGGAACTTGGAAGTATGGAAGCAACCTCGTACAACACGATAGATATCCACCTAATCACCTTAATTAATAAAAGGAATTATTAAAAGCGCCTAAGCAAATGTAAGAACAATTGTGCTTTTGGTCTAATCATTACATTTCCTACAGGGTCATCAATGTCATCATGAATTACTTACTCACTTTTCAATCTTTTTAGGGATAATTTCCAGGATGAAAACTATCCTATGTCCTTCCTCGGATCTTAAACTATCTCCATGCCAAATTTCATCAAAATCGATTCAGCGGTTTAAGCGTGAAGAGGTAACAGACAGACAGACACACTTTCGCATTTATAATATTAAGTATGGATAGATTTTTAATAATACAAGATATTTTCACAATTATCTTCGTTTTCTTAGCGCTTTACTTTGCATTCGCACAAGACGTAATATTTCAAAACTTCTCCATCTATTGACGTCTCGGGACATTGATTTGTGTGTTTTCAATTGTTTTGTTTGCAAAAGAAAAATCATAAATCTATCGTTGTTTGAAAATAAGCTGCCAGCAAGTTTAAATAAGAAAAAATAAAATCATCTCTTTCAAACAAGAATCATATTTCAGCAACTTTAATTTGAGACCTTAAAATAATGTAGGTATCTACAGTTCACAAGATCTCAGTCGATTTATTCGATATACATTTTTTAAGGTATTTTCACAAAAATCTATCAGTCAGATATCAAATCAAAGAATTAAATAAATGCCAATGAATTCACTTTGAAAATTGTACATGCGTACCTAATGTATGACATGTACATTTGTACATATGTCAGACTAGCTGTTGCCCGCGACTTCGTCCGCGTGGAATCTTATCTTGAACAGTTTACATCTTTATTATATTATTTTCAGATCTAAACAATGTTGAAATTACTATTCTTTTTTTGCAAGTTGACGATTTTGATGTTGGTTACTGTAATTCAACAAAAAATAAATAATAATAAATATTGAAGTGCTGCTCCCATACAATAAACGTGTTTTTTTTTGCCATTTTATACGTAATAGTACCGAACTTCGTACGCGAGTTCGACTCGCTCTTAGCCTCTTTTTAGTTTTTTTTTCGGCTAAATTGCTATAATTACGCGGAATCATTATGAACTCAGGTTTCAAGTCCCGCACTCAAAATAAATATTTGATCTTCAAACAAATTTTCAACCCCTTTTTCACCACCTTCTGGGCTGAATTTTCAAAAACGAATTCACTTTTCTTGTATTCTGATAATATGCCCTTATACAAAGTTTCAAGTCCTGCGCTCAAAAAAATGTTTGATCTCAATACAAACTATCAACCTCCTTTTTACCGCCTCAGGGGTTGAATTTTCAAAAACGCTGAAATCACTATTTTTGATTTCTAATTATATGCCTTTATACAAAGTTTCAAGTCCGGCGCTCAAAAAAAGGTTTGATCTCCATTCCATTCCAAACATTCAACCCCTTTTTAGGGTTCCGTACCCAAAGGGTAAAAACGGGACCCTATTACTGAGACTTCGCTGTCCGTCCGTCCGTCCGTCCGTCTGTCACCAGGCTGTATCTCAAGAACGGTGATAGCTAGACAGTTGAAATTTTCACAGATGATGTATTTCTATTGCCGCTATAACAACAAATACTAAAAATAAAATAAAGTAAATATTTAAGGGGGGCTCCCATACAACAAACTTGTTATAGATATATATATATATATATATGTACGGAACCCTTCATGCGCGAGTCGGACTCGCACTTGCCCAATTTTTCACCATCTTCAGGGCTACATATATTTTCAAAAACGCTGAATCACTTTTTTTGTATTCTAATAATACGCCTCTATTTAAAGTTTCAAGTCCCACACTCAAAAAAAATTTTAATCTTCATACAAACTTTCAACCCCTTTTCACCACCTTCAGGGCTAAATTTTCAAAAACGCTGAAATTTCTTTTCTTGTATTCTAATTATATGCACTAATACAAAGTTTAAAGTCCCGCGCTCAGAAAAAGGTTTGATCTCCATTCAAAGTTTCAACCCCTTATTTACCAGTTTCAGGGATGAATTTTCAAAAACACTTAAATCAGTTTTCTTTTATTTTATTTTAATACCTATTTACAAAGTTTCAAGTTCCTAGCTTATAATTAAAATTGAACCCCGAGACAAACTTTCATCCCCCTTTAAACCCTCTTAGAGGTTGAATTTATAATGACGTTAAATTAATGTTATTTTGTTATTATTATATATGCCTTAGTCAAAGAATTTGTAATGGAATCAAACTTTCAACCCTTTTTAACCATTTTAGGGGACGAATTATTGAAAACGCTGAAATTACTTTCCTTGTATTTTAATTATATGCCTTTATACAAAGTTTAAAGTCCCACGCTCAAGAAAAGGTTTGATCTCCATACAAACTTTCAACCTCCTTTTTACCACCTAAGAGGATGAATTTTCAAAAACGCTGAAATCACTTTTGTTCCATTTTATTTGCATAACTTTTTACGAAGTTTAAAGTTCCTAGCTTAAAATTAAATTTGAACCCCAAGACGAACTTTCATCCCCCTTTTAACCCCCTTAGAGGTTGAATCTTTTATGACGTTAAATTAATGTTATTTTGTTATTATTGTATATGCCTTAATAAGAAGTTTCAAGGAATTTCTAATGAATTCGAACTTTCAACCCCTTTTTAACCCTTTTAGGGGACGAATTTTCGAAAACGCTGAAATTACTTTTCTTGTATTCTAATAGTGTACCTTTACACAAAAATTCAAGTCCCGCGCTCAAAAAAATACTTAATTTCCATACAAATTTTTAACCCCTTTTTACCACCTTAGGGGGTGAATAATCAAAAACGCTGTAATTAGTTTTCTTTCATTTTATTTTAATACCTTTTTACAAAGTTTCAAGTTCCTAGATTAAAAAAAACTTGTGCCCCATACAAACTTTGCACCCCTATGTAAACCTCTTAGGGGAGGTATTTCCAAAAATCCCTTCTTATCCCTAGCCCACGTTATAAAAGTAACCTATTGTGCAAAAATCATCTCACTAACATTAGTAGTTTCGGCTGTGCGTTGATGAGTCAGTCAGGACTTCTTCTTTTATATATATAGACTATAATAGATTCCGCCAAATTAAAAGAGCGCTGTCAAACTTATTGCGCAATAGTAATATGTATTGCGCAGAAAGATAGCCAGCGCTCTTTTTATATGGCGCGACCTAGCTAACTCGGTCTGCATTGACTTCTATTTTATGTCGACCGAACCCTAAAATCGAAAAATGGCGCAATTTTTAAGAATTTTCAGGCCTAAAAAGCCTAACAAAAATCCGGATATCACCAAAAAAAATGTAACTTTGCCCTCAATCTCGATGGCGTATGGAGAGCTCTCCCGGGCGAATAAAAGAGGAACGCGTATATAATGGGGGTCGGTATAAATCTGCGTTTTATTGGTGAGGACGCTTGTGTTTTATGACTGTTGGCTCCTGATTGTGAAGCGCAAGAATAAGGAGAATAGCGGATTGAGTAAAATAATAAAATCATAACGTGGTCCAGGTTAAAGAGATAAGCAATGGAAGAAAATCATTGAGAAGATGAGGAGATCCAAGGTCCACAATGGGTTGTAGCGCCGTAATAGGAAATGTAGGTGAGAAACTTAAGTATTGCATGAAAGGCTTTACACCTTAGCTTTTGTTCAAATAAACAATCCAAAGATCAACACACAGCATAAGGAAAAATTCGAAAGGTTATCTGGCGTACCTATAGATGCGAAGCTTGTTGCTAACATTTCTAGCCCAGCGGCTAGAAACGGCTTATTTGGCTTATTATCATTTCTAGCGATAACAAGCGGCTGGAAACGGCTGCTTACATTTCATTGACATATTCACATGATTCAATGTTTGTTTTTGTTATTTTTCTTTTCATTTATTTACTATAGGATCGATTTAACATAAATAAACATAAACAATGACTTTTGCATCTGTATTAAGTGTTAAAAACTCGAAATTTTCTTACAAAATGTGAAAGAGCAGTGGAATAGGACTATTTTAATAATTTATTTGTGAGAGATGAATTGGAAATAGGTATTTATCATTATCAGTAACCTAGTAATAGTAAGCATCCCCGCATGCCCCGCGCACCCCTCAGCCCCCCACACGCATTTATCCTGCCGCGCGAGATTTCCGCGTTTGGTTTACAATGATGATTAGATCCAAAATAAACTGATTTAGCTACCTTTATTCTCATAATTTTCATACACCGCCACCTTAACGCAAACGTTGTTTCATAGTTTACTTTTCGTATCTGAATTAAGTAAATTAGTAGATACAAATGGTGTCTTCGGGGTCTATTTAAAAAAAAATGCTACTGTATAACAAAAATAAAAGTTTAACAAAAAAAATGTAATAAAAATAATTTCTTTATTTGATGCTCAAGTCGGGTATCTACCCGGTATCAAGCGGCTGGTTATTCGTTTCTAGCCGCTGCTTTCGGTTACTACCGGCTTACAAGCCGCTGGTTTACAACTATAGGCGTACCTATAGGCGTTAGGGTGGAGAGGTGAACACGCTGGACCGGTAATCGGGTTCGATTCCCGGTTTCTTCCGACAGGTTACGCATTTAAAAATTTTCATTGTGCTTTGTACTTTGTATCAATGGTTTAATATAAAAAAATTGTGGTGCGTACCCACATTAAAAATAATGAGACATTACATGTTTCATAAATTTATCAAACTTTAGAGTTAACTAATAAACAAGATACGGCCATTTATAGATGGCCGAACGGTTATTTCATCACTCTCCAGGGAATCAAAATTTATAAAGTATTGTTCGTTGACCTAGAACTAGGAAATTTGGCAAGTAATATTGACTTAGGTATACTACAAGTATAGGTAAAAATCTGAAACATTTGTAATTACATTACAGTCTTTATTTAAAGTACGTATTCCAACGGTAAAAGTACGCTTTGTCTCATTGCAGTTTATCTTTTCCTTAGAGCAATATTCAGTGCTTTCATAGTTCGTATGGTATTCTCGGTGCGCGAGTCCGACTGACACTTGACCGGCTTTTTGTCTGGACACAAAGCTCAGGTATCAATAACGCCATTTTTTACTCCACTGAATGTTGCGCCGAAGCAAATAAACCTATAACGCGGACTGAACTACTAAACCAGTAAAAAGTTAAGAGGCCTTATACATTTCAAAATTTAATTTTCATATTATGACAAATATATTGATAATTTCAACCAACTTTTGAATGTGAATAATACTTTTTTCTGAGTTCTAGATGGTAAAATAGTTACTTATGTCATACTTACATTACGTGCCGTCGATAATAAGTTGAAAATAACACTTTTCTGCGTGAATTATAATACGAGTATGTTCAGAAATATGTTTGATCAATTGACCATAGATAAAAATATCCAAAACAATCAGCATTTTTGGACGGATAAGGAGCCTTAAAGAACCCCTTGTGTGGGCATAAGCGTATGTCTTGACCCCCAACCGCCCAGGACACTCTTGTCCAGCGTGTCAGACTTCTGACCATAAGAAGGGTTTTATGTCCCAACTTGTACGACGAGGTTTCTTGTACAGAAACTTCTGTGCCTTAATCTAAACTTATACCTAATATTTTGCTTCGGTTTTATCGCAAATTGTTTTTGTGTCTTCTTTAATACGAGTTTCGGGCAAGGGTCAAAAGGAATGGTATCATAACGTAAGTTAGGGATTATGAATTATCGTATTGATAGAGACCATATGATAGATATCTCGGCTTCAAATTCATTTATATTCAATATTGACTAGATTTCTTGACGGTAATATGAGTAGCCCTTTTTTTGAAATCGTATAAAAAATGCAGATGATGGACTTTGCCATCATTATAAATTATGTTTCCAGCTTATGAAGTTTTATTAGAGACCCTTTATTGTCAACTGTATTTCTTCAAGACGAGTCAAGCCAGCCCAAGCTCGATTTCGCCACCTTATTACAAAGTTCCCATGGTTACGTTTCAGGTCCTTGTATGCCACAATAAAATATATTACAAAAAGTATGGGACTCATAAGGTGGTTAAGAGTCACACAACGTGCAATGGAAAGGGCTGTGCTCGGAGTTTCTTTGCGCGATAGAATGAGGATATTCGCAGAAGAAACAAGGTCACCGATATAGAGCTCACAGGATGGCATGGTTGAAGTAGCAATGGGCAGGCCATGTAGCCCGGAGAATGGATTTCCGTAGGGGCAGCAAAGTCCTAGAGTGGTGATGACGTATAAGAGAACCGCAGCGTGGGTCGGCTCCCGACTACATGGACGGATCACCTCGTGAGAGCAGCAGGGAACCAATGGATGCGGTCTGCACGGGATTGCACTTTGTGGTGAGTCATAGGGGAGGTCTATGTTCAACAGTGGATGTCTGTGGCTGATAGATAAGTACGTCATATCAAAATAACCACCCAATCTAAAACCTGGAAATGGGAGAAATTAAGGTCAGATTATAAACAAACAGACAAACACCACCGGAGACAAAGTGAAACCACAGAAAAGTTTTTAATATTGTTTTATCATCAAAATCCCCCAGACATTCATAGGATAAATGCGAAACGTCGCAACTTTACCTTTCCAACTCTTATCAGTCACAATGCATCTATTCAAACTAAACTTCGAAGCGATTTCACCTGCGATAAGCATAACGTTTGTGTTCCTAAACTCGTTGCAGAAACGAGAAGCTTTCTTTGTATTTCGCCTCTTACCTGAGATAACAATTGCTTAGTTTCATCCTGGAATCTTGCTTATACAAGAGGACAAATCTAAATAGGTCAGTATGGAAATATCAATGAACGTACTTGCAGTAGAGACAGAGAACAAAAGACTACAGAGACGGTTCCCTCTAAAAATATCTACAAATTGAGATATTGTCTCATCTGCTGTTGGTTGGTGGGAAGGTGGGTCTATCTATGTTGATGTGGAGTGTTTCATTTCACCGTATGTTTTTTTTTTATTATGCTAAAAAAAATACAAACTGGTACACTTTACATGTTTCGCTAAACTGCGATGCAGTTTGTTGGCGAAGACCGCACTCTTTATACATATTATAATTTATACTGCTATGATATTTATTTATTGTTATACCTACTCTTACTATTTTAAGTATTTTAATACAAACAATTGCACTACAACTACATAATCTACGTGAACTAACAGTGACAGTTATTTTAACAACGAATTTATGCAATATAGGATCATTCCGTAGAAAGCATTTTTCATTGTAACCATAAACTAGTTGAGATTGTTATAAAACTAACCTAATCTAACCTAATCAATAGGATTATCGCGGACTATAGAGGAATAGAAATTCTACGAAACTATATTTCGGCTAAATGAAACATTCGACGAAATAAGTTTCTAGGAAACAGAGGGCTCCCAGTGTGGGTACGTCCTTTCACCTTAAAATATTGTAAGTAATACCTATCAACCGCTCCACTCACAGAAGCAGTGTGCTTCTTTTTAGGGTTCCGTAGTCAACCCTTATAGTTTCGCCATGTCCGTCTGTCCGTCCGCGGCTTAGCTCCGTAATAATTAGTATAAGGAAGCTGAAATTTGGTATGAGTATGTGTATGTATCACGCCGACAAAACGGTAAAATAAAAACATAAAAAAATGTTTCGGGTCAAAAAATTATAGAAAAAATCATGAAAATGAGGCCTTATAAGTACTTTCAATGAAAACTATATTGAACAAAATCGGTTGAGCCGTTTTTGAATTATCGCAGAATTTCATATTTTTCTTTAAAAGGACGTAAGTTGACTTCCAGAAGGTAAGAAATAATTACAGTTACATTGGCGTTTACGACCTTTTTATAGAGCTAGAAATCTTAGTCGTAACATAAAACAGCGGTTTTAAGCCCGTCTATTGTGAAGGATGAGCAACTACGGAACCCTACACTGAGCATGGCCCGACATGCTCTTGCTTGTATAAATGAAAATGTGCCAATCTGGTTTTCTAAATTTAATAATCAGCTTCGTAACAAAATGTCTTATCTCTGAGATGCAATTTCTGCCTTTCCCATTCCATTTGAGTTTAGTATGCATCCATACAACTTAACCTTGGTAATAGTATTTGTTAGAAAAATGCACAATACGCAACTCCAAGGGACTGGAACTGGATTCACTTTATCCTCCAATTAGGATGCAGGGGCAGCATAGTAGGGGTTACATGTATTTATATCTTGAGTTGGGCGCCTAAGGCTAATTATACTACGAGGCTTTATATAAATCATGTAGCCCGGAGAATGGATGGCCGTTAGGGCATCAAAGTCCTAGTGGCGACCACGTATAGGAAAGCGCAGCTTGTGGAGGCCTATGACTAGGTAGCCGGATTACCTCGTGAGGGTAGCGGGGAGTTGATGTATGCTGTCGCACTTTGTAGAGAGCTGGAGGCCTATGTTCAGCAGTGGACGTCTGTGGCTGATAGATATATAGTATTGTATTAATAATTTTTTGGTATTTAGCTTTGACTCTGACCCTCACCCTGAGCTGATTGTCTTCTCTCTTAGATGGAGGGCAGAGCAATAGATGCTGAGAGGGTGGAATGCATTGTAATTGTAAGTAACCACTTGAGAGACAAGCTTAACTAGTGAAAGCTAATTGATTTAAAGTAACACTATTTTAGATAGTATAACAGGACTTAATCGCGCTACTAGAAGATGTTAATGTCCGCCTTATCTTGTCAGTCCCCTTTGAAACCATGAACAACGTCACGCCCCAAACGTCGAGGTTATTAAATCAACATCTTTTGATCTACTCTTACTATTACGGCTCAGACTGCTCTGTCACTCTTTAATGAAAAGTAATAACACCGCAATAAGTATGTACGTATTTCGTTCTATTTACGCAACCAAAATAGAAAACAGTTGTAAAATCATCCCAACAGCAGGCTTTGGAAGCAATAAAATATTTAGGCGCGTAATTTTCATTTCGACAGGATTGTTTACGCTCGCCGTAAAACACAATATTGCGTGATTATATTGAGTTTTTGTTGTACTAGTTCGACGCGTGGAATTTCCCGTTTCTGTTTTCAAAAATAAGCTTCCTGATATTTACGTGCCTAATACGGAATAAATGCATTTTATATCGTTATCTTATAAATATTAATTTAGTTTAGTATTTTCAGGCAACTATATAACGAGTGCCATACCTACACAAATCAGCCAAGTATTACCTTATGAAGGGTTTTTAACTTATAAGACTACTTATGAGCTTAATTTGGGACTAGATCGATTTGTGTGAGGTTGTAAGATATAAAAAAAATGTTATTTTTCTCTACGGATGGCATCCGTATTGCTTTTGTACTGAGCGCAGCGCAGTGTTTTTAATTTGGACAGACTGAAGGCACGTTTTCCGTTTATCTTGCTTCTGCGAAATGTAATTACTGTAAATGATTTAGCTCCGAAAACGATGTAACGAGAAATGATATTTATTTCACTATAAAGTGCATTTATGGTTGCTGTGGTTAAATTTGACAAGTATTAAATGACTGGAATTATAAGTAAAATTCAATTTCTACAATATTACAAAGTCTTTGCTTTATCTTATTTTTTTATTGTGGTTTATTAGCACTATAGAATTTAATCTCTTCTTCTTCTTTGTCGTAAGGTACACACTCTTGACGGAGTGGTCATTGTGTGGCAAGCCTAACCACACGGCGCCATTCTTCATATCTGTGCGTCGTGATTCTAATCTAATCTTTTATTAAATGACGATTTCATGATTAATCTTAATGGTGGTAACCCATAAGCTGACGTTGATCGTGGTCATAATTAAGAGCCTGCGCACACTACGGCTTCATGTGGCCGCGACAGTAGTACATATCGACGGCAAAAATCGAGTTGATATGTCTCTTTTGCACGCTCGAAGTGAGAAAAAGAGAGATGTACTGTCGCAGCCATAAGAAGCTGCTGTGGCTCTAAGATAACTGGGTCACCTGCAGTAGTGCAAAAACAACATCAAATACTACTCTCGTCTAGAAGTACGAATGATGGTAAAACTACCCTCTTTCGAAGTCGTCTTATTTAATCTCACAGCTGTCGTTGTTTCCTTTTGCAAACTTCGTTTGGCCCAACTTTAGTGAAATTGGAAGTTTAGCGTCGAGTTTGTATCTCTTTCATTAACGATGCTTGATTCTTTAAGACAAACATTAAACGCTACGAGGAAAATAACAGTACTTATACGTTTTAAACGTTAGACTTTAGCTTGTTACGAGTTTTTATTCAATTTCACATCCCGGGTGTCTGTTCGCAGGGAGGGGGTATGTAACTAAATAGGAAGGCATCTTGTTTAGCTTCTAAAATGTATTCTTACTGTAGAAGAGATCTTTGGTTATGACGGATCTAGCTAGGTAGGTATACTTAATCTAGAACTAACAAAACCCTTTCAATGACAAAGAGTTTAATTATGATTAATCTCATTACCCAAAGGAAGAGATCGCTCTTTAGCGATATCACAGAATAAATACACTACAAAAAGAATCGATACAGAAGAACACTGAATCTCTTCGTTTTTAAAGTCAGTTAAAAATAATAAATAATCATTAAAATCCATACTAATATTATAAATGCGAAAGTGTGTCTGTCTGTCTTGTTTGTTACCTCTCCACGCTTAAACCGCTGAATCGATTTTGATGAAATTTGGCATAGAGATAGTTTAAGATACGAGAAAGGACATAGGATAGTTTTCATCCTGGAAATTATACCTAAAAAGACTGAAAAGTGAGTGAACATTTCTGTTGGGGTGCGGTGACCCTGTAGGAAATGTGTTGGCTCTGCTTCAAACGTGTCGACCCTAGTCGAATAAAGGCGGGGTGATGGGCTGGCCGGGTGACCCGAAATTCGTAGGTTTATTTCTTGACACGCGGCGCGTAGTGAAACCCCCTTGGCGATAGCTACGAAAACGCACTGTTGATTTGTCCTACTTTCGCGGGGGACATAGAGCGACTAATATTTGGAACGTGATGTTTTGCATAGCGGAGGAGGTGACACGGCTTATTTTTTATCCCAGAAAATGCACGATTGGCCTCAATTCTACGTTTAACACCGATATTTACTCGAGATCTCACCGCTATAAATCTACTTTAGCAATAATCGCTGTTTGACCTTTACCATAATAACATTTTTTTCTCATTCAGTTGAGAGAGAGAGGTAGGCTTCGTATTACAAATTACAGCAACGAGCAGCATATCAGTGCTACCATACAGACATCCATACTTAAAATTATAAAATTATATAAAATAAAATTATATATTATATATATCTATTCTATACTATTATAAAATCCTAAATTTGTATTGAAAATAAATTTTCTATGGGGGGAGGTCATGATTTCAGGAAAAATCTCGATAGCGTGATGCAGCCGGATAGTTGTTTTGTATGGACACGCTTCGCCGTGGGTATTCCCTTGATTTGTCTAATTTTTTTTGTCTAATTTCAGTTTGTCTAACAACTTTTACCATAATGAACATTTTGTCTAAAGTCATTATGTATAATATCATTTCTCATAATTATTATTTTGTCGAAACTCGTTTTGCCTAAATGATCATTTTCATAACTCTTGTTTTGTCGAATATTATTTTATCTAAAACTCACTTTGTCGATTCTTATTTTAACTAATCATTACATAGCCGAATAACGTTTTAACTAAAAAGTTTTTGTCTAATTCTGAATTATCATAATATTAACCTTGTCGATTTTTATTTTGTCTAATCAATACATAGCTGAAAATTAAGCAAAACGAAATTAGGCAAAATGTTGTTAGGCAAAACAATATACAGTCGCCATCAGATATATCGCAGCATATAAGGCGTTCATAAATATCTGAACATGTACTATAACGCCTACTACTAGCTTGTTTATTCAACTATTAGCGTCAGAATGCTTTCTTCCATGGAAGTATATTCAAATTTAGCAGTTAGTAGGTTAGGCTAAACGGGTACCCCTTATCTTGCACAATCTCTATTGTCCGAAATACACTTCGCATAATCGTTTTCGCACAATAATTTTTAGCCGAATGATACTATCGCATAATTATATACTCACCACAATTGTTATGTCGCATAATATTCATTTGGCACAAATTTGTATAGCAGAATACTAATATCGCCAACTTTTATTTCGCAGAATTTTATGTAGCACAATATAAGTCCCGCCGAATTTATTGCGGCATAATTGTACCATAGCATACCCACAGAACCGAATCGCTGCCAGAAAACAAAGTTAGGTTAGGTTAAAACTGTGTCCCTCACAGAAACGAAGGCAAGGCAGGTAAGTAAGGCAGGTCCGACTTGGCTTAGGTTAGGTACGACGACGAGCGAAGCGAGGAGGAGTGTTAGGTTGAACTGTGACCCTAACGAGCGAGCGAAGCGAGCGAGCCGCGCAGGTCCGACTTGGCTTACGATTCCTAACATTACCAATTTCACCTTAAGGCAGATCTGACTTGGCTTAAGTTAGGTACGACGACGAGCGAAGCGAGGAGGAGTGTTAGGTTGAACTGCGACCCTAACGAGCGAGCGAAGCGAGCGAGCCACGCAGGTCCGACTTGGCTTACAATTCCTAACATTACCTATTTCACCTTAAGGCAGATCCAACTTGGCTTAGGTTAGGTACGACGACGAGCGAAGCGAGGAGGAGTGTTAGGTTGAACTATGACCCTAACGAGCGAGCGAAGCGAGCGAGCCGCGCAGGTCCGACTCAGGCTTACGATTCCTAACATTACCTATTTCACCTTAAGGCAGGTCCGAAAACTGTAGGTTAGGTTAGGTTTGTTTTATGACCATGGATATCGGAGCGAGCGAAGCGAGCGGAGCGTCAGAATGCTTGCTTGCATGGAAGTATATTGAAATTTAGCAGTTAGTAGTCTAACCTAAACACCGAAAACTGTAGGTTAGGTTAGGTTTGTTTTATGACGATGCAATAATTAAATTAGACAAAATAAGATTATGTAAAATAAGTATTATACGAAACGAATATTAGTCTAAACAAAAATTCGGCAAAACGAAATTAGGCCAAAAAATTGTTAGGCAAAATATGTTTATACGAATTAAAAATTAGGCCAAATAAAATTAGACGAAATAAGATTATGTGAAATGAGTATTATACGAAACGACTTTCACTCAAATGAAAATTAGACAAAGTGAATAGTTATGCTAAATAATATTAGTTTAAATGAAATTAGGCAAACCGAAATTAGGCAAAAAGTTGTTAGGCAAAACAAGGTACAACCTTCGCCGTGCCAACCTGGCGCCATCTGTTTTCAAAAAAAACCGTTGTCCTCGCATCACGCCGAAACGGCTGGATAAAAAGTTACCAATTTTGGTACAGGAATAGCTGAACATCCAAAGATGGTTATAGGATACTTTTTATTATGATTAATATTTATCTCTGAAAACATAAATTCCATGAAATATTTTCCTTACAATGTGTAACCTTATAATGACCGCGTTTGTGATTTTGAATTTAGAACGACGCGACCCCCGCGTGGCTCTTACGTGTACAAAAACTAAAAAGTATGAATTCGACATAATACCTCCTCGCGGCCCACCGGTATTAACAATAAGGTTAAGGTTGTTTGAGGCGTTGAGTTACGGAAACCGTCTCAGTTAGATAGAAAAGATGGCGCCAATTATCGACCAACACAGACGAAAATATGAGTGCAATGTTCGTTGTAAATTGGCCCATGCTAAAAAAAACATGCATTTCTTTAAAAACACAATTTGCGACAATAGGAACTAATTAATGCTCTTTTATTGAATATGCAATTATATTCTTCTGTAGTTTGTAAGTATTGACCATAAAAAAGGCCGGAGACGCAATAAAAAATGTTAATGAATAAAACAGATTTTTAATGCCATTTTATCGAGTGTAATTGAAATAAAAGTATTTCGAATCAATTTAAGTAAATTAAATACATTTTTAAATATGTTTTACCAACCAACATTTAGAACATTAGGCGCAAATTTTGGTATTGTTTGTGTTTGGCCTTACTAATAAGGTAGCGAAATGTATAATAAACGATAAATATACGATATATTTAGCCACAATTTTGCATCTATGTAGTTTTTTTAATATATCAAATTTATTCAAAGCATTAATAGTCAGTAATTCTTTATTTTTAACGGTGTGTTGAGATTTTGTTCTCAATGACCAATTTTCCGCTAGATGGCGTTGTTACTTTGACAAAATCTCCATACTAGCGGCTGCATCGCGCTGTTAAGATTTTTCCTGAGTTGATAACACCAGCTCCATACATGTAAGGTTTTGGAGCCATTGATGGGTCTCCTCGACACCAAGGCCAGGATTGACGTACGTCGTTGCGTGCCCGTGACCACGATTCGGCACAAGCTAGGGTCTAGCTATGATGGGTTAACCTGGACTTCGAGAATTACTACCGAAGTTGTTGAATATTGATCGCATACCTAATAAGCAGCAGTGTATCAGGTATTGAGAGTTGCTGCTCGACAATGTATGCATTTTATATGAAAAACAACCATGATTCGAGACAAGACAAAATTATGAAATTTACAATGTAGAAAGGATTTCACCTAGCCGGGATTTGAACCCAGAACCTACTGAAATAATAACCGTGTTATCTCATGCATTTTCCTTTGCTTCCTTATTCATTATACCACGGATAACAAAACAGTGAGGCCATCACGTATCCGTTCAGTGGTGCTGTCGCCATTATTGACGTACGCTCGATTGAGTTAAGTTGGCACCTGAATCTTATGGCGTTACTTAGGACATTATTATGACAGGTCATATTATTATTATATTAGTATTAGTACCATTGTAGACGAAAATAATTTATTGTCATCTTAATAGATGTCATTAATATATAATGTTCAGGTAGGACTATGAGCTAATTATTTTTCAAGGTGCTTTGAATAGTTATCTACAATAAACAATTAATATTCAAAACGATATATAAACATAAGTCTAGCCTCAATTTAAACTAAACCAAGATGATGTTCACAATGGTAGCACCGAAGGTGCGGAGCGATCTAGAGTTGTCGCCCACCCACTAAATTAAGAAGTAACTTAATGCGAGGCCGTAGGCCGAGCTCTACGCCGCACTGAAGGTGCAGAGCGTCCCAGGGATGCCGCTCACACATTTAAGCTTATATTAAGTGTGTGGGCGGCCTCGCATTAAGTTTTTTAAATCTACAATAGACAATAAATATTAAAAACAATCTTTTAAACATACCTAAATCTTGACCCATCTTAATTAAACCAAGATCATGTTCACAAGCGTAGCACCGAAGGTGCGGAGCGTTCTAGAGAAGTCGCCCACCCACTAATATAAGTAGTAACTTAATGCGAGGCCGTAGGCCGAGCTCCACGTAGCACCGAAGGTGCAGAGCGTCCCAGGGAAGCCGCTCACACACTTCAACTTATATTAAGTGGGTGGGCGGTCTCGCATTAAGTTATTTAAATCTACAATAGACAATTAATAATCAAAACGATTTTTTAAACATAAGTCTTGCCTCAATTTTAATTAAACCAAGATCATGTTCACAAGCGTAGCACCGAAGGTGCGGAGCGTCCTAGGGAAGGCGCCAACCCACTAATATAAATAGTTACTTAACGCGAGGCCGTAGGCCGAGCTTCACGTAGCACCAAAGGTGCAGAGCGTCCAAGGGAAGCCGCTCACACACTTCAACTTATATTAAGTGGGTGGGCGGCCTCGCATTAAGTTATTTGAACATATTTTAAGTGGGTGGGCGTCTTCCCTGGGACGCTCCGCACCTTCGGTGCTAAGTTACTTTATAAACCCTTAAAAATTTAATGCGAGGCCGTAGGCCGAGTTCCACGAGCGTCCCAGGGAAGCCGCCAACCCACTTAACATATGTTTAAGTAGCTTAATAGGCGGCTTGCTTAGGACGCTCCGCACCTTCGATGCTACGCGGAGTTCGGCCTGCGGCCTCGTATTAAGTTACTTCAACTAATATTAAGTGGGTGCGGCTTCCTTGGGACGCTCCGCACCTTCGGTGCTACGCGGAGCTCGGCCTTCGGCCTCACACTAGGTTACTTCAACTTATATTAAGTGGGTGGGCGGCTTCCTTGAGACGCTCCGCACCTTCGGTGCTACGCGGAGCTCGGCCTGCGGCCTTGCATTAAGTTACTTCAACTTATATTAAGTGGGTGCGGCTTCCTTGGGACGCTCCGCACCTTCGGTGCTACGCGGAGCTCGGCCTTCGGCCTCGCACTAGGTTACTTCAACTTATATTAAATGGGTGGGCGGATTCCTTGGGACGCTCCGCACCTACGGTGCTACGCGCAGCTCGGCCTTCGGCCTCGCATTAAGTTACTTCAACTTACATTAAGTGGGTGGGCGGCTTCCTTGAGACGCTCCGCACCTTCGGTGCTACGCGGAGCTCGGCCTGCGGCCTCGCATTATGTTACTTTAACATATATTAAGTGGGTGGGCGAATTCCTTGAGACGCTCCGCACCTTCGGTGCTAAGCGGAGCTCGGCCTTCGGCCTCGCATTATGTTACTTCAACTTATAATAAGTGGGTGGGCGGCTTCCTTGGGACGCTCCGCACCTACGGTGCTACGCGGAGCTCGGCCTTCGGCCTCGCATTAAGTTACTTCAACTTATATTAAGTGGGTGCGGCTTCCTTGGGACGCTCCGCACCTTCGATAGGTTAATTCAACTTATATTAAGTGGGTGGGCGAATTCCTTGAGACGCTCCGCACCTTCGGTGCTAAGCGGAGCTCGGCCTTCGGCCTCGCATTAAGTTACTTCAACTTATATTAAGTGGGTGCGGCTTCCTTGGGACGCTCCGCACCTTCGATAGGTTACTTCAACTTATATTAAGTGGGTGGGCGAATTCCTTGAGACGCTCCGCACCTTCGGTGCTAAGCGGAGCTCGGCCTTCGGCCTCGCATTAAGTTACTTCCACTTATAATAAGTGGGTGGTCGGCTTCCTTGGGACGCTCCGCACCTTCGGTGCTACGCGGAGCTCGGCCTTCGGCCTCGCATTAAGTTACTTCCACTTATATTAAGTGGGTGGTCGGCTTCCTTAGGACGCTCCGCACCTTCGGTGCTACGCGGAGCTCGGCCTTCGGCCTCGCATTAAGTTACTTCCACTTATATTAAGTGGGTGGGCGGCTTCCTTGGGACGCTCCGCACCTACGGTGCTACGCGGAGCTCGGCCTTCGGCCTCGCATTAAGTTACTTCCACTTATATTAAGTGGGTGGGCAGCTTCCTTAGGACGCTCCGCACCTTCGGTGCTACGCGGAGCTCGGCCTTCGGCCTCGCATTAAGTTACTTCCACTTATATTAAGTGGGTGGGCGGCTTCCTTGGGACGCTCCGCACCTGCGGTGCTACGCGGAGCTAGGCCTTCGGCCTCGCATTAAGTTACTTCGACTTATATTAAGTGGGTGGGCGGCTTCCTTAGGACGCTCCGAACCTTCGGTGCTACGCGGAGCTCGGCCTTTGGCCTCGCAATAAGTGTAGTGAACGTATGATATTGTGTTTACGCGTGCGAAGCCGCGGGCAAAAGCTAGTAATATAATAATATTATAAACGTGAAAGTTTGGATGGATGGATGGATGTACGTTCCACTTAATCTCAAAAACTACTGGACGAATTATGATGAAACTTTCCAGTTATGTACCTTATATATCAGAATAGGACATAGGCTATCATTTATATCAAGTTTTATCCATTTTAGGGAAGAAAAACGGGATTAAACTTTGTATGGAGAGCAAATCATTGTAGTTGCAACAACTCCCTACATGTCATCGTTTTGACGTAAACTAATCAATATATTAATGATTGCGTCTGGGCCTAAGATAGATGAAACGCATAGCAAACTATTCTTTGTAAAAAAACAATAAATTCTGATATGGGAACACGTATCCGCAAAATTCGATTAATCACGTAATTTCAAGAATCAAATAAATAAAATTTTACAAATTTGAAGCAATCACATTTGATTTGACAAACGTCACACACCCAACTGGAAAGACATGTCAAACCAGTGATGCCAGAAGGGCTACTCCGATGTTCAAAATTCGACTGTCGAATAGTGCCATCCTTCTCGATCTCCTGTCAAAGTATATTTGAGTGAATGGAATAGCACTATATGACAGTAAAATTACGAACATCGGAGTAGCCCTTCAGGTAGGTGTCATGTTCCGATACGCACGTTATCTGAAAATAGTATAAGGTTTGATTACGTACCCCCTTGGTAACTGAATATAAATAAAGTAGTAAATAACTGAGTATGCAAAGATAGGATGATCAACATGTATAAATAATCCTAATAATATTATAAACGTGAAAGTATTTACGTTTGTTCCTCTTCATTTTAAACGATGATTGATGGACGGTCGCCTGTGTTCGAGAATCGTCGTAAACAGCCAATTGTTGAACTGTATCTTTCTAAAGACCGATGGGCAATATTTATCGCCGAGTACAGTATTAGTGCATACAGTTTTCATATTACTCGGATCTTAGACACGATACTCGACAATACAGTGATAATATCTTTGTACCATGGATGCAATCAATGAATAAATGAATGAATGAATGATACCTGATTTGTCAATCAATTGTGCTACGTATAATATATAATCGACGTGCTTAGCTTTGATAGAGAAGGATAGCCTTATTGCGATACTTATAAGAGGAAATAGAACAGAGTGCCATTTTTTGGCTCTATCACGGACCGAGCAATTTTTTCATGGTCGGTTTATATAGGCACCCGCACACTTATATTCATGACGAAAACTGGCCGTGTGAAAAAACCATATTGGCACCAAAAATGATATTGTTTACAAAATCAACAAAAAAGTACGAGTTTTGTTAAAGCGCAAGTTAGACGCTCCCAAATTTTGCAACAGCGCTAGATTGAGAATCACCGATTAGGGAAGTACATTGTGAAGGGCACGATTTTAACGGGAGAAGCTAAGGGACAAAGTGTACTTATACCACGTATTCCAATTATAGGGGGAATAATTTACCATTTAATTTTAAAGGCCTTCAGTTTCCATTAAAAGTTTTCAGCATTTTCTATGACTATTAATAAATCACAGGGGCAAACGTTAAAAGTAGCAGGAATACATTTGGACACGCCATGTTTTTCTCATGAACAGTATGTAGCTTGCACACGTGTCTCGAAATAAAAAAATGTACTTACATGTTTTTACTGACCGAAATAAATCATTTAAGATAATTTATTGAACTATACTTTAATAAACTAAGTTGTAAGAACCAAGTTAAAAAATAATAATGGTACCTAACTAATAATTATTTTGTTCAGATTTCATAATGTGACAAAATTCTTTGGTGAATAGGACCATACCTTCTTCGTCAGTTGATTATGGACCGTCACCATCCCAAGCCATTTCTGAGCATAGCCTATTGAATCGAACGGGACTTAGCCTAGCCAAAAATATTTTAAAAGGATGTTTTGCATTTTGCCCATCACTTTCACCCAATAGCCCAGAAACAATTCCATTCGAGTATTGAATACCTGAAAGTTTAATTGTTTTTTTTTTTTATTGTCAATATCAATTAACGAGTTCTACGCGTACGAAGTTGCGGGCAAAAGCTAGTATTATAAATGCGAAAGTGTGTCTGTCTGTCTGTTACCTCTTCACGCTTAAACCGCTGAACCGACTTAGATGAAATTTGGTATGGAGATAGTTTGAGACCCGGGAAAGGACATAGGATACTTTTCATCCCGAATAAATTTAGTGTTCCCGTGGGATGAGCGGGTAACACCGCGGGGCACAGCTAGTTACTTATATAATATAGATCGATATGACATAATATTTAAATACGTAGAAACTGTCCAAAAGCTATGAATACATATTCGTGCTCATCACATTTTGGTTGCAATTACAAAAACTACCCTTGCCGAAATTAAAACGCAGGACTACGCAGCCGTTGTAAAACAACTTAGATAAGTACAACGTGGCCAAAAATTTAGGACAAACAAACCGAAAAACTATATCCATTTAACAATAACGATCCGATTATTCTGAGACAAACCCAATGGGCATTTTGCTGTAAATAGGTTATAAAGTTCCGCTCGGTACAGGCAATTAAATCGTATTTATTACGTTCAGATTTTCAGGTAAGTGTTGTTTTCCGTTTCCGTTTTGAGTGCTTAATTTATTGTCTTTTGCAACTGTTACATACTCGTAGCGTCTTTAGGGTATTTTCCTTAATTAAAGTTTTGGCAGGCAGGCATAGGTTCGTCGTTTCATCGGACCGCATTCAGCTAAGCCAAAAAAACATGAGTTTTAGTTGTATTGAGGACATGTTGATGTACTTATTTTGATCCGACTTTAAAAACGAGTTTTTTTCGTATATGTCGATTTTTTTTGTGAAGAACTGATGATTAAATACTTAAAGCCGTAGGTAACAGACGATCGAAAGGTCCGGCGGACCGATAGGGACGCTGCTATCTGTTAGAATGAGAGATATATATTACTATCTCTTTCTAACAACAGATAGCTGCGTCCCTATCGGTTCACCGGACCGTTCGATCGTCTGTTACGGCTTTTAATAAAAAAACCGGTCAGACTCGCGCACCGAGGGTTCCGTACAAACAGTTTCCCTCCTTAAGTGGTTAAGTTAAGTTTGCACCTGGTATGTATAGCGCTCCATACAAATGAGGTGCAAAGTTAACGCAACCAATCCCGTTTGTTGTATGGGAGCCCCCCTTAAATATTTAGGTATTTTATTTTATTTTTAGTGTTTGTTGTTATAGCGGCAATAGAAATACATCATCTGCGAAAATTTCAACTGTCTAGCTACCACCGTTCTTGAGATACAGCCTGGTGACAGACGGACAGCGAAGTCTCAGTAATAGGGTCCCGTTTTTACCCTTTGGGTACGGAACCCTAAAAACTAAGCGGCAAGCTGGAAGCAATCTGGTCAGGATCTCGGGAATCCGTTTGAGACGGCAGGACGACCGGTCGTCGAGGCCAACCTTGGGAAGACCTTTGTCCAGCAGTCTTTCAGCTGATATGAGTGATGATGTAAATGTGTATGAGCGTGTACCTAGTCGCATAAGTAAGGTGCATTAGGGACGGCAAACACAAAGGCACAAAGGTACACAGCCAAATTTTTGATCATTATACTTACTTAAGTTAAGGCTAGTATGATAATATCGACGGCAAAAAGCGAGAACGTAGTAACCACCACTTGGTCAAAAAATTTTTTTTTGCATATTCGGAATCAGCGAATTTTTCTGCGTCGACTGGTCTGGGTCCCATGGCTCTACGACGCTTAGAAAAAACTGGACTACGTTGCAAAACGAATGTATTTTTTTGACGATGCCCACATCTAATTGCTGTAAACACCCAAATAGTAGCAATTTTCTAAACGAGTACATTTACGCTAATTTTGTTCTTTCATAAATCAAAGGGTGTGCCGGTTACAGCGTTGCCGAAATTTTGTTCCGTGGCGGTTGCAGCATTTATGCATGTAGTGAAAAAATTACGAACCATGCTTACTGCAATTATCCTAAAATAAATTATCTATGATTGACGCTTACTACATTTCATTCGAAAATGAATTAACAGCAAGCTACAGTAACGACATTTGAAACACAACGTGAAGTGGATAGTGCTTGAAGATATAGCAATAAAAATGTGCGCTCGCGGCGATGTGGCTCGTGAATACGACCTATGATTTAGTCTATCGGCGATCGCCGGAGCGAGTGGGTGTGCGTAGTCTGCGTACTCTGTGTGTCCGTGAAGTGTTCTCGATAAGAACGTGCCCTGCTAAAGTATTATTGGAGCAGTAAGTACACTTATTTTTGTTGGGTTTATTTGGTTATAAACTAAGTAAAGCAAATGCGTATTTTTTTACTTTTATTTGTACTTTCCGCGATTATTGGACGTGGAAATAAAACTATTGAAATATGTAACGCGGGATAATAAAATTGATTTTATTTTTGAATAGTTTTATTTCAAAAAAGTGTAGTAAAGTTTTCTTTCCCCCTGTGGTCTCAAAATTTGGGTTGTAAAAAATGTTCAAGTGTATGGGCCAGCAACCTGTCACTGCAATAGCACATTTTTGATCTTTTAGTCCACAATTGTTAGAAATGTCTCTGACACTCAAGTTTCATGTGATCTGCCTACCACTTTTGGGAATGCAGGCGTGAGAACATGTCTGTAATTCTGTATGTATGTGTTCACAAATAAAGAAAAATGTGCCAGTATGGCAGTGAAATTACTCAAAGTTGTTTTTAGGGTTCCGTACCTCAAAAGGTTTCGTGTCTGTGTATGTCCGTTTTACACAGCCGAATTGCTCCGAAGTTGCTAAACCTGGCACGAACTAGTAAATGAAAAATAAAGTTTCGCAAACTGAATCACGTGACGTATCAAATATAAGGGTTCTTCGACAGGTTTATTTGTTGTTTTTTATTTCATTTAAAGCTTAAGTTTTTATTTATTCAATTATTACTGTTAAATCGGTATCTTGAAGTTGTAAGAAAATAAAATTACCTCTGAAACAATTGGGTTAAAATATTTGCAAAATATACAAGAAATATATATAATATTATATTTACCTGACTATAATTTAACGTGTTGTAGTATTATTTCCATCTCATTCGAACACAAACATACGCACTTTACCACCTGTAATTCCAAGAGGCGTAGGCAGTACACATTTATTATTATCGTTAATAGATGTACAAAACGTCATAATGCAGTATCAAGTTGCTAGCCGATAGCCCGCAATAAACCTAACCCTAATCACATAGTAGGACTTCTACGACATCTACGGCACGAAAGGGGAGTGGTGAGATTCTTAAGCCGGCAAGGCAAATTCATTCATATTAAGCAAATAGTAAAAACGATAGTTAACAAAAGCGATATTAATTTACCATATTTTTTACCTCACAACCACAACCTCTTCACCTGAACGTGTTGGTGTAAAATTGGGGTATCTAGGCTCATCGTAAGCTCGGAAGTATTAATTATTATTATTTCATGCAGATGTCGAAACGTCGGCGAGAGTGGAAGGAGTCTCTTAAGCAAAGAAATGATGACTTGGATAAAAAGAAAAAAAAAATTGAGATTTTAGAAGAAAAAACATACAAAGTTGTAAATGGGCAAATGGTCCTTGTGGATAGCACCAAAAGCAGAAATTCTAAGAGTAATACTGAAAACAGTTATAATAATAACAATATCATAACGAATTTCAAAAACAAAAATCAAATGTCTCCTAGCCAGTTACATAAAAAAGTTTCCGTAAGCAATTTAACCCCTACTTACAGAAATCCAAACAGGTTTTTAACGGAAACTAAAAAAGTCATGAGTAACATATCGGCAACTTCTGAGGAACAGGACCAGGACTCAACAGAAAAAAAACACATTTACGAAGAACTAAATGAAACTGCAAGTTCAAGTAGTTACTTGCATTTGAGTGCTAGTCCAAAGAAATGCGTAGATGGAGATAAATGGGTTATTACAAAAACAGAAGGATTAACAGTTACAAATGACCAGGACCAACAAAACTCAAATTCGATCAGTTTAAATACAATTGATAATACACCAGAAAATCACAGCTATGAAAAAAATAATTCATTTAATGCAGAGGTTTCACGTGAAAATGACAGTAGAGATTCCGATGGAGATAAATTGAATGGCCATACAAGTACTAAGAATTCCAGGAGGCAACTAATTTTCTTGAATAATGCGAAAGGTAGTATTACAGCAATGCCATTGTTTATGTTTTTTTTTAATAATTGAACTAGCAATGAAAATTTTAAATTAACTATTTTTTTTCAGACGACAGCTTACTTAAGGACGGTACAGAAAGTAATGTTTCTGAAAGTAGTATAGTGGAAGAAACAAGTTTGAAAGATATTCATGATAACTGTTCACTTGTTCAATTAACGGATATGGATTTAATTACTGATCTGGACACTGAAAACGAAATGACATTATCCACTTTTGAACAAGCTGGGGCTTCTTTAATGGCGAAGACAATCACAAGTACTTATTTTATATCGACATACTTCTGACCTTTCAATACAATAATTTTGATTGAATTTAGAGCGGTGATGATTATTGCATTTTATTGCAGATTCCTGCGGTACATCATTTGAAGTGACCATACAAGCTGAGGTATATAGCGAGCCAGTTCCGCGAAAGCATAAAGAAAATGATGAAAATACTTGCAACAAAATCACCGTACAACCCGATAAACTCGATGAAATAACAGTTTTAACAAATGAAGACATTATTTCTATTGGTAAGTGGATAAATGCACTACATTACGTTATTTTAATGATGACATGTTATTCTTATGATTAAAGTTGCTTAATTTTGGTAATAATGTTTGTTATAGGTGTTGTCGCGGAACAGTGTACTAAAAGCAACAAAAAGGAGAGCAGAGAAATAAATTTAAGAAATCGATCCGGGTTACGCAAAAAGAATATGACCGTGCTGTGTGATAAATCCTATCTAGATTTTATGACTGAAGAAGATCGGGACCAACTTTTGTTGGACGAAGCATTTCCATCAGAAGCTTCTGATCAGGAAAATTACAGTGAAGAAGTATCTGACTCTGAATCGACTACTGATGAACAAGGTAATTTTACTACAAGTTTCCTAGTTATTACTCGTTCTGAAATACTTTAATACATTTTTAATATTTGTTACTAGAGATCTAAATTTTTATTTTTTATAACTTAACATTTTTTTATAACAAATAATTTAAATTGAGAATTAAATGAACCCATAAAGGTTTTTATTTTCATATTGAAATTCTTTAATTTTGTTGATAGAGACGCGGCTTAAAAAGAAAAATAAAAAAAGTAAGAAGACCAAACCTAAAGTTCAATGCAGCTCGCAAAATGATCATGATATTTCAGCCTTTAAGAAAAAATCTAAAGCTGCACTTCAAAAAGAAAATTTAAGCAACAAGAATAAAGGTGACTGTTACGTAAATAGCAAAGGAGAAAATGTTGAAGCTAAGTTTATGAAACCTAATCCGTGCATAGGAAAACAATGCGGAAATGACTGTGGGAGTATTTCGGAAGAAAAAAGACAAACTTTGTTTTCGTATTTTATGGGCTTAAACTGTCATCAAAGAAGAAAAGACTGGATAGCACAATGTGCAATCAAATCGTATATTAAGAGATCAAGGACGAAGAACTCTCCTACAAGACATAATAGTTACCAGTACTTTATAAATGAAGAAGAAGGAAGAAGGAGAGTATGCCAAAAGTTTCTCATAAATACGTTAGATATAACTCAACGATTTATTTTGTACACATTGGATACTATGGTTGGTGGTTTTGCGAAAACTGATCAGCGGGGTAATAATGGTGGTTACAACAAAACTAAAGAAGCAGTACGTGATTATGCTCAGAAATTTATTGAATCATTACCAAAGCTGCCATCTCATTACTGTCGAGGTGAGTCGAAACGTTTGTACTTTCCAGCTGAATTCAAGAACATAACCAATTTGCATCGTATTTACAGAAACAACTGCCAACAATCCAATGTTAAAGCCATGTCATTTCAGGTGTTTAGGAACTGGTTCCATGAATTATTTAACATTGGGTTTCATATTCCAAAAAAGGATAAATGTACTTTATGCGCCAAAAAAGAAAATGAAAAAGACACGCACGATGAACAGGAGACAGAAAAGGAGAAAGACGTAAATAAGGAAGCAGACAGCTTAAAAAACAAAAATGATCTGAAAGCTGAAAAAGAAAAAGAAAAATTGATGAAGCATATCCAAGAAAAAGATGCGTCATACAACAGATTTAAATACCATCAAAATATAAATAAAACCGACAAAAGTACAATTTGTGCAAGTTTTGATATGCAAAAGGTGCTAAATACCCCGCATGGCGAATCGATGAATTTGTACTATAGTCGTAAACTCGCAATATACAATTTTACAATATATGAAAGTTCGACTAGAAAAGCATACTGCAAAGTTTGGTCTGAAGCCGATGCTAAGCGAGGTGCTGATGAGATTAGTTCATGCTTGTACGAATACATCAAAGATGTGGATGCACGTGGTTATGTTAAAACTTTGCTGTTGTACTGTGACTCTTGCTACGGGCAAAATAAAAATAAAACTGTTTTGAGCATGATAAGATATGCATTGTCTAAATGTGAAAACTTAACCACTATTCAAATCAACTATTTGATTCCGGGCCATACATATATGCCAGTAGATAGTGTTCATGCCACAATTGAGAAGAAAATTAAAAAAACAATTGTGTGGGCACCATCACAGTGGCCAACTATTATGGAAGTTTCGCGTCAAGATCCCGAACCGTACATTGTATCAGTATTAAATGGGAAAGATTTCATCGGATTTTCTGATGTGCTTGAGTCCACATTTGACAAAAATCACAAAATAGCAGTTTCTAAACTAAATACTGCTACATTTAAAAAAGAAAAACCCGATGTTATAAGCATTAAACAGTCTATGCTGCCGGACGCAGAAGCTAGAGATGTTCTGTTGCTGCCACTGACAGATTGTATGCGACCAAAAGAAAATTTATACCCAACATCCTTGGGGATATCCTCTGCAAAACATAAGGACTTAAGAAAACTCGTCGATAAAGGTATAATTCCCGCAAGATTTGCCTCAGAATATAAAACTTTCAAAATAAATACGAAAGTTAAAGATCAATTGGTAGAAACTGATGAAGAAGATACGATTGATGATGCAGGCGACGAATAATCAGTAAGAATATTTATGCCACGCATGGGCGTAGAGTAACGTTTACCGCCCGTTATGTGCGTACGGAAAAAGTAGCTTTCTGGCCAAATGTAGCCATAAAAGACTGTACACAACACGGGAGGTAACAAAGTAAGCCCTTGATCGCATGGGTCTCGCTTGCAGCTCAAGTCACAAACATAATATGCGATCTCGGTCTGTCTTTGTTTTACCGCCGTAGTTGTATAATATACTATTTAAATACTGTCATTTTTTCAAACTATCTATGAGTAGTTGTTGAGTGTATGAAAAAACTTTGTGAAATTATAACGGTCTAATCTGATGAAAAAGTATTTTTGATCGTATTTTTGCACTCTTTAAGCGTTAATTTAGAAAGGAGATTGATGTTTTTATGAAGAATAATTCCATGGGAATGCAATCGTTAAGTTCCAATTTTAATTTGAAGTGAGATTATGCCTAAGAAAAATTACTTTTTTAGTTTTTAAGACTCGTGATCGTATTTTTGCACTCTTTAAGCGTGTATTTAGAAAGGAGATTGATGTTTTTATGAAGAATAATTCCATGGGAATGCAATCGTTAAGTTCCAATTTTAATTTGAAGTGAGATTATGCCTAAGAAAAATTACTTTTTTAGTTTTTAAAACTCGTGATCGTTTTTTTGCACTCTTTAAGCGTTAATTTAGAAAGGAGATTGATGTTTTTATGAAGAATAATTCCATGGGAATGCAATCGTTAAGTTCCAATTTTAATTTGAAGTGAGATTATGCCTAAGAAAAATTACTTTTTTAGTTTTTAAAACTCGTGATCGTTTTTTTGCACTCTTTAAGCGTTAATTTAGAAAGGAGATTGATGTTTTTATGAAGAATAATTCCATGGGAATGCAATCGTTAAGTTCCAATTTTAATTTGAAGTGAGATTATGCCTAAGAAAAATTACTTTTTTAGTTTTTAAAACTTATTATATACGGTACCATTATAAAGGTAAAGTTTACTTATTTATGCTTATTATTTTTCAGTCACTATTGCACTAATTTTCATTACTTTAGAGGGGCGATTTTTGAGTTAATTATGACAAACATTTTGAGGAGTGTTATTATAAAACAATACATTTTAGAGTGGAATTTTTAGTATTTTTTTAAGAACAGTTATTTTAATTATGTTATTATGAAAACGAATTCCATTGGAATGCAATTTTTAGGTTCCTATTTTAATTTCAATTGATATTCTGCCTAAGAAAAATGACTCCGAGTTTTTATTTAAATAAATAATAACAATTTTAATTTGTACGGTACCATAGTAATATAACGTCTAGTTATTTAAGTTAAATATTAATGGTTCAGTGAGATTAGTTCAAAGAAATATTTTTATAATTGCTGTGATAGTTGTGTTCAAACAATTGTTTAAGAATTATGTTGAAAACTTATATAATAAGTAATACTTACATTCAAAACATCTTTTATAGTTAGTGGGTTTAATAGGTAGTGAGTTTTATATCGATAAAAGTTACTTAAAAGAAAATTTAATGCCAAAACTGAAGATAAAATGTAGAGAGTTTTAAAGTTTTCACGGGAATATTAAACCTCATTACCTATAATAATTATTTAGTTTTAGCGGATAACAATATTATAGTCTGATTAACCCTAAGAATATTTATGTTTGTTTTTAGCACGATAAGTACAAGGTTGTGATTTTATAATATGAGAGATTTTATTAGCCTTTTGAAATGTTATAAGCAACGGAGGTTTTAAGTAACTTTCATAAAGTTTTTATACAGAGAAATTGAGACTAGATAGTATTTGATATGTTAAGACGGTAATCGTTGCTTCTGAGCTTTTAATTTGTAAGAAAACTGCATTTAAAATTTGGAAACATTTTAAAAAAGTATGTTGATAAAAGTTGATTGATACTTAAGTCGTTTTATTTTCACAGTTTCTTTTTGCCGGTGGACACTTACCACATTTCAGTTAGTCCTATAAAGAACGTAATGACATTTACGTCTAAATTATTGAATCTTAAAATAAATATGGATCTGGTTACAGCATTTATGCTTTATGGAAATAATACTCGTTTCACCATTTTAGTACATTTACTTCGTTCGTTTACAGCGTTTTCGCGTAACGAAAAAAAGAGTTCAATTGTCGTAACCGCCACTAAGTCGTAAACCAGTCTTTTTTGTTAAATATTAAATATGCTAGTTGAAAGAAAACCATAAGTTATGAATTAGATCCAAATATCAAGCATTTTCGTTCATAAATGAAAGAGTTATGATTTTTTTTCTCGAAATCGAAAAGTTTTTTGGCTCTGGTGTAAAGTTTGCATTTTGGCGGTTACTACGTTCTCGCTTTTTGCCGTCGATATGTAACCTCTTCCTAAAAAGTGTAAAATTGTTCATAACTCCGTGTTTATCTTATCAGACTGCCATCTTGCGGCGGTAAGCTAAACTACCGTGCCCGTCATGACCTTTCGCTCTCCAAGCCAGTTTAAGCGCCTGCTATTGAGTTGCGTGGTTTCAAACGCTGTCAATAGGTGGCGTGAATATTAATTAATAAAGTTTGTCTCGAAAAATATTGCGAGTTGAAGAAAGTTTTAAATCTGTTGTTACTAATATGTATCAGCACTACATCAACCGCGAACTTCAAACTAACAGACATAATACAAGAGATTATATATCGTAGATACAAGAATACGTAAAATCCAAAAAATATTTTTCGGTTTTATGACCACCATAATAATAGGTATAACTATAAATAGCCTATTCCACTTTTTGTTCTAAAAAAATTCAATATACAAACATTTTATTTTTACAATTGTATAAAAGTATAGTTTTATAATTTTAAAATAGCTAGGTATACTTATTTACTAACACAGTGCAAGCTGCGTGTTACACCTATTTTAAATAGGTCTAGTTAGTACCTATATTAATTAAACACAATAGGTAATTAAAAAAAACATACAAACAAAAGGTCAGAGTAGGTATAGGTACTATTAAAAACTAGCCTACATTTTATTGAGCGTTTTCTCATAAATTTAAATAATTAGGATTCGATTTTATTTTAGTACCCTTGTGAGTTTTAGCTTTTACACGATACGGATGCGATACGATACAGACGTTTTCAATGAAAAGAAGTAATTTTTTAGGGGACCGTACCTCAATCTGCAAAAACGGAGCCCTTACAGGATCACTTTGTTGTGCGTCTGTCTGTCCATCTGTGAAGAACTTTTTCTCAGGAACGTGTGGTATCAAGCTGAAATTAAAACCAAATAGAGAGGTCTAACACCCCTTGGCGTCGTAAAAAATCAAAACCTAAGAGTACTTCGGATTGACAAGAAACAACATGTACTGCAATCAAGTACCAGAAGTAAATAAAAAGGTCTGATAACCGTTAATTTGTCCGGAAAGTCCGATTTTTGTTTCTCTGCACGACGAAACAAATAAGCCCAAATACGATGGGTATGTCTTGCTTATGTTATGACCTTCCGACTTCATCATCAGAATGGCTCCATTGTAGATACTATTGTATTGTCATTGAAGATACGCAAGTACCTACCATTTGAACCCAATCGAACGTCAGGGAATGGGTCAAAATTAGCTTCCAAGAATTGACCCGAAAATAGCAACATTGCAAGTTACTTATAAGTAGAAATTAAACTAACTTACCTGAAGTGAAGTTCTATTTTAATTGTATGAGCTGCGCAGTCTCGAAATGATAATTAACTCGTGTAGTATACGCAGTTAAATTAAACAGCCTTTGACCACAAAGTTCAGAGCCCAGGAGTTTAAGCTTTCGATTCAAAAAAACGCGCCACACCAAACTTGTATTTAACCTGAAGAGAGCGGAACATCGTGTCGAATCCGTGTCGCCGCCCCTATTTACCCGCAAGCAAGGAATCGTGCGTGCCCACAGTGAGATAACGACGAATCCAATATGGATGCAGTAATGAGCATTCGGAGACCTTATGTGGAATATATTGTGAGGATAAGGGTGGTAGAGAGTGGAGTTTTTATGTTTATTATGAAAAAAGTTTTATGTTTATAAGTATTTAACGATAATGGCAGCGAATAGTAGGTACCTTTAACGCTGCGCGTCCACTAGTACAGTGAAATGAGATAGCTTAGCTGTGTGCGAAAAAAAGGCGTGTATTTAACCAGACAGTTGAACCATTTATAGAAATCTAACCTAAGCTAACCTACAAAAATGATGATAGCTTGGCATCTATTCCCTGAGCGATGAAGTATTATTTAACTGCCAAGTTATAATTTTTGATGTCAAGTAATTAGAGACCAGATTATTAATTTAATTGCCCGGAAAATAATAATTAAAAAATAGAGGAAAACTTCATTTCTACTTCTTTAGTAATAATTTTTAGTAAGTATTGTGGAGGTTTTCTCGGCTTCCTCTCTCTGTCAGTTCTTCCACCAGAATGCCTGTCCTGACGATAACTTCGGCACCACCCGCCATGTCAAAACGCGGGAAAATGTTGATCAGTGATTGGTCCGAAGCGAACCAATCAGGAAGTTCACTTACCATCAACAGGACATTTTTATTGGTTGATAGATTATTAATCATAGACAAGTGATCAGTGTTGCTATTCTTAAATAATATTTAGGCAGCTTGTCGCTGCGTTCAGATATCATATTAATTAGAACACCTGTGTTACCAGGTTTGACGGTTAATATTTTCAAAATATAGCTGCGTTCATAAAATATTCACTACATTTCCAGTTTAAATCCTACAAATCATGACAGTATATCATTTTAATTTTTTTTTTTTTTAATAAAATAATTTTAGTTTTTTATCTGTAAATCGGTATATGACAACACTGAAGATACACTAAGTTGATACTTGTGCATTATCCTTAATCATTAAACTAGTATTAGATTCTAGAGTAGGTATTGAATAAAAATATTTACTTACAAAAAAAATTGCCTTGTATTTAGTGAGTTTACATATATTGAAATTGAAATTAAAGTAACTTATAACCATGCCTGCAATTTGCAGGGTGATCAAATAAATATGTTTTTTTTATCAAAAATATGCAAGTACTAAGATTATCGGTTACTCTTACCGGCCAACAACTTGAAATCAGTGTTAAATACAAAACATTGCCATACTTAGTTTTTATGGGTTTGACAGTTAATTTGCTTGGAAGAGTTATTGTGGTCCGACTCTGTTCGTGAATTTTCCCTCGTATGGAGCAGCGCTTCTACGCAACGGAGCCTAGTGAAAAATTTACCTAACCCTTAAGAGGATGTCGTCGGTTTACAACAGAAACTCACAAAATAACAAGTACCTACTTAAAACAAAACACGTATCTCAGTATCAATTTAAATACTAACTACTCGTAGATACGAGGTTTTGAAGATCAATGACAGAAATTTTAGTGATTTTTGTTTGTCACCAGGAATATCACTGCTACTTTTCCCGTACTAGCAGTTTACGTTAAGTTTGCACCTGATAACTATGGCGTCGCATACAAATGAGGTCCAAAGTTAAAGTAACCAGGATACTCAAAATAAACGGTCTAACATAGAACATCCTCTCTATTCCTAAAATTTCATAAGGATTAGTTCATTTTCGGAGGAGGAAACAAAACGAAGCCTCGATTTGTAAGAAAAAATTACCAGTATTTCCTCTTAACGGTGATGAAATGGATATAAAGAAAAAATTGAGTGTTTACGTAAACAATGAAAAATTACATGCACATCTCTAAAATCAAAATAAAAGTAGGAGTTCACATTCACTGCCGAGGGGCGTGGCCTAGGATCAAACTTGTATGACGGTGAACGCATATATGCGTTGCGGGCAGTGAATGATTTAAAAATGTAGTACCAACAACGTCTCAACAGTTTCCTCTGTCCCGTTGACAGAGGGTGCGGTCGTTCAACCTGGTATCGGCAAAATAACCTTAACAGTTAAGCCTGCCTTCTTTGACTAATCTGAGGATCTCGCGGAAGTGTAATAGAGCCTGAGTAACGCAAATTGCCTGTGCCTAAGTCTAGGGATTTAGGTCTAAGAGGAATCTGTAGCCGCGTGGGAACAGAGGAATTTTTGGGGTGCGTAACGATGGCTATAACAACTTTTGATATAATTTCAGTCGGTACAACGCTCATTTGATATAATTATTGAATGATATAACAACACTTAATATATCAACATTTGATATAATTATTGTTTCATATAGTGATCATTTTATCGAATAACATTTAATATAAACATTCTATGTATAATGCATATTTCGTCTAATGAATTTATGGTATAACGTTTATTTTATCTAACGTTCAAATCAAATGGCATAACGTATAGGGTATAGAGAAACAGGGGGGCCGGGGGCGGAGCCCCCACAGGGGGCATTAAAAAAAAACTTAAACCAAAAGTTCAATTAGAAACGTAGGTTGGGTTAGGATAGAAAAAAAAAAAAAGGAAAAAAGAGGCAAAAAAAAAAATTGAACTGCATCCCTCAGAAAAAATGGACTGCTACCAGAAAAATAGGTTAGGTACGAGCACTACACATGTTGTTATACCAAATGAACATTATACCATATGATGGTTATAGGAAATAAGTGTCATACCAAATGATAAGTATACGTAATAAAAATAGATATTTTGAAATTATACCAAACGTTTATTATATCAAATTAGTCATTATACCATATGAAATTATATCAAATGTTGTTATTTCAAACATACTTATACCATTTATTTTTATATCGATCATTACACACCCTGTCAGTAATTCGTCATAAAAGCAAAGAATGCGATTATTTAGTAAATTGGAACATAACAAGTGTGCTGATATCTCATTTTCTCGGTCCGTTACAAAAACAATCAGACACGTATTGGAATAATCGAAACAAAGTGTTAACCGCAGCACAGTACATATTTTTAAGGCAGTATTCTAATGATGTATACGGTAGGAATTATAAATACTTACGACCAGTAACATTTTTATTCCAATAGTAAACTGTATAAATAATTCTCAAAATAAGGAATACATATGTAAGTTATTTCCTTGGAATATGTCAGATATAATTTACTTATTTATTTATTTAATCATGACATGAATGAATGCAATTATAGGGCATTCTCTACCAGGCAATCACTTGGCAAAACAGAATTTATATAATGACTTTAAAGAAGTTGTAGAATAAAATAGAACGTCTTAGTAGATGTCTACTCGACTGCAAATAGTGCAAATATTCCGAGTCACTAATATAGAATTTCATATTTCAAAAACGAATAGCTAAGTAGCTTACCACCAACCATTAATTTGGATTTTAATTATAATTTTTCATTAGAATTAGCGTGCGCAAAATCCGGTCAAGCGCGAGTCGGACTCGCGCACCGGGGTTCCGTGCGAACTGTGATAGTGTACTGAGCCGAAAAACTTAACTTTACCGATGGAAAACTGTTTTCCGTACTTTTTAATAATGACTATATTTTTTATGATTTAAGCCAACGATACTAGAGCCTAATTAGAGTATATAAACTTATGTAACATATAGTCCAAAAACTCATAATTAAGGAGATATAAATTATTTAAAACAAATCAAAAGTTAAAAAATGTCCAGTCTAACACACCCTAATTCATGTCATTATGCCAATGTTCAAATTTGAACTCGTCAAAAGTGAAACATAGAACCCTGTAATATTGAGACAGCGATAACTTAACACTTCTTGTCATAGAACACATGTCACGGCATTCACCGTTCGTCGTATGATTTCGGAGCGATTCGTGAAGTGTCATGCTCACTCACTCTTCTTCAACTAAAGACTTGTTCACAAAAGAAGCGGGCAATTAATATGATTTAATTTGTACTGAAATAGTAATCTAATTAAGACACATAATTAGATCCATGTTTATATAACATTATTTACTCGTATTGTCGTCAAAAATACGTGGTTTAAATCTTTCGGGTTATTAACGGCCACGGTGTATGATTACAAATTTAGTTTTCAGATTTTTCCCTATGTTGTAGTTATAAGACACGAATCGGTAACAGAATTAGTGTCGTGAGCAGTAGATTTGACTTACTGTTCTAAAAATATTGACTTTCGGAACCGCTATCGAAATATGAAGGCAATGAGGAAGTATCAGCCAATCCTATCCAATTGCCATGGGAATCGCTATTGGGCAGATGAGGAGGTCAAGCCACGCCAGGTTTAACGGTGCATCCTGCACTACTAGACGTATATTTGGGTTAAAAAATAGGATTTTTTTGTTGAGTACATATTGTAATCAAAACTTCATCTTATTTTTTGGGGTATAAAATAGGATTTTTTGTTGAGTGTATATTGTAAGTAATCGGAACTTAATCTTGGGGATCATGGATGGGACAGTGACAGTGACCTATCTTAGGAGCGGGCCTTTCTCTATTATAAGTTTAGACACCCTGAAATAATACAAAAAAACCTACTAAATAATTTATTCATACTTTTAATACTTACTTACTTACACCTATTTTATGAATACGAAAGTAACTCTTATAAGAGTTGCCAATTTGTTAAATGCGACCGACCAGTACCCAGCCTGTTTCTAAATGCCAACTCAATGTCCTGTTTAGCTCTATGGTTGACTGGTAGCGAATGCCTTGAGGCATTAAGTCCTCTAATAAAGTTTAAATAAATAAATATTTATTTATTAATTTATTTATTTAAACTCACAAAATACAAAAGTAAGAGTACAAATGGCGGACTAGAATCGGACGGAATAGAATCAAATTAGCCTCAAGTGACAAGTTACTGATCTATCACTGTACCGCACCTATTTCTACGATGAGTCAACAAAACGTGCGCTCACATCTCAATGAATCGACTCGGGCTACTCGTAATTCTCCAGGTGTCCAGCCCTTATTAGGACTTCGAGACCCCACACGAAGGGTGCCTACACTAATATGATCGTTGGTAAAACACTTACGACATTCCCGTTAGTAATTATAAAAATGGTTTTAACTCACGTAAAAATTGTAGGAACGGCCCGACATGTGAGTATAAACCGTTTTTTAATTATTCGTTATCGTTTATATAATATCGTTTAAAAGAAGTATTTCACGATAGTTTTATTACATTCCCGTTAGATCTATGGCCATTTGGTAAATTAAATTTGGTCCCCAGGGTCTTAATAAAGGCCACAAGGGCACTTTTACAAGTGTGAGTCAGCATTTCCCAAAAGGATACCACTGTTGATAAGAAAGCCAAAAGAGACTTAACTAATTTCGACAACGCTTGACAATATTCCGATTTTAGCAATATGCTGCTATCAAATTTTTGCTGTTTGAACTGCATTCGTCATTCATTTCGAGTATTATTGTTTCAACTATCATAACAGATAGGAAGGTAGGTAGCTCGCTATTATCACAATACAAAATGAATATGTTAATCTATTCCAAGTAACACAGATAACCAAACCAATAGTGATAATGTTGCTTTTAAACAGATTACTTAGGTATTCGTATGTCTATTTGCCGTCAATTTATTTATTTCTGCGAAGTCGCTGGGTCGGTAATCCAGAGGTACCGGGTTCGATTCCCGGTCTCTTCCACCAGGTAGCTCCTTTTTAAATTTTTCTTTAAGCTTTGATCTTTGTATTAATGGTCATAACGCTTTTGCTGAAATAAAGTTATCAGATCCCAGTAAAAGCTAGGCACTAGGCAATAAAGGGACTTAGGGAGTCCTGACTAAACTAATCTTACTCTTTATTTAAAGGGGATGGCTTGACCATTTCCTAAATCAGTTTATGCATTCTATATTGTGATAATGTTAATCAATCTTGTTTCTTATCATATCGGCCAGACGGTCCGATGGATTTTTTACGGTAAGAAATTACGTCACAGGTCGTCGATGTTATGATATGAAATGTTATGTTATGATCTATGAAATGGCTACGCGTACTTTTTAAACCACCTAGGGTTTGTAAACTCAGGGCTCATCAGGGACTTGGCTTTTCCTGGGATCTGATAACTTTTTTAAAACGAAACCGTTATGAGCTTGTGAGTCTTGGCCGCCAATTTAACCTGAAATGTTAAATAATACTGGATATATAGTGAGAACTCGAACACATCATTACAGAAACTAAACCCTCAATTGTCGTATCATCCTTCAATCGCTTACAGCCTTAGATTGCATTCCTATTTCTTCTTGCTGAATGTTATTTGTCCTCTAAATATAGCAACTCTACTAACTAGGTTACACTTAACTTGAGCCAAAGATTTATAATTTCCGTTTTCCCTGGAACTTGGTAAGTAAAAACAATGACACAACTTTGCTGGAAAACTTTGTTCTCATTCCGTGAAAATGCAAATTGTGGACTTATGACATAGTTTACTCTGCATGTTAAGTTCACAAATTCCTGCTAAAAGGTGCCTATTCTACATTAAACCTTGGCCTTTGGCTCAAGTTGTCTATATTTTACTATACCTAGGAATCTTTAAAACTTGTAATGATTGTTATTGTCACTATAGCGTTGAACTTATTTCTTACTGCCCTTTATAAAATGCCATTACAGCGAAAGCCTCCCACGTTTTCAGTGAAAACTCATTGAATATATTTACAAGTACTTTCCTAGAACGTGAATCATCCTTCCAGTGGCAGGTTTTTACGTAGATAATCACCATTTTATCACACAACAGACGTGTCCAATGTTGAACATGGGCCTTTGGGTAACTTCTTACAAGGCACCTTAGTCTTCTTTTGAGGCCCATTGTAAGCGGCCACATCTCTTTGCCGTATGTTATAACTGACAAAGCAATCTTAAGACACAAGATCTTAAATCATCCAAATTTTGAAGGGCATCGTTAAAATAACTATGGTAAGTCAATTTTTAAATAAGTTAAGAAGAATCAAGTTTAGGCATCCTAGGAATCCCTATTGAGTATAATGCAAAGGCCATCCAACAATAGCCTTAGGCAAAAAACACGACAAAAACTGAAGACATTCATCTTCGTTTGAGAGCGGCCCAGTGGAATAATATCTGCTTCGAATGAATTTAATAATTACTTTTACATTCCGAAAATTCCACACAAAAAGAAAGACTAAATCTACTTCCAACAGTTGAATGTCTTACGAGACGAGAATAAAATATGAAGTTCCACAATTTAGTTTTATTGTTGTTAATTTACAATATATAATATGTATAATTAATTAGAACGAAAAATTTAAACCAAAATACAGATAAAAAGGAAGTAAAATTTATTTTATTACTTATTTTTCTAGTGGAGTCATGTGGGGCAAGTGGGTAAGTGTGCGCAAACCCATTTATTTCGGATTGAATTACATGGGTTTGCGGAAACTTGTTACTCACTGCGTACATTTGCACCAGTTGCACCGCATGTGACTTTAAGTAACATAGAATTATAACTCTTGGTTACGTCTTCGTGCTCTAGATCACAGGTCAAAATATATTGGTCAGTCAAGCAAATAGTTAACATGACATAAGAAAACGAAGCCAAAGGCGAGATCTATGATAATGAACATTTTATATGTATCCAGAGGTCATATTACAGTGGCGAAACCTCGTCAGTTCGGCGCGCAATTCAGACACACATTTTGTGAATATCAATGCTGTACCATTAGGTAGTCACTAGTCAGCCTAAGGCTAGTGTCAGTATACGAAGCTGATTGCTTGACCCGTGGATTGCTAGATTTAAGGGACCCTTAAGTAGCGGCAGTTTGACCCCGCACTTGTATTAGCCTCGGGATGCTATAAGCTGATATTTATGATTTTAGTGCCGTCCGTGTACCTACTCACAAATAGCGTGAGTCCTTTTCCCAATATTCTTCCTAGTTACATACAGGATGGAACAGATCGAAGGACTTTTAAGCAAACAGGGAATTTATCAGACTGAGTACTTCAATTTTCACCAATGAACTATGCAAAAATATTTCTATTCATTTTTGAGATACAGTTTCTTAAAAATCTGCACGTATCAACCCTAGCATCTTTTGAACATCGCTTAAGTCAAAGACAGGTGTCAAATTAAAATGTAACTAAAACCTTTCAGTTAGTAAGGTTGTCACTGATATTAAAATATTTTATTTTTATTACTTTTGTTACTTTAAAATCCAGCTTTACAATTATACTAGGTCGATTGTAGATCACTCAGAATCCTGTCAGCCCAGTGTCCTTAGAAATGTTCCACCCAGTATACGTAGTAAGATTTGTGGTTGGTTTAGATAAGCATAAGTAGAATCACAGATTCCCGACCTTCTCAAAATCACAGTTTAGTGCATCTAGTATAGATATAGCAAAGTTTGCCATCGAATTTTGTCGGATAAGCTCGTAAAGCTGTTTATTTTATTTCTGTCTCAATCTTTGTCACAGTAGCTTATTGAGAGGACAAATTAAATACGAGCTTATCCGACAGAATACGACAGCAAAACATTATTCACTGTATCTCGTCTGTAGACAGCCAAATTCACTAAGTAACAAATACCTACTTAAATCAAAGCTCATATCTTGGTATCAATGAAAAATAGTCTAGGTTTTGAAGAGCAGTGGCCAAAATTTTAGTGAGTTTTCGTTGTCACCAGGCGATTCTGTACGCTAAAGAGGCCTTATTCCTTTTAAAAGCTGATTGTTTTAGACACTTTTCTCTATGATCAAATATGTTTCTTAACATATTATTGATGTTACTACCTAGAACAGGGCTATTGCGATTTATTGGTATATATTTGAAACCTTTAGTTTGAATTTTTCATTGATAATTTTTGTTTCAAAAACTACTCGAAATTGACAAAATTCACGCGGTAAATTAGTTTTTGCAACTTATTTTCGACTCCACGCAATAAAAGCATGAAATAGCTATGTTACTACCTAGAACTCGGGGAAGAGTATAAGTCACTTCAAAAATTTGGTTGAACTTATCAATACATTTGTCATAATATGAAAAAAAATAATTTTAAAAGGAATAAGGGCTCTTAAGTTACTATAACATGAATGCATCGTCCATGCAGAAGATTTAAGTCATACATAAAATATTATTCAACTCACTTACTCGTAAAGACCATATCTCTTAAAATTAAGCTAAAGTTAACCTATTGCTATGACACCGGCCCCAAAAGATTCCAAATTATGCGAGGGCGTGTCGACATATTAGAGCGGAGCGAACTGACGGACGGACGAAATGTTATTATTAAGGATTCGAGGGATTACGGCGGGAATTTAAATTTGGTTCACGCTTCGGTAGGAGCGCAAAAAATCGTTTTGGAAATATTTAAAAGATTAACCGGCCTTTTGTTTTTTTGTGAATGAATCTGCTGCGCTTTTCCGGTTTTTATATTTGCCTGGTGTATTTTAATGAAGGTAGTATTAACATTGATGCAGCTGTAGTGCTATATGAAACTAAGTTATGGGTCAGTCAGATTTAGGTTCGCGTCTTTTCGGTGGACACCAGTGGACACGTACAAAGTTAAGGACTTTTAAGCCTAGTTTTCCGATCAAAATTATATTAGCATAAACGACGTTTGGGTCCATATTGGCTCACATAAAATCGATCCTCCGAATTTTTCTTCTACTACCGATTTGTAGTCAGAATCATCACTCTTCCGAATTATTTACTTCATACTTTTGTCCGTCATAAATTTGTACTACTACTAACCGAGTTCATAACATACAGTTTTCAGAACATTGTAATTCATAATGTCGTCACTAAGATTATGTGTGTAGTCATAATTCTGATTTTCATATTTATTTTATTCAGAACTATAAATTACAATAAACTTGTCAATCATACATTTAAACATCGATACAGTTTTTCTTCATAACGTTTTTATGCATAATGCTTGTTTTCATATTTCTTTCAATAATAACCATGAAAATTCATAAACATTGTAAATCACAACATTAAACAGAACTCTGGAGTCTACTCTACTCATATTAAAATTGTTGATGCGAAACATTTTGATTACATTTGTATTGTTGCTATAATTCATCATTGAGGGTATCTATCGTTTTGCACTGACTCTACGTCTTAACTCGGCCGGCTGCAAGAGTAGGGGTTCTGTAAAGCCACGTTTTGTACAGCCATATTTTCCGAGTCCATTATGACTCAAAAAGCATGCAAGCATTTTGACGCTCCGCTCGCTTCGCTCGCTCCGCTATACGTGGTTACAATACAAACCTAACCTAACCTACAGTTTTCGGTTTTGGACACATGTTCCATTTTGGCGCAGGTCTTCCCAACGGTATGTATTAGTATATGATTACTTACTAAATACTGTTTCTTTTTTAATCAATCCTGGCTATGCATTTGCTTATTGAATTTTGATGTAATAGTAGATTATTTACGAGTATACATACAAGCAAGCATGCAAGCATTTTGACGCTCCGCTATACGTGGTCACAATACAAACCTAACCTAACCTACAGTTTTCGGTTTTGGACCCAGGTTCCATTTTGGCGCAGTTCTTCATAACGGACTCTTGGCAAAATTTACACCATTGCATAATTTTCTATAGTACACACGGACTCGGAAAACGTCAAACGCGCTTCCCGGCACGCCGTAACATCCTTTTCTCGAAGCCATTCAGACCATTTTCAAACTCCCAGTATTTCATTACGGACAAAGCTAGAAGCCTGAATTTTTAATGACCAGGAGAGCATGATATAACCTAGGCATATTCCAAATTTCATTCAATTTGAACCAGTAGTTTAGAAATTATTGCCAGTAAAAGTTCCTTAATTTTGTCACTCACTGATTCACTCACTGACTCACTCATGATCATACGAATTCTAAGTTACTTCTAGAAGACACACAAGCTTGAAATTTCGTGCTCTATTACGGTTTGGTGTACAAATCATTAAAAAACCTAAACATTACAAAATTTCCGTGTAGTTTTCCAGTTATGCGAGCTGCATAGATAAATTTGTATTTCCTTATGAACCCTATAAAAAATACACGATTACAAAGTTAACTTTGCGGTTCATATAACCTTCGGTTTAGATACCTCAGGCACAGAATACTTATTAGCTTATTACCTAATACATACAGAATGGACACGCTCATCGCCGTACCGAATTGAGTTACCTCACCCCGCAGGGGCAGTGAGTTGGAATCGTGATGGTAGCGATGATGATGATGATGATGATGGTGGTAACTGGTGGCGGTGATGGGGGTGCTGGTGATGATGATGATGATGATGAAGCTGGGGACTGGTGTTGGTAATGAGGGTGTTGGATTGTTCAGATGATGATGGTGACTGGTGGTGGCGATGGGCGTGTTGGTGATGATAATTATGATGGTGGTGGTGGTGACTGATTCTGATGAAGGTGGTATTGGTGATGATGATGATTATGATGACGACGATGGTGGTGACTGTTGGTGATGATGATGATGGTGGAGTGGAGGTGACCGGTGGTGATGATGGGGGTATTGATGGTAATGAAGATGGTGGTGACTGGTGGTGGTGAGGGAGGTGTTGGTAATGATGATGATGATGATGATGGTGGTGATTGGTGATGATGATAATTATGATGACGACGATGGTGGTGACTGTTGGTGATGATGGTGGAGTGGAGGTGACCGGTGGTGATGATGGGGGTATTGATAGTAATGAAGATGGTGGTGACTGGTGGTGGTGAGGGAGGTGTTGGTAATGATGATGATGATGATGATGATGATGGTGATTGGTGATGATGATGATGGTTTTGTTGTAGATAATTAATTATGATAATGATGATGACGATGATGATGCCGATGAAGGTGATTAGGTATGATGATGGGGGTGTTGATTCAGATGGTGATGGTCATAGTGGTGATGGTGATGA
Source organism: Apotomis capreana (assembly GCA_947623375.1). Lineage (NCBI taxonomy): Eukaryota > Metazoa > Arthropoda > Insecta > Lepidoptera > Tortricidae > Apotomis > Apotomis capreana. The sequence continues at coordinate 26,715,158 of OX392500.1, forward strand.
CGATGGTTATAAAATCAACATCCTCACCACATTACCACCACGACCATTACCACAACCACATCCCCAACACAAAAACCACTACCACCATCATCGCCGCCATCATCACCACCCTCATCATCACCATCGTCATGAGAGGAATCATGAGAAGGATCATTATCTATAAATGAGAGGGGTCATTATGGATCATGAGAGGGAGTGACAAGTCTGTGTGGTTTACATTTAGTTAATGTCAACTTCGGTAGTGTTAAAGTGCAAAACTCCGCAATTTCGGAGTATAATAGACTAAGAAGTAATTACCGTCCTGGCTTGTCAAAAATCGCTTCATAAAAACTTTCGAGAAAAGCCCACAGAGACAGAGAGTGGGCTTTAAGAAAGACAGTTGCGGATACACAGCTAGTAGTCCTTAAAAGAAAAATAAGGAGGACCACTTACAAAAAGAAATGAGATCCCATCAAAAACATTACATGTAAAAAAATTGCAAGTCTCGCAACCTTCTACCGAAAAAAGTTGTGAGATACAATATAAAACCAAGTCGGTTAATTTATTCAGTACCTATCAAAGTGACCCTTCGCCTATATGACAACTTTGACATACATTTTCACCGGATTACATAACTAAAAACATATTACCTTGACCGTGTTAGTACCCGCATTAATATTAAACATATTTATCTTTATCATAAATGTAATGACTTGGCCATCGCACACGATAATACCTTCTACATTATAATGATAATAAAATATACCAAATTTTATTAACGCTTTGAATGTCACGCAATACAAACATAAATTCCTACTCATTGTTTCATCTTGGCCGTCCTTAAATAAAAGATGGATCTGGCCCGACCGGCAAAAGAGGACGGCAGAAGAAAATATAGGCAGACGAGATAGTAAAAACAGCTGAAAAGGACTGGATACGCACCGCTCCATACCGATCTATTGGTATGGATAAATAAAGCAAAAAATATAATAATCACTTTAATAAAATGAGATTTATTCGTATTATTATATACTTATGTTGTCGTGCGATGGCCAAGTCATTACATTTATGATAAAGATAAATATGTTTAATATTAATGCGGGTACTAACACGGTCATGGTAATATGTTTTTAGTTATGTAATCCGGTGAAAATGTATGTCAAAGTTGTCATATAGGCGAAGGGTCACTTTGATAGGTACTGAATAAATTAACCGACTTGGTTTTATATTGTATCTCACAACTTTTTTCGGTAGAAGGTTGCGAGACTTGCAATTTTTTTACATGTAATTTTTTTGATGGGATTAGAGATATTTATGATAAATTACATTATGATTTTAAATGGTTCCGAGTTATGATCGGTAGTAAGAGTGACTAAGTATGAGTAGTGACTATTATGATGAAAATTTTTATGAGAAACATTTTCGGAGTTCCAATAATCGGGGTTGAAAAATTATGTGAACTTTGGCGCACCCACGACGTTTACCTTTCTATGGGCTTGCGTGTTAAAAACATAACTTCTATGCACATAATGCTGTTAACTATTGGCCACCGAAGAAACAACTTTTGTTTTTTTAACTGATAATGGCCCACATAGTGAATTTTAATTAAAACAATAACGTCTGCTAGCGCCGCGTGCCCATGCAAAACAAAAGACGATCCTGCATCGTGCTAGTAAAACTCATTCTGAAATCGTGACCCATCTTCATAGAAAACTTATTTTCAATCAAATATAGTATTTCATAATAGTATCTACTATAGATGTTTCGAACATTGGGTATTCATAGACCGACTGCTATAATTATGGTGTTTAATGAATTACTATTGTGCTAAAAATACCTAGCACAATACGTGAATATTTAAACTAGTTCAACGTAAAACCATTAAATTTAGCGTTCCTTCATCTGGCACGAAGTTCCAACCGCGACCAACTTTGTAATTGCAGCGAAACTTTGGATTTATTCCCTGAAATAACGATAATTAGACCATGCCGTGACACGACACGATTTGGCTAATGCGATGCTTTAAGTTTATATTTAGCGTGGTGCCGACTGTACTATGAGAATGACAAATGTATAGTTGGTCGTGTTTATAATTTACTAGAAACGCCCGCGAACTTCGTTAGAAAAAGTCATAACCCTCTCTTTTGTGTCTCCGTTGTCGAGTAAAAATATCTATAAACTATCTAAGGATGCGTAGCTACTCGTATACATAAAATTGGCAAAATTGGTCACGCCATTTCGGCGTGTTGAGAGGACAAAGGAAATTATGACGAACAGATGGCGCAAAACTGGTATGGCGCCGCGCGCCCATACGAAACAAATTACGATCCTGCATCACGCTATTAAGATTAGTAGCTAGAATCCTAAATTTGTAAAATCGCGTCACCAGCCGTGCAGCATCACCTGTTGATAAAAAAAAACTATATTTCCCCTCATCGCTGACCGCTGTATCTCTTTAAACCAATTTTGGTACAGAGATCACTAGACATCCAAAGATTTATTTATTTATTTATTTACAAAATATTACACAGCATGACAGGAAAAACTAAAGCACTGTGAATTTCATAACAAGTTTTAAATACACCTAAAAAACAGAACAACAATTCATCCATCGCCTCACAAAATCTTAAGCATTCGCGACATACGTTTAACCAACTTGCAAAAATATCCCAGTCAGGTGCAGATGTGAGATGGTTTTGGGAAACCCTTTACTCAACTACGGTATAAGAAAAAGTTGCGGACGTACTGCGGGCACCTACTGGTGCTTCTAGTACGCGTAAGAGTTGGTCTGTCTCGACGCCACGCCCACGACCAATTGCGTCGCATTTTACAAAAACAACCAGTAAAATATATTTCTCACGCTAATAAGATCAAAATGTCAGTAGTAGGGATTCGCCGATACTACGATACGGGGCGGACGGGCCTGATGGGCGGCATCCAGGGCGGATTTGGCGGACCACGAAACCTAAAAAAAAAAAAAAAAAAAAAAAAAAAAAACAAATAGCCCCCTACTTGGAGCGTTTGGAATAGGTCCCAGGACGCTCAGACAGCTCTGTCAGGACTTACAGAACGCCCTACGCTAACAATGCAACACCTTCCCCGACCCATCGACCCTTTTCTATTGTCTACCCGAGCTCGGGTTTTATTGCCCTCTCGGACGCCGAGCTCACTTTTATTACGGTCTACTATTGTTTCCCTCTTTTATATTTCTCTTTGGCTTCAACTGCCTACAACTTCCTTTCCAAACGGTATACATCTTTTAAGAACATTCTTTAGGTAAAGCTGGACAAATACCTAAACATCTCATACCTAAACTATCAGACTAGGTCCGCCACCTTGGTTCTTATTGGAATCGCTGTTTCAACCCAGCCTGTCTCACATCGTCTCTTTACTCCAAGGTTTCTTACTACGTGATGTGTGCTACGGTGTTCGTATCACTAATCTAAGCTAACCTATGCTAGATCACAATTCTAACCTAACCTAACCTAAGCTACAGGACTACGCCCAGCTAACGCAGGATACGTTAACTGACTACTTAACTTCAGGTAGCCTTACTTCAAAGTATGTATTTTGTTACTCACTACATATGCTGCATTTCGAACGTTGTTCTATTTATATATTTTATCTTGTTCAACTTAACATTACTTCTAACTTATCACCTAACTTCGAAAACTTAATTTTGAAGAACTGCTTTATTTACTTACCTACTTAAAACTAGCTACGAGCACAGTACAGTTGTTTTGGTCTTAAGAACGCTGTTCTAACCTAACCTAACCTTGCATAAATTTGAGTACGTACTCAATGTTACTTTCATCTCTTTTTTGTAATAACCGACTTCAAAAAGGAGGAAGTTCTATGTAAAAATATTGCCTGTAGCATAAGGATAATACGAATCTAATCTTACAATAGTAATGCGGTATTTTATACAGTAATAACTGCTTCAAAACTATACTAACTTATTTAAGCTGTAAGTTAAAAATACGAGTTCTAGTTTTGCATATTTATTTATTTCGTCAAATATTATGTTCTTGAATAGATGCTTAAGAAAATACCTGAATAAACTTTGTAACTTGTACTAACGTGTATTTGTAGTAGGCTGAACTAAACTCGTTGATTTTTTAATTTGTTTGTTGGGTCCATATTGTTTGTAAAGATTTATGACAGGTTTCTTCTCCGAATCATCAAAAGATTCGAAAGTCTATTATAAATTTTATTACTGTTTGTTGGTGGCTGTTGGGCGCGGTACAAACTAGTCGAAACGTGATTTTAACGGTAATCTATTGTCACATCCTTATAAAAGCCGATGGACAGTGACGATCTATAAGTATTCAGAACCGAGTCGTGCTTGTTACCAGAGCTCTCTCAGTGTACAGTGACATAGTGTTGAATCGTGCTACAGTGCTTATAAAAAATGGCAAATGTAAGTATGTACTATTTTTTATAAAATATGTATGTAGTATTTTTATGTACTATTTGTTTAACAGTGTTTTTTTTTTCTGTAACTTGTGTTCATCGTGTTACTTGTTAAGTGTGTTAATCGGATGTATAACTTATTGTTGAATATTGTTACAGTTCACGGAAAACACTTTCAAGAATTTTTATTACCCTGAACCTGAACATGATGATTCAGGGAGTGATGAAGAAGGCACACTCGGTTTTAAAGTGAAACAAGCCATAGCGAAGAAACGTCCTGCAAATAGTATCGAGAGTTTCTTTGAAAAACCGCAGAAAAAAGTGAAACCAGTGAAGAGATCTTCCAGTGTGTCGCAAAGTTCCCATACCGGTGTTGCTTACCTATCTTCGGGTAAAGACGATGCTGCGTATGCATCACACCTTATTAAGATAGAAATATACGATCTTGAAAAAGTTAGGAACATCGCACCAGAAGAGCACTGGAAGCACGCCGATGTGAGATTAAAATCTTACATCTCAACTGAGCAAGATCCACAGCTTGAGACTGTCCGTGATGTGATATACAACATAACGAAAGACATAGCTTCAAAGGACACTTGCGTGAAATATTTTATAAACAATACGAAAAAGTAAACTAAGTGTTTGTGTAGTTTTAATACTAGGTTAAAACTGTATTTATTATATAAGACATAAGATAATATTTTATAACATACCCTTGTGTACTACTAGTATTATATATTTCTTACTGCTTAAACAACAACTTTTTGTTATTCAAAATTGTTAAGACTCGTTTTATAACCACATGTTGTAATTTGTTTTGTAGCCTAATCATATTGATCTATTTCCCTTTGCAAATGTATAAAAGTCTCCACCCTTTAATATAAAATCACTAAGCTACGTTTGTTATTTTAAGGAAAAAATTTGTTGTAATGTAATCACTATTTTCTTAGACACATCTCACGATGGACTGTTTAAGCTGTGATGTTTACGATTCCGAGCTCGTCAGGCTATGCGAAGAAATTGAAAGTGATCAAGAAATGTATGAGATCGGGGAATTACTAAGCCAGCTGCATAGTCAAGGGTGAGTACTCTTGTTCCAACCTGTTATATTGTTTATTGATATTGTACTTGTATATTTAGACATGCAATTTAAACAGTTTATTCTTGTTCAAACTTGTACAAAACCATTGACCAGTGTCATTGAGTTGTTGCCTTTTTATGGCTCAGTTTCATTGTTCTCTGTTGGGTGGGGATCCTGGAAGGTTCTTTATAAGCGACGTCTCTGGTGTAGAAATCATTCATTATTCCAGTTACTGTGTTTGTGCTAGTACTGTGTCTGTGTATTGTACAAAATACTGTTTTAAAAATGGTGCTTGGATACTTTCATATGGGAACTAGTTTAACCCACGACAAAATTGCAGTTTTAAGCAAAGGATTCATTTTAAAAGTATTTCATAGAAACATAAGATTGTGGTATATTGACAATCAATTACCTCAGGCGCTTTTGGAAGATGAAGATATTATACCCTATTACACACCATGTGATGGGCATATCAATAAGTCGATGCATAACTTGTCATCAGATGTCATTGATGGTGTTTTAACAATGCAGGCATATTGCCAGCAATGTCGAAAAAACTTAAGTTAGTATAATGATAATAATTTAATCATTGTTTTGAAGTTTTAAATCTTGTATTAAATACTAACGTTTCACTTTTTCTATTACAGATCTAACCAAGTAGGACGGGGGAGAAAAAGGACAGCTACAAGTACGGGTGCAGAAGTACCAGTGAAGAGAAACTACCCTTCCAACAGTCGTGATATGTCTACATCCTCAAGCGAAGAACCATTATCCGATGTCAATGTAAGTACAAAAAATAATTCTGAAATTGAATGTTCGGTGTGTAAAAAGTTCGTGTCAAAAAGATATTTTGGTAACCATTTAAATAGTAATATTCACAAAAATAATGTGTTGAGATCCGATAGTGAATATGTTAATGTCCAATTAATTGAAAATGCATTCAAAAACAGAGTCGCTACTTACAGAATATTATTTAATGAAATGGATCACCAACCTCTTGATCCCGAAACTATTTTACAAAAACACAAGGATAAGATCTTTACATTATTAGATCGTTCACTTAACAAACATCACGCTTTAAAAGTAAATTTTATTCTTAATGCAAATTTTACACAAGATACCAAACAATTAAATAATACATTTGATTTCCAATTAAGTAATAGTATTGTTGATATCAGCACTGATAAAGCTGCTGTTTTTACGTCCCTAGTAAATGAAATTGTGATAAGGTTGTCAAACTTTGAAAGAAAAGATAGTGGGTGGAGTTTAGTAACATTTAATCATATCGATCTCAATATTAACAAATATAATCCATTACGCGGCTCTTCTTTTATCGAATTACCTCGTGATATAAAGAATAAAAAAGCGGTTATTAATGTAAAAAACAATGACCATGAGTGTTTTCGATGGGCTGTATTGTCTGGTTTATACGAACCCAAAAGTCATTCAAATATGGTCAGTTCATACATATTACATAAGAATAAATTGAACTTTGAAAATTTAACTTTTCCATTTAAATTGGGAGATATCCATAAATTTGAAAAAAATAATGATATTAGCATTAATGTGTTTGGTCTCGAGTACAACTCTCAAAACAAGAAACACGATGTTATAGGCCCACTACATTTAACTAAATTAAAAAAGTCTAATCACTTAAACTTGTTGTACATAACTAAAGATAACCAAGGACATTATTGTTTTATCAAAAATTTATCGAGGTTAGTGTCTAAGCAATTGTCAAATGCACAACATGCTGTTCATATTTGCGATGGTTGCTTAATTAAATTTACATCACACGAGAGACTAAACCAACATCAAAAAAACGACTGCTTCCACGTATGCACAAACTTACCATCCGAAAAAGAAGACACAAGAAATTGGTTTAACGAATATGTTCCATCGAATCAAGTTACTTTTAATAATTATGAACGACAATTAAGAGTACCTTTTGTTGTATACGCTGATTTTGAGGCATTTTTAAATCCAATTCAATCCTGTTCTAACAACCCCAGTACATCTTCTACTACCAATATTCAAAAACATGAAGTTTATAGCTTCGGTTACTATATTAAGTGTTCTTATAATGACAAGTTATCTGTGTACAGAACATATACAGGTGAAGACTGTGCAAAAACATTTATGAAAGTCATAAAAGAAGATTTAGAAACTATTTGTAAAAGTAATGCGTTTGCTAAAACTTCTTTCCCTCTAACAGATGCTAATAAGGTAGACATTATGCAAAGCCATGCTTGTTATATTTGTGATAGAAATTTGAATGATGACTCAACCGTTTCTTATAATTATCATACTGGACTTTACGAAGGCGTTGCACATAAATTTTGTTCTGAAAAATACAAACCACCCAATTTTGTACCTGTATTTTTCCATAATTTGAGCAATTACGATAGTCATTTTATTGTACATGGACTTGGTCTTGAAGATGGTGACATAGAACTAATCCCACAAAATAAAGAAAAGTATATTTCGTTTTCTAAGTCTTTACAAGTGAATAATCGTGTTGTAAAATTGAGATTTGTCGATTCTCTTAAATTTATGTCGAGTAGCTTGGATAAATTAGCTAAAAACTTGACTACTGACCAATTTTACGAATTGAAATTGAACTTTCCTCGTGAAGAAGACTTTAAACGTCTAATACGGAAGGGTGTCTATCCATATGAGTACATGACTTCGTATGATTCACTGAAATTAACTTCGCTTCCTACACAGGATCAATTCTATAGTTCTCTTACTGACAGTCACATTTCCGAAAACGATTTCCTACATGCTCAAGATATTTGGTCTCATTTCCAATGCAAAAATATGGGGGATTATTCCAATCTTTATCTGAAAACAGGTGTTTTATTACTAACTGACATATTTGAAAATTTTAGAAATGTGTGTCTTAAGACATATGGTTTAGATCCCGCCCATTATTATACCGCGCCTGGAATTTCCTTTGATTCGATGTTGAGGACTACCAAAATAAGTTTAGAACTTTTAACAGATGTCGACAAAATAGCTTTTATAGCGAAAAACATTCGAGGAGGGATTTCCCAATGTAGCAACAGACATGCAAAAGCAAATAATACATTTATGGAAGACTATGATCCAAATATTCCTTCATCTTTTCTCATGTACTTAGACGCAAATAATCTCTATGGGTGGGCTATGTCACAATGTCTTCCGTCTGGCAAATTTGAATGGGTAAATAAAGATACCGATTTCAATGTTTCAGACGATGCTGAATATGGGTTTATATTAGAAGTTGATCTAGAGTACCCCAAGGAATTACATGACTCTCATTCAGATTTGCCGTTCTGTCCAGAAAATGTATGTCTAGGTGATTCTAAAGAAAAAAAATTGATTCCCAATTTAAACAATAAATATAATTATGTATTACATTACAGAAATCTTAAACAATGTTTAAAAAATGGGTTGCGTTTAGTGAAAATCCATCGTGTGTTGAAGTTCAAACAATCTACTTGGTTAAAAAGTTACATAGATTTGAATACCCGAATGCGTTCGCTGGCGACATCTGATTTTGAAAAAGATTTCTTTAAACTTATGAATAATTCTGTTTTTGGTAAAACAATGGAAAATGTCACGAAACGTGTGAATGTTAAATTATTAAGTCACTGGGAAAATCGCGGAAAATCCCAAGGGGTACAGTCCTTAATATCTAAACCTGAATTTCATAGTTTATCAATATTTTCTGAGAATTTAGCTGCTGTGCAATTGAAAAAAACAAAAATCTTTTATAACAAACCAATTTACCTTGGATTCTGCATTTTAGATCTATCGAAAACTTTAATGTACGAATTCCACTACAATTATATGAAATACAAATATACGGAAAATCTCAAGCTCCTTTACACGGATACTGATAGCTTAATATATGAAATAAACACTGCTAACTTTTATGAGGACATTAAATCTGACCTGAACTTGTATTATGATACATCTGATTACCCACCCAACAATGCATATGGTTTACCATTACTAAATAAAAAGAGGTTAGGTTTTTTTAAAGACGAAAATAATGGCAAAATTTTGAAAGAGTTTGTTGGTCTTAGATCAAAAATGTATGCCTTAGATGTTCAAAATAGTGGTATTATATCCAAAGCTAAAGGAATAAACAAGTGTGTTACCAAAAAATTAACCCTTAACGACTATAAAAGTTGTTTATTTGATAGAAATATACAACATGCTCAAATGTTACGATTCCGATCAATAAAGCATGTTTTATTTACGCAAAATGTCAATAAAATATCATTATCTTACAACGACACAAAACGATATTTATTGAAAAACACTTCGGATACTCTTGCGTGGGGTCATTATAAAATACCTCATAATTCTTAAAAAAAAAAAAAAAAAAAAAATACACGGAACATTCAATTTTCATATTTATTTTTTGTACATAATATTGTATTTTAGGATGTTTTTTTTTTATTTTTTAAGTTTTGGCAATAAAATGATTGGCTTTTTATGTGATTTATCTAGAATAATATAAATATTAAAAAATAATTAGCAAAATTTTTGTTTTTTTTTTTTATTTGTTACCCCATTTTTTTTACCAAATTTATTTAAAAAGCTATGGTCTAGAAATTTTCTCATTTGAAGTCAATCCGTTAACATATGAACACACATATTTAAAAATTTATAATGATTCATTTTAACCACCCTTTCACTACAATAGTAGCGGGTCCAAGTGGGTGTGGTAAAACTCAGTTTGTTACCAATTTTTTAAACAATGCAAAAGAAGTATGTAATGTTGAATTTGATGAAATTATTTGGTGTTATGATGAAATGCAACCTTTGTACAATCTGGAAAATGTAAATTATAGCCAAGGAATACCAGATTTTTCTTTATTTGATGGAAAAAAGCCCAAGCTTCTCATAATTGATGACTTGATGAGAGAATCGGATGGACGAATCGTTGATATTTTTACAAAAGGAAGTCACCATAGAAACTTAAGTGTTTTTTATATTACTCAAAACATATTTCATCAAGGCAAAGGACAACGTGATATTTCATTGAATACCAGCTATATTGTATACTTCAAAAACCCGAGGGATAAAACACAAATTCGCTACTTGTCACGACAAGTTTATCCGGAGAACCCAAAATTTGTAGATGAAGCCTACAAAGATGCCACTAAAGATGCTCATGGTTACCTTATGATTGATCTGAAGCAAAATACCGATGACATATGCCGTTTTAAAACTAAAATATTTCCTTTTGATGGGCATTGTACCGTATATGTTCCCAAGAAAGGGTTTAAATACGACAAGAATCAACACGTTTTAATCAGTTCCAAATAATGCATCCAAGAGTACACACATATAAACATTTACTTGAAGCACTGCAGTTACTTAAACCAAAGTATCGCACAGCGTTGCTAAAATCTTGTGAAGATGAAGAAATTAATATTATTTGTGAGTGTATTTATAACGTTTTAAAAGGGAAAATACCACTGGAATCAAAAGATAAATCAAAACTAAACAAATATAAAGACACATTACGAAAACTAGTTTCGAAAGGGAAACACAAATTGAGGAAAACTGTTATTATTCAAAAAGGAGGTGCATTTCTACCTATTATATTAGGTGCAGTTTTAAGTGCCTTAGTAAGCTCCGTAACATAAAATAAAATGGAAAACACAAAAAAAATGTTGTTAGTTGAACCAGACTTTATTGAAAGACTCAAACGAAATGATAGCCAACCCGAAAATGTATCATCTCGCCTAGACGGAGAGATGCAAAAAATCCTGAAGAGTAAAATTAATGATCGTGAAAAGTGGGCATTATATTCTCAAGCACTACAACGATTTTTGCACTTTATTGAATCAGATCGAAAACCATTTAAAATACCAATAGTGATGGAGGGGTTTGATCAACTCAACGATGAAAGTAAGGATTTAAACTTAAAAGTAAACAAAAAGGAGGAGGATGAAAATTATGAATCAGTTGCAAATAAAACACTACCAGATGGTGATGTTTCTGCAGTTACTGCAGCTACACCGTCTGGTACAAAAAATCCAGAAACTGTACTATTCAGTCCATCTCGTATTATAGATAATTTACCAAAATCATATGAGAAAAAAACCAGAACATTATTGACTTGTATTGTGTCAAGCAGACCAAAAATATGGTGGAAAACAAATGGTGAAGTTGTAATAAACAATCGAACTATTCCAAACAGCAATATTCTCGATCTGGTAAGCGATACGGTTAGATCTCTTAAACGCCCTAAGCCAACAGGATGGGAAGAGTTTGCTTTATTTTTAAGAGATATAAAAGTTCCTACGTCTTGTATAGGTAATCCTACTAATCTAGAATTTATAAATAAACCTCAATCGAGTGAACCTCACGCATCATCTGCTCCATCAAGTGCTCGATCGTCATCGTCATTTAAAGACACAAGCGCCAGTACACCTCTTTCAAGTGTACTGCTCAAGGCAAACAAAAAGAAACTAGATTGGGAAAGATGGAGCCCTTATTAGACATTCATGCAATATACTACGATGTATCTAATCCAGCAGGCTACAGTAGTTTAAATAAATTAAGTAAACAAATGAAAGGACGAATGAACAAAGACGAAGTAAAGAACTGGTTACAATCTCAAGAAACGTACACACTGCATAAACCGGTTCAAAGGCGATTCACAAGAAATAAATACGTCTTATCTAACTTTAATGAACTCTGGCAAGCTGATCTGAGTGATATGGGTACTTACAGTCAATATAATGATGGATACAAATATATTCTGTGTGTTATTGATGTGTTCAGTAAATATGCTTTTGCGAGAGCTATGAAAAAGAAAGATGCCACAACCGTTATAAATTGTTTTGAAAGCATATTTACTGAAGCCAATTCTACTCCTCGTCACATCCAATCTGATAAAGGCACCGAATTTGTTTCAAAGGCAGCAAGGGATTACTTTAGGAGCAAAAACATTAACTACTATACTACTAACAATCCTGACATTAAAGCAAGTATAGTAGAAAGGTTTCAAAGAACTCTTAAAATGAAAATGTGGCGTTACTTTACTCATAAGAATACATACAAATATATAGATATTTTGCAAGAACTTCTTTATTCTTATAATCACAGTTATCATTCTAGTATTAAAATGCGCCCTATCGATGTAAATTTTGATAATATCATGACTGTTTGGTGTAATTTGTATAACAGAAAAAAGGATAGACAACTTACTTTGGAAATCACAAAACTAAATGTTGGTGATCATGTTAGAATTACTAAATATAAACATATATTTCAAAAGGGTTACGAAACTAATTGGAGTGACGAAATATTTAGAATTGATTCAATAATAAACCGCTTTCCACGAGTTGTGTATACGTTAAGAGATTTAGAAGGTGAGCCTATCGTTGGTACATTTTATTCTAAGGAATTACAAAAAGTGACTTATCTCCCCTCCATTGATTATAAAATTGATAAAATAATACGCTCACGTGGGGTTGGTGCCAGAAAAGAAGTACCTAGTGAAGTGGCGAGGTTATCCTAACAAATTTAATTCTTGGATACTCGCTTCAAGCTTAAAAAAAATATGAGTGAAAACAGCTTTTATATTACATTGTTAAGTAACAGTTCCTCGGACTACTATACCGATAATACGACTGCACACTTCTTAACCAAATTACCCAGGAGTATAAAGTTGGAAGGAGAATGGGTAGTTGGCTTAGTAGAATTTCAATACCCTTGTTCAATGTACAATGTTCAAGATCATGAAAATATGATTTATTTAAAAAAGAAAGTAGTGTCACCCACTGACAAGATAGCCAAAATTGTAGATATAAAAACTCATATACCAGCAACTACATATGACAACGTTGACCATTTTATTCAAGCTTTTAATGACAACCCACAACTGAAAAATAATGTAAAGTTTAGATATGATAATCTAACCAAAATGGTTGGGGTAGCAACAATTAATAACGATATAACTTCTCTTATAACAACCCCAATACTAAGTCTACAGTTAGGTTTTAAACCGAAAACAAATTTACGGCAAGTTTCATTTGGTAAAAATCCTGTTAATTTGTATTTGGGCTTACCATCACAATTATTTGTTTATACAGACATCATACAACCACAGGTAGTTGGTGATGTTATAACTACGTTGCTTAGAATAATACCATTAGATCCAACAGAATTCCATTATGGAGCATATAAAACACACATTTTCTCACCCGCTCATTATGTACCTGTTTTACGTAGAGAATTTGATACTATGGAAATAGATATAAGAACAACTACCGGTGCAAGAGTGCCATTTCAATTCGGAATTTCCTGCGTGAAACTACACTTTCAACGGCTAAGATGAATTATAAAAGATCATCTCACTCTTGTCCCTACGATCATTATTATACCCATCAAGCTGGTTCTGGTATAGGAATTGTCTATAAAGGTGTTCCGTTTCAGCGAGGGCATGGGATTGGAAGTTTTTTGGGGGGACTGTTTAGGTCAGTAATTCCTTTGTTGTCTAGTGGTTTTAAAACTGTTGGAAAAGAAGCGTTAGATGCGGGGGTTGGTTTGTTATCTGATATGGTAAATTCACACCCTATAGATAGTTCAGTTAGGTCTCGATTTAAAGAAGCTAGTGCTAACTTAAAAAGAAAAGCTGATGAAAAGATCGATTCTCTGATGTCGGGATCTGGGTATAAAATGTCAACTAAGAGACGGGAACCTCTCATTACCTTGAAAGCATCGCGCCGAAGAGGAGCTAAGAGAAATAAATATAGTGACGATATATTTTCAAAGTAAATCATGTCATTCCTACACAATCATTCGTGTGAATGTGCAAAATCTGAGTTAGATATATTTGCCCTGCCTTCGACACAGACAAGTATTGAGAGTGGACAGTGGGTTCATTATAAACCAATCTCATCTTTAAGTGATGATGGTCCTATTGAGTTTCAAGTCCCCGGTTCAGGTGATGACTACATTGACTTATCACATACATTATTACATATAAACGCCAAAATATTAAACCAGGATGGTACAAAGTTAAAGCCTGATACTCAAGTTGCCCCCGTTAATAATTGGTTGCACTCCCTTTTTAATCAACTTGACGTATATTTAAATCAAAAACTAATCTCGCCACCAAACAACACATATGCTTACCGTGCTTACATGGAAAATCTACTTAACTATGGACCAGCCGCTAAAAAAACTCACCTTACTTGTGGGTTATGGTATGAAGATACAGCACATTATATGGACACCGTTGACGCAAATAACAAAGGATTTCACAAAAGGATGGAATTTGTTACAGATAGTAAACAAGTTGAAATGATTGGACATTTACATGGTGATATGTTTAACCAAGAGAAGTTTCTAGTGAATGGTGTAGAAATGCGTGTTAAGTTAGTGCGATCAAAAGAATCGTTTAATCTTATTTGTCACCAAGATAAGAAATTTAAGGTACAAATAATGGACGCTAGTCTCATAATAAGAAGAGCTAGAATCAGTCCAAGTGTTTTGTTAGCTCATCAGAAAGTGCTAGCATCAACAACTGCAAAATACCCTATCACAAGAGCAGAAGTAAAGGTACTTACAATACCGTCAGGAATACAGGGTAAAACTTTAGATAACATATTTCTTGGACAGGTACCTAAAAGATGTATAATTGGTTTTGTATCAAATTCATCGTTTAATGGTAATTTTGCATTGAACCCTTTCAATTTTCAAAATTATAATATGAACTCTTTTAGTTTATTTGTAGATGGTCATGAAATTCCTTCTAGAACATTACAACCATCATTTAGTTCTGGTTTAATAGCATCAACATATCATACTCTATTTTCTGGGACTGGTATTCACTTCCACAATGAAGGTAATGCAATAAGCAGAACCGATTACGGGGAAGGTTACTGTTTGTTATGTTTCGATTTGACGCCTGACCTGTCAGCCAGTTCTACCTCACACTGGAACCTTGTAAGACACGGAAGTGTTCGGATAGAAGTTCGTTTTGATAATGCCTTGAGCACTACTATTAACTGTATTGTGTAGGCTGAATTTGATAATGTTATTGAAATAAACAAAAATCGTGATGTATCTGTAGATTACAACAGTTAAAATAAATATAAATACAGTGAAATTAACAATTAATCTCATTTCTTCTTAATCTGTGTTTGTAACATCATCGATGAATGTATACATATTTTATTTATTATGGATACTAATGAAATTCAATATTGTATGAAAAAAATTAACCCTAGATTTAAATCAAATGTTTTTGCTGCTAACCGAATCCCTATTTGGGTTGCTCGTCCAGTTTTTATTGTAAGCAATTTGGACCCTGATTCGAAACCAGGTTCCCATTGGGTTGCAATGCATATTGATGCTAAAGGTGTAGGGGAATACTTTGACTCATTTGGTCGGAAACCTACTGGTTATCATAAGTTATTTTTGAATAGAAATGCAAAACGGTGGTTTTATAACCAAAGACCACTTCAAAATCATTTTACTTCAGTTTGTGGCGAATATTGTTTAGTTTATTTATATTTTAAGTATCAAGGAAAAACTATGAGCGATTTATTGAGTTTGTTTTCTGAGAATTCTCTTTGTAACGATTTAATTTTAAGAAATATGTTTAAGTCAATTTTTGTGAAATAAAACAATATATATATACTAAACTGATTTTTTTTATTTATAAATAATACCTTAATTATACCTTATTTACCTAAAAATAGTGTTTACATTACAACAAATTTTTTCCTTAAAATAACAAACGTAGCTTAGTGATTTTATATTAAAGGGTGGAGACTTTTATACATTTGCAAAGGGAAATAGATCAATATGATTAGGCTACAAAACAAATTACAACATGTGGTTATAAAACGAGTCTTAACAATTTTGAATAACAAAAAGTTGTTGTTTAAGCAGTAAGAAATATATAATACTAGTAGTACACAAGGGTATGTTATAAAATATTATCTTATGTCTTATATAATAAATACAGTTTTAACCTAGTATTAAAACTACACAAACACTTAGTTTACTTTTTCGTATTGTTTATAAAATATTTCACGCAAGTGTCCTTTGAAGCTATGTCTTTCGTTATGTTGTATATCACATCACGGACAGTCTCAAGCTGTGGATCTTGCTCAGTTGAGATGTAAGATTTTAATCTCACATCGGCGTGCTTCCAGTGCTCTTCTGGTGCGATGTTCCTAACTTTTTCAAGATCGTATATTTCTATCTTAATAAGGTGTGATGCATACGCAGCATCGTCTTTACCCGAAGATAGGTAAGCAACACCGGTATGGGAACTTTGCGACACACTGGAAGATCTCTTCACTGGTTTCACTTTTTTCTGCGGTTTTTCAAAGAAACTCTCGATACTATTTGCAGGACGTTTCTTCGCTATGGCTTGTTTCACTTTAAAACCGAGTGTGCCTTCTTCATCACTCCCTGAATCATCATGTTCAGGTTCAGGGTAATAAAAATTCTTGAAAGTGTTTTCCGTGAACTGTAACAATATTCAACAATAAGTTATACATCCGATTAACACACTTAACAAGTAACACGATGAACACAAGTTACAGAAAAAAAAAACACTGTTAAACAAATAGTACATAAAAATACTACATACATATTTTATAAAAAATAGTACATACTTACATTTGCCATTTTTTATAAGCACTGTAGCACGATTCAACACTATGTCACTGTACACTGAGAGAGCTCTGGTAACAAGCACGACTCGGTTCTGAATACTTATAGATCGTCACTGTCCATCGGCTTTTATAAGGATGTGACAATAGATTACCGTTAAAATCACGTTTCGACTAGTTTGTACCGCGCCCAACAGCCACCAACAAACAGTAATAAAATTTATAATAGACTTTCGAATCTTTTGATGATTCGGAGAAGAAACCTGTCATAAATCTTTACAAACAATATGGACCCAACAAACAAATTAAAAAATCAACGAGTTTAGTTCAGCCTACTACAAATACACGTTAGTACAAGTTACAAAGTTTATTCAGGTATTTTCTTAAGCATCTATTCAAGAACATAATATTTGACGAAATAAATAAATATGCAAAACTAGAACTCGTATTTTTAACTTACAGCTTAAATAAGTTAGTATAGTTTTGAAGCAGTTATTACTGTATAAAATACCGCATTACTATTGTAAGATTAGATTCGTATTATCCTTATGCTACAGGCAATATTTTTACATAGAACTTCCTCCTTTTTGAAGTCGGTTATTACAAAAAAGAGATGAAAGTAACATTGAGTACGTACTCAAATTTATGCAAGGTTAGGTTAGGTTAGAACAGCGTTCTTAAGACCAAAACAACTGTACTGTGCTCGTAGCTAGTTTTAAGTAGGTAAGTAAATAAAGCAGTTCTTCAAAATTAAGTTTTCGAAGTTAGGTGATAAGTTAGAAGTAATGTTAAGTTGAACAAGATAAAATATATAAATAGAACAACGTTCGAAATGCAGCATATGTAGTGAGTAACAAAATACATACTTTGAAGTAAGGCTACCTGAAGTTAAGTAGTCAGTTAACGTATCCTGCGTTAGCTGGGCGTAGTCCTGTAGCTTAGGTTAGGTTAGGTTAGAATTGTGATCTAGCATAGGTTAGCTTAGATTAGTGATACGTACACCGTAGCACACATCACGTAGTAAGAAACCTTGGAGTAAAGAGACGATGTGAGACAGGCTGGGTTGAAACAGCGATTCCAATAAGAACCAAGGTGGCGGACCTAGTCTGATAGTTTAGGTATGAGATGTTTAGGTATTTGTCCAGCTTTACCTAAAGAATGTTCTTAAAAGATGTATACCGTTTGGAAAGGAAGTTGTAGGCAGTTGAAGCCAAAGAGAAATATAAAAGAGGGAAACAATAGTAGACCGTAATAAAAGTGAGCTCGGCGTCCGAGAGGGCAATAAAACCCGAGCTCGGGTAGACAATAGAAAAGGGTCGATGGGTCGGGGAAGGTGTTGCATTGTTAGCGTAGGGCGTTCTGTAAGTCCTGACAGAGCTGTCTGAGCGTCCTGGGACCTATTCCAAACGCTCCAAGTAGGGGGCTATTTGTTTTTTTTTTTTTTTTTTTTTTTTTTTTTTTTTTTTTTTTTTTTTAGGTTTCGTGGTCCGCCAAATCCGCCCTGGATGCCGCCCATCAGGCCCGTCCGCCCCGTATCGTAGTATCGGCGAATCCCTACTACTAATGTCTGTGATCCTGAAGGCACGGAGATGTCGGAGACGATAAAATAATTAGGTATCAAAATCGATAATGACGAAGTTCCGCTGATATTAAAAATGGGCAAGTGCGAGTCCGACTCGCGCATGAAGGATTCCGTACCATAAAACACGTTTGTTGTATGGGAGCCCCCCTTAAATATTTATTTTATTTTATTTTTAGTATTTGTTGTTCTAGCAGCAATAGAAATACATCATCTGTGAAAATTTCAACTGTCTAGCTATCACCGTTCTTGAGATACAGCCTGGTGACAGACGGACGGACGGACGGACGGACGAACAGCGAAGTCTCAGTAATAGGGTCCCGTTTTTACCCTTTGGGTACGGAACCCTAAAAAGCATACACTTCATATTCAGTACATATAATTCATAACAGAAGACTGATCATAATTAGTTTAAACACATTTTCAAATACATCTTTTATCGCCATAACATAATTGACAAAACACCATCAGAAACACGTTTATTTATAAAAGCCTTGAAACATCACATTAGCCCAGGGTCGCGCGCCCCTGACATTGCCATAATTCGCTTTTCGCCACCAAACATCACGCGATGATTAACTAAAACATTATCTGGTTTCTTTTGTAATAAATTCAGGCACAATGGGTGTTTATAAATTAGATTTGTAAGGTCATTGTTGACGACCCCTGGCTTTTTGGCTAATTGGTTGGGCTTTTAGCACGATTTCAGGGTTTACTGAATATTTCCATCGTAACAAGAAATTTTAATTTGACACAAAAAAAAAACAAATTCAAATTAGCTTTATTGATACAACATAGGAACATAATATTAACAATTACACACACAGTAGGTACACAGAAGAAAGAAAAAGTGGTATCCTGTGCAGACATTTATAATTATTCTGATTCTGACTATTTTAACTGTACTAATTACAAAATAACCTTAATTTAAAACACGTCCGACACAAGTAGCAGTGATCATGAGACCCTCATTGAATGATATAGAAAATGCTACTAAAACTGAACATAACTACAAAATTTAGTTTTCTTAGCTTCAATATTGGCTGAGTTCTTGTTGCTTGTTCCAATTAAAGCTGAATATCTTGGAAACTACTGGTCCTATTTCCACTAAACATACCTAAGTACCATCTCGACGAACATGTCTTTCGATTTAAAAAAAACGGTACTCCCCTACTTGACCTAATAACGCAAGTGCTAATATTATTACACCTATCAACGTTAGCTCTAATTTTCATTAGCACTAATGTCATTTCACCTAATTTTTATACCCTAATTAGTTGTTAGACCTAATAATCCAATAGTCTAATAATGATTTGTACTAATTGTCAACAATACTAATATTAAATAACCTAATAATTACCACACCCAATGATTATTAGACCTAATCATTACTGACACTAAATGTAAAGAGTACTAAAGATTATTAAACCTATTTTTACGTTAAAACAGAAAATACGGATTTGGACAAATATCGAATTGGCTGAACCCCGAAAACTGTAGGTTAGGTTAGGTTTCTATTGTGACAATGTATAGCGGAGCGAGCGAAGCGAGCGGAGCTTCAAAAGATTCCTATGTACATCCTGAGTCTATGGCAATTCCGACTCCACGTGGTCTTGCCTGTCCTACCCTAGTGTTATTCCAAAACCGGAGGCGCGGAGGGAGAGCAGCCCTCGCCTTAGGTTTATAGATAAATAGGTTTAATACAATTTAGGTTTTAGCATTATTAGGTATTATGATATTAGTAGTCTAAAAAAATCGGCTAAGTGTAAATTAGGGCTAGTGAGAATTCGGTATGAAGTAATTAGGTATTATGAAAATTCGGAATCCTGAAATTAGGGCTATTCATTAGTTAGGATGAATGAAAATTCGGGTTAGTGATTTTAGGGCTACCAAAATTAGGGCCAATGAAATTAGGATGAAAGTTTTTCGGGCTAACGGAGGGGAACCAAAAAAAACTGCACACAAATAGGTCCATTCTTTTGGGAGCTAAGACGCCACTGGCAGACACACAGATACACACCCTCTTTTTTCGTCGGGGGTTAGAAACAACGATTAAGTATTATACTTGAAGCATCTCTGTTTGGCCCTATGGTTGACCGGTAGAGAATGCCATTAGGAATTAAGTTCTCCATTTGTACTGACTTTTGTTTTGTGCAATAAAGTTTAAATAAATATTTAGCATTAGATTTCAAGCGTTGACTCGTCAATACTATTATAAAATTCAAAAATTCAATTCAGTATTTTTTTTCTATGTAGAGGGGTCATTATTTCAGGAAAAATCTTAACAGCACGATGCAGGATTTGTACCTATTCTATCTTTCCTACGCGAACGAATTTGCGAGCCGTCTCCAAGTTTATGAATAAGTACCTACAATTACGTATCGATAGTAGGTAGAGATACAATTAATTCCACAATTGTATCCAGATTATATTTAACTGCTAAATCAAAAAGCTTCTGAAACATGACTACACCAATATAGGTACGCAATAAATAACAAATCTATATCATAAACCACAGCGGCAATATTAAGTGCCTACTTAAATGAAAATATTATTTCCGATTCCCTTGTGTCGAGTTTCCCCTCTCCTTTTCCCAAAGCAATAAAGGCTATTTCCAACTCAAATATCACTTTAACAAAAACTATAAACTGTTAGAAAGGCAGTTTATGACACGAAAGTATGTAAAACATCCAAAAAACATTCTGCATAAAAACACCCATCGGGAACGATAATTGATATTCATAATTCAGCCCAATAAATTATACATTAAAGTTTCGTTTTAAAGGCATTTTTTGTAGGTTAAGCTTCTTCGATTTCAGGGAGGATTATATAATACATGACGTCAGAAAACCCATTCATATGCTTCATTGTCTATTTGTTCAGTCGCACCCATTCTATAATAATATTCTTATGATATCTTATTGTTACAGCCGGAAGGTTTAATTTTGGTATAGTTTTGTGTAACTGTAATTTTGTAGAAGTTTGTTATCTACGCCCTTGACACTCAAAATAGCTGAAAAAATGGGTGAAGCCTTAGATTAATTGATTGTATAGATGTGTCAATTATTTTATTATATTATTATTATAAAGCCTATTTAAGTATCCAACGCTGGGGAAGGCCTCGCCTTCATTTTCACTCGACCCTGTTGCCAGAGTGATTTTGCCAGTAATATGTTAGTTGTTTGCTAGTTACATGTTCCAGAAAGTGATCTACTATAGACAAATTACCAAATTGCAAGCTACAAAGAAATGAGCCAATAGGTACCTACAATTTAAAGATTGATAACCGATTGATTTTGATTAAATTATTATTTTGACTGATAACTTTTAGACAAATTAAAACGAAGATTGGCCATCTCTGTGTTAATTTGATACTTCAACAATTGGAGTACAATTAAATGTGATCATGTTTATCACATTTTTGCATGTCCTCTTAATTATTAAGATGATAGAAACAGAAGCTACTTTATGTAGATCGTCAATCTACGTACCGTCAATCTCACATAGGTACGCATCGCGCTTCGTGCTCGTAAAACTTTTTTCTTTGTCGTAGTCGGTGAAAAAGTATCCTATAACCATCTTTGGATGTCCAACTGAGCGGACAAAGAAATTGTTGCCAACAGCCCATGGTAATCCTGCATCATGCTGGGTATGATGTTTCTGAAATAATTACCGCTCTCCATAGAAAACTGCTTTTCAATACAAGTTTATAATATAATATTATAAAGTAAAATAAATGAAGACGCGGTAAACGCAGTTTGTAGTGCACCTTCCTACTGAACCGGCGGTCCTGGGTTCGAATCCCGGCCAGGGCAAATATTTGTGTGATGAACTCGAATATTTGTTCATGGGTCATGGATGTTATCTATATATCTCTATACCTACTATTATAAAATTCTAGAAAGAGATGGAGAGGGGTCATGATTTCAGGAAAAATCTTAATAGCGTGATACAGGAGGCAGGACTGTCATTTGTTTTGTATGGGCGCGCAGCGCCATACCAGTCTGGCGCCCTCTGTTGGTCATAATTTCCATTGTCCTCTCATCACGCCGAAACGGCTGGACAAATTTTAGATAAAGATAAAGATAGTGTTTTTCCACCTTCTAGTGTTTTTATATATTATGTATATGTATATAATTATCGTCGTCTAGTACCCAAAGTACAAGCTTTGCTTCGTTTGGGACTAGGATTTGTGTAAGATTGTCCCTTAATATTTATTTATTTATTAAATGAAGTACCTAACGCATCTACCATCGCTAACTTTTATTCTTGCAAACCACACAAAGGCTGAATCTAACATTATATCCCCGCCGGCACGCAAAGGGATTGTCCTCACTTTTACCCCGAAACAAACAATGGCTGCATAACACACATTCTCTGAACTCAGGGGTTTTTGGGAGTGTTTAGTTTTTAACTACATTATTTGTTTGTGTCATGTCATAATATAGTTAATGTATGGAGTAAAGTAATAATTACGTAATTTATGATATGACTCATAATCACACGACCTACCAAACAAAAATAAAATCATCAAAATCGATTTATATTTGGCGGAATAATAAATAATAATAATAACATACATACAAAGAAAAAACGGCTAAGCGCGAGTCGGACTCGCGCACCGCGGGTTCCGTACAAACACTTACCATCTTCACTGGCCGGGTTAAGTTAAGTTTGCACCTGGTATGTATGGCGCCGCATACAAATGAGGTGCAAAACACAAACCCGTAACGCCAGTATACAGTAGAAATCAACATTAAAATTGCATAGCACGACATATTTTGGACAAGTTGTAAGAATCAGTTAGGGCAGTGTTCATCCAACTATCTTCGAGAATCTTGTGCTTCATATAAATACCGATATTCCTAATTTTAGTCTAAAACCGGTCGCGATAAAAATAACTTTACGTCGTTCCAAAATTAGTTTTCGCATTTCACCAAACTCCAAAACCGTTTTACGGCGAAATATCCTAATGTCATTTAGTGGGAACAACAGTTAGTTCATTGTATAAGTGTTTAACAATGGTTAAATACTTATATTATTTAGTTAATTTTATTAATATTATTATTTCGTTAATATTATTTAGACAAAACAATCACACCCCAACGCTATAAATAGGAGAATTGGACAAAATAACTATCATTGCTTGATCTTCGAAACAGTTAAAAGCAATTATAAACTAAGTGTCAAGTAATTTTGGACATTGAATAAACACATTAACCTATTGAGCAAGGAGGTCATACGTTTTTGTTTTGTCAACATTGTATGACGTCAATGCGTGGTCCGGTTTAATGGGCCAATAGGGACTAAACAAAGTAGTGAGTGAAACGGCTACAGAACCTTAAAAAGACTTTTGGGTTCCGCAGCCATAGGGTAAAAATGGGACCCTATTACTAAGCCTCCGCTGTCCGTCTGTCACCAGGCTGTATCTCATAAACCAATGTTGACATTTTCACAGAGATGATGTATTTATGTTGCCGCTATAACAAGAAATACTCAAAAACAGAATAAATTAAATATTTAAGGGGGCTCCCATATAAAAACCATACAACAACCTCATTTGTATCCGGCGCCATACATACCGGATGCAAACTTAACTTAACCCGGCCAGATAAGAAGGGATCAGTGTTTTTACGGAACCCTCGGTGCGCGAGTCCGACTCGCACTTGGCCGGTTACTTAATTCTGAGGATCTGACATCTTTAAAAGACGTAGGATTCTCTTAAGGATGTAAAAATATCAACATATCAGAAAAAAACGATGCTCCGAAAGAAACAAGCTGCAAATAGGATTAGTCAAATCAAAATATTACCCTAATGTAATAAAAGCTTGAAAAATTTCCGTCTCGATCCGAATCTCCATAACAAAACAGGCGGAGTTCGCAGTTTGTAGTCACAACGAAAGTAAAAACCAAACAAGAGCAAATAAATAACCAATAAAGGGCATTTGCATAATATTGACCGGAGAAAGTGGTTTCCGCTCCAACTGTGAACTTGACTCCGCTCCAATGAACCAACTAGTTTCTCTAAATCAATAACAAGTGATAATGATCGTTAAGAGCCCTTATTCCTTTTAAAATGCTGATTGTTTTAGACATTTTTCTCTATGATCAAACATGTTTCTTAACATATTATTGATGTTACTACCTAGAACAGGGCTATTGGGATTTATTGGTATATATTGGAAGCCTACAGTTTGGATTTTTCATTGATAATTATTATGTCGGGCCGTTCCTGACAATTTCACGTGAGTGTAAACCGCTTAATTCAATAATTAAATATGTCTCACGAAAGTTTTAATAAAATTATTGATAATTATTGTTTCAAAAACTACTCGAATTTGACAAAATTCACGCGGAAAATTAGTTATTTCAACTTATTTTCGACTGCACGCAATAAACGCATGAAATAGCTACGTTACTAGGTACCTAGAATTCGGGGAAAAGTATTATTCACTTCAAAAAGTTGGTTGAAATTGTCAATATATTTGTCATAATATGAAAAAAATGAATTTTAAAAGGAATAAGGCCTCTTAAAGCAACTGGACCACACGCCTACTTTTCAACCTACTTCAAAAAGAGGTTTTCAAGTACGGACGCGAAGGATCCTGGCCTATGATGGTTAATTTTATCTCGCGATAAATAAGTGACAAAGCATCTGTCACGTTTTGACGACCCGCGAGTGTAAGTGACAGATGCTATGTCACTTATTTATCGCGTGATAAACGCAACCATCATAACCCCCTTAGCATTATGACGGATTCAACGGCTTGCTCTCTTGAGACGCAAATAACTTTTAGTGATAAATGTATTAAACTCGTACTTGTTATTTCCACCATTCACATGCTTGTTTATTGACATTTTCCTCCTTTGCCCTAGTTGACTAGAAGAGATAGCTTCATGGTATTATATCCGCCTTGTACGATAAATTTTCCTTTGAGCAATAATTAATAAATCAGGTTTTATGTTCCTCAAATTTGCCCCAATGCAAATTTTAATCGTTTGATTTAATTTTTTATTATTAGATCCTTCTTAAAAATACTGCACCGATAACTGCACACATTTTAAATTACGTCACACTAGAAAAAAATAGAAGTAAAAATTTACATACTTGTGCAGCGGTGTAATTATTTCATATCAAACAATTTATTATTTTATAAACAGACCGTGTTAAATAAAATATTAAAAATATAATGCATTGATTCCTCATTTTGCTATACCGATTAACAAAATAATTAAATAAGTATTATCAATGTTATTCTGTTCTCCAAAGGCATAAGTGGTAACATTTTGTATGCACGTACTTAGCTTGTTTATTATTGTTATAAGTGTGTTTCTTATTGGTAATATCTACATCTGTGAAGAGCATTTTCTCAGAAAATAGGATTTGCATCTGCATCTCCGCCTTGTTTTAAGTTAGCTTTTATATTATAACGTCGGGGACACATTGGGTTCAGTTGAAACTTGTGCCTCGTCGTTTAAAATTTTATAACAAAGCGGAAGCGATGAGGCACACTTTCACAGGACTGTAGCAATAATTTGTACTTGTGAAAAACAAAGAAATGTGTGCATTATTAAAACCTTACTATTATATCGTAATTGAGCCAGATACACCTGTAATCCACCATCATAGGCTTTATTGGCAGGAGGATATATTGCTAAAAAAATGTACATAGTTAAAAGCTTAGTTAACAAAAATCACGATCGCTTCCTTTGTGTGACGAAAGTTAGTCATACAAAATGTATGGGTAACTTTTGTCACACAAAGGAATCAATTAAGTTTTGTTTTAATTAAAGCCCTATGTACAACTTTTTTGCAATCGACCCAGGATTACATTTTATAATAAAATTTCCAATGCTTTCGTAATGACCTCAAGACAAGACTTTACGTTTAATCTTTCTCAGGTCTGCACTCCCATTAAGACGCATTAATCTAAAAAGGGATTTTTAGGGCACCGTATTGGATGTCAGCAGTATACTAAGGAAAGAATCAAGTGAACATAATAGGAGCTCTGTTCTTGCTAATTGAGATAAAAAAGAAAACAGAATAAAGTGTAATAGATACGATAATCAATAAGCGTCACAAATAGTGACGTGCTGTTTCCGAGAATTTTCAGAAACGGAGAATTTTCCCGAAACCGTTCTCACTCCATACAAATCGGGAAACGTTCTCAAGAACGTCACATCTTTATTCTTTAGTCAACAGTCAATTGAGAAGATTTTTTATTTTTAGAACTACAATTTTATTACTTATCTGTACTGTATTCCACTTAAATAGAGGAAGTAATTACTGTTTTTATCTTTTTCTCAAGATTACAAATTATTTTAATATTATTATACTAAAATTTACTCATTCTAAAAGGTAGTAACTCCAAAACTATAGCACAATTGACAGGTGTCTAATTAAAAAAAAACGAATGACTATGAGCTTAGCATTGTTGACAGCTTATTTTTTTCGCCGATTGGACTAAATCTATGCAGGCATAGTTGTCGTAGATTTCGGTTATTTAATGTATTTTCATATATTTCTTGATTTCTTTTTTTAGGATATACACGATGCAAAGAACTCTCTCAAAAAAAAATCATCACAAGAAAGGACTAAACATTTCAGTGTATCACCTGCCTCTCGAACGGCCCGAGATAGGCATAGTGCGCAAACAGAAACACTGTGCCAGCTTAGAAACTAAAAGAATAAGAATATTTCTAAAGGTGCACCTACCAATCGCGTAGACATGACCGACAATCACTACATATAGTATAAAACAAAGTCGCTTCCGTCCGTTTGTCCCTATGTATGCTTAGATCTTTAAAACTCCACTTTTGTTGCGGTTTTTTTTAGATAGAGATTTAAGTGATTCAAGCGGAAGGTTTATATGTCTAATACATGCATAATTTATCGGCATTGCAGCCGTGCGAAGCCGGGCGGGTCGCTAGTAACTAGATAAATGGCTGTTCTTATTTATGTATGTGTATCACTTTTGTTTTTATGGTTGTCGTTTATTTAGTCCTTTTATTATTCTGCACTACTAAATTCAAACATTAATTTTAACTACTCCGCTACCTAAAGTTTGTCTGGAAGAGATCGCTATTTAGCGATAAGACCTTCTATTGTTTACCTCTACCTTTTATTTTAATGTGATGGCGACTTTTTTATAGAAAAAGGGCCTTAAAACACTTGCGATTTGCGAGCGAGTTTTCTATACAAATAAGCGTCGCGGCAAACTCGCTGCGTGATCGCCTTCATACAAAATTCGCTTGTAAATCGCAAGTGTGATAAGGCCCAAACACTTCACCGAATGCTTCAGTTCATAGAATTTTCATTTCATAGACAATTTTTTCCTCGGAAGTCATTAATTTTTCAGAAATCTTGAAAATGTCAAAAATAAATATATATAATCCCCCGGTATGGATTTGAAAAAATATCCATTGAGTGTAATATAATTATGTTAAATTTACATTTATTACAATCTTATTCGTATTTTTTTACGCCGAAAACCGCGGTGTTGCACGGGCCATGCCGATCACTATTCATAAAACTATTTTGTTGTATTTGAATTAGCAGAAAATACTTTTTCCGTAATTTCTATCTGCAGTTAAGTCTATGGGTGCGCTTGCGCGCTAATTAGTGAGCAAACACGAATGCACTCACCCGATGTTTTATTTTTACTCACAACAAAGTAAAGAGCATTCGTTCAGAAAACTAAGCAAATGCAAAACCTACTATGATGAGAATGTCGTGAAACAAAATTTCTGGGAAAGACGGATCCGATTTATACCAAAAACAATAGGCTAAACTTTCTAAAATTGGCAAGCCAGTGGGAATCGGGTTCTATGAACGCCACGCCACTGCTATACATATACCTGATAAATCAGAAATCAGCAAACTTAACGTAACCGATATTTCAACATAGTTTTTGAAGTGAAACTTCTAATGCGACTTCCAACAAGGTTGCCTTAAACGTTTAACGTTTAACTTAACGCTTCTGTGGAGGGGGTAGGAAAGCACTGTTGCGTTAAACGTTCAACGCAACAATCCCACGGACAATGCGATGGATTTAAGGTTATGTCAAGGTACGTCTCTTGTGAATATCAATTGATTGTTAGTTTTTCTCTTTTGAAATTACAATTTCTACCCCTTCCTATTTACATTTCTACATTACGAAGTTTCACTTCTTTCGCGCGGAGGGCCTCCACGTACTATTTTTTTATGTCTTGTCACTTGCAATAAGGAGTTTCCGAATTAGGTATTCTCTTAATTTTATCTTACAAGACCTTACTTCTTTCTAACTTTCATGGTTTTAGGTCTACGGAAAGTACCCTTTAGGTCTACATACTATATATTAGGGATACAGACAGATGCACTACGAAGTGATCCTATAACCATGCGTATTTGAGTGTAAGCGAATTAACGCCGTAATTTAACACGTTCACTGTGTCCAATATGTGGGGTCACGGCAAGCCTCTATTACAGAGACATAAGTTTTACATGTCGAACTGGGGCACTGAACGTGTTAAAAAAAAGCACACCCCGTGGGGGCTTTCCATAGCTGACACAATAAAGGCTCTACATTAAAATATTTTTTAAACCTTAATAAAAGTGACTAGGCCTTTTTATATTGGTACGATACGACAAATTAAAATAAAGGTAATCGAGTTTTGGTCCAGCGACCAGTTAAAATGACTCAATTAATAAGTGGTTGTATATCCTATAACTGAACCATTTCCGTGCGTAATCCCATTTGTAGTTGAATGATTTCCTTTCATTTCATCGTCTTATTAAGGCTGGTGCATTAGTACTGGATCTTATGCAATTTGGTTCTGCTCGCCCCATTAAAAACTAATCCATCAGAATTGGAACACGTTTCCACTGTTATATCGGATATATAATTTTTTGACGAGAAAGAAAGAGATAAAACATTTATTGCCAAGCCAAAAAATAAAATAAGTCCATATAACTATAATTGCATAAGCAAATTAACAATTAAATATTCCAAAATAAAAGGATTTATTATTAAAACTATTGAGAGAATACCTGGTTAAATAATTTAAATACCTACAAATCCTACAATACTTTGAACTACTTGACATGCGTGTCAGAAAGTAATGTGTAATGTCAACTAAGATAATGATGCATCTCGGCGGAATATGTATTTAGAAATAATAAACACATATGTAGTGTTACAGATATGTTCCACGTAGTCACGAATTAGAGTCTGGCTAGCCGAATAATGTTGACAGATATTTACTTATGGTATCACCAATTGTCTATGATTTAAACAATTGAGTAAGGTGGGTCCTCTATAAATAATTTTGATACTTTATGTACTACGTTGTTCTAACATTCCGATTGAGTTTAAATTTGGCATAGTACCTACTTATGTAATTTTTTTGGTGATGGATTAATATATGGTATTATCGAGTTAGGTCTTATTTCGACTACATTTAATTTTTCGCCTTTCTGCTTGGAGATTGTAAACATACGTGATTGTCCGTTGACTGTCTGCCGGCAGCATTGCATTAGGGCGGCCACGTTTCCATTTTCAGACAAAAACAAGTAACGGACATGAATAAAGTCAAGCCAAATCTTGCAAAATCTAATCCTTGACGGACAACAACGGGCACGCACTCCCGGTCAAGTAAACTATAATCTCGCGACTGGTTCATAATCTCATCAAGTGATGCAAGCGACGACAAATCGGTATGCAGGCCCGTGCCCACCGGGCTCGTGGACTGAAGGTTTAATGGTGATTGTTCATTTACTGTAATAAGCTAAATCAAAAATAAAACACGCTCGACAGAAGTAGCTGATAGGTCCTTATTAAGAAATGCCTTCGTTTTTCATTTGGGGATTTTAATGGCTCTAAGCTGTTCGATTAAGACAGTAATTACAGCCTTTCAGAACGGTAGTTAAACTTAATCGTAATACTATTTTAAAATTCTAAAATTGTGGTGAAAATCAGTTTTTGGAGTTTACTCCTTAAGAATCGATTTTCATATAATAAGCCCGGGGTATGAAAAATATGGGGTGTAAAATCGAACGTATCTGCCGTGCTAATTTAAAAAGTCGTATCTCAGTATACGATCGGGGTAAAAATACGACTTCGTAATTTAGCAGGTTATGCATTACGCGTTATAGACTAAGATCCCGATATAAAATAACCTTCACCGAGATGTTTATTTGATGAAATGTATTTTATATTTAATTTAATATGTCAATAATTATATTGCATATGGGTTGCCTAACAAATTTTAGTCCAGGGTATGTTTAATTAATAATAAAAAAAAATTGTTTTAAACATTTCACCGGTTTGATTAATATTAGATAAATTCTATACCAATCGAAAGTATGAAGCCCATATTAGAATATGCAAACGTTAGGTTGCCTATTCTTTTCCCGTCACAACTATTGGGTAGCCAGGTATAAACAGGTAAATCTATACCTACTAGCATTTTGCAAAGGTCTGATTGATGAATTGAAATTAAATAAAATTAAAGATTATTTAATTATGAATTTATCTAATAATCGAATCGGTGAAATGTAAAAAAAAATTTTTTTTAATTTTAAACTAAACATACCCTGGACTAAAATTTGTTAGGCAACCCATTTGCAATATATTTATTGACATTTTAAACTAAATATAAAATACATTTCATCAAATAAACATCTCTGTGAAGGTCATTTTATATCGGGAGCTTAGTCTATAACGCTTAACGCATAACCTGCTAAATTAAGAAGTCGTATTTTTACCCCGATCGTATACTGAGATACGACTTTTTAAATTAGCACGGCAGATACGTTCCAAAAATATAAGTATTGCGAGGATTGACGTTTGGTTGTCAAAGGCGACGGTTGAAAATTTTATCAAATTTCATTTTATTTATAAGTTAATTCAGTTTTAGAGTCCTTTTCGCTGTTTTTGCGATGAGTGAGTCAAGTCGAGGTGTCGTGAGTGATACGTCACTTTTAGAATGTGGGCAGCGGGCAGCTCCGTCGTGGCTATCTGAAGTGGAGTTTGATAATAAGGCAGGGCCGAGTCAATCGGATATTGTATCGGACGCTGAGTCCATGTCGGATGTGCGGCATATAGCGGTGATGCGTGCTTGTGGTCTGAGCGACGAAATCTGTGGTTGTAGTGATAGTTTTATCACAATAGGCAGGAAACCTAAACGCTTGCGGGTTTTAGCAACCGCCAAAACGCAGCTGGAGCCGGACGGTGTGCCTGACAAGCTATTTGTAGTTTATATAGTGTCAAAAGAAGATTTACCGAAACAGATTGGTTTGGCAAAGTTGCTGCAATTTAAGGGTATAAAAGGAATTTTATCCGTCAAGTTTATGGGTCCACGTAAAGTTCGCATACAGTTTAACTCTAAGGATGATGCGGAGAAGCTTCTGGCTTCTCAGGAGTTTAACAATGAGACGAGACGTTCTTATTGGTCTAATATGGCATGCTGCACTTATGGAATTATAAGGCAGGTTGAGTTGGAGGTTGAGGAAGACGAATTTTTAAAGAATATTGAAGGGTCTGAAGACATTTTGTCAATATGTAGACTGAACCGTTTGGATCATGATGGGCGTTGGGTTAAGGCTGAAGCTATTCGTCTGTGTTTTAAGGGAACTTCTTTACCGCCATATGTTTATGCCTACGGTTGCCGATTTAAGGTAAATCAGTACACTTTCCCGGTTACCCAATGTTCAAGATGTTGGAAGTTCGGTCATCTGAGCAGGTTTTGTCCTACTACTAAAGTAACTTGTCCGAAATGCGGCGGGGAGCATGCCAATTGCGAAACGACTATTTTAAGATGCATTAATTGTAAAGGCAGCCATATGGCCTTAGATAAGTCGTGCCCGGTTTTTGTGAAGGAGTAAGAAATTCGCAGGATTATGTCTGCTGAGGGATGTATATATAAACGGGCTTTTTGGTTGTATATGCAAAATAAGGAAAAAAGGGATACGGATGTTTGTAGTCAGGATGCGCCATCTGTTTTTGAGAATGACTTAAGTTTTGGAAAGTCATATAGAGATGCTGTTTTGTCGAAGCCGTTACAATCTAAAGAGTCTGAAGATTCCGTCCGTCAGGCTGAGGGCCAGCGATCAGTAAGTCAGTACAGATTAGAGAGCAAGCCACAACAAGAGGTTCGTAAGCCGCGGAAGTCGAAAAAAGTAACAGATGTGAAGAAGTCCGAGTGTCTATTGGTCAATCAGCCTACTATTGAGCGGGCTGATATGGAAGATCAAAGACAAAATAAGGACAAGAAGAAGAGACGTATTACTTTTGAAAGGCTGGTTGAGAAGACGAAGGATATTTTGTTTTCTACCGAAAGTTGGGAGGAGAAGTTCAAAACGCTGTTTGGAGTTGTTGTTAAGGAGATTTTGGATTTATTTAAGGATTTTTTTTAAGGAAGGTGATTTTGTACGTTTGTTTTTGTCTAATGTAAATGGCTAGGTCTAAGACCAGATCTTTCTTGAATGTAATGTTCAATTCAATATTGGCGGAACCCTTATCGGAATCGGCTAAATTTGTATACAGTTTTTTTTATGTAAATAGTGTATACAAATTTAGTTGTTTTCGTGTACATGTTATTTTTAAGTTTATACGGTTTATGTTTTTATTTATCTATGTCTTTTAGATGAATGATGTTGTGTATTAGGCCTGCTGGAGCTGGCATGTTCATAAAAATGATCAAAGTTCCTTAATTAATAGATAAAAAAAAAAGTATTGCGATACTACGGTAGAAAGGTCGTATCTTTGTATGGATTTCATAGTAAGATACGGTTTTTTTTCCGTAGCACTGCAGACTGTAGTAACTAAACTAGCCGCTCGAGGGCGCTTTACATCACGCTTCCTTATTTAGTTACTACTCATGATCTCTCCAATTTGTTAAAAATGAATCGGAAGTAAATTTTCCTTGTAAAATATTGTAATTTTGCTGTATATTATACTCGTATATTAATATTATGTAAGTGCCTACCTTCTCGTTCTTGTTTGCAGCACCCAACAGGGTACATAATGTGATACTTAAACTATTTACTAATCATTATGTGCAATAAACGTATTGAGTATTGAGTATATATTTTATAATCGGTCTTAAGGCCAGGCGCGCACCACGATTTTAGTCGCGCGATAATTTTGTCGCATAAATGCAAGATATGGGTTTATATGAGAGTGCGCGCACCACGATTTTCATAAACCCAGAAGTACGCTTATTTCTGCGACAAAATTATCGCGCGACTAAAAAAAAATCGTGGTGCGCGCCTGGCCTGAAGAGTAAACTCCAGTCGTGCGTCGGAGCTGACACACACACTTTTTTTTTTTTTTTTGTTTATACTTAAATAAAAGACATAATTATATCTTTCTCTATTACATCTATATCTATCTATCTCACTATATCTTTTATTTACGTGATGACGATAGTATGTTGTCAGTGAATTGATCATTAATTTGTCGTTGCAACTTCAACTTGCATCATACCAAGTTTGCTTTAAGTCTCACTACCAAGTGAAGAGAACAGTAAAATACGAGGGTTGTTTGATAAATACCCGTGTTTAGAAAAAAACAACAAAGGTTATTTATTTTTCTACATAGTCACCTTCCAACTCTATACACTTGTTCCAACGGTGTTCTGGCTTTAATAAGCCGTCTAAAAAATAAGATTTCGGAAAGTCGTGAAAATAGGCTTCAGTGGCGGCAATGACCTCTTCATTGGACGAAAATTTCTTTCCACCGAGCCATTTTTTTTAATTTGGGAATAGGAAGAAGTCACAGGGAGCCAGGTCTGGGGAATAGGGTGGATGAGGCAGCAATTGATAATGTAAATGCTTTAATCTGGAGTCTGCGATTCTTGAGGAGTGAGCTGGTGCATTATCATGATGAAAGAGAACTTTTTTCTTATTTAGATGTGATCTCTTTTTTTCAAAATGGTATCAAATTCTTGCAATAAATTAGCGTAATATTGCCCGGTTATCGTTCTTCCTTTTTGTAAATAATCAGTATGGATGATTCCCTGCGAGTCCCAAAAAACAGTCGCCATGACCTTTCCGGCCGATGGAACGGTCTTCGCCTTCTTTGGAGCTGATTCCCCCGGCAAAATCCACTGTTTAGACTGTTCTTTACTTTCTGGGGTATAGTGGTGTATCCACGTTTCATCAACAGTCACAAAACGCCGAAGGAACTCACCCGGACTACTTTCGTACTTATCTAAACAGTGCCTTGAAATTTGCTTCCGGGTGAGCTTTTGTTCCTCGGTGAGCAAACGCGGCACCCACCTCGCCGAAACCTTCTTCATGCCTAATTTGTGTTCTAAAATGTGCTGCACGCGTTCAATCGAAACATTTACAATGTCGACAATTTCTCTAAGTTTATTCGGCGATCGCTTAATACAATATTCTTGATTTTTTTTTACCATATCACCTGTGGTCACCTCAACAGGACGTCCTGGGCGATCTTCATCAAAGATGGACGTTCTGCCTCGTTTAAATTCATTGTACCAATATCTAATGGTTGTCATAGAAGGAGTATGATCATTGTAAACAGCTTGCATGCGTACTTTTATTTCATCTTGTGATGTTTTCTCCTTCCAAAATTTCCTTCCTAAAACAGAAAACTAATTTCAGAACGATACTGCTCTTTCTCCATTATTGCAATATCAACGCGAACTCCGTCGTAAAAAGCAGTTAAAAGAAAAAAAAACAAAAGAACGCTGTATTTTTTTTTTTATTTTCTAGTCCATAGAGGATGCCTAAAAAGTTCGTATACATAATTTCAGCCAGTAACAAGAATAACTTTTTAAAACGTGTATTTATCAAACAACCCTCGTATACCTCCTAGATTGACACATTTTATTAAAAGTTTAATTGCAGAAAAAATATTATAGGCAAGTTATTTAATACTTCCTCTGACAGTGGTTATTATGCACCCTATTTTTATATACTAAAAGAACAAAATTGTGTAACACTTTTACGTAAAGACGTAGGTTCGAAGACCTTTATAAGCTTTCTTTCAAAGTGTAAATTTATTCAAATTTCAAAAAACGAACGCTAGGTCTGCATCCTTTTTCACGACTGGCGAGTAAAAAATGCGAGACGTGCTTATTGAATTGTCAACGGGTTGAAAAGAGAGGGTTATAGGTCTATCAAGGTGTCCTCAGAACCCGTTTAACAATACCTAAGTGATGTGATGCGCTTGTCCAACGGTTTTTTGTAAAAAAGTCATAGCGAAGACATTATTCTTCATGTTATTTGAAATCTAATTATATACAACGACAGAATAGTGCGGGATATAAATGAAAAATAATTTTCGCATCCAATTTTTTTAAGTTTCTCGTCTTCAGCTTTTAATTGTAGTATAATGGTATAAATAATAATAGTAATCTTTACACAATAACTTTTTAACTACTTCTGCTCAAAATACACGTTACAGCGTTGTGAAGCAGGGCTAAACTTTGTAGCCCCTAGGGTTTAAATGAAAACAATATAATATTTTTTTATTATGAAAATGCAAAGGAAAACTTATTGGCTTTAGCCAAAAAATCTATCGTCTAGTAGGCTGGTAGCCCTTGAAAATTACATAAATATGCTTTTAGGTAATGAGAATTTTCTTACCATTCAAATACTAAAAACATTTTTTTTCTCATAAAATCTAATACATTCCTAAAAACAAATAACAAAAAAGACAGCTAGGCTAAAAAACCCATGTCCCATTTGCCCAATACGTTCGCCGCGTTGCCACGTTGAATCGCGATAGACAACAATCTCTGGATCACCACAATTTTTGTAGGTATAAGATATTTGTTTCCAACTATTGCGATGGGATATTAGGGCTTATAAAACCTTTAATTAGCAAATAGTCCCTTCGTTTCTAAATAGCCTTTACGTTACGGTAGCTTAAAGTTTGAGTAACTACCTACTGCAAACTGTGGCAAACTAGGGAACTGTTATTAACTTAAACCTGTCAAGATTATCAAATGACTGAAGTTATACAACTGACTCACAATTAAAAAAAGAAAATACAACATTGTAATGAAATAAATTACATAAAAAAATATAACATAATTTAATCAAACGTAATTTAATTATGCACTGGACCGTGCAATAAATCTCCACTCAACCAACTTTGAAAGGGAGGATCTAAATTCGAGGGTTCTCTGCCTTTTCGTAGAATCATTTTTCGCCGAAGAATGTTTCATTTCGCCGAAGAATGTTTCATTTTGCCGAAGTGTCATTTCGTAGAAAGCGTAAACTTATTTAGAAATTGTTATAAAACTAATCTAACCTAATTTAACCCGTAGGATGATATTTACAACAATTATGAAAATTGTATGACTTTAGAGGAAAGAAATTCGGCGAAGTGAAAATTCGATGAAATGAAACATTCGACGAATTTTTTTCTGCGAAAAGGCAGAACACCATTGTACACCACATGTAAAATAACATTACAAAGATATAAAATAGGGTAACAACAGGCGGTCTTACCACTAAAGAGCGATTTCTTCCAACAATCTTTAAGTAGCAGAAAAGTTTAAATCGACAGAGCGGAAAAATGAACCAATCAGGGGGGGGCGCCTTTGTGAATCCCAAAATAATTGCATTTCAATCCAAGGAACGGGAATGGAATGGTCCATTTTACACGTCTTCGTTCCGCTTTTGTGAACAGGCAGCCTTATGCATTTATGAAACATGTAATGTCTTATTTTTTTTAATGTGGGTACATCACAATTTGTATATTAAAGCATTGATACACAGTGCTTCATAAATTTATAAAATAACAGCGCCCTCTCTCGCTTGCTCGTTCACTGCTGTAAAGTGGTGCGGTAAGATGTGAATATTGACGTTGATGTCGCTAAGGTGTAAAGCCTTTCAAATAAACAATGCAAAGATCGACACGCAAAGCATAAGGAAAAATTCGATAGGTTGCTCGGGAGTTACCGGCAATCCAGAGTTACCGGGTTGGACAGCCTTATACAGAACCACTGACTACATCGTACACCGTACTTGGCTGTATTTTACCATGCAACCGTGCAACGCCCTCTGATTTATTCCCAATTAAAAGGAGCTCGCTAAAGTTCGGTTTCGGCGAAAACATTTGAGATAATCGGTGTTCGCCTCTCATGTGTCAGTAGCCATTTTCGAATGTTAAACATGCGTGTACCCATGAGTTATGACTATATCCCAACACAATTAAACCAAACTCCCAGGGGCTTAACCGATTGACATTGACATAGCTACTATTTGAACGATATAATAACCTTATTTAACGGGACATGTACTCCTAGTGTGGCCGATTTATTCATATATATATAGGTGATCAATCCAAATGGGACAGTATCGATTTAAATTTAATAGAAATTGCATTCAATTTTCCCTTATAAATCTCATACATAACCGAGAATTGAACCTGGTTAAAATTCTGTAAGTAATCGCATGTAGGTAATATTGTAACATGCTTTACAGCGGATTTGACCGGGTTATGTATGAAAGTATGTATGAGATTTATAAAAAAATATACGATGTTTTTATTAAATCTAAAATCGACGCCATGGTTCCTAAGAACAGATTTCCCTATCTCTTATAGTTTGTGACTTATCCCTACTGACCCATTCGGATTGATCCACTAGTATAATATAGGCTATTGCAGCTCGCTGCGTTTGAAAGAAAAATACAGCACATCGCTTGAGACGTATAGTTAAAGAACCATACGTAGTTAAAGAAAATCATAAATAATAAATGAAAATATTACCAAGAAATACAATTACTGAAAATAGGATACACATTGTTCAGGTTTGGCAAGCGTTCCCCAGAAAACGTTACTCCGTCTGATGAATTTCGTAGTTTTTCTAAAAGATTTTCTAAAGACTTCTATGAAAACCATAGAAGTCTTTAGAAAATCTTGACTTCAGGAAAAACCCTTAATAGCGCAATGCAGGATCTTCTTTTGCTTTGTACGGGCGCGCGGCGTCATGCCAGTTTGGCGCCATCTGTTGGTCATAATATATAATTTCTTTCTTCTCTCATCGCGCCGAAACGGCTGGATATTTTAACTAATTTTGGTACAGGGATAGCTGTACAGTGTACACCCACCCACAGATAGTTATAATTACTTTTTACCCTACTATGATAGAAAAGTTTTACGCTGACGATTTTGGTAACTTTTAATTACATCCCGAATAATTACAAAACGAGATTTAATCGCGTTCAATAAGTGTTTACCTCGACG
This sequence comes from Apotomis capreana, assembly GCA_947623375.1. NCBI lineage: Eukaryota > Metazoa > Arthropoda > Insecta > Lepidoptera > Tortricidae > Apotomis > Apotomis capreana. Next base: position 26,754,062 of record OX392500.1, read on the forward strand.
TTTAGAACGTGATGTTACTTTCATGGTCTCGAAGTGTTAAGTAAGTAAAATTATAATAATGTGTAAAAAAACGTGTTAGTTTAAATTTTAAATCAATATACGTATAATGTATCCCCAAAGATGCAATAAAAAAAATGATTAAATGATTAGTAGATTGTTCAACAAGGGACTAAAACAAGCCATAATGACACGAGATGTTTTAGCCACCCGAGCTAAGCGAGTTTCATTATGGTTGTTTAGTCTCGCGTTAAACACTCTACTTTTCACTTTGAATGCGAGGAAAATAAACGAATTTCAATATAAAATTACGATATTTATTATAACAAAGTTTCTTACAATTACGTAGTACAGCCGTTAATCTAACCTCAGAAAAAATTAAAGGGCAATTTGTACATTTCTTTACATTTAAATGTATGGTTTTCCCCTGTAAACTAAGCTGGGTCGGCGTGGTTTGTAATTGAGAAGTATGTTCAATATTTTCACTAGAAGTCGAAGTAAAAGTAGGAGAAAATGGAGAGTAGGTATAGTAGAGACGTAGACCTTTTCTCGAAAAGGTTGCCGATGGTCATTTCATTAGGCTCATTCTCAACCTGCGATGTTGATGGGCGTGGGTCAAATGTTGGTTGTCACTTGGTTGTGATTTTTGCTTTGAGGATATTTTAATTCCTTCAATATAGTATAGCCTTCGATAGATACTATGTTTATTTTGGATTGACTCCTCTATATAGCCTTCAGCTTTATTCTTCTTCATTGGAAGATGATGGTTACATATTTTGTCCGTAATTTATAAAGTGACACAGTTAATTGGTCTAATTGGTGATTACAATTCAAGCTTAATACAAGTAATGGACATCTACTCATTCCATTCAAATTTTGAAAAAAAAAAAATCCAAATTCTAATAGAAAAAAGAAATGTTCCGTGGTTTTTTCTTTTTTTTGTAAAGTGACGCTTTAAATGCTTGCATATTTAGCCAACAGATTCAAACTTGAAAACTATTTTATTTAAGACTAATATGGACTTATGGACCATGCATGATAAAATTACATTCGTATTCGCAATAATTAATCGTGTTTCATTAAATAAAATCTTGAATTTTTGAGCGGTTGTAATTTTGAGGTTATTTTCACGCACCAAAAAGTTTGTATACCTATCACTGAAAATGGCTATAAACCTCCATTCACAAACGTCGTGATTGGCTGTTTAGGGGTTATTCAAAGTAAATTAAAACAATTTTACTTTTTTTGAGCAGTTGTAATTTTGAGGTTATTTTCACGCACCAAAAAGTTTGTATACCTATCACTGAAAATGGCTATAAACCTCCATTCACAAACGTCGTGATTGGCTGTTTAGGGGTTTTTCAAAGTAAATTAAAACAATTTTACTTTTTTGAGCAGTTGTAATTTTGAGGTTATTTTCACGCACCAAAAAGTTTGTATACCTATCACTGAAAATGGCTATAAACCTCCATTCACAAACGTCGTGATTGGCTGTTTAGGGGTTTTTCAAAGTAAATTAAAACAATTTTACTTTAGTCCCTAGAGATTAATAAGGAGCTTTAGTCCCGATATGCAGAGACTAAAGTAACATTTTAAGAGCATGAGAAGTGAAAAATAACTTAAATATTATAACAAAATATATAAAAATAAACGAATAATATATAAACAATATAAATAGACTTTAAAAATTAAAACTCTTAATTACGAGGAATATGAAGAGGAAGCTTATTCTAGCAATTTTTATATTCTCCGGAGATTACTGCTAAGTAAATCCAATGAATTCAAATATGTTACACCTAATTCATTCCTGTTTTAATCCAAAAAAAAAAACAACAGCAAGAAATATGCATATAAAAAACCTCACAATATGCAACGAAAAATCTACAAAACTGCCATCAAAAGTGAAAAGGGTGTAACCCCTAAACGTCTGAAAACCAAAAAGACAGTCTGACACCAAAGCTCATCGTAAACTCGAAAAATAGGCAAAAAGCATACAGGCACTTTTGCCCAAAGCAAAACCGGTCGTAACTAACTTCACTCGCATTTGATTCAACGAAGGTCAACTGTCCCACTGTCTGTGGACTAGCTCAGATGCGCCGAGACCGCCGCAGTGTACGCGCGCTCGCTCAGACCAAGCGAAAACTTTTACGTCACCAAAAAACTATAAAAACAACAGATAAAACTCACAGAAACATCACTCAAAGCGACTTTAAACGCGATCCTGAGTTCAACTAGTGCCAATAGTGTTCAGATTTCAGTTTAAATTGCTAAAGTTCAAGTAGAAAGTTGGCATTGCATTGACAATCTCACAAACACAGACTGCATGTGTAATACGCTCTTAGTTTTGTGCACAGTGCTTATGTGGGGTTTTTGAACTGTATCCGGAATTTTGAAGCTGCTTGGTAAGTTTTTAAGGCATTTTGCATAACTGTTTTAGTTAAAAACGATTCTGTACACTGAAAGTAACAGTTATTTCATAACAGAACGTACAACAGGTGGCCTTACGGCTAAAGAATATCTTCCAGATAGGTAGCACGAATAATTACAGGATGCACAGAGTAATTACACAGAAAATATAATACACTTTAATTCTTTATTCTAGCCAAAAAAACCTATTACTTCTACTTCAATGTTTATAATTGGAAATCTTTGAACCGATAGTAAAATAAATTGGCTTATATTTTGAAGTAAGTAGTTAATTTTTATTCTTCCATAAAAATGAAAATAAGCGACTTACTAATGTTTATATCTAGGTATAATGTCCACAGCGTGGAATCATGTGTTGCCTGTTACCCATCTTACAACCATACCGATGCGATCCTGCAGCGATATCGCAAAAATAAAACTAATTATCATATTACAAAGTAATCATAATATTCAGTACGTTATAATGGGATCGTATGCCCATAGACAAGACGATCTTTTTTATTTCCAACACACCATAGCAACAGCCAGGCTTTCTGATACTTAAAAAGTTTTGCTCTTTTACTGAAATACCTATCTCGATAGTCAGCCTTGGGGATTTTATGACCTAGGTACGAGCCTGGCTTCGCTCACTTTCAAGTTGGTAGTCCGTCATTTAATCTGAAACCAGTCTTACTGGGTTGGTATAAATCTACATAAGTCTCAATTTTTTTTCAGGTACTGGTTTTAAAGTGTACTTAGCCTACGTATGTTGCAGCAAATATAATACACAATAATACGAACTTACTATTACATTTAAATTGAAATAAATAATTTAATGTCTATACTCTATAGAGAAAATATGCATACTTATTTTGAATTAGCAGCATTATTAAAATTGATTCGCAAAAAATTAGCCCTTTAGTTTAGTTTTGACAGCATACAAATATTTTGCTGGCCATAAATAAAACTTGGACTACAACTCTTATTTTGGAAATAATTGACTAACGGTCAACAGTTTTACCAATATCATCCTGCTTTTGCTGTTGTTTGTCTTCCTAATAAATAGTCGAGCTACAAAATAATTATTTGGTCAGCAAGATTTCACGACTGGTCCGCACATCAAAAAATCAAAAAATAAGTTTTGATTGAAAAAAAATAACATTTTCAGCAACATGAAATCAATATACTTAAAATATGTTTTTTTTTATTAATACATTGTGCTAAACTACGCATTTTAATCATATCAAACTTTTTCATTAATCAATATTTAGGGACATAAAGAGGGGTACAGAAGTAAGTAATACAAAGACTCAAGGATAAGTTAGGTTCGTACCACTCAGAAATAAGTGTAAATGTTTGATAATATTTAATATCCCTGAGTCTTTGTAATTTACTAACTTTTAAACCCATCTACCTTAATTTGCTTTTTTGATGGACAAAATTAAATATTTTGCTTACCCACTGATTGTATAAATTTTATTCGTGGGTCCCTCAATGAAGCTTAAATATTTATTTTGCCGACCAAAATAATTTAGAGCAGTTTAGAATGACATTAATTGCTAATTCATTTAGAAATACTTGCTAACCAACTAGCCATTTTGGCTGACCAAATATATATTTCTATACATCAAAATAAGGATATTTTGCTGATTGATTAAATGTTATCCATAGTACAAATAAAATTATGTTAGTAATGGAATTATATAGGGCTGCTCTTTTTTGTTAGACTGTTACGGAACCCTCCATGCACGAGCTTACATAGTTCAATACACCTTACCATTAGCAGACGGGGAAAAGGGGTAGATAATATTACAAACCTTCCTTCTGGCGTGGTTGGGTTTGGAGTAGTAGGATGAAGTGCTTATCTTTTTTTTGATAAGATTAGGAATTCATATAAAAAAAAACACATTTAAAATCTTAAGTTTTACAATAACGATCTGTAGTTTGACTTTCAAAATTGAAACTCTATATGTGAAGAATCATAGGCACATAATAGTGCATTATATTACTTTTGTTAGTCAATTAAGTAATTATTATGTAATAAACGAACCGACTTCAAAAAAACTGTATATTTAAAAATAACCCGATCCAACCACTCAATTATTACTATGAAAACAGATGCCGAGCAAGTTTACGTGAGGTTTGCCACCGACTTCAAAAGGTGATTCAAATGTAATCTGTACATGATCAAGTTACTTTTGGCTTTTCCGTTTTTTTAAGTCGGTTCTTTTTTTGTTAAAATTATTATTTTTTGCTTTTTAGTGATTCAAATGTATACACTTATTCACAAAAAATACCGACTTCAATGAGCGAAATGGAACATGGAACATAAAATAACACATATGATTTTCTCACGGATGTCTTTGTCAGAACTGGACCAAATTGTGAACATGTATGTTATACCTTTCATTAATGACTTTCATTAAGCGCCTGCTGATAAATTATAAATTGCATAATAAAAATGCTTGTCACTGAATGATACATAAACGCAACATTACACCATAATCTCCACTTGACATAAAATCCACATAGATAATTAAAAAAAAACTGTTTACACAGATGCACTTCAATTCATTGATTTAAACTTACACGATTTTAACACATAACAATAAAAAATAATAACCAAACGGGACTGAATCGCGTTAAAAAAATGTGTATTTAGTTACCTCGACGTTTCGAACGACATGTTACGTTTGAGGTCTCGAAATGAGTCTCTTCGAGCTTTGTTACAATAATGCACTTCAATTATTTATGTGGGAAGTTTATTCAACTCATGGAAATAGCGATAGCATCTTGGATAGCAATGATTTATAATGACGATAAGAATCTTAGCATATTGAGCTAATTTCAACTACAGTTATATTTTGTGCTACTGCGGGCGAAGAGCGTGAAATGAAATTGCATGAACACGCAAGCTTATTGATCTTAATTAGCATTGAATTATAATTTTATTATTTTTGTAAGAAACGGAAAAAAATACTTAGGCCCCTAAGCCCTTTTTGTTCGGGAGAAGAAAGATACAGACAATGTATGTGTATATTGTATTCTAACAACCTTCATTTTTCTTAGATACTATGTCAATAAAAGGCAGACCACTTAGGCGATGGGTTGACGAAATTAAGGCAGTGGCGGGCGGTACTTGGACATCACTAGCCAGAGAAAGAGAAAAGTGGAGTCAGTTGGAGGAGGCCTTTGCTTTAAACAAAGCACACAAATATTAGAACCAATGAAACAACTAAAGAACCTAACCAATTGTGAAATATCTGTCAGAAGGCTTATAGTAAACTAACTGTGCCCCGCGGTGTTACCCCGCTCATCCCACGGGAACACTATATTTATTCGGGATGAAAAGTATCCTATGTCCTTCCCCGGGACTGAAACTATCTATATACCAAATTTCATCTAAATCCGTTCAGCGGTTTAAGCGTGAAGAGGTAACAGACAGACAGACAGACAGACAGACACACTTTCGCATTTATAATATTAGTATGGATGGATGGATAATAATATAATAATAATGTCAATGAAAACGTTTTTACTTTATATTATATTGAAAAATTTGATTTACTAAATAATTCCAAATCATTTGTTGTTCAGTCGTGCATTGTTTTAAGATGTTTTTGTTAATTTAGTTATTTGCATTACTGGTTATGTATATGCATTATGTTTAAGAATGTTTATTTAAAAACATTCAACACACAAGAATAAAACATCATAAGTCATAAGATAATAGCAACATTGATGCAACAAACGAATACCTAACTGTAGATTCTTTACTGAGAGATGTATACCGGGTGATCAATCCAAATGGGTCAGTAGGAAGAAAATGAAAACTAGGTATAAGAGATAGGGAAATATGTTCTAAGGAATCATGGCGTCGATTTTAGATTTAATAGAAACTGCATTCTATTTTTTTTTCCAGAAATCTCATGACATATCCGGGAATTAAACAAGCATGTCTTATTGTAACATTCTTTACATCGGTTTTGACCAGGTTATGTATGAAATGATGTATGAGATTTATAAAAAAATAATAATGCAGTTTTTCTTAAATCTAAAATCGACGCCAAGGTTCTAAGAACTGATTTCCCTATCTCTTATAGTTCATGACTTCTCCCTACTGAACCATTTGAATTTATCACGCGATGTAGTCTGAACTCATTAGAGTTAGACTATAGTTTTCGAAATCGAAATGGTATTGGAGCGTCAACATTTAAAAATATATTATTATCTTATAACTATGTGTACACGAAAAAAAAAGAAAAAAACTTCTATAAATGTAGAATCTCCATGGTCAAAACACTACATCTTCAAACTTATCCCCAACATCAAGTTGTAAAGGTTCAAAGTGTTTCCAGGCGTCAAACATAAATATGTCAAAGAAGACACTATAAAAACATACCGGAAATGCTATATTAGCTGCTCTATTTATTTAAGTAAAGCTATAACAATATTGACATAACCAATCTGAGGGCAGTTAATTGGTAATCAATTTTTAAACCTGCCTTTACATAATCAATTATTAAGATTGGCATTGGCCCAGGTATACCAGAAATAATTAAATTAATTTTGGTAATTAAAACATGAAGCAACTTGACACTAACTTCACGGTAGCTGTTTGAAAATACAACTTTTGTTTGGTTTTGGAATTCTCGCTTATCAATCATTCTCACTTCACCTTCTAGGAGCACCTGTGTTGGACAAATCTTTCCAGATCCATATGTTTTTCATTTGATATAGTGTCGTCTCGCACAAAGCGATTTGAACACCTGAACACTACAACATGATCTCTAATATTCAAATTAGACAATATCCAGGTAAGCAAAACCACATCTTGCTACACCATCGACTTCATCATCCCTCTCCAACAGGGGAGGCGTTTCTTCCATGAACTAAGCAAATCTTGGGAAACGTGTTCGGCGTAGGTAATTGTAGATAACCTTGACTTGAATTCTGGGAAATGATTAAATAATTTGACACCCCATTATCAACGCGTTACTAAATCTAAACCAATAGGGCAAGGTTTTTGTCAATATAAAGATTACGATGTACCTACTCGAACGTTGCACGATAGGTATCACACGGATTTAGCGTCCATTTTATCTAACTTTCTTTGAATATGATACACAATGTTATCGATTCCGTATCGTGAATATGAAAGTAATGTAAATTCATATCCTAGAATATTGTAATCGTTAATTATTAGGTTAGGGCTAAATCGATTGCGTATTTTTTGTGTATAGAGTCACAATTAAAAATTATGGAAAACACAAGTACGTAAAAAGAAACGAGTCATACCTAATTTTGATATGCTAAAACATTTTTGAAAACGGAACATAAACGACGAACCCATCTATGATCTGTCAACATCAAATATATTAGGGAGGTCCATGCACCATGGGCTCCCCTCATAATCATCATCATTAGTATGTGTGAGTCCACTGCTGGACATAAACCCTCCGAGTTTACGCCACTGAACCTAGTTAGAGTCTATGTGTCCCAAACGATGTTTTCTGATTCGCGGTTTCGCGGTTCGGTCGTCAATATGGTCGGCTCACTGCCACTTCAGCTTACTAATTTGATGGGGTACATTCAATGTCGACGACGGTTTAGTTCTCTGTTGGATCACCTCATTACAGATTCGACACTATAAAGAAACGCCCAACATAGATATCTACATAATTCGCTCGCTGAGCGACTTTGACTCTTTGAACCAGACCTCCCGTAAGTGTCCGTATGTCATTATCGGCTTTCAGGCTTCGATTCGACGACAAGAGGGATATTGCTATTCATCTTTATACCTATAGCAGGGGTTTTGAAAGTGTTCGAAGTACCCGGGCGCGCTTCAAGATTTACAAAGAACGCACTTAATACCTTGTTGCCGATGTTGATCTTAAAATCAAATATGACTGTGATCACGACTTTAATAATAAAATCAAAATTTAGTAAACTCAAATTTACATTAAAAAACAAGGAAGTTAAAGCAGAATATTGACATGCTGTGTAACCAATGACCATAACTGATAGACGCATTAAATAAATATTTTACCTGCAGTTATTTGCTTAAGTGTTTCTATACTTGAAATAAGTTTCGGTCAAGGCTAGGCGTGTGATGAGTCGGTGATTGCGTCACTGCAATGACGGTATTTTCAACTGCGGTTGGGCATTGAATAATTTGATCCTAGATCCTGTTCCGGTCGATTATAAATTAAAATTGATATGTGATCATTATCTTTCTCCGTGCATCGTATTCCTGATTGCTGAGGGTCGTGAGAGCCAGCATGGATCAGCTCCCTCCGAATGATTTTGCGCCACCCTCAGCGTGTCATGGAAGTTGGGAGTCGAGTGTATGTAATAAAATAGGAGTTGCTGTAAAAACGCTCGAAGATAACTTTTGCTCTTTGTCACACGACAAATACTTATTGCCTGTCTTTTTCATCTCAATACCAAGAAGCAAGACGACGAGCGAAGTCCAAGTGAGTTGCGCTAGGCCAACTGGCCATAGACAAATCTTTTATCCCGAGTAACGGTTTTACGAGAAGTAGGTTACGTACAAGTGTGGTGCATAAAAAAAAATTGATATCAAACAGTGCGAAACGTAATAAGTGAGGTAAATAATGTTCTCTTATCGGCGATAAGTTATTTGAGGTTATCAGCTGACACAGTTCCAGGTAATTCGGTCTAATAGGTTCCAGATACTTAGTATCTGTCGATGATAATACAGTCAATAGAATAGTTCTATTTGTACCTACGACTACATGTATCTTACGGAGAGAATTCTGATATCTTCTCTGCTACTACAACTATTTTATTGCTGGCAATCGAAAGTTAGGATTGCAAGCGTAATTTTCTAATCGAATTCTAAAACAGGACGTTCCTACAGAATTCTGTAATTTATAAACCAACTTTTATTTCCTATTTTAAAGTTTTAAGCTCTTGCAGTTCTATTCATATCAGAATTGAGATTTTGCACACGTAGGTGGTAGAAATTTTGCAATTTTTCATAAATATAAACTCACTACAGAGTTGTTCTACAAAACCTTCACAATTGAAGCTATAAGCAGTCACCGAAGAAAACGTTCTACTTATCGTGTGCATAATCTCTCTCATATCACTGTTACAGAATCGGTAAATAGGTAAAAGGCGCGTGAAATAGAGCGTAGAACCGATCGATTGATGTTTTTTTTTAACCTATTTGATACAAAGGGAGTAACGGTGTTTACGCTATTAAGTCAAAACTTTGAATGGGTTTTGACACGCTTCTGCTAACTGAATAACCATATCCTGTTTTAGTGAAGATACAATAGATTGGCGTTTACGGTAGCGTACAGGCAATAGAAAGTAACTAGTCATGTTTGGTATCAACTGCTCTGGCATATTCAAATTGTCGCACTACAAATTATTTACTTTGAATAAATACTTGTACGATTCCTCACTTCTGACGTTGACTGTACTTAGCAAAATATAACCACCAGAAGACCCAAAGTATCAACATGACCATGAAGAAATAAAATCAAAATCTTAAATTTAGTGCTTAGATTCCAACAGTTTAAAAACTCCGAGTAAAAATCTGAGTGGTAGGAAGAAATCCTCTAAGGATACTTCCAGGCCGGTCAAAACCAAAACAATGTCCGTCTTTACAGGTAAATAAATACGTGTATGCTTATAAGACAGGTCCGGATGAAACCATACAGAGATTTCTAGGCATTTCATCTATTAGGGCCACTCTGCCTTTCGGTAAGGTAGGTCTCTCTTTACTGAAGCCCACGTACTGCCTGGCATAGATATGGATGCGGCCTAGCACAGATCTTTATTGCAATCAAAATATGCGATGCATCCCGAGTCCCAAACACGATCGCGATCAATTCCCCCGGGACAGCGTAATTGGCCCTAATGCCCGACCGAGTGCCGGTGGTACCACCGCCATTACACAACGTTTAACTTTGTGGCATTTTAAATATGCGGCTTTAGCACGAGCTGTGCGGACTGTGGAATATTTTGTGGAGTATCAGAGGACATACAGATTTGGCGAGTGATAGGGCAGTTAAATAGGCAATTTGGACTAGCGATGAGAAGTTAAGGCAAGAGAACACGGTTATATTACTAAAAACACTAAAATGAAAATACTAAATAGTGGCACATCACTTCCGCTTGATTAGGGGGCCAAAAATCTTCGTATCTTAGACAGCACATTCTGCAGCCTAATATTGCAGCTGTTATGCCACAGCGGATGAATTAAACAGAGATTTCATAGAGTCCTTTTCTTGACGAATATTTAGGTATATAGTGCATCTATAAGTATGATAAAAGGTCGAATAGGTATGCGAAATATTTACAGTTTAGATGGCGTCACAGTGTTGCCGGAAAATATTTGATTGACTATAAGGTGGACCGACGACGTAAGGGTCATGGAAAACTGCTGAAGCCAGCCTAACATCGGCCATAGAGCGGAGTTCCTTGGGTGAAATCTTTTTCCTCTTCCGATTTTGAATTCTTTAGGAATTATAAAAATATATTGATCTTCTCTTTGCTTATAACAAACAAAAATAAAAACTTTTTTTTTTTAAGGGATAGCAAGAAAACAATGTTCCTATAATTTTCACAAAATTTTTGCACATTTTAGGTAGCGGACATGGAATCGACAAAAATACTGCTACAATTTTTTACATCCAACTAGATACCATTATAAGATTCACAAATTGTATAGAATATCAGTTTTCTATGCAGCGGGGTCAGTATCAGGAGAAAACTTTAATTTTTAATCGAATATGGCAAAGAAAATAAAACACACGGACGGGCTAGGGCTACCTTCTTCTAATAGACGCCTACTCAATATTCCGACTCAGAATAACCAAAAACGTCTCGAAATTGTAAAATCACGTAAACCAACTACTTTTCTAAAACCGACTACATACCAGCCCTAAGCCTCACGAAGCAGGAAGAAGTTTGTGCATTTTTAATGCAGCCACGCGGGGTAGTCCCATAAATCTGGGTTCAAGGAACGCCAGGTATCTGGCATTCTTGAGTAATCGTCTTGCATTATAAATGTGCTCACAATGGCGTATTAGCTTTTGCGTAATGCGATGAAGGGTATGTTAAATAGATAATTGGAATCGAAACGGACAAATGAAAACGACTATAAGACTGCTAGTCCACTGAAGCGGATTGGAGATAATGAACCAATTGGGATAAATACATAAATAAATAATAAATATCAGACAACCTCACACAAATCGATCTAGTCCCAAATTAAGCTCAAGAAGGCTTGTGTTATGGGTACTAGACATACTATAGACGATATACATACTTATATAGATAAATATATGTATACTTAAATACACCATGACCCAAGCACAAATATTTGAGTTCATCACACAAATATTTGCCCTGGCCAGGATTCGAACCCGGGACCGCCGCTCAATAGGCAGGTGCTTGCAAACTAAGCCAACCGCGTCGTCAATAGGGATGACGACTGATGTTAATTTCTACAGCATACTGTAGTTATATTGTGAATAAAATTAGCATAATATATGGTACAAAATTTTAGGATATATATTTTTTTAATCCAAAAGAAATTTTGTAAATATTTTCAGAAGCCTCATAATTTAATGAAACAATAATTATATGAACCATGAACTTATTCGCACTTTTTCACGGTGAAAAAGGAAAATTACCTATTGTCTCCATACAAATATAGGTACATATCATACTATAATGACGTCACTATAGGTGACCATTTGTAAGGAGCGTTTTAGCGCACCGTAGGAATGTTGAACTGTGACGGTCATTTCTGACTTTTAGAGCAGTCTAAGTGTAGTTAGTCCCTTTTAAACATTTGATCCCAATAAAAATATAATGGATTGACATCCTTAAAAAAAATCGTAGAAGCGAAGCGTATTTAAATTTGAGTAATGGGATTAGTCCAGTTTACCCGTCTCCGTTCCGATTCAGTGGACCAGCAGCTTAAACAAGACTAGGTTTGCTCCCAGTTCGCTTGGGATGTTCGTAGACACACAGGTAGAGAAGAGATGTGCTATTTCTGAAAACTTCCGGGAGTTTTCCCCCTATACAAAATAAGGAAAGTTTCCGGACACACAGGACGATGATCATTCGACTATAATTATCTTTATATGTGTCAGTGCATCTGGAAAGGTACCTTGTTTCAGGTATTGAGTTATGCATAGTTCCAAAAAGAAGATTAAATTTGCTATCAATACAAAAAAGAATAATGACTGTAGGTGGAACCACTATTTTTATATAATTTTTTGAATTTTCGACTCCCGAAATGCACAAGTTGAGAAAATTGCATTTAAAGTTTATAGTGGCAAAAAACACACTTCTACTTCGAAGTTACATAGTGAAGGGTATAATCATAATCTTTGAATGTCAAAGAATTATAATAAAGGTGAATTGTCTAAAAATAAATGTTAATTATTCTGATTTCTTAGGTTGAACATGCCAGGGTGGAAGAAATACGAAAGTGTTAATTATACCCAATTCATAAAATAACGAGATTAAAACTGTTAGTTTCTCATCATAGTTACATATTCTATGGCATTTTGGGACAATTGAATGAAAGAAAACTCCATAATCATGAAGAAATTTAATAATTACCGCATTTTTAACAGTTACAAAAAAGGTCACTTATAATATTAAAAACCAACAAAATAATTTGTATATTCATGCTATATCACAAGATCAAATGGTATTTAGCGTGGTGTACCACAGTGGTATAATAGAAATGGTGTTAAAATAGTTTTTTTTTTTACAATAAAGTTTAGTGACTCGGTCGAAACTTTTGTATGGAAACGTAACTAGGCTAGGGTACCTTGTCACGACATTTACTAAACTTTAGTAACTTAAACTCGAAGATCACTATTTTAGTACCTATAATGCTAGAAATATCTGTAACAAAATGTTATTTAGGATAATTATAGCGGAAATCAATGTATTCTTATTTATAAAAACTTCTGTTTTAGTCGTGTAAGACATCAAGTTTAGCATTTTACTAAACTGGGTACCTTGTCACGCTAAGTCATTATCTTACATAAATGGAGTAACTTGAAAAAATAACTCAATTGTGTACATAACTCCTCTGATCTAAGTAATGGCAAACGTTTTAAACTAAAATAAATAGTTATTTTATACAAGAGCCATGTAAGTTGAATGTTTTCTTATAAAAAACATTAAGTATTTTTTTGTTCAAAAAATTATTTTGCTATAGATGGATCCTATAGGTACCTTATCTTAGAAAGAGGTAGTTGACTACCCGCGATGGAAATATTAACAAAATTATTCAAAATTTAAAGGCTTTTAAGACATGGCGTGACAAGGTACCCTGACTACTAAACTTTATAGTCGGAGAAATATACTAAAAAAACGTAATTTTACTGATATTCTTGTACACACGTGTTCCTTAGAAAGTAAATAACCCAATTATAACGCTAACCCATTTTGGCACTTTTTCACCAGCTTCCACAAAAACTCATGTAACTCGGTAACTAGATGTCGTGACTAGGGTACCTTTCCAGATGCACTGACACATATTTCTTTGTCTTATTAACAAAGTGGTAAAATTTTTTTTTGGTAAGCTTACTGATGGTCTCAGTATATTCTTTTACAAAACTAGCATTATTGTGGTATTTCCCGGGGTCTGAAAATGCGAGCAGAAATTCATTGAAGGGCTAGAGTGTCGTCACTGGTTGTCATATGTTATTTCGATCGATTTTGTTCGTATTTTACGGACCCCGGTTATTGCTGACTCTACAAGACCTACAAACCACCTACAAACATTTTGACTAATTCAGTTTGACGTACTTGCGATTTTAATCTTCATTGTTGTTGTCCAACGAGACTTTCTATAGAATTGCCAGATTGAATTGGTTCCTTATTGGCTATAAATTACAAGCTAGTTTCCTTTAACATTTGACGTGTTAATAACGGTGTTTCTGTACGACTGTCGATATTGAATAGTATTGAGGTAAATGTCCCAGTACTTGATATTGTCCCAATAGTTGGCACTTATTCTTATTCAATCTTAATTCATAGCAATAAAGGTGACAGACAGCCAATTATTGGAATTAAGACAAACATTGGAATGCTTACAATTATTATATAAATAATAATAAATATTGGTCAACCTCACACAAATCGATCTAGTCCCAAATTCGGCTCAAGAAGGCTTGTGTTATGGGTACTAGACGACGATATTTATTTAATAATTATTATATTATAACTAGCTTTTTCCAGCGGCTTCGCCCGCACACAGGTGTGAATAATACCTAAAACTCAAAAATTTACAGGTAGCAACTATATATTTTACGTCAAAATTGAAATTTATATTTATTTGATACCCACTTTAAAATATGCCCATACAAACTTAAAACTCCTGTATAGCCCTTTTATGACTGAATATCTTTTAAAATTATGGCCTATAGCTAAGTACTGAAAAGCTTTATAGAAAACTATTGCGTAGTTTTTGCGTTTTAAGTGCAACGTGCAACGCACTTCTCACAAACTTTTACGTTTATAATATAATATCAGATTTGAGTTCGCATACTCGTCGACCACTGGAAAATTTATCTGATATTCTCTGCAGGGCTAGCATATCTTACCGCGACTTCGCTTGTCGCGCGACTCAGCATCATCTGTCATGCTCGTACAGTATTGAAAGGAAAGTGACACGTGCTGTCGCGCGACAAAGAGTCGCATGTCACAGTTATTCTACAGGTGCAGTGCAGCACCTCTAGCATAACTGTCATACGCGACTGTATCTCGCGCGAGATAATTACCCGCCTCTTTCTGTGCAGTAATGTAAGAGAGTGAAGGGTAGCGCTATCTCGCGCGACAAGAGCCGCGAAGCATAGTTGTGCTAGATGGGCAGGATTTCTCTCTCAGTTTCTCTTAATTACCTATAGATCGAGCTCGGACTCCTTTGATTGCCAAGACGGCGAACACGGACGTCTGTGCAAAAAAATACAGTCAGCAAGAAATGTCTAATAATGTAATTCTGGTCATAAAAACTTTCAACTTCAAAATTCGCAACAATGTCAGTAGACAATGATAAAATTCCAGTCTGCGTTTCTGTGCATTTCGCAGAAACCGCCTTGAATGTTTTTGCCCGAATGAATATAACGCATTTTGATTTTTTTTCGTTTCGCGTTTTAGAGTAATGTAGATATTTATTATTAACAGTAAAAGCACTAAGTAATGGATGGCAATATATTTTTGTATTGAACAATTATCGAGCATAATATAAAGAATTCGTGACGCTTTGCTGCCGTTACGCGGCAATCTATCAGTCAGTGTGCCGGGTTGCCAGCACCAAGCGGATGGCACAATGTTAAGAGAATTTATTCGTGTTTATAATATAAAGAATTAATTGACAAAGTTTAAAATAAATCCTTAATTTTTGCAACTAAATTGTAAACAAAGATGACCGATTTATTTCGACTTTCCGCCTGCAACGGAAAGTTTTGGTGATGAGTCACTTTGTTTACTAGTCGGCGCGTTGTTGCCTCAGACTATTTTTATATTATTTATAGAGTTTATTTACTCTTCAATTTGGGGGCTCTCTTACAAATAAATAACTAATTTATGGAAATATAGGGTACATGTCATAGCCGCTTTTTAGGGCACTTATTGTTTCTTAAGCTAAGAATATTTAATAAAATATTTGTATTTATTTATCTTAAGCAATGTTTTGTTTCTTTTATTTATTCAGCAACTTAAAAAAAACAGTTTTGAGAATTACATTATTTCAAACAAATGAAATAGTATTTTCAATGTACGTCGTCCAACGTTGACATTCCCTGAGCATTGACATATCTGTCACTCTACTAATACCTGTCACATATTTCGAAATATATTGCTTTTTGTCTAAACATTATTTTACAAATTATCATTTAATACACGTTATTTTCAGAAGTTGCTTAACAAATGTTGTTTAGTTTGAAGGGTACAATCTACTATGTTTTAATTTATTGCTCCAATTACAGCCAACACCCGGGTTTTGGTTTCATAAATAAATAGTGTCAGTATTATTTCAATTAATTTGACGACGCTACTTTCCTTGTAATGAGAACGTACGGATAGAAAGTAAAATTGATGTCACAGTAGATGGTGACACTTCGTTTATTCTCTATTATATTCAGCGGCACAACGTCGTAAGTGAATATACAACAATTTAACTTATCATTGTAAAGTGGGCCAACTTACAACCTTTTATATCTGCTCTAATGGTGCTCATTTAGGATGTATCGTGAGCGTAACTGTATTTTGGAGGTTATTGTGTATCGGTAACAGTCTCGCAGTTCGAATACCTATTAATTGTGTATGCATTTAGGTATGTGTGTAATTTTTTACATCGTAGAATGGGGGGTTATTTTGATCGAAGGGGTAAAATTGGTTATAGAGTTTTAAACTTTCTCCATCATTTAAAAAAAATACCTTTACCGATGTTAACTTCCTGAATTTTCAGTTTACACAATGTTTATACATTACTTAGGTATTAATGCGAGTTAATACGAGTATATTTACTGCTAAACGCAAGTAGGAATTGTACGAATCACTAATCAGCGATCAAATGTATCTGGCCATTACACATCACACAAATATCATAAAAGCGAAAGTTGGTGAGTGTGTTTATGTATGTTTACGTTTGTGACTTCTTCGCGCTCAAACGGCTCCACCAATTTAGATTTTTGAATTATGCAGGAAGCTGACACCCTGGATTAATTCATAGGCCACTTTTTATCCCGAAAAATGTATTGTTCCCGTGGGATGAATGAGAAACATCGGTCACTGCGCGGCGCGGCTAATAGTACATAAACTTCAATAAATAAGAGATTATTATAAGTTTTTTTTTTTCTAGTGTTTGATTTTTGTATCGATTCTGTTACATAGACGTAAACCATCGTTATAACCGTCTCGCCACGGTCATGGCAGTTTCGAACTCAAAATGAAATGCATATATTACTAAAGTTAATCTTACAACAATGCTATGAATGGACTTACACCGTTTACCCGACTACGAAGCGTGAACGAGGTTAATGTTGAGTGACATTTCAACTTAAATCTAATTGTTCGATAGAAAGTATGATAGTATTGTTAATTGGATCAAAATATTTAGATACTGGTAAACATTTAGTTAGATTGAACGATAGATTATTTTGACATTTTAGATGAGAGATAACTATGACAGAATATAATCTTATCTAATTTATATAATAAGAAAAGTAGGTCTGCCGTCTATATAATGAGAAAGTTAAGTTTGAAAGGTAGATGTTCGGTTTACCATAACAGTAGTTTATACAGGGTGATTGAGGAGTCATGTGCAGGAGTTATGGGGGTCATGGGGTGGATTATACAGTTATTTTCAGTAGGGTTCAAAAGACAGCCGTTCCATACATATCGGATAGATAACGATCAATTAGCTAGCAATTAACTATTTAAAAAAAACATGGTTTCGTGACTATTTCCTTACTGAATGTTGCTCAGTGTGGCCCTCCCGATCACCCTATAACTCCTGCTCATGACTCCTGAATCACCCTGTATAGCTCGAAGCGATACTTACAAAAGGTCATATTCTTCATTGTCAGACACTAAATATTTCCCATTTTACAAAATGAAGCGTGATATTAAATATAATAAATACCGCAATAATAAATAATACACAATCTATTTTTATTATAGCAATATCGTCTGCTGGCGTAAACCAAATGTTTATATTGAAGATCTTTACGGTAGATGGCGCTAAAATAAAGGCCAATTTAGGGTTCAATTTTCATCCGTTTCCCGATTAGATGCGTTTATTGTTTTACTCCGATATTTTGCGGTGACTTCACTATTCAAAATTTGTTTTGCTGCAAAACGATTAGAACGAAAGAAAGTCGAAAAATTCAATAACTTTTCACAGGTATTGAACCAATCTAATTATTCATTGGGGTACGAACCTTATTCCCAGAAATAGTCTCTGAATTTACTTACATAGATCGTAAAAAATGAGTACATCCCGCTTTGCTTTTTTCTCTAATAACAACAGATAAGGGTACTGAAACGCTCTCGAATAGGCAAGCGGGCGTGAATCGAGTTCTGTAAACGCCTAGCCATTGTTAAATGTTCTACCACTGCGTCAGTTGAATGTTCATCAGTTATTAAAGTTATTTTTTTAGTCTTCAAAACGGGACTTGATCGCGTTCAAGACCTGATCAACCTCAATTACTATGCTATCAAATAACTATATGAGTCAATCTTAATATATATAAGCTATATTGGACGTATACTGCTATACTTATAATATGTTCTTACTTACGTACTTACCTCGACGTTTCGAACGGGATGTTGCGTTCATACTTTGTAGTCTCAAAGGGACTATGAATAATGCGTGAATAACGTGTAAGTTTAAAACAATATATGACAAAATTACTGTCGATTTAATTTTTTTGCGATTTCTTCTCAACAGTTGTTCCTTTTGGGAAAAGTCTCTATAAACTCAGACTTGTAAAAGTACCCACGTAGCATACTTACAGAATTAAGTTAATAATTTCATTTTACAGGCACTGACTTTTGAAGCGTGAATTGGACCTATTATTGCTTCATTCAACACTATTTGACCAAATTATACATCGGTAGATACATTTATTTAACTTAAAACATTAATATCAATAAAAAAAACATAATAGTTACCTACCGTAGGTGTAACAAATCACGACATGGTCAGAAAAAAACTGATTTACTGTATTTATATCATTGCGTAGCGCGTTATTTTTAAGTAGCTATATTGGCAATTTGTTATAAACTACTCTATTCCATACACGTTTGATATATAAATGACGGGAATTGGAAATGAATATTGAATAAGGGATCCGTAAAACGGACAGTTGGCAAATCGTGGCCCTCAAGTGTAAGCACAATATGTCTCAATCGTGTGTAGAGAGACCCCACACTAACCCTAGTGTGGGGTCTCTTTTCCTAGGCTGCGTCTTACCAGCGCCCGCTCAGGGTAGACGCAACGTTTTTGCAGCGTCGGTGCAACGTCGGTACATATCTGTGCCGTGACGGCGTCTATTGAGCGTCAGTCTCAACAGCGCCCTCACAGAGACAACGCAACGTTTCAAGAACGTCAACGTTTTGCCAGCGTCTGGCACAGTTGCGTTGACGTTGCGTCGCCGCTGCGCTTCCGCTGACAGGTCTGAAGCCTAAAGAACTCTAGTGTGTAGTGTATCTTACGTTTCATATATAAAAAAATGTTAACCGTTTTTAAAAGCTTTTATTTAACTTGCCATGTATGTATGTATGTATGTTTGTACCTTCTTTGAACTCATTTTCTCGTTAAAAATAAAGTTATGCTTAAACAGATTTCCACTACGATTAGTAGACCATAATATAGTTATAGAACCGTCTACTGCAGCTAATATTTTAAATGCTTTAGAAAATGTCATTCTCTTAAGTTAGGGTTCTGTTCAAAGTACCTAATTTAATATGAACGGTACCTGTACGGTTTTTTCAACAGTACAGTCAGACAAATTGATTGATGTATTGAAGCAAACGCAATGATGAATGATGTACAAATGATCTCATTTGGCCTCCACCATTGTTTTTTAATGAAAATGTTTTTTTTCTAGATCGATGATAATAAAAACTATTGATTTTATATTGTATACCGAAAGGTTAGTTTGTGGGTGGTACTTACACGATCGTACCTACCATGAGTAAAAAAACAATTAAGCACATTACAATATATCTTCTATGATTAGGACTCGTCAAATAAAATAAACGAGTGGTTCTTGACATTTGCTTTACTCGTCATACATTTTCCAAAATTGACATGCTATACGAAACTGATGTTCCTGTACCTCATGTCTGCAATTTTACTGCTAGTGAAATTATGAATCTAGATTCGCGGTCTGAACGGGATCGCACTTTGTGAAATTATGAACCTTGATGCATGATGATGATGATGATCATTATGAATCTTGATTCATAATTTCACTATAATACTTAAAATCACAACACATAAATGCTATACTAGAGATGGGGGAAAAGCTTTACTCATGAATCGTCGTTTATACTGTTGTTCCGATTTTAAAAATCACAGTGCTATATGACTGCGATCAATCAAATCACTAAAGCACAAATTAAAGTAAAACGTCTAATTTTACTTTGTCAAATTGTCGACATTAAAAGGTCACGCAGTCCAATCCAATGAGTTCGTGGCGTTTTAAAATATCATAAAGGATCTGTGACGGATAGATTATCATTTATCTCATCATCATCCTCCTAGCCTTTGTCCCATTTTTTTTTGAGAATGAATTCTCAATCGGGGTCGGCTACCTAAATCCCAAGATGTGGCGTAGGCACTAGTTTTTACGCAAGCGACTGCCATCTGACCTCCCAACCCAGAGGGGAAACTAGGCCTTATTGGGCTTAGGTGGTTTCCTCACCATGTTTTCCTTCACCGAAAAGCGAGTGGTAAATATCAAATGACATTCCGTACATAAGTTCCGAAAAACTCATTGGTACGGGCCGGGTTCGAACCCGCGACCTCCGGATTGAAAGTCACATGCCCTAACCACTAGGCTACCACCGCTTCTGATTATCATTTATCTATCGCATGATAATTACAATCGCAGATCGTCTGTAAAAACCGAGATAATCCTAATTGAAGATATCGCTTCGTCGAATAGGCAATATAGGCATTCTGTACCGCGACATACAGATCATATATCTATAGAATCGAAGGTACAACTTGTTGTTCCTCTGTGACAAAACGGATACTTTTTGACAACCGATCACTGTGACTTTTTCGTCGCGACAGTATTTATCACCCACCTCTATGAGCAAATGCCATATCAGACATCTTTCAATATCCCTTTCAATTCAATCCATCAAGACGTATTGACAGACAGACAAACGGACTCGCATATCAACCACGATCTGAAGCGAGCATTCATCACTTATAATATATGCTGAGTAGGTTGCAAAACATGGCACTTCACTATTTCGCAATAGGTATTTTATTGGCTGAATAGTTAAACTGTTAGTCATCAGTATAGGGTGAAATTGAGACCTTAAAATATTTATTATATTGCTATACTAATAATAATAATATTGCTTGAATGCGAAGTTTTTAAACGATAAAATGACTCGTCTATTGACAACCAAAACTCAATAAGGAACAAATGCCTACTTAAAAGATAGCTCGTATCTCAGTGTCAAACTACTTACAAGGTTTCGAAAAGAGCAGTGTCAGAAATTTTAGTTACGGTGATGTGATGTATTTTTTGTGAATTAAAAAATGTCGAATAAAGTGTTCCAGGGTTTATAATTCGCCGACCAGGGTATAGACGCCTGCCTGCAACTTAGCCCGCAGAGGACGAAAATATTTATTAAAACACCACAGAGGGTTTTCTCTTTTGATCTTCATAAATGCCGCCTGAGAACATAGACCGCAATTGGTCGAAGGACGGGGCCATCGGGCGGGTCTCAAAACGACCACAAACGCCCGCCGAATTTGCCCGAACAAAGCAAGAGGGTGGAGCCGGGCACTATGGTGTGCGCTAGTGAGTAGCCTTTTTAGCGGCTGGAAGAAAGGAAAGAGCCGCTAATGCGAAACAAAGATAAAAAAAACAAAGCTTAGCCGTGAGACATGCTTGTGACCTGTGCGGTGAAAGTGTCAACCGGCGTTTTCTTTTACTTTTCCTTTGTCGGCGTTGGGAAAGTTTACCAGTGTATGTAGTCAAGCAAATTAGACTCATATGTCGTAATGCAGCCATTTAACAACCAAGTTATGGTATACCAAGTTTAAATGTTTTTAATAAAGCTTATAAATATGTTTTAAGGGATGCCTCTGAGCCGTGCATGAAAAAGTAGTCTGGGTAAAATATTTGATTACTTGACTAAATTGACCATAGCTTTGATAGACTAGTGGCTTAGCGCCCGAGTTGACCCGGAGAATCATAGGAGACACGAGCTCGATTCTGCTCAAAGCATTTCTTTTACAATTCTGTCTTGTCGCTGCGCTACTAATTTCCGAGGTGTTCCATTATTTTTGAAGTCAAATGCCTTTAATTTGTGAGCTCACAAATTATCGCTTATTATGAGTTTTGAAAGAAGTTAATCCTTTGACATTTTATAACATTTGGAAAAAGCGGTCAGAACGCTCCCGAGTTTGTTCCCATTTCGAATATAAGTATGTCAACAGCATCGTAAACCTTTTACGTTTTCATCATTTGAAATGTAAACAAAGTACTGGACGATTACTCATTTCACCTCCAAACATTTGTCTCCAAATATGGAAAGAGATTTCTTTCTTCAACGTCAACGCGAAGACATTTTGAGCCGTTCTTGTAAACGAAAAAGGTTCAAATAACTCTAAATCAGTTTTTGTGAGTCTTATCTTTTAGGAATTTAAACTACATTTCCTTGGAAACATGGTTGATATTTGTTTAACACTTTGAATTCTCAGAATATGATTAATTAGTGTATAGTTCGAATCCCATTTGCTAAGCGAATCCCATTAGCTTTGTACCCGATGAACAATACTTATTATCTGTATTGTTAACGGTGGCCACAGCTGCCACTTCGAAATGTAAGGCGTTATAAGTGCAAATTATTTTTACACTAAATTAGTCTTTAAATCGAACAAAAGAAGGTTTACTCTTAAACAAAGAGAACACAGATGTTGGTCACTTCGTAAGTGAAATAGCAGTGAAGCTCGTTTCGATGCTTATAATGACAATGAAGTGACCAACATCTCTGTTCTCTTTGTTTAAGAGTAAACCTTATTTCGTTTGACTTAAAGACTAATTTAGTGTAAAAGTAATTTGCACTTATAACGCCTTACATTTTGAAGTGGCAGTTGTGGCCACAGCTAACAATACAGACAAAGAGTATTGTTCATCGGGTACAAAGCTAAGTGGATTCGCTCAACCAAAAGAATTACTTCTATACTTTTGTTCTTGAAGTTTTTGTCAAAGTTTCTTAGAATGACAAAACTCTCGTTGAAAGCTAATTTTTTGAGCTACATTTCTGTTTGAGCTGTTTTAGGAGGGCCTAAGCAAACTTTGTTATCAAATTAAGGATGATCTTTTGGCATCGGGTTGACTAAACAACACGTCGACTGTTGGAATTTACATCATCAATGTTTATTTAGTTAGGTTAAAAAGAGTTCTTACAACAAAATTCGGCTTCATTACGTATTCATCTTATTATTTAAGATCGGCATATTTATTTCATAATAACAACCTACTATAAAATAACTGCGTTCTAGGTCTACAACCGAACAATTACTTTTTTTTAGATCTGCGAAGTACATACCAAACAGTGCATCATGATATCCTCCTCAGTTTATATACATCATTATGATTCATGGCCATAATAATATAACACACATATGTTTGCTTTTTAAGCTGCATTGACATAGACAAGTTGACATTTTAATGAAGATAACTATAAGAAAGAAAATGTTATAATGGTAACTTCGAAAGAATCAATATATGATAAAATGGGTGCGTTTCCACGAACGCGGAACTGCCTGTCTAGCCCAACTGTGCAACGCGACTCTTGTCGCGCGACATAGCCCCGTCACTCTCGAAGCTCTATAATTATAGAAAAGATATGGTATCATTTCTCGCCCAAGAAAGAGTCGCGAGTCACAATTAGTGATGGGTCGCGGGAATATTTCCGTTCCCGGGAATATTGCCCTGGGGAATATTCCCGGAAATTTCCTTTGTTCCCGGGAATATTCCCCAAAATGGGGAACATTGAACATTTATTAGTACTAGAGAAACTCTTAGTACCAGAAAGTTATAATTTGGCATGGTGATACATATTAGTCATTTTGACAAATAAGTAGAACAAATTCTTGGAAAAATACTTTTTTACTGTACCTCCCCCTATACTAAAGTGGGGATGTCTTTTTTTTCTAGTCTACCCCATGGTGTGATATGTCATTGGATAGGCCTTTCAAAATGTTGTAGGTTTGTTGCAACAATTTTTCGATTTATAGATCTGTTTGTGAAATGTCAAACTTTAAATTGCAAATTTTGGTAGTACTTGGGTATTGGCTATATAAACGAATTCACTATAGTGTTAGGTATATCTATTGAAATTAAAAGGAAATTATATAAATAATCACTGCTAAGGTAGGCTTTACAAGTTTACGAGTAATAATAGTCAACCAACTATTAAAATACTTAAACGGGTTTACTCACGTCGTAGAAGTCGAATAACGCTCGACATGTTTCGAATCGGTACGCGATTCATCATCAGGAGAGACGACCAGTCGCGACGGCGGCCAATCGAACACTACGGGCATGCGCCCTGTCCGCGCGGCTGCTCGACACGGGTGTCACCGGCGGAGGCGCAAAACTACCCTCATCATCACGCACAATGCCAATTGTCGGGTTGCACACAACACTCACTACGTCATTTGCTAAGGTCTCGTCCACACTAACCACCGATGTAGTATCCAAAACCGTCCTCCAACTAGGGGGCACTGACAATCCACAATCTCGGTTCTGGCGTATATATGATTCCGTGCTCCTGTGGGAAGAACTATATAGGAGAGACTGGCCGGAACATTTCCACAAGAGTGACTGAACACATACGTAGTATGAAAAATCAGGATACCCGGGGTTCTGCAGTGACGGAACATTCACTGAATTCGGATACGTCTCACTATATTCGTTTCGATAAGGTAACTGTGCTGGCGAGAGAAAAGTTTTCCATTCCGCGGAAAGTACGGGAGGCTATCGAAATTAGTCGTCATCCGAATTTTAACCGAGATTGTGGATTGTCAGTGCCCCCTAGTTGGAGGACGGTTTTGGATACTACATCGGTGGTTAGTGTGGACGAGACCTTAGCAAATGACGTAGTGAGTGTTGTGTGCAACCCGACAATTGGCATTGTGCGTGATGATGAGGGTAGTTTTGCGCCTCCGCCGGTGACACCCGTGTCGAGCAGCCGCGCGGACAGGGCGCATGCCCGTAGTGTTCGATTGGCCGCCGTCGCGACTGGTCGTCTCTCCTGATGATGAATCGCGTACCGATTCGAAACATGTCGAGCGTTATTCGACTTCTACGACGTGAGTAAACCCGTTTAAGTATTTTAATATGTCTGAGACTCACGATAGTTTTCTATGTAAAATAGTCAACCAACTCATAAAAAGTACTTAGAGAAGTAGAACTTCAATTGAAAATTGCTTGTATGACTTTCATAGCAGAAAAAGTTCATTAACACTGATGCGCTGCCACAAAACAATTCATCTGGCCCAGCATTACAATATATTTTATGAATCTACAATCAGATTGGTTACGTGTACGTCTCCATTTTGCGGTAGTATGATCTAATGTTTTTGTTGGTAGGTTAATTCAGAAGCCTAGCTACCCCCTACTCCAATAACACCATGCTGCAGAAATAATTCTAAGAGCTGAAAATCTCTTGAACACAGCTTATCTTCCCGCAAACTCATTTCAGAAATGACACTGTTGTAGCACACACATAATTATAGCCTGCACAAAATCTAAATCTGAAGCAGACACATATGGACGTTGAGGAAGCAGTTTTCCAAATCGAAGACGTGTTATCTTCCCGCAAACTCATTTGAGAAATGACACTGTTGTAGCACACACATAATCATAGACTGCGCAAAAACTAAATCTGAAGCAGACACATATTGACGTTGAGGAAGCAGTTTTCCAAATCGAGGACGTGTACCACATAGCGCAACAACTTCGACCAAGATGATATCCGTTTAGCTATTACAAGGAAGAGCGGTAATTCAATTAATGGATTTGAAATCAATGCATGTGTCTTCTCTTGGGCTGGTTTTGAAACTACTGACGAATCAAACGAGGTTACCGACCAGTCGGTAGGATCTCGCTGCATTTAAGAAGATCTTTGAAACCAGAAGTTGGCCTGGAATCTTTAAAGACGTCCAGCCACGCGAAAGACAGTCAGCATGATTTTCCGCTACAGAGACATGGCAGAAATAATCCACTGAAAGTGCGCCAAATATGCGCCTCATTGATGGGGCGAATAACGTTTCCAGCAAAAAGTTACGGTTGAATCCGAAAATGACAAGATAGTATTAGTCTTCTGATTCTGTAAAATCTAGTGAGGAGTCGAAGACTATTAAATACGGGGGGCCTAGGGGAGAAACCGAACAGAAGGGAAACAAGATAGTTAGTCTTTTGATTATTTTAAGTCGACTTCGGAAACGATGACTATAAGATATAACTTTGAAGTCACAAAGTAGAGCTATGACAAGCGGCGGCAGCACTAAAATCAAAGCAACTAATAAGAACAGAAACAAGATAGCTAAAATCCAAAGTGATGAGACGATGACTACAAGAGACACTCTAGGAGGCAGAGCCCCCGTATTTAGATAATAAACACAACTTTGAACTTTCAAGTCACGAGTAGATTTACGAAACGAGGGCTCGGGGGGATGAGCCCCCCGCACCAAAGCAAGACTTCTCTTCTTGATCTTGTAATATTTTTGTGATAACGGCTATGGAACCCTGCCTGGAGCATCAACATTGGCTAGGATCCAACTGACTAAAGAAAAATAATTTTATCAAATATTGCAAAAGATTAAATGCTGATATATATTTTTTTTAAATTTTATGTTTCTGGCGGGGTAATTAATTAATGAATTATGGCATGCCTGTCCTTGGTACTACTATACACTACCTATTTAAAATACTAGTGAAATAATGAAATAAATACATACATAAAAACGATAAAAACTAAACCAAATACAATTAATACAATTATTTTGCTAATTCCGTTGAAACTTGAGCTTTATGTTCGGATTATTTTTTTCACAACACACGTGTTGTCTCTATTTCTTTTCTATCAGAAATGAACTTGCTCGTCTCACTAGTATTTTACCATGTTATTCCTGAGAGCAATTTAAAAACTTGCGGAATATTCCTCGGGAACAATGAGAATATTCCCGGGAACAATGGGAATATTCCCGGGAGCAAAGGGAATTTACATTTACAGCTGACTTTTTATATTTTTTTCTATTGAATTGTTAACCTATTAAATAGATAAACATTTACTTATATAGAGACTGTCATAAAATATATGTTATTCATATACAAAACCTAAATTCCCCTATATTCCCGCCTGGGGAATATTCCCGGGAACGGCCCATCACTAGTCACAATTGTGCTATAGAGGCTAGTCGAAGCGAAGAGGAACGATATGTGAGGTCGCCCCCTGCCTGCTATACGGCCACATCTCAAAAAAAATTTTTTTTTTGATTTTTGCAGATTCGTAGTCAGGATAGTTTAATTTATGACCTTATTTCGAGAGCCATAAGAAAAAGTGTCCTTAAAAGCCTTTTTTCCACAAGTGGCCTTATGGATCTGACCAAAAATTGTCAGGTGACGCCCTGCAAGACAGCCACTTGCCAGTTGTGGCTGTATAGCATACATTTATGATGTTTTTTTTTGAGTTGCGTCCTATAAGAAAAACGTAAATTCTAGTGTTATTACGATGAATCCCTTTAATATAAGCGAAATAAACGTCATTTTCATTGTTTCACAACAGTGGGTACCGATAGTACCTACTTATTATTTATTTTATTTATTCGTATGGCATATTATGTAGGTACAGTCATTCATATTATACAATTATAAGTTCTTCTATTGTACGGTGGGTGCCTCGACTTCAACCGATGAGGCGGCAGGTTTGCGAACTCTACATGGATGGGCAAATTGGGACAATTCACGATTTTTTGTGCTTCGTGGACCAGTGCCTGTTGTCTTCTTAGCTGGGCGGGAGCTGTATGACTCAACACAGGCAGCCAAACCAGAGGAGTACATTTGATGGTTCCCAATATGCATCGCATGGTTTGGTCTAACACGTCTATCCGATGCACATGTGCGCTGTTGAGCCAAACTGGCAAGCAGTTCTCTGCCCTGGAGTAAACTAGGCTAGGACCGGTAGTGCGCAGCACGTCAGCTGGTGTTCCCAAGTAGTTCCCCTTAATCTGTGGGGTATGTTATTCCGCGTCTGTAGCTTCTTCCCTAACTTACTAATGTGTGGCGCATAGGTAAGATTGCGGTCTACAGTGACACCCAAATACTTCGGTGTAGGATTTAATTTAAGCGCCGTCTCTCTGAAGCAGATATTTGGCTCATAATTTGCTTCTTTCTTACAGAAATGGAATGTCGCAACTTCTGTTTTACTAGCATTGAGCTGCAGTATCCATTTTTTTAAGTATTACTCAAAACATTCCAGATCGCAAGGAAGGGCTTTCTTCGAGGGTTTAAATTTGGCATCCTGGTTTGTGAAGGCGGTGTCATCCATCAGCATACATAAATTTCCGATTCTCTGTTTTCGGAATCGGTCCTGACCCCACTTCTGTTCAACCTATACACACACGATATAATTATTAGATTAAACAGGAGCGGGACCAGGACCAATCCTTGCGGTAGTCCATTGTTCAGCTTCCTGACTTTGCCTGAGGTGTTTCCTAGGTGGACGATCAATTTCCTATTGCTGAGCATAGAGTTGATTAGTTCCACCATCTGCACTACGGTCATGAGCTTATAGATAAGCCCCTGTCTCCATACAGTATCGAATGCAGCTGAAAGGTCGATAAAGACTGCCACGGTTTTCTCTTACCTTTGAAACCCAGCCTGTCTTTATATGTGTTGTGAGCGACAAAACCTGATCCACGCAGTTCGGACCACTACGGAATCCAGCCAGCTCCACAGGAATTATTTTGTCAACTATAGGTTTGATTGATTGTAGATTGGCTTGTCCAAAAGTTTGTAGAACCCGAATTCCCCGAATTACCCGAATTTAGTGTATGCAGTTGAACTTAGGTGGAATTATATTATTCGAGACTGTGTCTAAATAGAACTGTGAGAGCCATGTCCTACATGTTGGTGCAAGGTTTTCTAAAAATTCGTTGTAAATACCGACTCACATAAATTGGGACTTTGATTCGAACCAGTCTTCATCCAGTATTGCTAAACCTAAAAGTAGAAAACGAAAAGCTTATCCTGCACTATGAAAAGGTAATATTGTAAAGAAGTTGAAGAATTCTGGGAAACAGTACACTTATATCAACGGGAACCTAGTCCACGCTAAAACCTAAAACTACGGGGCCTCCTTGTACATGGTACATGTTATATATGGTACATGTTAACACGATAATTAAAGATACAAGTGCCTTTAAGAGAAGGTACCAGATAGTCATTAATTATATATGCAAAATGATGATGATATCTGCATCTAGAAAGTTGGTATTAAAGCTGCATGCACTGATTATCGCTTACAGTGATGTTGTTACTGTAACAAAAGTTGATTAATAAAGGTATTTTAATCATTTTAATGTTTGCATGATAATTTTTATGTTACTATTTTCCAATAATACTTGATCGGTTTTGGGACGCATCTCAAAATTTCAACAAAATGTTTCTGCAATACGGCCACAACTCCAAGTACCTATCTTAAAGGCCTCGTATCTTAGAAAATATACACGTTTTATAAAAAAAGACGTATTCATGAGAAGCGTTATATCATGTAGAATAAAAAAAGCTAAATTTAAAATGAATTGACCGAAAACTCTTGGAGTAAGCCCCGTTTTACTACCACGCACTACGCTGCCAAAACTTTAACAAGCGATTTCTCGAAAAAATGGTTTTTTGAGATGTGGCCGTATAGCAGGCAGGGGGCGAGGTGACCAAGTTCTCGAAATCTCAGTGGACACTTTCGACTATTTTCCACTCCGCTCCGCCCAGCTCCGCGATAGTGCGAACACACCCGCCTTTAGCCACAATATTACGTGTTTATACTTTATAGAATTAGAGAAGACATGGAGTGGGTTTTTTAATAAACAAGGAAATAAAATCATATATAAAAAAACTATCGTACACATCAGCAAGGGTCATAAGTATAGACATGACAATAAAGCAAATCAGCTACACCTTCATCCAAGTATATGCACCAACCATTGATGCCACAGAATCGGAGGTTGAATCCTTTATCCTGGATATTGAATCTACCTACTGGAGTAGTAAAGCTAAAAACAAATTTATTATGGGCGATTTTAACAGCCACATCGGAAGCAGAAAACGTGGAGAAGAATACACAGTAGGTCCATACAACTATGGCACGAGAAATCACAGAGGAGACGGACTGATAAACCTCGCACGAACGTTAAACCTAAAAATTGGAAACACCTTTTATAAAAGCAGAACAAACAGAAGATGGACATGGGAGCATCCAAATATGACAAACAAAGCTCAGATAGATTTTTTCCTGATACAGAAAAAAACCGATATTCGCAACATATCTGTCATAAGAAACCTAAAATTCACATCCGACCATCGTCCTGTGGAAATGAAACTAGAAACGAATAAAAGAAGGATAATTTTTTCTAGAAAAATATAACAACAATTAAAGGCGATTCAGCTACACTAGTGCAGGAAACTACCAGCAGGCTATTTAAGGACATATGTTTCGAAGGACCTGATACAGTACAGAATAAATACAATATTCTAGAAAAAACTATACATGAAGTTATTAAAGAATGCTCGAAGATAGAAAAAAAATCCAAAATAAATAATTACTCTGATGAGACCAACAGGTTATTAGAACTAAAACAGCAATTGCAACAAAAATCCCAAAAAACAAGAGCAGAGAAAAACAGATTAAAAGCAATAAACATAAAAATTAAAAAAGGAATAAAAATAGACATCGAGAATCAGAAAATAGAAGAAATAGAAAAAGTGCTGGCCACTAACTGTGCAGTAAAAAGAGCTGAGAGAATTATGTCAATCGGAAA
Organism: Apotomis capreana; assembly: GCA_947623375.1. Lineage (NCBI taxonomy): Eukaryota > Metazoa > Arthropoda > Insecta > Lepidoptera > Tortricidae > Apotomis > Apotomis capreana. Next base: position 26,785,278 of record OX392500.1, read on the forward strand.
AGAACTAATACCAAATCTCCAACATAATGGAAAAAAAATCGAGAATAGAAAAGATATAGTTACGGCTGCAACACACTTTTTTAAATCCCTATATTCGAAAGACAATTACGATCCAGCCATCTATAACAAAAATGAGTGTACAGAACCAAAACCATTCCTACTAGACGAGATTTCCGCCGCAATAATGAAACTAAAAACGGAGAAAGCGTTAGGTCCTGATGGAATTGGCAATGAATTTCTGAAATATTCAAGCTATGAACAACACATCATCATAACCCAAATATTCAATAAAATACTAGAGGACGAATTAACGCCAGAACAATGGAGCATATCGAGTATTACTATGATCCACAAAAAAGGAAACAAAGACAACCTGGACAATTACAGACCGATCAGTTTGTCTTCCTGCTTGTACAAACTGTTCATGACAATAATGAAACGAAGAATGGAAAGGACTCTAGAAGAACAGCAACCTGTCGAACAGGCTGGCTTTAGGCCTAGCTTCAGCACAATAGACCATCTGCACAGTCTAAACCTAATAATGGAGAAATGCATAGAATACAACTACATTATTTATATAGCATTCATTGACTTTTCAAAAGCCTTCGATTCAATAGACCACAAGTATCTTTTCAAAACACTAGAAGAACAACATGTAGAAGGAAAGTTCATAAATATACTAAAACAGATATATGGAAACAGCAAAGCATCCATAAAAACAGATAAACAGGGAGATCCATTCCCACTTCAAAAAGGCGTAAAACAAGGAGACCCCATCTCTCCAATACTGTTTAACGCCAGTTTGGAAGCCATATTCAGAGAAATAACTTGGGAAAATAAGGGTCTTAATATAAACGGAAAGAAATTAAATAACCTAAGATTTGCTGATGACGTAATAATATTTGCTGATGATCCAAAATGCCTAAAAGAAATGTTGGTGGAATTTGACAAAGCTTGTAGAAAGGCGGGCCTAGAAATGAACGAAAAGAAATGTAAAGTTATGACAAATGGGGAAGAAATACCTATAGAACTCGGACACAACGTAATCGAATATGTTGAGGACTTCACTTACCTCGGGCAACTGGTATCTTTTAAGTTTAGCCTAGACAAAGAACTGGATCAAAGAATAAGCAAAGCCTGGAAAAAATATTGGGCATTAAAATTCATCATGAAAAGCGACCTTTCCATGAAAATAAAACAAGCTACTTTCAACACAGCTATCCTACCTACGCTAACATATGGTTCACAGACATGGAGCCTTACAAGGAAACAGAGCGACAAACTAAGAGTATGCCAAAGAGCCATGGAAAGATCGATGCTAAACATTACTAGAAAGGACAGAATAAGAAACACAACAATACGTGAGAAAACTGGCATAAAAGATGTTATTTATACAGCTAAGAAGATCAAATGGGCCTGGGCAGGACATGTATGTAGACTGCCCAATGACAGGTGGACAAAAATAACAACAGAATGGCAGCCAAGAGACAAAGTAAGAAAGAGAGGCAGACCTAGACTTAGATGGACGGATGAACTGAAAAAATTTGATAAATATTGGTGGAGATCGGCCCAAGATAGGAAAGAATGGGAAAGGTTGGGGGAGGCCTTTTGCGCACAAGGCGCCACGCATTCACACAACGTAGGATTAGATATAGATTCAACCTGATATGACATGTTATAATTATCATAGTTAATATTTACAAAATTGTTTGATTTCTATGTCATTGTGATTTACTTAAATTATTTAATATTTAATTGTAATTTAATGAATTGTAGCAAGTTTATTTGCAGGAATAAAGGCTATTATTATTATTATTATTATTATTATAGAATTAGAGACCTTGCTACTCGGCAAGGCTATTTAGCCGCGGTTTACGAGGAGATACAAAAAGCGTAACTTATCGATCTACCCTCACGTTATGGCGCGTTATGTCACGAATCTGTCATAAGAATTACGAGTATGGTGGGCACCATAGAGCTTTTATTCCTAGTGAGCATCAAACATTGTTGTTTATAAAACTAATTTGCGTTTTGTAATGTCAAAAATTCGGAACATGTGAGTAATTGATTCTTTAAACCACCTTATATATTGTTATATTTCTTGTCTCTTCATTTCTGCGACATTTTATGGTCGATTCGAGTTTGATAAGATGACAAAGTTCAGCCAAGAAAACTGGAATATAATTGTTCAACTGACGTATTTAAACTTCCCGCATGTTTGTTCCTGGAAATAGGTATAACTATGACTTCTTCAGTTTTTACCGCAGACCCCAAATACCTACATCTATTCCAATCAGCTTCCCACAATTACTGTTTTTTGCCGAACCGATGACTTCATACGTCGATCTATTTTTTTAATTGTTGCCTTTTATAAAGCAACGACCTCCTTTGTACGATCAAAAACAACTGTTTTTCAATATACCAACGTCGTAAATGGGCAAAAACATGAAGCTCTTCAATACTCAACTTTAAATTAATGAACTAAGATTGAGCAATAGTTAAGCGATGGAAAATTAACTTGGTTTATGTATATTACGTTAAATTGTGCGTGAAAATACATGCAATAATTTTGTATGCTTTTTTCTTTTTTGTAGGGTTGAACAGAAATGATACAGAAAATATAGCGATCGTAGCGAATCTTAAAGTAGCTTTATACCTTAGACTAGATACAGTGGAATTAAAGACTATAAAATGAAGGATTTTGTTTTTTTTCGTCCATTATTGGAACAAAAAGTGAATACAGATCGAGAATGTAAATTACCTGTACATAACACAAGCCTACCAGAGCTTAATTTGGACCTGTGCCAACTTGTGTGTGATTATTAGATTTTTTATTTGTAGGTAGGATTAACGACCCATATAATTATTTGAAGCTTCGGAAAATCTGTAACTTTTTTAGGAATGAAGGTGTTATTCCTATTTATATACACAAAAAAACCGACCAAATGCGAGTCTGACTCGCGCACCGAGAGTTCCGTACAAACACGTATCCCATCTTAACTGGCCGAGTTAAGTTTACACGTGGTATCTATGGCGCCGGATACAAATGAGAACCGAAATACATCATCTGTGAAAATTTCAACAGTCTAACTATCACGGTTCATGAGATACAGCCTGGTGACTGACGGACAGACAAACATACGGACGCCAGCAGTCTTAGTATTATAGGGTCCCGTTTTTTACCCTTTGGGTACGGAACCGTAAAATTCAGAAAAAAAACATATTTCCTAATAAAGGTAATATGTAAAGTGTTCTAGTATGTGATGATGATGAGACTAATGACGTCATGATGATCTCTGTAATCACTTCCTCGGTTACGGTTAGTCATGCATGCAGTGTTAAGGTTACCGATGTCACGGATTACTCAACACATACTTATGCTTAACACTATTATCGAAATTAGATATAATTTACTAAAACAACTGTTTGTTTGCCGGTACTGTACAACTCGGGATGGCATTCTAATTTGGAACTACAATCAACCTACCAAATGTATTTCAAGTCCATATTATCAATGAAAACGGACACTTCAATATTAAATGTTTAATCTTTAGTTTCTCAATTGTAATTTCTGCATTATTCAGAGCTGCGGTGGCTTGATCGCGGAGATTGTGGTGTGGTCCCGAATATAATATATGGGTGGTTCTACTCAGGAGGGACGAAAATGAAGTGATTTGCGGCACACCATTTTTTTAGCATCTAAGGTCAGAAAAGTAGCTTAACGCCTAGCGGAGGTCGTTCTTTTACTGATCTCAAACGGGCCAATCAAAAAATAAAATATACCAAATTTATGACCATTTAAACAATATATGGGCCCTGGAGACTGAGGACAGGATACTGAGATTATTGTAAGTTTTTAGCCAATAACTACGTCAATGCAACATTTAATATTGAAATCATGCAGTTCTGTACTCTAATGCAACGAATTTATGACCTATGAATGCAAAAAAAGTGTATAGAAAACAATGGATTTTAAATAAATACGGGCCAGGATACTGTTAAGCTGACTGGCCGTAGCACAACTTCACTTACATAACTTGCCGTAGCGACTAAGCCAACCGCGAACCGAGACAAACGCGATCATTTATATGCTAACTTCACTTCGATCTTTCACTCAGACCGAACAGCAACGCGCTAGACGTGGTAACTCAAACTGATTTTAACGTGTTTTGATGTAGCAGAAGACTGAGGTAAAAAACGAGGGACAAAATATAATGCACTTTTTTTTGATAAGTTTCGCATTTAAGGTAAAATTAGACAAACACATTGAAACTACATATATTATAGATTTCTATTTTAGCGAAAATATTACGTCAATACTCAAAATGCAGTTATGATGCAGCCATTAAGCTTTCATTTCGTCCGAGAGGCATGTGCCTGGAGACTGAGAATTTGGCACTTTAAAGTACAATTTTTGCGAGATATATATTTAGGGCTTAGCTAATTTTCAGTGTCATACTAGAAACCATTTAGTTGTACAGTTTCGATCGTCAATCAATCTAATTTGCCTACAAAAACTATACAAAATTAGGTGAGCCGCGGAAAATTCCCTTGTGAGTAGAACCACCCATATATGTGGTCCCGAATATAGTGTAAGTTGATATATATATATCAACTTACACTTGAAGTCAGACAGCTAATTTGCAACCGTTTCTTTAAGGAACCCTAAAGATTGACTACTTGGGTATACTCATATTTTACCAATAATGTATAAAAATATGTGGACTATCCTCTATTGTTAACAGCATAGAAGCGTGTTCAGATATTTTTGATCACATTGACGACGCGTTTGGCTCGGTTTGTAGACACCTGCCTACTGAGTCGGCGGTCCCGGGTTCGAATCCCGGCCGGGGCAAATATTTGTGCAAGATATTTGTGCTTGGGTCATGGATGTTATCTATATATGTATTTATATATTATGTATATCGTCGTCTAGTACCCATAGTACAAGCTTTGCTTAGTTTGGGACTAGGTCGATTTGTGTATAATTGTCCCTTAATATTTATTTATTTATTTATTTATTTATTTGTGCTCTTTATGAACTCTACTGTAAATTGCAGGTTTCACGAAAGTATCAGGTAGTGCTCCCGCCAAGGCGAACGAAGAAGCGGGGCACTACCTACCTTTTCTCGTATTTGGTTTTGTCTGTCTTTTTAGGCAATTTATACAATCTAATATATGGACATCAAAATATGTGTTAATCTTAAGCCACAAAACCTCCGATGCGAGTATGTACCACGTATGTACGCACCACAACAACTACGTACGAAGTACATCATCAATAATTGCTCACGACTTCATAATTATTTGGTAGGAAATCTACGATAAACGAAGCGTTTAGAAAAACACATTTTTTTCTTTTACGGTAGTAATTATATGAGCAACTCGTTTCGCGAAGGTCGTTACGTTAAATATTATTAGTAAGTGTTAAAAAGATTTTATTATCATAAAACATCAATTACATAGTTTGAGAATAAAGTAAAAAATATTTAAAACTGCGTTCACAATTAGCATATAGTCTGCCTAATGAAATATTACTCGAAGTTTTGGCAGGAATCTAAGAAATCTGCGGCTGGTCACACTTTGTGTAGGTAGTAGGAATTATAGTTTTGATGTTAGAAAATATTTTTAATTTTCTATGCACACGTAAGGTACCTAAGGACATAAGTCAGCTCACATAATTTCTACCATTATGTTTAGTACAGTCAACGACAAATACATATTTGTACACTTTCTAACCATAAACAAGGCGAAAAATTAAATGTTGTGTAAATAAGACCTAGCTCGATAATACCATATTATTCCATAACCAAAAAAATTACATAAGTACTATGCCAAATTTCAACTGATCACAATGTTGGAACCAGTACATAAAGTATCAAAATTATTTATGGAAGGCACCACCCACCTACTAAATTGTTTAAATCATAGACAATTGGTGATACCACAAGGAAATTATTTGGCTAGCCAAACTCTATCTAATTTATTTGTTAATAGGTAGCAATATTGGGGACAACATGGGATATGTTATTTTATAGAGTTATGTACAGGCTTTCCTAGAAATATTTGGGAGGCTAAAATAGAATGCTCAGGCGAAATTACAGGAATTGACGGTACAGTTAGCAGCAAAAGTAGCGAAACATAATAACACGCTCAGAATAATCTGTACAACCCTTATCCACTAGATAATACAGCTGTGTGTATATAATTTTGAAATACCGGCGTGCGTAGCAACTTCTTCTGCTGACTGCACACGTCTCTCTATTCTTACTCATTTACGTCAAGAAACCTACGGTTAACGATGTGTAAAAATGTGTACTACGATGCAGAATCTTTTTAAACACGTATAATGTAAACGTGTGATGCCTCTAACCTGTAAATAATTAAAATAAAATAAATTCATACCGTGAAGATATTCGCAATTAACCAGACCGATCATTAAGAATTCATTATTATCTGGAAAATCGATCAAAATAATCGCTTCTTCGTGATGCTATGTATATTAATAAAAGGATTTTAATTGCTTAAACGTATAAAAACAATGTGAACCAATAACTTAGTTTGATTTGATTATAATATAACCAGAATAAGTCAATTTAGGGCAATAAAGGCATAACTTAACGCATCGTAACATTAATTGTAAAAAAGGAGACTAAAAGCTCTATTACGTAGCAGGTATACAATGTGTAGATATGTCTACAGGTTGATTAAGCATTCATGAGCGGGGGAGTGAGAGAGCTGATGAGTAGGGCCACACTAAGAAGCTTACATTCAGGCGAAGTGGAGCCATCATGTTGTGCTAGTATAAAATAAACAACTTTCACTATGTGATCATGCACGAAATCGCGGAAAAAAATGTAATAAAAAACATTTTTGATACTTAATTGACCGATAACTATCAAAAATGCAATTCAGCTGTTTTTTTTCGTGATTTCATGGTTGGTTCTATAAGTAATAGTTGCTTTGTGAAGTGTGACTGTGACCAAGCCCAACGCCTCTTTCACTCCCGGCCACGACTCCTGAATCAGCCTGTATAGGTATTGCATACTACACAGTTTTATGTAGACACAGAATTGAGATTGTGGTGATTCTAGAAGCTAAATTAATTCAATCATTAGTTTCGCATCACGAGAACCTGATCACTATTTCCTCATACAAGATTTAATCGTGATATCAGCTCTCACTTATCACAGGTCACCCCACTGTCCACCGTATGACAGCTGTCAAAACACGAAGGTCACTATCATCACGGCTTGACAGACCCACTAACCCGAAACAGAGTATCTCGTGCCAAAATGACATATTCACAATTTACTTTATCCAATTGCCAACCTAAAGAAATATCTGATAAGGTTTATTAACAAAAGAAGGGTGTAGTTGTCTTTGGAACCTGAATGAACTCTGAATGCAAAATGCCGAATGTACATTTCACGGTAATCAATTATCAACCTAATGATATGCTTTGGAGATTTCGTAATAGCATAAGAGCAATAGGGTACTTGCGTTTTAAGAACTGCATTACATATACAATGTTTGAAAACAAGTCTGAACTTATAGTCATAGCATTAAGGTGCAGTTTATAAAGGTGCTAGTGTATTAGAACGAAAAATGTGAAACAATTGATTCGTAATATTGAGTGCCGCTCCAATTAAAGGAATTTAATTCATATTGTGATGTAGTGACCGCCGTAGGGTTAAATTTAGTATGAATGACATGGCCATTAACTGGGTTTAAATGATAGTATTAAACTTTATTTATTGGTGTCCGGGTATAATAAATAATATTAGTCAACAAAAATAGTTCATCTGTCAATTAAAATATCATTGTTACTATAGTCTAATTCACATAGCTGCGTGCATGTGACATCTGTCATCGAATTTAGATTACACGCACAAAGTTATATGGAATACTATAAGGAAGAAGTCTGGTTTTGAAATTAAGTATGTATTTAATAATGTTTTTCTCTAAAAATTATTTCGTATTCGTTTGCAAAAATACTGTCGTCTGTGAAAATAGATACTTGTTTTAACTTTGTTTACCTATACGAAATACACCTACTCATATTTTAAATGTGATTGATGTTGTATTCTTACATTTAACACCTTTGGAAAAAATATCAGTTGTATGCACAAACAAACCCATATTCCAACAGATTAAATTTGAAAAATTCTATCTTTCCCATAGTCAAGAATAAGCGTAAAGGTATACATATTGTATGTATGTATGCATGTATGTAAAAACTTTATTGTACACACCAACTGGTCAATACATTCATAACAAATAAAATATGTGCAAAGGCGAACTTATCCCTATTAGGGATCTCTTCCAGTTAACCTTCGAGCAATTGAAGGAATGCAATTGGAATTATTAATGCGTGAGTATATTGCATAGGTACTCTCGCATTAATAATTAAGTTATTAGATCACCATTTGCCGAAATTGTAATAACAAAGCTCTTTCCATAGTGCTTGGTGAGTTAAAAGGTCGTAATCAACCCATTTTCTGACACTCCCATAAACTAAAGTCAGGTCAAATGATATCTTCAAATAGGTTAATCCGAGTTACGAATTTTCGTAGAAATGCCCGTTATGACGGCATGAAGGTTAAAATATAATAGGATTGGAAATAATCTCCGCTAGTAGCCCGAGCTTAATGCTAGGTCAATCGGGCATCGCTTCCTGACGCCCACTCGCAATTAATGCAAGCGGGTCATACCTAATGGAGCTGGTTCAAACGGGCCAAATGTTGGTTCAAACTTCCTTTTAAGGATCAAACAACAGTTATCCTAAGTATTGCGAGATGATGATGAGAAAACTTATTAAGCTTAGGTAAAAATCCTCTGGGCAATAAATCGTGCGGTCAATCTTTAGGTCAGTACGGAGAAGCCAGAAACTATGAGAAATAGTGAAATCTGTTCATACGAACCATGGCGTTTATATAGGCGTGAATTTAATATCGAAACTGGTCATAATTTGGTAAATAATCGTATGTTGTATTTGTTATCATATAGTTGATCCTGTGAGTACCCGCTTCTGAATGAGATTGTAAAAGAAAACAATGCAGTTTTTTTAAATCTAAAATCGATGCCATGATTCCCAAGAACTCATCTTATAGTTTCTGACTTGTCGCTACTGATCCAAGAAATGAAATTCAAGAACATTTTGCGAATAAAGTTTTTGTCTACTGCCTGCCGTTAAAAAAAATGATCTGTTTATTTCAATAAACGGACATTATACATTGCAGCTTAAACTCTAATCTGATTACAGGATCCTATGAAACGAAATCTTGAAACGTATCTTATTATGTGTTGCATAAAAGTATCTTTGATCGATCTTTTTTGTTCTGACCACTTCTGACGCACTCCAATCATAGTCAGTTTAATAATAATCATCATAATTCATAACCATTCCCGACACATTTTTTTTATTTCATACGAAGTTTTATTTGTCTCATGATTTTACATCTGTATTTTTCTGTATCAGTTTAATGATAGATATAATACTATTCTAATTGAATCCATTGCCGACTTTAATTGTCCGTCTATAAACAATACATATTCGTATAACGGTCGAGTAAAAGTCTGTCGGACCTTCAGCGCTTCGTGACTAGACCGCATTAATGTATTAATTAGTAATCTATAGTAGAGATTCAATATACAAATTAACTTTATCGAAATTTTGATTACTTCCATTATCTACTTGGTAATATAGATTCATTTATGATTTTGATTGTCTCGATCCCGTCAGTTTAATCCCAACCCATGCGCCAGCTAACTAACAACCAGGACGCAGATTATTTGAACTTATATTAAGATTATTTAAACGTCGCCGGTCGCGGCGTGGATGTTGCTTTATTTGACAACGCGGTTGGCTCAGTTTGTAGTGAAGCTGCCTACTGAGCCGGCGATTCTGGGTTCGAATCCCGGCCAGGGCAAATATTTATGTGACGAACTCGAATATTTCTTCCTGGGTCATGGATGTTATCTATATATGACATATGTATTTATATATTATGTATATCGTCGTCTAGTACACATAGTATAAGCTTTGCTTAGTTTGGGGCTAGGTCGATTTGTGTAAGATTGTCCCTTAATATTTATTTATTTGCTTTAGTCCCTCCCGAAACTAAAACTTGGCTACGCTAATTGTCTCCTGAGCGCCGTATTATGTGACCATGACTTAAGACTAACTGTCAACATCTGACAATGACTGGGTACTACTGTGCAGGTATATCGCTTCAAATCCGTGTCGCAATACGTCTGAGACCAACAAAGGCATGCTCAGACTCATGTCAGCGTTGTATGCATACAATTAAAATTAAATTAATTATGAATTAATCTTGCCTCATTGAACCGAACAATTGTATTGTTACGAATGTGATACTTTACCTACTTTCACTCTCAGCACTTACATACGTTCGGCCTTGGGATTAATATAGGTTAAGAACTGTTAGGATACTACATACTTTCGGGTTTATTAAAAGAACTCCTTTGGTTTAGAATGTTTGTATTTGTACCATCTTATTAGCGAACACGTGGTCGACCCAAACAAACTAGTAAAGAGCGCCGTAATAATATGCGCGAATGTGTGTTGACATTCAGTGTTTACTAAGTTCTAGTAATTATATTTCTATCGACATCTTCCGACTATTGCTAAATGACTCGAAAATATCTAGTTAAAGCTAAGAGAAAACGTCGCATAAAATTTCCTTAAGGCTTATTATTGAATTTCGTGGTTATATCTAGATATGCCAACAAGGTGGACCGACGACCTGAATAGGATAGCGGGATGTCATTGAATGAGGGCGGCTCACGACCGATCATTGTGAAGAACTGTGGGGGAGGCCTTTGTCCAGCAGTGGACGTATATCGGCTGATATGATGACGGTGATGAAAACAACTCTTTAAAATAATCGTCTCTTACACGTTGATAAGTTTACTTTGATAAATTCGTATCATGTATTAAATGCAAAGGGACAACCGAACAGACATGTTGTAATATGAAATAGAACCTTAATTTTAAGAACGACGTGGAACGACATTTGAAAGACAATTGCTGTAATAATTTTAAGTGGATTACCTACAACTGACGAAACATAATATATCAAATACCAATGGGTATTTTCGAAACCCTGCAATAATAAATAATAGTGAAATTAGCCCTTAATTAAACCGTCTTCAATAAGGCTATAATTATCACGTATTATTATATATCTTTTGTGTAGAATGAATTATCTCGACGGAAAGATTATGCAAAAAGTGATATATCAAGGTTGATTTACATAAAGACGTTAATAAGTGGCTTAATTTGGTTGAAATTGGTCAAATGCTACTTAGACAAATTGCGGAAACCATCATATAAATTACATAAGAACCATGGTTCACGAGAAATAAAATCAAGTGTAATTAAGATGTTTGAATTAGCATTTTTGTTTTTGTTAAATAATAGTATAGTAATATTTGGCTCTACGAAAAGAGGCGGTTGAACCGCCCTCGCGAATAATCAGTAATGTATCAGTTATGTTGTGAATAACTGCGACAAAATGAGTCATATAGAAGCAAAGTCAGCAACATCCAATATGGTTGAAAATAGTATAAAGAACAATATATGTAAAGTTATTTTAACTGTACCAGACTACATTCAAAGTTGCTACATAAAAAAAATTGATATTGCTGATGTTGGTTCTAATATATATGACTCAAATAATACCCCTGTAGCTCCCCGGGGGCTGGGCTGGGCCGTCCATGCTACGGGCCAATATGAACCCCCAAACACAATCAAACAAACAGCGGGCAATAATTAGGGCATATCCGGGTACAAGAAAACAAGGTATGGCATTCCGACAAGGCAGACATGTGACGTAGCTGATTAGTTGCGAGTTGCCTCTTTATGGTAACAAAATAATAAAAAAATAAAAATATCAGAAAAACCTCACACAAATCGATCTAGTCCCAAATTAAGCTCAAGAAGGCTTGTGTCATGGGTACTAGATGACGATATACATACTTTTATAGATAAACAAAGTTACCGACATAGCTCACCGTATTAGCAATTTGAAATGGCAGTGGGCTGGCCATATTAGCCGAAGAACCGATAACCGGTGGGGTAAACGTGTTCTTGAGTGGAGACCGCGGATCGGCAAGCGTAGTGTGGGACGCCCTCAGACTAGGTGGAGCGATGATCTGTGCAGGGTGGCTGGCAAAAGCTGGATGAGAGTAGCCGAGGATCGCGTACAATGGCGTGCAGTTGGAGAGGCCGATGTCCAGTGGACAAGAATAGGCTGATGATGATGATGATGATGATATAGATAAATATATACTTGAATACATAGGACAACCATGACCCAAGCAAAAATATTCGAGTTCATCACACAAATGTTTGCCCTGGCCGGGATTCGAACCCGGGACCTTAGGCTTAGTAGGCAGGACTCTATATATAAAGTAAACCGAGCCAACCGCGTCGTCAAAATTAATAATAAGGAAAAGATGTTCAACGCCAGTCGTACAAAAATGCATTACAATTGTCATATTCTTTGAATAAAGGTTTTTTTGTCGAAATAATTGATTTTAAACACTTGATTTTTAAGACATTCATACAGGTATACCAAGGGAATCGGGGAGTATTATGATATACTACTGGCAACACAGAAACGGATTGACAGAACCAACCAACCAATCATAGCTCATACCTTTCTTTTTAGGGTTCCGTAGCCAAATGGCAAAAAACGGAACCCTTATAGATTCGTCATGTCTGTCTGTCTGTCTGTCTGTCTGTCTGTCTGTCTGTCTGTCTGTCCGTCTGTCCGTCCGTATGTCACAGCCATTTTTTTCCGAAACTATAAGAGCTATACTGTTGAAACTTGGTAGGTAGATGTATTCTGTGAACCGCATTAAGATTTTGATGCAAAAATAAAAAATAATAATAAATATTGGGGGCTCCCCATACTTAGAACTGAAACTCAAAAATTTTTTTTTCATCAAACACATACGTGTGGGGTATCTATAGATAGGTCTTCAAAAATGCGTTCAAGTTTGCGTGATGACAGACGCTTCCAAAGTGGAAAACAGTTGGTCCCCCCCCCCCTCTAACTTCTAAAATAAGAAAATGAAAAATCTAAAAAAAACATATGATGTACATTATACTATAAAAACTACCAACGAAAATTGTTTTGAACGAGATCTAGTAAGTAGTTTTTTTTAATACATATTAATACCTAACTTTGCACCTAATTTATATGGGGCGATATACATACCAGGTGCAAACTTAACTTAACCACTTAGGGATTGAAAGTGTTTGTACGGAACCCTCAGTGCGCGAGTCCGACTCGCACTTGGCTGGTTTTTTATACCATGGGGCATATGTAACCAAACTTTGAGTCCTAAGAAAAGTCTAAAACTGATATGGGGTCCTTTGCCACTTAGCTACACTATACTTACCCGTAGTTACCAGCCATACTATAAGCATAGTATAGGTAATTGCAAATTGCATATAATTATACTGCGCTTAGAACAACCCTACGTCGCTTGTAAACACACGTTGTAATCACAATTAATATCTATGTGCACATTAACAATATCGGAAAGTGAGCGTGGCCCCGTTAGACCACGTGGCGGCCGAATTATGCGAGTAATCGCCGTGTCTCGATTACACGGAGGTAAAACACTAGATGGGACGTATAATTGTAATCAAAAAGAAATAAATAAATACATTTATTCGTGATGTGATCCTAATACATAATTACATAAAGGGTGTGACAGAAGTGATAAAATAATAATAATATAAAACTATAGGCAACTTTAATATTATTATGGCTGTGCCTGTGCCACGAAAAGGTCCCACCTCAGCTAGATGCTAGCTCGACAGCCAGCGCTGATCTTCCGGTGGGACCATAGGTGGCGCCACGGAGAGCTGCACGCACGAGCGCTGATCGCATATTTAGGATGCGTTAACCTGAACGCAGACAAGAATCACAATTCATATCTGTAATACGCACATAATATGTGCAATACCAAGGGTAATACGCACATTAACAATATCGGAAAGTGATCGTGGCCCTATTTAACCACGAGGCCGAATTATGTGAGTAATCTCCGGGTCTTCACGATTAAGTAAGGTACTGCTAAATGCTAGATGGGCGATCGGGTGTCTCACAACAGGTGCTTAACTCATTCGAAAAACAACAGTTACTATAAACTCATAGTTATAAAACAACCCAAATTACGATACTTTAAACACAGAACGAAACACTGTAAAAGGTTTCCCTCTTGATTTTAAAAAAATATCTACTTATGTTGATGGGTCCTGAATAATATAGGTATTGTATTGTTTCAATAAAATTTACTGGTCAGAATATCATATTTATGCATCGTTCTGAATGAAGTTTTACTACGTTTAACTGCTAATATAAATTTAAGTAAATAATTCAACATATTAAGACGAAATGTAATGCAAAACTAGCGCCACTTCCGATTTTTCTTTATATCTTCTAAATCAGATTTATGTAATAGCAAAAGGCATTAAGCACTGGAAAATTAACTTTCAAAGCCCGTTAAAAAATGTTTTATTTACCTAAATTATTTATATTCAAAATGTTGTTACATTTTAAGTTACAAAACTGTTTTTAAAGCCACATCCAGTCTTTAGCTCACTATAGCTATGATTATTAGAGTTTGAAGCCTGAGCAGAGTATAAGCAGGCTCTATATTTATTAGCTGGTAATCTAGGCCATATGTTATACCTGGATTTATGATATGACACGCGCCCATGTCAGACAGGAGAGCGTTGCACAGAGTTACCTACATTAGCCATACGTCTGATGTAGTCATACCACTGCTTGTCGCTCAGGCGGTAAAGGGCCGTGTGAAGTTTGAAATACGTATAGCTCGCCATTTTGCTGTCCAGTTTACACATACAAAAGCAGAATAATATGTAACGTAGGCCATGGTCAATATAATGTTTTGAAAATTCAAGTTGCACTAATAATAATAGACTCAGTGGGACATAATAGGCGCATAATAAATAAATGAATAATAATAGAACACCTCCGGAGAGAAGGATGAGAACCTCTGAATTTAAAATCTTCGTCTATTGTCATTCTTTAGAGTTCTCTTAAATCTATCTATATTCCTGATATATTATTTTGCTTGTTTCAGAAGTGGGATCTTTGGCTGTTACAAGAAGGTATGTGGACATTGCAAATTACCATACATATGCCTAAAAACTTTAAAGCACTACTAACAACTAGTAACAAGTGCTCTAAAGTTGTACAGAAGTGTGATATTGCTCCTATTCATGTCACACGCTTTCAAAGAACCATTCCCATTTGTTGACCAAGTGAGCGAAGCGTCTCTGTTTCAGCTTGGTCAAAAATTCTTACGTATGTCCGGCTATTTGGATTTCCGGCTGTTGTCACTAACCATCGGCATTTTTTAACCAATTTTCATAAAATTTGTGAGTAGGTTCGAAGTACCAATTTTTTTTTTCAGAAAAAAATTAAAATGGTGGATTTGAAAACGTAAAAATAAAAATAAATATGCAATTTTGAAACAAATTCGCGGGATCTACTGCAGCTCCCTGAGTTCCTAGTATTTTTTATAATTAAGAAATTAAGCTTCAATACAACATTACAGAACCGAATATTGTACTCTCAAATTCGTATTTAAAACAACAACGACGAACAAATCTATTACGTGATATGATATTACGATGCCAGTAATGATTATTTACAAATACCAGTAATAAACACATTTCTCAACAGAACGTGTCAAACAATGAGTTATAGAGAGCTCGTCTCGTCATCTCGTCATAGTGCCATCAGTCACTTTTAAGTCACGTCTCGTTTTTTATTACTAACCGTCCTGAAATCATCGCAAAGTCGTTTTTTGCATAGCATTTTTTTAAGAACTTGATAATAATTGCAAAATTCCATCTGATCGGTTGTGCGTTCTTTTTAAATTTGCTTACAATAGCAGTTACATATAATCGCGGGGTGAACGATGTTACACAGATTATGAATAGTGAGAAGCGATACAGAACCCTCGGAAAATAATAATATATAGATAAAACTAATTGAGTTGTAAATATTTTTCGTATCTTGCTTTAAAATTCCGAATATGTCTAGACAATCATGAAATACATCATGGCAAAAATCGAAGAAGGACTTTACGTACTATTACCTATTCGTTCGAGATAATATATGAATTACCTACTATATAGCTTGCTATATGTAAGTATAATTTTATTTCTATTATGACGTGTACCTACGAGCTTACTTACTCTAGTATAGTAAGTTATAGGGACTGGATGCTACATTTTATTTATTTATTTATTTAAACTTTACTGCACAATACAAAAGTCAGTACAAGTGGAGGACTTAATGCCAAATGGCATTCTCTACCAGTCAACCATTGGGCCAAACAGAGATAATATAAGTGGGTACTAATCAGAAATCTGAAGGTACAGAGAGCATATAGGGTATACAAAAATACATTCTTACCTATATTTACACACTATAAACATATATATACAAATAATGAAAACAAATATATGCGGAATGCTGCATTTTATTGCTGTACCCGCTTTGACATTTAATTTCTAATTGAGAGGCTGAGAAATTGTTCACTTAGAGATATATTAAAGCTCGTCGAATTCGGACCGTGGACAAGTAGGTACGTCAAATATTGCACGTTGTAAATTATTAGTCCAAGTACACAAAAGGTGTCTCAACAAATATCTTTATCAGAGGCAGATAAGTTACTGCCCCCTGCCAAACAAATCAATGAACCCGGCCTCAATAAATTTCTAGCCAAGGAAAGTGAAATCAGGCTATGAGTGATTGGATACAGTCAGAATTGAATAAGGGAGAATCTAAAATATAATACAAAACCGTCATTTTCAATATTATCTCAGAGCTCCGAGGAGTATCTTTTTTATTTGTGAATCCACTGAAATATTTGATTGATCTCTACTTCTACACATACGTGCAATATGTACATAGTTACATACTCGTACACTATGTATTTTGATTATTTCTATAATATATGCTTTAACCATCATAATCATAAAGCTTTTGTATGAATTTAAGTAGTTTGAATACAATGTTTTTTGACTTTGATCTAGAATCTAAAAAATATTAAAACTTTTTGATCAATTATTGAATAGAGCATTTGTAGCATGTAATCTATATAATTATTATGTGTACGGTATTACAATCGACGCATGCGTTGATAAACGCTTTGTCGTTGCGATTATCATGCCGCTGGTAATTGTGAGTGTCATGTCTTTTGTGAAATGTCTGGAGCTGGGATGGCGAACCAATGGCACGCGTGCTCTATTAGTTAATTCGGGCATGCGAAAAATCTATTTTATTAAAAATGCCTAAATAGTTCAATATCAAAAATAGCACGATATGCTTTTATATATCATTTTATTATATTAGCACATATGAAAACGAAGTTACGAAGTTTCGCATTACCCGGTCTAGTGCTACAGTGTGTGTGTGTGTGTGTGTGTTATGTAATTTATATCAGCGTAACATTGTAGGTATTATAAAAAACTATATTCAAACTTCATTCTTGTAGATCTTTTAAAAATATCATCAATTTATTTGTTTGATAAGTTGATTAATTAATGACTTCGGAAATATCAAATGTTTATTCTTTAGAATAGAATAGTATTTTATGCAATCGTTGCACAATGAAGGTTCCTCAAGTCGAATACCGCGTTTAGGTCACGAGGCTTACCGAGTGGCCTATGTAAGGAAGGTACGAGATTTTTAGACCTAATTGTGTAACTATTGCATACAATACTTTTTATGGCCATGGCGGGTGCCTCGTGATTGGTTAAATTTTTTGACAAGTAATTTCAACCAATCAGTGAACAGTAGCGTGTTTTTTTTAAATCAAATATGCTGATGTTCTCGTTTTGAAATTATTAGAGTTTAGTAGAGAGATGTCTTATGAATATTAAAGTTCTGTAGCGGATAGGTACCATAGAGTATAGAATTTTAGTACAAGATTAAAAAGAGTGATTTTGTCGGTGAAATTATGATTGACAGATACAGTCAGTTGGATACTCTAAGCAAGGGATTTATAGATTTCACTAGTGAATTTTAGATACAATATCAGCTGAGTTTTTTTATTATGTTAACTAGAAACTTGTCTGTAGAAGTTTATTTCTTGACATTGAATGTTTGGCTTCATCTGTGTGGAAAACTTATGTGGCTCCTGTTTGGCTACCAAAATTTTTTCTTGGCTCCGACACATTGGCCCGTATTCTCTTTACATATCTATAAAATTAAGTCATTTTACGACACTGTGAGATGAATCAATATCCAACAAGCACACTTTCGCGTTTACAATATGAGTAACAATATTACACCACACAATAAATAGCCGAGTCATGATAACTATCAATTGTAGCCACTTCATCAACGCCTCGATTCCCACTCGCCCGGCCACATAACATTTAGCCAACAATTATCCGTAATGCCATTGTCTTTATTCAGAGAAAGGGCGCGAAAATTGGCGCGAAGTGAAAGCCGCCATTTTGTGGCAGTAAAAGTGTCGAATCAGGCGCAACAGTAAAAGTCCTTTTGTTCTAGCCGATTGGGCGTGGGTTTCACTCTTTGTAGGTGTCGGTACTTGTAAATTTCCGGAGTACCGTGTTACTTAATGTTAGAGTTATGACGTTTCCTGATTGAATATGCGCACAGTGGTACTCGTACTTACACGAACACGATGCACTGCCATATATGGTGTTTGGATATAATGTTTGACGCTTGCGTGTGGGACGTACGACTACAGTTGTTGTAACTTCTTGTAAGGGAATGCGTATATTTTTTAGGCATAAACCTCATAATTTTGTTTGTTTTGTGTAATAGTGACACAATACAATACAAATCCACTTTATAGGTTGAACGAAAACAAAACATGCAAAAATCAGACTTTAGTAAACACAACACGATAAAGCGATTCAACTTTCATGCAAAACCAGTTTATCTCTATTTTGAAGTAATTTATGCCTATTAAACAAACATTTTTATGCTAAAAATCTGCATATATACATAAATTCGTGATTTCCTTACAACTTTGAACTGTTAAATAACCTTTTTAGGACCTGTAGTTTCTGTTAGGTGTTAATAACCGTTTGATATTGATTTGACAAAAAAACATACGAATCTAAAGTCATTGAACCAATGGGCTAATCTTACTGTGATCAGAATTGTTAATTAGATGGAACTTAGTCATATCCGAAGACAGTGTCACACGAAGTATTTTTTTGCCATACGATCTAAGCCTGTTATAATGAACAACAACAATTGGCAATCATCGGAATGTCAATTTGTAAAACTGTCATTCGCCGCGTTTTTGTTAATTTAACATAGCATGACAGTAACATACTAGTGACAAGTGCACATCAAAGAAATGCTAAATAAATTGAATTAGAATTTATTCGACCAGCTAAATGTTTAGTGGGCGCTTGTACGAGGACAGTATCTTAGTAAAGCAAGCGGTCCCAGGTTTGTTTTTCTGTTAATTAAGTCAATTGGAGAAATTTTCCCTTGCTGACTTCTGAATATGAATTGTATTTATAATCTGGCAAATTTAATTCTTATTCCCTTCTTAAAATTTTATTTTAGTTAATAGAAAAAGTAAAAGAAAATTTAATCTTATAATGAATTCCTTAGTGAGTCGCTGATCGCAAAATTCGTGAACGGAATTTAGGTTATTTTTTTACTGTATTAGATTTTGGATGTAGGTTTTTATAAAGAGAAAAATTGGGAAAGTTACCCAGAAAAAAAATAAAAACTCCACCCTGATTTTTCTCTTAGGTAATACCTCTTGACAGAACGACGTCTGTCTGGTCTGCCAGTGCATAATAAATATTTTAGTGAAACTAAAACATCAGCCACTTTCTAACCTGAACCACCCAGGATTAATATATGATAAGCTGAGCATGAATATTATCATCAACATCATAAATTCCCCCGACAAAAACCTTATTACAACCCTGCAATTTCATAGTTCTTAAGCTGATTGCTTGCAGACAAACAGAAAAAGGCCAAGGTAATATAGAAGCGAGCTGCAGTTTATCCTTTCAGCTTAACCAAAGCTATTCAAGCTAAGTATAAGAAATTAAAAAGAAAATTGCAACTTCCTCACAGGAGTCACGACTAGACCCGTGTCTTAAGAAATAACGTCTAGTCATTTCTATGGCGAACCAGGGAATTGGGTTATTATGGTATGGGTGTAAGGTAGGATGTTGCTTGCGACCATAAGTTATGAATGTACCAGTAATCTATGAAAGCTGAGGTTAAATGTCGTTGGATTTTTGTTTGAGGCTCGTTGAAAATTTACTCTCTTTTTAATGTTCGCTTGGGCATTAGTAACTGACTTGTAATTCCGCTTGTGATGTTCCCGTGTACAGTTTTTTTTAGATTATTTTGGAGTTACGCGGTGTTACAACTCGACACCTATATGACCGCAGTTGCCACTATCGATAAACCGTACTAGCGAAAAATTCAGTCAATTTTTTTGCATCAGCACAGCATCTTAGTTGGTCCTGTAAGTGTACCCAAGACATTTGAAGCAAGTGGTGTTTCAGCACTAATTTCCTGTGTAACGTTTTATTAGTACTATGTCTGTACGCAACAGTATCAAAATGTTCCTCAACTCTAAAGAATCAGTGGTAACAGCTAAACCGCTGAAAAAATAAAACAATACTATAATACTTCTATTAAATAATTCCCAAAAAAAATAAGTCTCAATTTATCAACACTTACGCGTCACCAGATCTACTAACAAGGGATTGTTAGAGAGATTGTTGAATAGAAATACGAGTACAATGGGTAAATTTAGGAAGCCCATGAAAATAAAGAAAGATAACTACTTTAAAAACATACAAATGATAAAGAATGATGAATCGTTCTTTGCGAAGAAGCCTGTCAGATTTTTCCTGTATTCAGATGTGCGCTATCTCAGCTTCATTAATAATCTCGTGTACCTGTATCCAGATAATTTAATCCGTGTATTCTGGGTATATGCAGATAATTCGAGTCCATCCTGCGTCATTATGCATGCACGCGTAATAAGAGATATCGGCCCAATCGTTACTGGATCCTGTGTTTACATACAGATTTCTACTGGATATACTACTAGCTGATGACTTTGAACGTTCTTTATAAGGCATATACGTTTTCTTTTGATTTGTATGCATTGATTATTAATCCTATCGGTCAGGATATCTTGATTTGCGGCATCGTAAAACCGAAACGACCAGACAGAAATACAAGTACAGGAATGATTGGACGTCCAAAAATGGTTATAGTAAGTAAGAATTATTTTTGGATTCCGAATCTACTTAGGTTTGTTACCTCACAACAACGTATGGCGTCATCTTTATTCTTCCACTCGCACTTCACAGCTGTTTATGTGCACTGCGCTGTGTTTTAATGTGAACTCTATTTTTTACAATTTAAATACACATTTAATATAAGGAATTAAAGTTAAGTAAGAAATTATTGTATGCTTTACGGGAGAACTGTGCGGTTTAACAATGAATGGCAGTGCTTGCAGGTAACACAGGTAAGTAGATTCAGCCTCAAATAATAAAAAATTGGGCAAGTGCGAGTCCGACTCGCGCATGAAGGGTTCCGTACCTATACATATATATAATCTATAACAAGTTTGTTGTATGGGAGCCCCCCTTAAATATTTATTTTATTTTGTTTTTAGTATTTGTTGTTATAGCGGCAATAGAAATACATCATCTGTGAAAATTTCAACTGTCTAGCTATCACCGTTCTTGAGATACAGCCTGGTGACAGACGAACGGACGGACGGACGGACGGACGGACGGACGGACGGACAGCGAAGTCTCAGTAATAGGGTCCCGTTTTTACCCTTTGGGTACGGAACCCTAAAAACGGAGTTACGCATATTCTCTATTTACTTCTATGGGGTCATCCACATATTACGTCACGCAAAATGTCGACTTTTTGAACCCCTCCCCCCCCTATGTCACGCTTTTTTGCTATACCTTTAACATGTACTGTCACGTTTGGTATGACCCCCCCCTCCCCCTTAACGTGTGACGTAATTTATGGATGACCCCTATGACGGTAGTGATAAATAAAATAATAGAGTGTAATGGGAGTGGAGAAGAGTGGGGAAAGTGCGGGCGGAGAGTGTCGGATTATCGATGCGTAACGGACTATTGAACTGATGACTCTGATGTACTCATTAAAAGTGGATTGTCCCAATTTGCATATTATTCAAGAAAGCTACATACAACACGGCATGCGGCAAGGCCATATCACTTTGTACATTTCGAATAGAGAAGTAGGAAACTCGTAAAGGAATCCCAACATTATTATATTTTGCTTAGCACGCACACTGGTCGCATATTACTTACCAGTGGTCAGTAATTGCCCTGTAAAACTGGCTCCTACCACTTAATGGTAGGCTGAGATACGAATAGTGTATGTGAGAATATCTGTAACTTCCTTTTCCAATATCTCGTAAATAAGTAAGCATATTTGAAAACTATACGCAATTTCGTGACGCTTTTTTTACCGTAGTTGTGTAAAAAGTACTTTATAACCATCTTTAGATATCCCACTATTCCTGTCCCATCATTGATTAAAATCCATTAAGCCGATTGAGCGCGAGGAGCGAACAAACATAAATAAATGTAAATATAAATAAATATAAATATTAGACAACCTCACACAAATCAACCTAGTCTCAAATTAAGCTCAAGAAGGCTTGTGTTATGGGTACTAGGCGACGATATACATACTTGTATAGATAGATAAATACTTAAATACATAGAACATCCATGACCCAGGCACAAATATTCGTGTTCATCACACAAATATTTGCCCTTGCCAGGATTCGAACCCGGGACCGTCGGCTCAGTACGCAGTTGCTTAACCACTGCGCCACCCGCGTCGTCAAACATATTTCGACCAATAATAGACGCTGTCATCAATGCCCTTACTTAGTAAACTATTGTCATGCTACATTGCTATACTTAAGTACATGATCGTCTTCCATACTTAAGAATATTATTTTTCAATGGGTATTTTTAGTTAATAATGTCCTCTATATTACTTCCATGTTTCTTACGCCCTCATTTTATTTTTTAGTCTTTAGTAGCCTTTACAAGATAGCTTTTCTAGGGTTGCCAGTTACAGGTTCTCTAACCCCAGAAGGCTCTAGTGTAAGTTTGATTTTAAAGCCAAAATAACGTCACGAACGTTTCTATATGGGAAAAGTAAACACCGTCTAGTTTTGTGGCGTTAGAAACTTGAAGCTCAGGGCTATGATTGCTCCGTTTACCAAGTAATTGATAAATGATAAAAAAACCATCAATTACCGACAAATATATGAGTGCGAGGGTGAGGTGCTTACCGGTGACATATCGGTTTATCGAGTTACTATTCGAAGAAAAAGTAATCCAAATATGTATCATTCTCCTCAAAATTGCAATATTTTACAATTTCCCAGATTCTTACATATTTAAATAATACAATTTAAATGGGTAACATTGCCCATAATAATTTAAGTGAGCTCCCGGCGTTTATGAAATTCATTTGACGAGTGTTATTTCGTTGAGGGAATTTCTAATATTTTTTTCCTAAAAAAAGGTTAAGTTTTGCCATTACTCATCAATTGACAGCCCTAACAAAGCTCCCAGTAGCGTCAGCAAAAAATTACAGTTGGTACACGTCCGTAATTACTGCAGCTTGCGCTTGCGTAAGCTCCCAGCTATTACACTTTAATCAGACGAGAGCTTTGCAAGTAAGATGGCAAGCGGGAATGAAGTGTATCAAGCTTTTATGAAACTAGCTTTCGCCCGCGGCATCTCGTACCTATATATGTGGCGACAGACCCATCTGGGTTTTTACTTTTTATACTCATACTCATTTATTACTTTTTGAATTGAACACATCCAACCTCTGTAGTCTAAAATGGGGCGCATTGTGCTATCAATAATCTCCTTAGCATAGCACTTGTCACGATATTGCGATGATGAGATCCATGTAACTTGATGGAACCACAATATTGAAGTTTTTCATATGAACTTTAATATTGAAATGTCAACGATTATCATGTAAATATCATGTATTTGATCTCAGAAAAGACTTTATTTTCATTGAAATCAGTTTTTGGCCAAAAAGTGATTTAACTGATCGATATCTAGTAGGTAATCACACGACAGCCTGTGGCCTAGGAATATGACTGATCTCTAACACATATGTTATTTATTGGCTTGATGTTTGAAAACGAAGGTCCACACAAAAGTAGGCATTTTGACAATGCTTTTAAAGTTTATTAGTTAGTGATTTCTTGGCTCTGCGCTAGTTATATTTGGCTTTGCACTGAATCAGTAAATATAAATAATCGAAGGCAAAAAGGCAAAGAAACATCGTTGGCTTTCTAACAAATTATCATGTATTTGCTTTCAGATTAGAATTTCTTTTCATTGAACTCGTTTCTCGCCAAAAAGTGATGATTAACTATGAACAAAGTAGATGGTTGTGTTTGAACCGTTGTCCAACACTAATCACTTCAGCGATCAGCCAGCGGCGCGGGTCACCGCTTGATCGGTATCTAGTAATTACCCGACGGCCTAGGAATTCGGCTGAGTCACCTCTTGCGAAACTCCCGTAATAAGCTGAGGACTTAAGACATTAACTAGGTTCAATATTTTCCTTTTACTTACACATATTTAACGTGGTTGGTGCAGTTGTAGTGCAACTGTCTTATGAGCTGACTGGGCTGTTTTTGAATCCCGGCAAGGGCATATTCTGTATTTGGGCAAATTTTGATGAACTATTATTTCTGTTCCTTTGTTGTTGGGCCTTGGATATTTTCCATTTATTTATCTATATAAGTCCTCGTATGTTATCGTCTAACGTTCAATAACAATAGCATACTAGATAGATTTGTGTGAAGTTGTCCGATATTTATTTATTAGTCATTTCTGATACGAATATGTATTCAATATTTGGTGTAGATACGTTCAATTTAGTCAAAAACAATACAATGCATACATAATATCACTGAGCCTCTCTTTCACCAACAACCTGATATTCCCCAGGATATTTTTCACATATTATAATTATTCATAATAATAACATTAAGAATGACGAGTATTGTAAAGAAACACTGTGTCATCCTGCACGTCTAGCATAACTTTGACACGCGACTCATGTCGCGCGAGATAGAGACAGGTAGTATATCTCGCGCGAGAAAGAGTCGCGTGTCAAAGTTATGCTAGCCGTGAAGGTCTAAGGAGTTACGTACCGTAAGGCTATTTGGAACTCAAGTGACTATTTGATAATTTGCAAATTAAAGGTTTTAATTCTGTTTACCTGAAATATTGAAATAATGAACTTATATTGAAATCGGCATGAAGCATTTTTTGCGTAGTAGGTACCAAGTAACCCCTTGGGTTCCAAATAGCCTCACCTTAATGTAATATAAGGCTAGGTTTTTTAAGTTTCCAGCCTATATCCAAACACAGTTTAATGAATATATAATTAATTTCAGTACTTTTTACACAGTTTACAATACTTACACTATTATCCTCATAGTTGTTATACCTACATACATATGCCTGATATGTCAGTATGTAGTTGATGTACTCAAGAAAATGCTCTTTTGTCTGTGAATATAAAACATCCCCAATTTCGTAGGCACATTTTCATACATATGTAAGAGATGACGCAAGCTGCCCTCATATGTTTATTCCCTATGATAATATCTAAGGCACGATGTGAACTGAGGGCATTTGTTATTCGACTCAGATCTGGCGGGTCTCCAAGTGCATCGCATCATGAGAGACCTAGTCCGGTATTCCATTCTAAAAGGCCCTAAAAGCATTTATGTTACAAAACGCATATGTCATTTATCGATAACGTCTTTGAAAATATAGGGTTAAAATAGGTCTTTGGACAATGCCTTGAAGTTGATTGCTTAGCGATTTCTTGACTCTCCGCTAGTTACATCATTTGACTATGCGCTGAATAAATATTAATGATCGAAGGCTTTATTTATACAAAAAGTATTTTTCACTCCTAGCATTATCATTATCTGTACACGTAGGTACCTAATTCACTTTGACCACTGGCAACTTTATACACCAATAAATACCTAAACCCAAATAATTTGATACACATTATGATAATTATGATTCAACACAACTGAAACCACTAAGTTGGTGAAAAATATAGCAGTAGTATATAAATGGAACATCTTAGCATGCTCGTAAAATTAAGTGGCATCTTTGAACACAATTCCGAAATGTATCACCCGTCTGAATATTGCCCTGTATTTTTCCAATCGCGTGGGTACCACATACTCGATACTATTTAAATTAGATGAGTCTTATAACAAACATAGTAAAGGCGAAATTTCTATAAATAACTATCAGTATTTCTGATCACGTTTTTGCTTCGTCTATGCTCAGATATTAGGTCGATGGCACCGAATTCAAACAGCCAAACGATTCAATACACCAATTCTGTAAGAATCGACCGGTTAAAATATTTGCATCCTGTTCTAACTAAGCGATATAAAATGAGATGAAATATCGAATTCAGTTATTTAGAAGTGTGTAGAATTGTTGTACTGGCGTGATCTTAATAAATTGTTTAGTTTTTATTCCAAATTCAAACTGTGAACAATGTGGTGGCGGTTACACAATCGGTCGATTCGTTCGAGTGATGGCTCGAATTTTGATTTGAATAAAAGTTATCGATATTTTTTCGATGTTCGTTTCATTTTAAATCGAAATTCGATTGTGAAATGTTTGTAAATTCCCTATGCCCTTTATTACAAGCCAGTATTTTTTTAAGGAAATCGTTATGACTTATGAGATGACGTGATCTCGTTTGTATGGTTCTTGGTTTTTGCACCTATTGGTAGTTATATCATTTATTAAAGTTTAAACAAAATTAGTAACTACAGATGATTGTTTCCCATACATCATTTTACACTTCAATCAACCTTCTTCTAACGAACCTTTTTACAACTGTTTAATTAAACAAGATATCAAAATAAACTTAAATCGTGAGTTGTAAATTGCAAAAAATATCAAATTACCTGCCGTGAGATTACAAACAAATCAAGTTTCACAGCTACTGTTTTTATGACATTGGGAAATAAGTAACTTATCTTTTTGGAATTTTGTAATATTAATATGTTACCAGTCTTTAGCTTCGCAGTAGGTATTGCAAAAACCTAGTTTTTTCTCTAGCCATTTCATTATTTAGTTTCGTATTCCTGTTGTGTGACATGACATATCTACGTCTACATAATGTTAGAAGACAATTATTGTTATATTAGATACACTAAGTATAAGTCTAAAATTATGTCAAACTGGTACAAGAGAAATATGACCTTAAACTTACACATGTGTACCTTGTGCCAAAGCGACTTGATTCGATTTTAGAGATCGGACAGGCTATACTTGTGTCGTTGGCTACTAAAGTAAAGATCTAATAAATGCCCTATTATTGGGCTACAATACAAATTATTTTGAGATTTCACTCGTACGTGCAAAAGTAATTTAAATATATAATTTTATTAAATAAATTATTAACTTCCTGAGTAATCTTCACACTTAATAAGCTTAAATTAAAATAAATGAAAATGGTTCTATCTTGGCCCATTTTTGCCCTTCGGCGGCCCAGCGGGTTCCGCGGGCCGTTCATGCTAGACTCGCGTGCCGGTAACTAGCATGTTACCGGGCAACATGATCGCGACCGGATGATTTACTTTACGCTACTTTTAGGGTCCAATGGGAGAACGTTTCCCGATTTATAAGTAGCAAAAATGTTCCAAACGGGGATAACTTCCGAGAATTTTCGGTAAATTCACAACTGTAAGGACCAGGCCATAGAAGTGAAATATAGAGGCCGCTGCTAGATGTAGGTTCCACTTAAAGATTTCTGCTGATACTGCGCCACCTAATCCACTGAACTCCCGCTATGTTCACCAGACCATTAATCTACCTTTGGGACTACCCACCCACAAGGTAAAGACACAGCAAGACAAGTTTTGGACCAAAACTTACAGACGCCATCGGCCATTGACAAACCGTCCAACTAAAACAAGAATGTCTTTTTATTGACCAATTTTTTTTCGATCTTAAGAAGGCTACTGGTTTTACATTTTTAATGATGTTAAAAATCGAATCGCACTACAAAACTATATTAGTATCGCTTAAGAGACATGTGCGGAACCTTTTGTACTATAATACAAATATTTTTCATAATATTTAAGAGATGCTCGTTACAGTAACCAGTTCTCATTCATGTTCCAACTTAATTATAGTTATAAATATGATGGGCCATTTGCACTTGTCGTGGGAAAAATAATTAATAAATAGAATCAGAAACTCTTGCGCAGGAAATATTGACAACAAATAATGTGCTTTATGTCCGTTGTGGAGAGAACATCATAACTTTGTGTATTCTCTGCCGTATTTCGGGCAAAAAATTACTTATATAACCTTTCAGCTGTCCCTATAACAAAGATGGACATAATCCACCCAAACCGTTTTTACTCGGAAGGACTAACTCGTAGACGCATAAAAAATCGAGAAAACTTTTCTTCTTTTATGTTTATTTTTGTACAGTAAAAATAGTTATTTTTTAGAAAATCTATTTACCAAAAAGACTTGCTAAACTCTTGTACGTTGTACGCGTAAGGGCCAAAGTTACCGCGATTGACTGTACCAATCTCCACTTGTCAACTAGTGTCACCTATATGTGAAAATCGTTGAAGTAAACCCATGTAACAACTTAGGTTTTTAAACGTTAAAGTGGTAAAAAAAGTAAAGTCTGTTAAAGTAGTCTTAGTGTATTAAATATGCCATTGTACAAGATGAGTGGTGTTCCTCCTAGTCAGTCCGTCATATGAGGCCCATAAAGATAAATACAGTGCGTGAGCTGGAAGAATTTAATTCCTCTCCTCCTCCTCTCAGTTTTTTTTATAAATACCAATGTATTTTAAGTTATTTAGCATGCTCGGTTATATACTGTACTAGCGACCCGCCCCGGCTTCGCACGGGTGAAATGCTGATACTAAACGAAGTGTTGTCTACTATATTACGCATGTATTACACATATAAACCTTCCTCTTGAATCACTCAATCTAATAAAAAAACCGCACCAAAATCGGTTGCGTAGTTTTAAAGATCTAAGCCTACATAGGAACAGACGTGTAGTGAAGTGTTTATTTTGAACTTTTAAATAAAGTTTTCACCCGAATCCGAATCCTAATCTAAGAGCCCGCGGATTGTAAAGAAATCGTTACAGGAAAGAAATTATAGAAATTTCAGTAACGGTCGGTTAGAGAATTTCTTTACTTGAGAATATTTTACAAATATGCTTCGTTCCACATGTCACTGTCAACTTGAACCCGGCGGGCGCTGACTCGGAATCCTTGACCCGCTTACTCGGTTAATTTAAGTTTGCACCGTATTTGTATGCGACGCTATAGACACCAGGTGCACATTTAAAGTAACCGGGCAGTTTCCGCGTCTATTAGCATGAGAGGACTGTTTATCGCATTGTTGTGGGACCGTTAACAACGGTGCCAAATGGAAACGCTGAAAATGAAAATGTGAAGTGGAACAGTGGTTTTACGTCACATCTCATTACTATACCAGCGTATTCTTTACCGATGTGCTTAAACAAAGGTCTAAGGTAACTCCTTGGATATGAAACGCGATCGAGACGTTTTTTTTGCGTTAAAAGTAAACTTACACTAGAGCTTCAGGTCTCAGTTGCATCAAACGCGAACAAACTCACGGGTGTTCATTTCAAAACACCACGAGGTGCCGGCTGCGGTCAGGCTCCGGTATCCGTTTGAGACCAATACCGAATACGTTTATTTTGTTTTTTTATCCTCGACGGACGGAAAGGAACCAAGACGACCTCGCTTCCCGCGAGACGCGTTGATATGTGCACAACGAAGGTGCTGCCAACTGGTGCCGCCAATCCGAAACTTTAAATTGACATTGACGTTGATAGTGCTGCTACCTATAGCTCCTGCACGTTTTGTAACTCAAAGAAGATGCTGCCAACTGGTATCGCCCATCCGAAACTTTTACCTTGACAATCTTGACATTGACGTTGTTGTGCTGCTACCTATAGTTCCTGCACGTTTCTGACTCAAAGAAGGTGCTGCTAACTGGTATCGCACATCCGAAACTTTTACTTTGACATAGACGTTGATAATGCTGCCACCTTATAGTTCCTGCATGTTCTTTTGCGCAACGAAGGTGCTGCCAACTGGTGCCGCCAAGCCGAATCTTTTACCTTATCATTACTATAAATTGACATGTGCACGAACAATAGCACTGTTTAGGGCTTATAGTTCGTTCACGTTCCCTATAGCCTCCCACCGGTGCGCACCATAGTCCTTGGCTCACGATCAATTGTGTCACATTTTACACATATATTATAACCAATAAAAAAAATTAAAGACTAGGTTTGTGCCGGAATGAAGATGGTGTATGCGTTTGGAGTTAAAGATTGCTTGTATTTGTCTACATTAACCTCAAAATCTATTGTATGCTGTTCCATGCGTTTTTACTCAAATTTTAAATTAGGTTCTTAAATATGTTTTGCGGCTGTTGACTACCAAAACGAGCTACAGCAGATAGGATATTCGGTCTTGTTTTTACTACTAGGTCCTCATTCTTCTACGATGTTTTTTTACTCAGTCGTGTGTATGTTTTTTACTTATTTTATATATAACTAGGTAATGTCTTCCAGCAATTAAGACAACCAACTCGCTTATGATTTCTAGTAAAAATTCTGTATATCTTCAAAATCATAATCTCCTTACCAATCAGACCCGTATAATTCACTCAGGATACAGTCATATTATACACAGGTATACGTATAAGTTGAAACTTGTAACACAATAGCATTATAGTTAGAGATCCTATTCATATCCCATGAATAGGAGCAGAGTAGCGCTATATAAAGGCCGCTTTTTCAACCATTATGCGACATAAAGCGGTCACTCACATATCGTATGACGAACGACACAAAAATTTCCCTTTCATTCTTCGCGATTCCATGTATTCCATTTTGAATAGAGCATAAGTCAAACTTTACACGTCCCAAATAAAATAATAAATGAAAATCGTCCTTATGATACTCTCAAAAGGATCTTCATAATATTTTTGCAAGCGCACAGTTAATTTGTAGCAATTTTACGATGTGTTTACATCATTCAAACCGATTATCAAGCTAAAATCATCCTTATGTTTTATGACTTAAGATTTAAGTAGATCTTGATCATCCGCAAAAGTAGTTTTGTTGTGTTATCGGGGTCAGCACCGGACAATGTCGCGTTAAGTAATTGTTGTGCGGTTACTTTGACCTTTGTTGTGACGTGTCAGAGTTTATTTTATATTGTTCGAAGTTTCGAACGGTAAATTGATGATGCGTTAGTGTTCATCCGAGATTTCTTGTAATATTCATGGAATTTAATGCATTTAACTTAAATATTTTTGCTATGTTTACAAGCCTCTGTTATCTCATATGCATTTTTAAATACGAATTAAAAATTAAATTTCGAAAAATACTTTAGCTGGTCTGAACGAAAACATTTTAAAATTAAATATTTATCCCATGGATTCATACAGTGAACCTAAGTAGTTATCTAACAAGCAAAACAGTAGGCAAAGACCATACCAAGACAAACATATCCAAGAACACTCTCTATCAAATAACGTTTCAAACAAAACAACCAACTCAAAATCGAGTCGTCCATTTAGCTAGTACTTATCACAACAATATTATAAAGGCGAAAGTTTATGAGTGTGTTTATGTGTATGTTTGTTACTTTTTCATGCTCAAACGGCTACCTAGATCAATTTTGATTCTTGGTCCGAAGGTAGCTGACACTCTGGATTAAGTAACACATAGGCTACTTTTTAAACCGAAAAAATGTAGTGTTCCCGTGGGATGAGCCGGTAATACCGCGCGGCGGAGCTAGTGTTACAAAAAAAATACAGTAACACAGATACACACGTTAAACACCTATCTATTTCATTGCGTAATCTTGTAATCCTCATGATCAATGTTGGTTAATTTCTCTTTCTAACAGATACTCATTTGAGCCGCCCTTTTTGTTGGGAGATAAAAAAACATGGATCGGAATTCAGTCTTCCGTCGGAAGATATTACGATTTCCTCAATTCGACAGTATATCAGCTTTATCACGGCTCCATAGGTATTGCATATATAAAGTTTTTCTATTTATTCAAGCTGCATTAAATGACATTGACAAGCTGACGATTTAAAGAAGATAATATGGGTTCAACCTCAATAATAGTAAAATTAGACAAACCGCCTGCCATTTACACTTTACTCGTATATTCGTGCTAAAGAAGAAGAAAATATATATCAAGACGGTTACTTCGAATAGAGGATATCGCTATCTCGTAAATATGTCATTAGAAACTTCAAATTACCACTACTACATGATCAATGCACTTTAACTCATTAACCTAACGATCCACCTTCAACTTTGACGTTACACACAAATATCGACCTCAACACACATTTGTCCTATAATAGCTGTATAAGACAGAAATACCGGCCTTAACACATTTGTCCCATAATAGTTGTATAAGAGTCATTCAGTTGCTGGAGGTGGATAAAAGTTAATCAACGCTAATCGCCGCCAGTATAATTACATTGCGTTTGACTAATCCATCTGAAGAGCTATTAAAAGGGACTTTAAATGCATTAGGGATCTGATTACACTATTGACTTATCCCACTTATCTAGTAACATTAGCTTTATTTCACGAACGAAAGTAAATATAAATGACTGATTGAAAAACAGATTTTATCAGTCATTCGGACCAAATAGAAAACGCTAAGTTTATTATTATTTTATTGTCATATAGCCGATGACTTGAGTGATGCACATGCCAGGTGGGTCCTGTAACAGGAGTAAAACATTAAAACATACATTTTACTCGTCAAACTGAACAACATCTGTTCATAAACTAAAAAAATAATACTGTTTTAATGTTCATTATTTCAAACAAAGTAAATAGCATTTTCAATGTACCTAATACGCCGTCCAACATTGACATCGCCTTAGCATTGACATAGCTGTCACTTTACTAAATATCAAATGTTTCGCAAAACATTGCTTTTTTGAATAAACTTTATTTTACAGGTTTACATTATAAATGAGTTATTTTTAAAAGTTGTTTAATAAATGTTGTTCAGTTTGAGGGGTAGAATCTATGTTTTAATTTATTGCTCCTGTTACAGGGCCCACCTGGTATATCGATATGGTTTTCGTTAATTCCAAGGTTCATCAATGATAATATGTATACGTATGTTTGTGATAAATTAATTCGAACTGTTTTTCTTTCAGGTACGTAACCGCATTTTTTTTAATATTTGAAAGCTTATCGTTAACGTGACCGAAGAACACAACGTTTTCCAGTTTACCAGGTAACATTTTAATTATTGTGACGAATTATTCGCTGTCCACCACACATTGATAGTGTAGGTAAAGCTTTCAAGCGGCTTATTGCCGACTACCACCGCTCCACTTAAACCATAAGCGTAAGCGGTTCAATTTGTAACCAGGCCTTAATCGTGTGCTCGGTCATAAGAAGTAAGGATAAAAGACACATGACTAATACTCCTCGTAAAGGCTTCAGTGCACTAAAAAAAGGACTTTCCACATAATCCACATTCCATTCCTGTTCCACGTATAGAACATAAAAGAGACAATTGATCACTCTTAATGAATACACTCGCTTTAAAAGAGTTTCTGTTTTGATAATAGCGTGGTATAGGTATTGGCTTTCACCGATTATTCTAGTACTTACCAAAATATGTTTTGTAAAAGAGTTTCAGATGTTTATGTGACTAATCTCCTAGAAAAGTATTTTTAATCGTGATTTTTGCAAATATTTTAAAAAGATGATCAAACATCTCCAGTAATATTGATTACATTACAGCAAATAACTTAAACGTAACTAAAAAAGGTTTTTAATATTTCACATTTTTGTTGTTTAGGGTTCCGTACCCAAAGGGTAATTGTTAATTTAGACGACTTTCTCTACGTTGAAATGTTTTCTATGTCTAATTGTCTGCGTGGGTGGCAGTCTTTGCTTTTCGTTCATCTATGCAAAGCACCCCATAACTCGAATAGTTTGCGTAGACATATAAAGCTAACTTATGCTAGCGAATAAGTCACATACAATGTAGCGGAACATATAGTTATTACTCAGCCGATACGGATTACGATTTGCTACGGAGATAGAGGCAAATTTATGTTTCGGTGCATACAATCTGCGAGAAATGTATGTAAATATATTTTCATAGAAAGCAGTGAACTCCATAGAAATAAAGATTTTTTTATTAGAAAAGGTATAATTGATGTAATTTATCATAAAAAGGTATCCTGAATAGAAACAGGGATATAGAAACGGGGGACTAAGAGATACATATACATATATAATGAATGTATCGTACCTACATTAAAAAAATGCATAATGGGTTAGCCAGAATTGGACCGAATTTCCCTCCAGAAAGACCCTTTCCCCTTTTATCAGGGTAGTGGTTGGTGGGCATTATTATTTTTGGAGTACCTTTTTTCGCCGCTGTACGTGACACAAATAATACATTGTTAAAATTTGTCGCGAGTCAAAAAAATCTTGATCTAAATTGGATTATATAATGGCGTATCGTAATAGGAAATCATCCTACAATTAAGAGGACTCTCATACGCAGATTACCTTACCTATAGCTCATCTGTAACCACCGTAGATGCTCCGGTCCCAACCCTTTTTTTACAATAATGAGCATTCTCTCGTCCCCGCCCTAAGTAATGCTCGTCCATCGCACGCATGCGCCGTTAGCATAATGTTCATAATTTACATGCAGATTATTGTACACTGAGATGGAATATTCTGTTATCCATGCGCGCGAGATCGTGGATGGCTGGTTCGATAAAAAATCATATGTGCAACGGTCTTGTAATTTTTGCAACAATGAATCATGTAATCGGAAGATTCCGAAAGCCTTAATTCTGTTAACATTACATTACATTGCATATTAACTATTTTTACTAAAACATGCAATGAAATCTCGTCATAACGTGCGTTATAACAGGCTTCGAAGTATCACGTTTCGGGCGGAACAACTCGAGGGAACTGTAAAAGCATTTCATAGAAAATTTAAGGCTTAGGTCGGAAAGATTTTTTTTTGTTAACATTGCGTCTGTGTTCTTGAACAGGCTATTACAGCTGAATTATATTTTATTGAGTGGTGTATTTTTTTAAATTCATTGCATATGTTTGAGAAAGGCACTATACATGCCTGAGCCGTGAAAAGGGCTTGCCGGCTTTGTATCACTATGTCTACCTACTCACCCGGCAAGCCCTTCTTTCCCGGTGTAAAAGTCGCCTCTGCGGCATAGGCCTCCCCCATTTCCCTGCACATCCGCCCATCTCGTGCTTTTTTCATGCAGTCTGGCCACGGTAACAGAAGATTAATGATAATTAAATCCTGTAACATCTATTATTTTTTTCAAAATTTACAACTTAATTTTAAAAAGCCGCGACTTTCAGAATTGGGTAGGTACATTAAGTTTTCCAAAGGTATTCATATTATATTTATTCCCGATAGTATACGTTATTTGAACTCTAAATATATGAATGGTTTATTTTTATGTCGTATAGATTTTTAGAAGTCCTCAAAATGACGTTGGTTAAAATTCTGAAGATATACAACATTACCTTGATCTACAAAGGAATTTGAACAGTACAAATAAATAAAAAAACGTGCTTTTGTATATCTTCGGAATTTTAACAACGTCACTTTTAAAACTTAAAAGTGAACAGTTGGTACAAACTTACGAAGTATGTATTTCAATTCAAATCATAGAACCGTGCGAACCCCTTTAAGTAATCTCAGCCGGACTTGAACTCAGGTAATACGCCCAACTCAGATCATATGTATTTGTACACAATGCATATGGGATCAGTACTGGTTGAGTATAAGGAGCTAAGGAATGTGTTAGATTTGACGTATGATGGAGAGTGTCAGACGATAGAATGATTCCTAGAAAAAGCCAAATGCTTTTTCTTATTATATAAAAACTGTGATCATATTAAAGATTGTGCAAATATGTAAATAAAGATGTTAAGAAGAACATCTAGTGCGTTTTCCCTGCCCCATCCTTTTATGCATATGTGGGAAATTTTTAAACCGAGTGTAACCGGAAACCGAATGGTGTCGCTGCTGCCAACACAAACATACAAACATGTTTTAATTCTAAGTTATTCAATGCTGAAAGCGAATTTCTATATTCGGACAATATTGGCAGTTATTTTACTTTCCCTGTTAAACATACAGACGTTTTAAATGCTTTACTTTTTATGAGCTTACCTAAAATGGGCGGAGCAAACTGTATGCTGTCTCACAATGTTTTTACCATCTGAGCTGTAAGTGGAACAACGTTGAACTCTGAAAAACGTAATCATTAATTTACAATAAAAATTATGACTGCCCAATTTCACCACACTGCATCAATTATCAACGGTAGATTTCATATGCCAATCTTGATAATTTCCCTGACACGTCAACTAGTCAACCCTTGGTAACTAGGTACTGGGGATAAAAATTGGATCTAAATATGACAAACTCAATGACTATACTTATCATTTAATTATAAACAACCATATTATGCCGTACTCTATTTGCGCGATGTATCAGCCATATAACAAACATATGATGGGACCAAAATCGACGTCTCTAATCATAGATATCATGTCCTGTTCGAAATTTCACCACTACATAAATAGAGCACATCACTAAAGTATTAGACATGTGCTACGTAGGGGATGTGTTCTAGAGGTATTTAAGTAGGTATTCGTGATATGGCCAACAAATATCATATGTTAATCTCAATCAAATAAATAAGGCGCATGATCGAATTGGGTCTAAATTTGTCAAATCCAACGATTGCCAGCTGCCATTTTTTTAACAGAGTCTATTTCTCCCGCTGACTGTACAAGCTATCCTTAACATATACATCTGTTCACTAATGGTACGCTAATACGTTACGGGCTGGCCGGTCACTCGCAATTTACCATTTAAATGCGTCCCGATAATGGACGCACAACCTCCAGGACTCGTGGACTTGCATTAGTGCGAGCAAAGATCGTCGACTTACGAATGTACATTAATCATAGAACTAGCGTGATCTAATCAGAAATCTGGAGATTTCTTTAATCAGAAACACAGACCACCCCCACTAGACGGAGCATGTAAGGCACATGTAAGGCGACCCGCGCGCACCAACGATATGGTACGGCAGAACATTAAAGTACCAACACGGCGGCCACCGTTTAGTTGCGTCCATGTTTATGAGGTCTCTCTACACCACTTAACACTACAATTTACCATGTAATTTTTTTAATTTCTTTTTTCGTTGACGTACGCATGGATCATAAACAAGGACGCAACTAAACGGTGGCCGCCGTGTTGATACTGTAATGTTCTGCCGTACCATATCGTTGGTGCGCGCGGGTCGCCTTACATGCTCCGTCTAGTGGGGGTTGTCTGTGATCAGAAATAAGGCAGACAAGCTAAGTGGAAGTTCGTAGGAGCACATTGTTTATTCGGGATTAAAAGAAGCGAAATCATGACATCATCGTCATCTGCATATCAGTCAAATTTAAGGACGTCCACTGCTGGACAAACGTCTGCCCAAGTTTTTCCACAACGATCATACACCACTTTCATCCTATGGCTTCCATGATCCTGATTATATCAACGGTTCATTTTATTGTGAGAAGTCTCCCTATACTGTGTCTTCTGGTATGCAATCGCTTTTCAAGAACCTATCTGCAACATTGGTTAATGCCGTGTCGGAGATCAGGTGGTGTATGACCGATCGTTCAAGATCAAGAGCTACGGCTCTTGCTCTCCTCAGAGTGCTGTGAGGTGACACATAAAATTAAGATCGAAAACCGGTCCTTTCTTGATTTACAAAATAAATTAAACAAAAGAATACCGGTAATTCTATTCAATTTAAATTTCTTCCCGTCATGACAGCACATGAACCCCATATTTAGGCATAACTTACCTTACAGACCATTAAAGATTGGGGCAATTTCATCCTCTAATTCTATTTACTCTAAAGAACATTTTTGCTGCTTCATTTGGCACTTGTGATGTTTGGTGACCGTAAGTGCGCTTTCGAAGAAATGCTATCTCCTATTTAAAATGCACGTCGTACGATATGAACAATAGTTTCTCATTATTATGCACGGACGCAGGGCGCCATCTATCGGCGACGCGGTGGAATTGTTAAGTGAGTTAGTAAATTAGTCATATTCTTGAGACTAGACTCACATGAATATGACTAATTTGTCGGTATGAAAACTACGGTACGATATAACTATTGCATACCAAAACTAATTTACAAAAGAACCACATGAATCAACAACAAGTGACCACGTAGCACATATTGAAATATTTTTAGGCTTAACATCTGAAATAGCCTGAAAATATAAAATCAAATCTTGGCGAGTTTTTGTAAAGTACAAAAATACATGATGGGCAAAAAGTACATTTATAAATTGAGTATAGGAAATAATAAGAGGCCATGATTAGACCAAAGATTTCAAACAAAATATCTACATGTTCCTTGACGTGTTAACAAAAAAAAACATCATTGTTTGTATGTCTTGTTCTTCAACAATGCTTCAATTGCGATTGACGTTCACATGTTATCAAATGCCTATTGATCCGCACATACAAATTCTTGATGTTTTCCCATCGCATAAGAATAGTATGACACTATTGTTAAAACATACAATGTAAATATGTTGACAGAGTTGTTTTGCAAAAAACATGTAAAGTCAAAACATGCAAAGTCGAAAATACATCGTTTCTAAGACATTGACAAATTTAACAGTCATAATAGTTTTCTTTATCTTTTTTCAGTAAAATAAAATAAAATGTTAACAACACTATTTTTTTATGAAAAAATGTGTTAACTCCCAAGATCGAATTATTTTTATGATCTCGTTCTTCTTAAAGTCTATTTATTTTTATGATAATAATCTCTTTTTTCACAAAATCTATTCATTTTTATGCGTAACTATGATCAAGTTGTGGATACTGGATACTGCATCTAGATATTATATACTTAGTATTGACACGTATTGATGACTAAGTACTAGGTTCGATTTCCTGCTGGCTTACTCCGAAGTTCAAAAAAATAAAAAATAAAAAACATAAACATAAATATGTATTTTTATTAAAGTAGTAACGTCTGCTAACGTAAACTAAATGTTTACAAATGAAGCGAAAATTGAAAAATTTAATGATCCGGACAGGATTCGAGCCTGCGTTTCCAACGGCTATCCGGGCCAACACGGGCGTCCTCCCAATTGGACCACCGAATCAGATGTCAGAGCCATTGAATTTTTCAACCAGTTGCTTCGATATCGAGATCATCGAGGGTGGCAAGATGCCACCCTAAGGCATGTCGAAGCAATTTTCGCTTCATTTGTAAACATATAAAATAAATATATCTCTATTTCCAGAGAACTTATATAGGTATAGAGCAATTCCACTCGCTATTGGGTTAATTTGTATTACAGGCACCATACAAATACGCTTTATTGGACATTAAAATACAATTACACAGTAGGTACACAGTACAAATAACAAAAACAGATAGAGAACGAATGAGACACATTGTAAGCACGTACCAACACCATTATACATGATAACATTGATAACACTTGAACTCTACAATTATGTAACGTATTTGCTTAGACAGCTGTCAAGGCAATTACCGCCTTTTTGTTCTAGTGAACAAAGCCTTCAACAAACAGAACCTTAACGGATAAATGAAAGCCTTGTGGGATAACACATTTCACACTCGTAACATACACGCCTGGAGCAAAGTACTAAACTTATACGTGTAAAAGTAAACAAAACGTAACAGCTCCGAAATAAATGCCTTTAAAGTTGAATAAATAAATAAATAATAAATATAAATAAATATTAAGGGACAATCATACACAAATCGACCTAGTCCCAAACTAAGCAAAGCTTGTACTATGGGTACTAGACGACGATATACATAATATATAAATACATACATAGATAACATCCATGACCCAAGTACAAATATTTTGCACAAATATTTGCCCCGGCCGGGATTCGAACCCGGGACCGCCGACTCAGTAGGCAGGTGTCTACCAACCGAGCCAAACGCGTCGTCAATGAACTCACTTAGCGCCTTTTGTGAAGAAAGTTTTAGGGTTCTGTACACAAAGGATTCAACAGTTTATTAACTATGTCCGTTGGTCCTTAAATAATTAAAACAACATGGTACACGTCCGTACAAGGTGGGGACGAACACTTTCATCTTTTTTTATTTTTGAAGCAACCGAAAAATCGTAGCTTTCTTCTCGGAAGAAAAGGCCCTTAAAAAAAATCCTATCCATAAAAAAAATATCATGTATGAATAATTTCATCCATTCCCCATTAGTATATTAAATTGACTTATACATTTAACGATTTTGGTAGAAAAATTGGGGTCTTTATTTTATGCTATATCCCAACTGGTGGATTTTTCCTCACACCTCGTTTATTTACCTAGCTTATTTCCAGTAGAAACGTCTTAGGTACGGATACGTAACTTTCTAACGGAACACGCTCAATAAAACCTCATAATATTTATGAGTTCATTGCCAAGTAACGCTATCAGTCAGTAGCAATGAATAATGATGATAGATTTAAATTTAAAGCCGTGGCTGATAATAGAAGCTAGATTTGGAGTACGGAAGATGGATCGGAAAGAGGCTTAAGTTAAGCTTTGATGAAATCTACTTGTATAAGTAGCTTAACCGTGAGTATATATTTAGAAGATATTTCTTCTGTGTAATGATAATGATGAAAGCGTTATGATGAACTTCGGAATATTTTTAACAAGTCGTCAATCCGTTTAAGTGTCATACAGATTTCTCAGTATGAGTTAGTTTTATGCATCTTTCCTGTGAATGCAAAAAGAAAAAAAATCCGTATTTTCTTGCTACAAAATATTTGTTAAATATACACAAACTTTTGTCCACAGGAAAGACGACATGAATTATGAGTCGTAAGAAGTAGTGAGAAAGTATACAAAATTATACTAATGACGTAGCTAATGGAAAAGTGTGACTTAACTATCTCAAAATAATCAACAAACTAATTTATTTATTTTATACCTACGGATAACTTCATAATGTCAAATAGCATCATAGTTCAGTTCATATTGAGTGGTGACTGGTGAGTGGTTGCGAACCAAAGATATACTGATATAGTGAGTTGGTTTAATCCTTGTGAGTGAGTAGGTTACTGACTGACATATACTTCATTTGAATCACTCACTAGCGAACGACACACCTCTAGTCATCTACGACATGTCCTCAGGGATTCTGTTAACTCGTCGATCAGACGTAAAACAGTTAGGACATTTGCCTATTTAGGGTTAAGTTGGGAAATTCCGACGAGACATCGTAACTCGTAAGGCACTTGCGGCATTTTTCGTGGGCGTTGTATTACGAAGAATGTGATCGGTAGTCGAGATAATGTCGGGGTAAAGCTTCGAGGTAAAAATTACGTATTTAGCGTAATTGCCTTGTGTTTATGGTTTGATTTTAAAAATCGCTTTATCTTTTCTCTGTAGGCACCTACCTAATAATATATTATTATGAGATGAGCTCACGGTAATTCTCAATATACTGGGTACGAGCTCCATTGATATTTTTCAAGAATTTTAACTGTTTTATGATTACGAATATTAACTTTCTGCCTTTTTTATAAGATAGAAAAGCCAAGAAGGAGTACAGGAAATTCACAACTCCATATACCTATTTAGTGTTTAGTAGTCAAGTCAAATATTTTATTCAAAATTTAAATCCATTCCATACCATAATACATATGTCGCAGTGAAATGGTAAAACCAAGGATTTGGTCAAATAACTAAGGAATTTCACAAATTCGCGGCAGATGACAAAATTGCAACCGGTTTTTAATATTTCACAAAAAAAATAGGGATTTGATCATATCGAATATCTGGATGGCAAAATAGGCTAGTAGTCTCAA
Organism: Apotomis capreana; assembly: GCA_947623375.1. Taxonomy (NCBI): domain Eukaryota; kingdom Metazoa; phylum Arthropoda; class Insecta; order Lepidoptera; family Tortricidae; genus Apotomis; species Apotomis capreana. The sequence continues at coordinate 26,827,458 of OX392500.1, forward strand.
TGTTCATTGCCATTTCCCTAGACCAGGTCAGTGATTGTCAAGGGAAATGGCAAAGCAAGTTAAGCCTATGATTTTATTTTGTCATTTCACTTAACCAGTTCAGAGGTTTGATCATCGACCTTGTCTAAGGAAATGGCAAGGCAAGTAGAGCCAGCAACCTTATTTTGTCATTTCACTAAACCGTTTTTTGAGATTTGAACAAATCACCGATCTTGTCTAGGGAAATGACAATGAAAGTTGCGACTCCTAGCTTATTTTGTCATTTCACTAAACCCGTTTAAAATGTCTATCAAACCCCTGAAATTATTCAGTAAAATAACAATACAGATTTAGTTACCAATATTATTTAGTCATTTCACTAACCTAGTTTAGCAATGAAATCAAATCCCTAGATTTTTTTGTGAAATAAAAAAATCCGTTGCAATTTGCAGCTGCCGTGAATTTATTAAACCCTTTTGGTATCTGACCAAATCCCTGATTTTATTTACCATTTCACTGCGACATGTATGTAAAGATCCGAGACTCGTCGATTGGAAACCAAAGGTGTTATGGTACAGTAACGGTATACAGAACGGTAGCGGTTGAGATGAAGTCTCATGACAATTGATTACTTGCACGACACGTAGTATGCCGCAAATTGTACAATAATTACCCATGTTTCTTCATGAAAAACATCCAACTTAACCGCTTAACACTACCGGTATTAGGTAAATTCTTAATATTTTCTCCTGTTTCCGCGACTGTGACACATTGAAATAAAATAGTTTAAACTAATTATATCGCGTGTATTCATTATTTGAGCCTCCCTGACGTTTTGGCAAATTTACAGTTACCGTTGCCAATATGTCGAAGTTACATTTGTACAAACTACCTATTTTGAAAACATACATGTAATTTTTTTTGTGTTGACCCATAATTAATAATAATGGTGTAACTTTTTCTTAAGCTGTAATTTGTAATGTATTTTGAAACTAATTTAATGTGTTTTTTTCTATTTTAGTATCGAATACCATATATGAGTCTGTGTTGCTCGAAATAAATGATAAGGCCTGCTGGGGAGAAAGAACCACCCTCTATTTCTCAAACCACCTTCTCTATTGAAATTAGGATATTTTTTTTATTTCAATAGCCCCGCGCAACACTGTGGGAAAATATATTTTTTCCCTGGCAAGGATCGAAGCAAGGTACTATCAAATTTAATTAAATGGTTTGGGTTAAGAGTCAAATTCTTGTCGGTGTAGCTGATGTAGTAATGTAGCTGTCTCCATCTATCCCCAAATTGTTTTATTTAAAGGTAAACTCCTGTTAAGTCCATCCTCATAAATTGTTTCACTAACAGAATTAATCCCCCGTCGACTATACCATGTCCCGGAAAACATGGATTACGTAACTCACTTCCAAAACGGTCAACATAACAAAACGCAATCCATCGCTGCTCGCTCAAAGGGCTATAAACAATCGACCCACGTTCGTGCCGCGATGGATTTATTCTAAGTCTCATGGCAAGGACAGTTCAGTGCCCATGGTAGAGGTACTGCTCGTTTAAATTTGATTTAATTTGTGTGTTTTGAGCAAGTTATGAATGAATTATTTGTTAGTACCTACGTACATATTAGTTAACATTAATTAATTTACGTTTGCACTCAATTTGAATAATGTTTTATGCCTCTATACTTAATAAATATATTACCTTACAATCGTTTCTTGAAAACGTTTCTTTTTAGAAAAATATAGTTATTTATATTTATATTTATATTTATTTATAAAAACATTTTATGACATTACAGTTATAAACCTATGCGTCACAAAACTTAAATTAACAATAAAAGGTTCACAATAATAGATAAACAAACAGCTTAATTTGGAACAGTAGAGCACCTAGTATCCATCGCCTCACAGAATCTCAGGCATTCACTACACACTGCCGCCCATCGCCACGCAAACAAGTCACACTCGGGTGTCGATGTCAGGAGCGCATTGAGAAGTGAGAGGGCGCGGGGCAACGGCGAATTCCTGAGCGACACGGTCCTCGACGACGGCACAGCCAACAAGTCGCGCTGTCGAGGTCTCAGGGCTATCCTCGGGACATCCGGGACATACAGTCGCACCAGAGTTATTTATATGTTTGCGGCAAAACCACTGGACTGATTATATATCTATTTGTTGTACTTACAAGCTAGTTATTCGCGGATTATTAAGATACGATATACGATACTTTTGAACCGATTACGGATAAGTAAAAAAAAAAATTACACCTTCTAGTCCAGTGGTAGGGTGCTAGATCTCTTCGACGATTTTCTCTGAAGTTAGGCGAGGCGCCGACGCAGGTAATTAGTATGTGCGGCGCGCGCAGGATGTCCGCACCGCACCGACGCAGGCGCACCAAGCACTAGAAAGCGTTGATGGAACCAGTATATTCTGTGGATATTACTTTAACAAGATATTATATTTTTTTAGTTCAAACCATTTCAAACAAGTTTTTATCAAAATTTATTATTGAGAAAAAAATGTGTCATCTTTCGGTTCCATTATCAGCTTAGATGCCGAAGAGATAAGAGAGAAAACTAGCTGTGTTTTGCTTATTTGCAAATGCAAATTTACTTATTTTAGTCTACGGCTACGAAAATTCCCTGTTTTAGCTAAATTTTTACTCAAACCGTACAGTTACAGCTACTGCACTTCGAGTTACTTCTACTGTACAATTTAAAAAAAAGTGACTTAGCCAGATCTTCCCCTGAGCCCTTCATATGAGTACTTTCAGCTCAATCGGAATATTAGGAATCCTGAAAATTGGTTAATTTTAGATTTGTTTAAAGGCAGACTAAATAACTCTTCTAAGCGTGTGCACGTGTCTTTGGAATTCAAATTAAATGTCGACAATAATAACTTCAAAAGCTAACAACGGTTGATGTAACTATAGTGTACATTCTCCATTGATTGTTACCCTGTCGATTTGAGTCGAACTCTTGATTCATCATTTATCTTGCATAATCAAATTTCCTAAGCTCACACAATTTAATAACACAAATCTAACCTCTTACGTGAAAACCGTGCACTATCTGTGCCATACACGCAACGCAAACCGCCTAATACATGTCATTTACACCGTTTTACTGGCACTTACAGCTTTCTAGATACCGCGAGATTAGCTGATAATAATAGTTTTAATCTGTTTTTATAGTATGGCTACGAATTAAGTTATGACGTATGTGGTTATGACTTTGTTGTAAGACGAATTATATGCTTATTGTATCCCGTAATTTTATTTTTATTGCAAACTTTCATTTCGTTTTACTGCTTTTAACTACGAGTATACATTATATCGAATCACCTCGTAACTGGACAGGCAATTAAGCAACCTTCATTGAAAATTTAACATACCTAAGTAGTGTTGTTACGTAAAAACACATGGACATTTTCAACAAACTTCAAAAAAGAGGAGGCTTACAAGATCTCGATGTTTTATTATGTTGTTGTTTCACAAGTCCATGAAACGATGCTGTTTTTTTTTCATAATTTTCTCCTGAATTATCACATTCCTATACTTATGACCATGGCGAATAAATGTTCGTGTGTTTCGCACGTACACTTTTCAAGTTTTCATCTATATCAGTCACATACGGCCACTACTGAACATAACTCAACAAAAATTGCGATCCGTCGCAGACCGCATCCATCAAATCACCGCGACCCTCACGAGGTCATCCGTCCAGGGGATCCACCCACGCTCCGCTTTCCAATACGTGGTCGCCACTCCAGGACTTTGCTGCCCCAACGGCCGTCCGGTCTTCGGGCGTATTGAACTCATGCATTTTCTACCAAAATAAAGGTTTTCATTGAAGACGATTTTCTTTTGTCAGGAAGTGATTCACAACTTCTCTAACTGAAATCTGCCATTAATAAGCAACAAAGCATGGTGGAATTGTGTTAACTTTGCCAGGCTCTAGCCGCTAAACATTTGCATGGTAGTCGTGCCTTCCTTCTCTCTCAGGTTTGACACGAACCGTCATTATTGTAATGCACAGCGTAATGATAATGTATCACTTACGCCATTAACGTGTGCCGTACGTTAGTTGCAACGATTTTAGTAATTGAATGTTTCCATTTAAATGGTTCTGAGAAACATTTACCAGCGTCTAGACCAACATACAAGACTGGGAATATCTGTTACGGTGCCCAGCTCCAACTTCCACGTTTGTTCAAGATTTAACGCGCGTTCTTAGACATTCCTTGAGACGCGCCTTTGTCGGTTGACCGCGTCGCCATACCCTACGATAATTATCGAGTGACATTATACATCAATACTAATATTATTTTTTTTATTAATAATTCGTTTTCTATAGAGAGGAGTAATGTTGTCTCCCGTCGCATCTCTAGAGTCGCGTGGCACAAATATCTCTTTCTGTGCTGTACTGTGAGAAAGTGACACGTGGCGCCACTATGTCGCGTGGTAAGAGTCGCGAATCGCAGTGGTGCTAGAGACGGGCAGAATGGCTTCTTTTGCATGGGCGCGCGGCGCCAGCTATGCAGCACCATCTGTTGGTCAGATTTTTTGTCCTCTCATCAAGCCAAGACGGCTGGATGGATTTGAATAAATTTTGATAGCTTGACATCCAAAGATATTTATAAGATACTTTTTACCCCACTACGGTAAATTGACGCGGAAGAATTTCGGGTAACTTCTAGTATAGATAGTGCTTTTGTTCTGTGGTATAGAATAGAGTTTGCGGGCGGTTTTAGCGAAGATCAAATGAGAGAACTTTCTGTGATTTGTTCTGTAGTTACGAACTATGTCAGAAATAGATACGAATAGTGGAAGTTACATAAAAGCTTGTGAACACACCTCTGCTCACCATCCGATTATTCTATCAAGTACAACTTACAGTCTGGTAGATTTCAATGAATAAATTACTTATTACCGCCTTATCTTTAATCTAAAACGAAGCCAAGCTTGAAAATGCTTTTTATACGACTTACGTTCAATATCCTTCGTTAATGAATAAAAAAAACTCTTACCCGTTTCGAGTTTGATTGACGTTTCCTTAAGCTACTTACAGTAATTATGCAATGAGTTCAATCCTTTACAAAAACAGCTCACAGTTGTTGTAATACGGTTGTTAATTGATTACGAACTACGTATCACAGTGTTCGTATTGAAAGAGGATGCGGCGAGATCAATGTCCCTTACGTCGTTTTGAAGTATTAATTATGGTATCACATCCAACACGATTAAGATTGAGTGCATTAACAATTCATTCAACACAGACCTGATTAAAATGCTCAAAAAGTCCACGCATTTCCAGCTTCAGAGTGATCGCGAAAGTATAAAAAAGTTGGTTGAATCGAGCGTAAGTAGACAGCCTTGATCAACATTTGTGCCTTTGCTGTCGGCGTACGCTTTTCATCCATGTGGCCATATGACCTACATAAACCCTTTGACAGTTTTATCAAACCGGTTATGTCCCCAATATGGCGCAAAAATCGCCCTAAGTGGGCAGGGCACATCGCTCGTAGAACAGGCAGCAGCTAGATCAGAAAGGTTCTTGAATGACCAGTACGTGGAACGTCGGCCCATCTTTCCATCGCTAAGGGTTCTCACCGCAAGTATTCGCCTCGGCGAATTATAGGGGCCTTATAATGTAAAAAAATTGGGCAAGTGCGAGTCCGACTCGCGCATGAAGGGTTCCGTACCATAATCTATAACAAGTTTGTTGTATGGGAGCCCCCCTTAAATATTTATTTTATTTTATTTTTAGTATTTGTTGTTCTAGCGGCAATAGAAATACATCACCTGTGAAAATTTCAACTGTCTAGCTATCACCGTTCTTGAGATACAGCCTGGTGACAGACGGACGGACGGACAGCGAAGTCTCAGTAATAGGGTCCCGTTTTTACCCTTTGGATACGGAACCCTAAAAATAACAATTTAAAACACCCCCGACACAAGTAGCTGGTCATCATAAGTCCCTCATTCAAGAGTGCTATAGAAAATGCTTCTAAAACTGAACATAACTACAAAATTTGGAATTCCTAGTACACGATTACTGGTTGAGATTTTGTCACTTGTTCCAATTTAAGCTGAATATCTTGGAAACTACTGGTCCTATTTCCACCAAACATAGCTAAGACATCTCGACGGACATGTTTTTCCATTAAACCGCACTCAAATTGGTCCATTCGTTTGGGAGCTACGATAGACACACAGATACACAAATACACAGATACACATATTAAACTTATAATACCCCTCTTTTTTTGTCGGGGGTTAAAAAACAAATGTTACATTGCTAGCAAATCGCCTTATTGCTCGCGGTGAGGAAGCACCTCAAAGCGTAGGTCGTAGCGTCGGCACTTATGCAGGTCCCTGCGAGGCGGACTGACGATCTCGTGCAGGCCAGAAAACGCTGGATGCCGATATTGCAGGAGTTTTCAACGTGGCCTTTGTCCAACAGTGGGCCTAACTCGGCTCAAATGATGTTAAAGAATTATTTAGCTACTCAATGTAAGTATTGGTTATCAGATTAGTATCACAACAGTTTTCGAATAACGCATATTTATCACCGTCATCATTTAAATAAATAAATAAATATTAAGGGACAATCATACACAAATCGACCTAGTCCCAAACTAAGCAAAGCTTGTACTATGGGTACTAGACGACGATATACATAATATATAAATACATATATAGATAACATCCATGACCCAAGAACAAATATTTTGCACAAATATTTGCCCCGGCCGGGATTCGACCACCAACCGAGCCAAACGCGTCGTCCCACTTCTACCCATACACGTCCACTTCTGAACATTGGTCTCTGCAAAAACTTTGCAATGAACCCAGACTCTGTCAGTTTGCATCCATCATTGACCATAACCAGGTTTTTGGTTTGTCTTGCAGGGGGTTGAACATAATGAGATGATTTGAATGTGTCAAAGTGCTCAATAGTTGAAGAGACAAGACACATAATTGCCAGCTATTTTTGACGCGGACTGTACAGTGGTATCATTCAATTTGGTAAATAACACGGCCGAGTTGTAATTTACTGGGAAGTTTATACGTAGTATTATTTTTTTCTCGTACTTACAATTTCCAGTAAACTGTCATATTAGCAACGTTCCAATCCGTTCCACTGGGCTTAACACAACTTAGGGTACCTTACTCGGTTTTGCTTGGAAACAGAACAGAACTATTGTTGTTATGCCTTGTATCTTAGTCGCATTGAACCTCAATTTTAAGCATATGATTTTGTAATTGTATTATTATTTAAATTCAATACGTGTATTATACGATTTACGTCACCCACTGGCCGGCATAGGCCGTCCACTGAAAAAATTGAATCTTACTGACATTTCAGTAAGCCTAACTGCAATAACGGTTAGGCTTACTGTAATTTCAGTAGAATTCACTGGCTTTTTTTCTCAGTGTAAGTGGGATTCACTGCCTGCTACGCGGCGAGAAAATATTACTTACTGGCCGAGGCGATACGTAAAACTTTACGCAAATCACGGGCGGTAATGTAACCAGAACATATTAAAAGGCACTTACTTGATGCCTTAAGATATAGGCAGTCTACATAATCTTTTATTGGTTGCCTACATTCAACTTTGGACTGTTCGTGTATTTATACACCTAAGTATGGTTTGAACGAGACCAAAAATAACTCTGTTGTTCACTAAAGGGTTTAATAAATGCCAGGCTTCCATAATAAATGCGTAGAAAGTTTTTGTCAAAATCTGCACAGACACACTGTTGATATGAAACATGTACTACGGCACCAACATAATTTCAACCTTATCCCATATTAGTTAAAGTTCTTGTTTAACTAATTCATTCTACGTAGGGTGGCCAACAGAGCGAATCGTCACTTTTATGACTTGTTTGAAATAAAACATATAATTGAAGAAATAAGGTCAATAAACTAGACTTGAGGCGAAATACGATTGCGATATTATACCTATGTATGCAGTTCAGAATAGAATCATACCATACCTACATGAAGGAAAATTATGTCTATTGATAATTATAGTATTGAAACTGAAAGCTACGATTTCTGTTCAAGAGAGGCCATTTTAATTTCTTAACTACGCATAGACAGTTTTTTCTTTTTTTTTTCTTTTTATCAAAATAATTTAGTCTGAGGTAGGTCTTCCAAAAGTTAATGACGAAACGATTTTTTTATTGCTACCATACACAAATTACCTAGGACTTCACACTTCTAGTTGTAATTGGCCTTATAGATTGTCATTGGATAATAATCTGTATATTCTATTATTGACTGATTTTAGTCAGGTATTATCGCTATTAGGTACCGGTCTCGCTATTAGTTAATCGTTCAAAAACAAAAAATATATATTTATTTGTATTATTTTGTTTCAGAAACAAGCTGTTCGCGCTGTCTGCTGAGAAAGTGAGTACTTTACATATTTTATTTCAAACACGTTATAATTTTGCTCCCATAAAAAAAATTACGGTAGCTGCCTTTACACTCATACGATAATTTACTTAAACCCTGCAAAATTATCATAACAGTTCTGCTTTTTACCCTTTTAATCTTATTGCAAGATGTAAGCAACGTTTTTCGCAACCCTACAATTATGTAGTTACTCAAAACGCCTGTAATGGCAAAAACAAATAAAATGAGCCCCTAAGGCGGTTCTTAACGAGAAATAGCTTAATAGGACTCTTAATTACTTATTGCAGAATACATAATAGCTGTTCGTAAGATATTATTTGTTACAGTCATTGTAAACGCGGTAGTCTAAGGTTTAATCGTTTATACCGCTGGGTTTTTTATTTTTAATATGCAGGTTGTATCTATTTCTAGAAACTTCGTTAAAATTTATATTAAGGTAGGCAAGCATTTGACTTATATTTATAACTATTTTATGTGACTCTAAAGATGCTCTATCTTTAACCTATTCAGAAATTTACATAATGAAAGAAGAGTGTGACTTAGTCGATAGTCTGATTCATAAGTTGCCAGAAAATAAATGATACGAGTACCTATTGATTGATTGATAGATAAAAAGATGAGGACAAGGATATTAAATTTTTTAATATAAAATTAAACTTTATTTAAAGTCCCCTTAATTTTTCTTTCGTTTTCTGTCAGTTATTAGCTAAAAGCTTTACTTTTTATGTCTCCCCGGTTATCGTAATTAAAAACAACGTATGTATAATGTATACACATATGTATAATTTTATAGACCTTAATCACTCGTAGACCTAATGTTTTTATCTTTTTTTAACCTGAAGACAGGTTCACCAGGGCCGTATCGAGACCTAATCAGTAGGCCTACAACTTTGTTATGTGTGAAGCGACCTTATAAAAGATTATGGTTATCGATGAAAAAAGAGTTTAATTGTAACATCGTATCTACGACCACTTCGCTGTAATAGGGTTCTACGAAGAAATCCCTATTAAAAGAGTAAAACAGTAAATATTTAGTGTCTTATTTTTCATAATAAATCAGTGGTTTATTTCTGACTGATGCTTGTTTTTGAGGTGCTTATTTTTACCAATAGCTTTCACTCGTTTTTACTCCCTAGGATTGTTATTAAACCTATGTTTACACCCAAAAAAACATCGAAAGAAGACTTCTATGAGTTGAGATTGTACTCTGGAGCCTATTCGGGAATCGAGCGAGTCCTGAGACCAGCAGGGCTGACTTAATACATGATAGATAAATGGCAAAGCATCCGTCACCTTTTGGCAAATGACAAGTGTATGCTTAATCATTTATTTTTCATTTGCATAATACAACAATAAAATAAATGTCAGGTGAGGTGACAAAAACAATTAACAGATAGATTAAAATATTGACGGCATATTACACAATGTATGACAAGAATGCAATCGTGCTCAGCTAATGCATGCACGCTGCTCAGTTGTACACACGTATCACACACATCTAGCATGGAAAGGAAAACGAAAAAATGTATGTTAGGTAATTAATGCAGTGTAAGTTTTTATTAACAATGCACATTACACATACACATGCACAATATGGGCTTGGTATTAACAAGTTTAGGTCCACAACGGAACCTCGTATCGGAACATTGAAATACAAAAAAATGTATATAATAAAAAAAATATATATATATATACACGATGATTTTTAATCGGTGATCAGGAGTAGAAAATTATTAATATCCAGCTAAAATTAAACTAAATAGGCGAGGTCTCACGCAATTACCTCAATATTTAATCAATTAAAAGTTGAAACATAATTAAAACTAATAACCACTAGATACATGGTCATTCTACATAAATTATTTAAGTACGATAGACCTACGTCAAGTGGCATCGCTTTGGCGGGAAATTTACGAAATTTTCTACGACTTTGTATAGGTAATGACAATGACAAGTTATTACTCATAAATACGTCATTGCCATTAAATTATTAAAAAGGTTGTAAGCTTACAGATACAGATTAGTTGGGTGACAAAGAATTTAAGACAATATTGGTTTCAAAATAAAAATTATCATAGAAAATTAAAAAGTTTGTTTTCATGTAATTACGACTTCAACGTGACCGCCATCATTTACTGAGTTAGAAAAGTTGGTACCTGATCACCGATTAAAAATCATCGTGTATATATACGAGTATATATATATATATATATATATATTTCGGACAACAAACGATCCATAGATTGTTAGTAACAAAATAAAACTTATATAACTATGTTAGTACGAAAACTTAAATGTAATGTAATGTTAATAAGCTATCTAAATGTATAATAGTACTTAATTTTTATATGGAACTTAGGAAATTCCATCCTTAAGAGTTTTACTTTTTAATAGACTTCAAGTGAAGATGACCTCAAGTGGTCACCAAGGGCAATCGTTAAGAGGCCTTGGATCATTATAGATTTACAAAAAAAAACATATTGTAACAAAATTGTTAGACTAACATCAGGTAGACCACTGTTTGGTTTTGTTTCTTAGAGTGGAACGTACTTGGAAAATATTCGTATTCTTTACGCTATGTAATAATGTGACCCTTTAGAATCCAAATTTACTATTTACCCACATAGGTAGACCACAAAGTAAATAAAGTCTAGGTATTCGGGTCACTGTGGAAGGTCATATGGCTGCGCAGATAGGAATCTGCGTAGGTGCAATCATGTTGCTAGTGACACATACTAGTGATGTAGGCGCGTTTTATCGATAAGGGCGAAATCATCAAGAACTACATGAAACCTTTTTAGAGGCTATAAATTTTACGACCTTAAGCCTTCTCAAGCGATAGCGATGGTAAGCACATTTTAATATGTAACTTGATCACTGGCAATCAAAAACTTAAGATAACTCCAACGCGATATTTTGGATGTATAATTTCTCAAAGTTGGATGTGTTTACAAATTGGAATAATGTGAAAGAAATTGTTGTGATTGTTTAGAGGAGGCTGTGGACTTCTTTCAGATGAGATGCTAATGAAAAACAAATTAACACACAGGTTTCATTTATTTTTATTTTTCGTTTCGCTTATTGCAAAAATGAGGGTTGTGAATTTTGTTTCACCATGCCCACATCCACCTTAAGGTTTACTATTTTGTATAAAATCGAAAAATAAAAACAAATCGTATAAATACATCGTTCTACTTCGATATTTTTAAGTGAATTTATCCACTAATGTTAAAGATCAAACATAATGAATTTGGCACCTTACCGATTAAAAAGATATTTGTATCGTATTTACATCGTTAGTTAAAATTGTCGACTTATAACATCACTACATCACAAATGCGTAAATCGTTGTTTTTATATAAGGGCAATACTGGCCAGTAATCGCTATGCTAATGTAGTTACGTTAATTTATTACTGTTTATGCGTCTGTTACCATGTTTTATATTATATGTTATATGTTTTATAGAACAATAAAGTAACATGCGTGTGGCATTTAATTGTTAGGCCGGTTGTTTTAAAGTTGAAGAAATATGTTTATGGTTATCTTGTTAGAGTTATGGTATGTTTTATTTCTGTTGTAAATAGTTAAGTGTTTGTATATTTGATCGCGATTTGATATAGCGTTGTATCATGGTACGATAAGCTGCAAAGATGCTCCAAACTATACTAAATAAATGTGACTAAACAATCTTTTAGTGTGTGGGTTTAGTGTTTTTCATTTTAATATAGAGAATAAAGAAAAAATTACGTTCCCCGTCACAACAAGGAAGAAGTGTTATTGTTGGTGGTTGTTGTAATTAGTGTTGTGTTGTTGGGGTACCCTCCAAAAAAACTATATCATTAAGATGGTTCTCTTTTCCATTATTTGTTATTGCCGGTTGTTTGTTTCAAAAACGAATCACTCAAAATTTGAGTTACTGTTTAATATCGTACTTAAATGTCTAGGCAAAAAAAATCACTAAAATTCCTTTGATAATTACCTATGAGTAACCCATAACCTGACCTGACCTGGTCAGGGTTCAGGGTCAGGGTTGCGGGGACTCGCTGGATGCGGGTCGCTTCTATCCGGCCCATGTGGAAGTCAATTGAGGAGGCCTGTGTCCAGCAGTGGACGTCCTATGGCTGAAATGATGATGATGATGATGATGATGAACCCATAACCCTTATACAACCTTACTTGATTAGCATTCCAGTTAGTCACATCAAATTATTTTCTATGCAGATTAAAACACATATATATTGCACAACTTTATTTTGAATTCTCTTCATTGCTGACCCAAAAATTACGTAGGTAATTAAGTAGAAAGATATCTACTTATGTAAACATTGACGAGAAAGAAATAAAATTGGACCCTGGTCAAGAAAAGATTGGGAACTACTGATCGTAGATTCACAAGACAAGGCTTAAAGCAATATGGTCAACTGACGACTGTAATACAAAACAAATGTAAGGAGCATGAATGGTAAAGAATAATTTAGTTTGTCACACACACTCATTGTCAGACATGCACGCAAATAATTCAAGTCTGGACTGGATTACTAAAATCCCTAGAGATTTTATATGATACGTATTAATTATACATATCGGTTTTGAAATAGTAAAACAGTACATTTATTTGAAATCGGTCGTTTTCACAATATTCTGACATCATTGATTTCCACGTAGTTACACAAATAATATTGGGCAATTCCATCATGTCCAATAATCAGTTCACCTTATATGGTACGATACGTCATTATAAAGTGATTCACCGTGTTTAGTTTCCAAATGGAGATTCCATCCTAATCTTCGGTGTCGCCTTGACACTGGGACACTGAACTTAGAGGCCATTATTGATTTTATTATATCAAGTAATATTGCGTCCACGATCTCACGGTAGTACGAATACGATTCGAATCTATGGTTCAAGGGAGTGACTGAGATTGATCTGTTACATTCAACAATCTTAGAATTGCCCACAATGCAAAATCACAGGACTTCCAATTTATCACCGGCTTTGATGAAGAACCATACAAATGGCTCCAGCTCATGATGAGGCGAGGACAGCGTAGATAGCAACTAACTATGTCCCATCATCATCATCATCAACCCGTATCAGTCCACTGCTGGACATATGCCTCTCCCAAAGCACGCCACTCAGTCGATTTTCAGCTCTTCTCCTTCAGTTACCAGCGCTATCCTACGAATGTCGTCGCTCCACTTTGTTACAGGCGTCCTACTTACACTACGTTTCCCGATTCGTGGCCTCCACTCCAAAACTCGTTTGCCCCAGTGGTCATCGGCTCTATGATAGATATATGACCAGCCCACTGCCACTTCAGCTTGCTATATCGGTAACTTTGGTTCTCTGTCGAATTACTTCGCCCCATGTCTCCATGTGTGTTCCATGTCCCATGTTACTGAGCAAACATGTCCTTACGAAATAGCATACATGAAAGTGTGTTATTTATAAGCCCTAAGGTATCCTCGTATGTTGATATGTCATTATTGGTTCTGTACTTTGTTAACCTTGAAGTTGAAATCCCATGCAACCACAACTAAAGCCACAGAACATCTATTCTCCACTCTCTTTCAAACTAATAAAAAAGAAAATATTTTCTAAAATCAGTGGACCTATGATGGTTGCTTTTATCACGTGATAAATAAAGTGACAAAGCATCCGTCACATTTTGACAAAATGTGAATGTGAGTGACAGATGCTTTATCACTTATTTATCACATGATAAACGCAACCATCATAGGCCCCCAGAATCAGAAATAAATACATTTTTAGAATCATCGTAGAATCCCATGGGACCCTAAAGTATAAAAACTTGTAACCCTTCCTTTTGGCTTTGCCGTAGTCGGGTAAAAAGACAGAGATCGTAGTCGCTTCCACCTGAGTGACTGCAAGCGTGTCGCGTTACGCGTCCGCGACATATTGTAGATGAGACGATAAAAAATGTCGCCCAGCCATGCGTGAAGTGATGGGCATACTAGTCTGAGTCCTTACCCGTTTTATAAATGCGAAAGATTGATCAGGTTATTTTTATATAACCAAAGGAAGGACGGTTCAACGTGATTTCTTTTCAAAGAAATAAAATTATTTTGTCTAATGAGTCCCTAGTTCCTGGAGGATAATGATGATGATTAGATGTAATAATGTCGATCGCTTGGTTGCGTTCATTCAGCCCAATTCCCAATTGAAGCCAACGGTTACTATCCCGGCGGCGCTCCCATATAGCCTTCTTCCTCGAAGGATAAGCAGAGGGCTTATTCTGAAAAGAGGGAGGGGGTTTAAAATTGCACTGGTTTACGTGTACTATGTGAACTATGTAGATTTAAATGAACGGGGCGGCGCGGCACAAACTTCATGTTTCAAATTTCTCACCCCTTTTGCTTCGATTTGATATCGCCCTGCTAAACTTTACTTGCGTTAAAACTTGTTTTCTTGCATAAATATTGACCGGAACTGCAGGAATGTATGGTGATGATACATTCAAGGAAAATACCACAGTAATGCTCCTGATCTTCTTTTAATATTTTATTCAAACCCCATTTGTTTTGATAGCCGTGAAATGTATTTGCAATCTGTACACCGCGGTTGTTCCAATGATATTATATAACACACCTTTAGTTTTATATTGACCTAATTAGAAATCATCAACACTTCATCTTTATATTACGTATTTAGAATGAAAGACAACTGATTCAAACACAATTTTGAATTAGGTTACTATAATTGACGTGACGACATGGTACAAGCATTTATCAAGAGTTACAACATTCTAAATCATAACGGATCCGAAACCTGATCGGATAGGTATGAGTTAATTATAAATGCGTGTGAAATGACTACAAATGTATCAATATTTACGATCTGCTAAAAAAAGTTATTAAGTGGTATTGAATTCTACCAAGTAATTAATTATTTAAGAAATTATGTTTTAAACAGTTCGAAAATCAAACTTAATGATGTTAACATACCATCCTCCTCCTGTTTGACTTATAAAATAAAATTAGATATTACCTATTTAAGAATAAGTCTTATGAAAAAATGTCTTTGTGAAACAAACTACCATTGCCGACTGTACTTTGTGTAAGTACTTCGTCAGTTGGTCGTCAAGACGATTCAAATGAGCACAAACTCGATAGGGCTGCGTATTTATATTACAGAGTTCCTAGTAATGTTCAATCGGAAATCCACAAATGCAAAATTTCACTTCCAAGATTCAATATACAATATACACACAGGTCTATAAAATACAAAAGAACGAAAATTAACCTAGAATGTTAATTTTTCAACCGACGTCGATAAGGAGTATAGACCTGTTTGTGTTCGGTTCTATTCCAATTTTTTTTAAAGTTTGTTACCGTCGTTTATGATCCGTTTTCGAAAATTGTGTTTTGTTCGAGAGTGGTCTCTAAGTTGTCCATCTATGACGATTTCGGTGTTTTATAGTAACTCGTTCAGTTGTTCTAGTAAATACAATGTCTTTTCGTCGAAGTCGATCGTATTTTCTGTGAAAAAGAGATTATTTATGGATGGATCGGAATTTGAGAACTCTCAAAACATGTCTAACGACGAATATAATTTATTTTGACTTAGCATTAAAGGGCTTATTACACTTGGCTAAAATTTGCATCCTAAGTGAGGAATGCAGCAATACAAAGGAGTGAGATGAAGTTATCTCCATACGTGTCTCAAATATTGCTGCATCCCGCTCATTATTGACTAATTTAGGAAAGTGTAATAGTCGAATAAGTTGGTCTCCGGTCTCGTTTCGACAGAATCGGAAGTAAATATACAGGGAATCCATTAGAAGTAAAGCTAGTTATGTGACTGCATAATTTTAGCATAAATTAATATTTATGTTACATTTTAATTAAGCGGATGAGCTTAAGCTAAAACGGCAAGTTAATTAATATGTGAAATATTATGTGCCAAAAAATTAGGTTAATATTCTGTTATATTAATGAGTTATGTGAATTTAAATTTTGGCCGTTATGCGTGATCGGTATACTTCCATAGCTTTAATAGATAAAATACTGATTTGTAATGAAACTCAGAGTACTTGTAGGATATATGTATAGCCACTATAGCACTTATACAGTCGTTATTATAGCTTAAGTCAGAGTGCATACACTTTTATTCAGCCTTTGGGTTAAATATTACGACAATACTTTAATCTATTTTGTCGTAATGATCAAAACCAAACTCCAAAGCTAGTCATTAAAACGTTACCCAAATATACAATACCGCAATAACGGTCCCAGATTCGATTCCCGGAAGGAGCTCGTTACACGCCGAATATGGGCCTCGGACGTGATGTGTTTCTAGATAGCCTGCACTTTGACCGAATATCGAACTGTATTATGTATTATAACGGTTCGTTTGGACGGCAATGGCATCGTACAATATGTTCAGAACATACGAGTCGAGCCAAGAAATACTTAAGAGAGCAAACTATTTTGATGCGGTTGCCGCAGTGGTAGTGCAGGTGCTTACTGAGCCGGCGGTCCTGGGTTCAAATCCCGGCAAGGCCAAATATTTGTGTGTGAAACTCTTATCTTTGTTCCCGGGTCTTGGATCTTATCTATTTATATATATTATGTATATTATAGATGAGCTAGAGCTAGCAGATCTAGCTGCGACTTCGCTTGTTGTACGACATTACCACCCGACTTTCTCGTATAGGAAAAACCAAAAAATATTATTCACATGTCACAGCTGTGCCATTTAAGGTACAGTGCGACATGTTGTGACACACACGTGTTAACGCTTCGCAACATTTTAAAGGACACTGAGGATTCGATTGGCATATAACCAGTGATCGGCACGAGCGGTGAAGCACCGTGGGCTTCCTATAGTAATTTTAATATAAAGCGTTCGTGCTGATCATTTTACGTAACGTATGGCCATTCGAATAATGTACCCATGATAGGCAAGGTTTGATACTTTTCGTCAATTTCAATCTTTGGCCCTGGATAGTCTAATCCTACTTGACCTACTCGTGCATTCCATAATCTTTGTGTGATGTCAAAATTGTGTGATAACGCTAAACTCTCGCCATTCTCGCAATAACGGTATAGGTATTCAGTTTCTAGATTTGTTTGACCCGTGACCTAAAGTAGCCCGCAGACACAGGCCCGGGAACGAACCTAGGTCGGGTCAGTTGTAATGCTAACTATAGCCCCTGGGGCCCTAACGGACCGCAACGGTATGATTCAACTGGTGACGTTGATGGTCGTCGAGTTATGACTATCTGTAGAATAAATGGCCACGTTTGGTTTACGGGTTGTTGTTTCAAACAGAAAGGCTGCACAAACGAACCATATTTAACTTGTTTAACGCTCGAGGTGTTGGCGAAAGATACAAATTGCCTATTTGAGAACACTCTTAAAATTAGATATATTTAGTTAGGTAAAGACGGAATTTAGTAATTATAAGGGCGAACGCTATAGACATTAAGCATATAGAGGACATATCCATGCTCATTTTCCCATACTATCAGTACAGGTTAAGTCTACACCTGGTAAATGTGGCGTTGGTTTCGTTTCGATCTCGTCTGTTTTCTCGTCCAAAACTAACCAATCGTTACGAAAATTGAGGAACAGAAGGGCTACTTCGATGTTCGAAATTTTACCGTGGTATAGTGCTATTCCATTCACTCAAATATACTTTGACAGGAGATCAAGAGGGATGGCACTATTCGACAGTCGAATTACGAACATCGGAGTAGCCCTTCTGAATAGGAAGGAAGTTTTCTGTGTCAGACCGTTTCGAGTTTTTGCGTAAATTATTATAGAATTTGTGTACTAGGCGTCCGTTCGTGGCGAAATTTTGGCCAAAAACAGATGTTTACTTTCAACTTTCAACACAGAATATTTGACGCATAATAATCTTAAACCGGAAGATGCGTTAGGCACATTGGTATCTTATCTTGTAAATATTATTTATATGAAGTACTGTCGTCAAATAAACAACATGCAAAATAACAATATGCCTAACGCCGTAGCAGCGTGTAAATACGTTGCGCACTTTATGGGCCGTGTCGGGATCCGAACCTGGGTACCGTCGTAAACTAGCCTTCCGATGCATGTATCGATTTACAGCCAACCTGTCAAATGAACCGCCTGTTGGTTAACTTGAGTTTATGGCCAATATTACCTACCATATTTATACACCTACTCGTTCTAATTGTTCTGACACATAAAAAACACGTCTCATTGCTTGATAGAATCAGAAATGAGGAGAGAGAACCAAGGTTGTAGAAATTGTATTCGAATTCAAATTCAAATATTTTATATGCTTTACGTACAAGTACATGCAAATACAGTTTTAGTATAATACAATAGTCAATTTATAAATAGGTACCTATTAATAATTTCACAACGATATTTACATTATGATTACAAAAATACTTTCTATTCGTCCAGAGCATTAGCAAAAAATTCATCAATAGTAGAATGGTCTATTAGTAAAACAATCTTTCACTTTTTTATCAAAAGCTCTAAAGTTACTACATTCCTTCATGTCATCATTTAGCTTATTAAAAACCTTAATGGCAATGTTATTAAAACTATTGTTATAGAAATAATTCTTTTGGTTGAGCGAATCCACTTAGCTTTGTACCCGATGAACAATACACATTATCTGTATTGTTAGCTGTGGCCACAACTGCCACTTCAAAATGTAAGGCGTTATAAGTGCAAACTACTTTTACACTAAATTAGTCTTTAAGTCAAACGAAATAAGGTTTACTCTTAAACAAAGATAATAGAGATGTTGGTCACTTCATTGTCTTTATAAGCATCGAAACGAGCTTCACTGCTCTTTCACTTACGAAGTGACCAACATCTGTGTTCTCTTTGTTTAAGAGTAAACCTTATTTTGTTTGATTTAAAGACTAATTTAGTGTAAAAGTAATTTGCACTTATAAAGCCTTACATTTTGAAGTGGCAGTTGTGGCCACAGCTAACAATACAGATAATGTGTATTGTTCATCGGGTACAAAGCTAATGGGATTCGCTTAAAAAATGGGAGTAGGA
The DNA here is from genome assembly GCA_947623375.1 of Apotomis capreana. NCBI lineage: Eukaryota > Metazoa > Arthropoda > Insecta > Lepidoptera > Tortricidae > Apotomis > Apotomis capreana. The sequence goes on from OX392500.1 coordinate 26,846,907, forward strand.
CTTATAAAATGCGCATAGTGTCATTTGCTTAAAGTTAAATTATTTTTATTTCTTAGATTAAAGTTACGTAATTGTGAATTAGTAGATGTAAGATGCAGCTCAGACAGTCGCCAAACATAACTTGGCTGATTGTCACAAAAAACAATCGCATACCTTCGTAAATAGAGAATGTCCTGGATTTTGGGCATCGACTTCATTTCATAAGTGGCACTGGGCGGGGCAGATTGCTCGTAGAACCGATGGCCGTTGGGGCAGAAAGGTTCTTGAGAGGTGACCGCGTACCGCAAGACGCAGCGTTGGAAGGACCCTAACAAGGTGGACCGACGACCTAGTTAGGATCGCAGCTCGCAAAAAGAAAGGATGAGGGCAGCGAACGACCGATCATTGTGGGGAGCTTGGAGAGGCCTTTGTCCAGCAGTGGACAAAATGATGATGATCAAAAACCTGACAATTGGTGTCTAAGCTCCACGCCAAATTTCTGCACGTATCTGTTTATTGAATGACACATTGTTTTAAATGAAAATTTGCATTATACAATAATGCGACGTTTTACAAAATAAAACATCTTGCAAGAATGTTTCTTGCAATTAATCGTTAAGTATAGTTGTCCATACGCGTTTTCAATGATTATTGATTTATTTTATGAATACTTGCACATACATGCTTACTTGGGCAATCATGTAAATATACTTGTTTATGTTTAGGACCATCACAGCTCGACTTGTAAAAATGTGCTAATATTTGACTTGTCTGGTCTTGTGTGTTCTGTGGTATACTATTCTTATTTACACGTATAACGGTAAAAACTGTCGGTAGTCTTGTGGGAAAAGACGTCATTTGCAATGTTTAGAAATGAATCATTGACAGGCCATTCTGTAAATGAGACCTGCTTCAATTTAGAACGATATGAACGATAGAATTTAGCGCTATTTCTTTGAGATATCACAAAATAAGCGATGTCTGGGTCATATCTCAGGTAAGTATATCGCCTTTAAATGTCATTCAAACGCGATGTGTGCGATTCGAGCTACATAAAGTGACATATCAAATTACTACCCGGTCTAGTTAATGCGCCTGATGTCTATGGCGTCTAATATGGTATATCGCCACTCTGGAGATCTCTCCGACATATCTGAGATATGTTTATGGAATTATAGGCTAGGACCGTAGTTCAACAAATGCTATGCGATTTATATTTATCCTCAATTTACACAAATGTTTGATATATAACGGTCGTCGTACCTATATGTAGTATTTATTTCATAAAAACATAAAATATTAATAAAAACAATAAACAATAAACTAATACGTAACTAAGACTAAGTATATGCTAAAAACCTAAACTATTTACAAATAAAAAAATTGCCCTAAATCGCTGTCCCTCGGACGGAAGTGTGCCCAGAAAGCTGGCCGCATTGCCATTGGCCGTGGTGGCCAAGGCCATCGACCAATGCTCCGCAGCGACAGCGATGGGGTTCGTTTGTTGGTGCCCCAATCCTTAAACATGTGCCTAGTCTAAAACTATTATTATCGATCAAAGTCCCTATTGTGTGTGATGGCAAGGCTTGCAGCCACAGACCGGACTCCCATTCCGCGGCAGCAAGGAGACGAGCTCGGTCTGTTGGGCTACATGCTGTCTCTAAGAGATTGTTTTTTTATTATCCGACAGAGAGGCTCATCCCATTGCCTCTGCGAGCACGGGTTATCAGGTTATTTTTACTTTTGGAACTACATTAACAAATCGACATTTTAAACTAGACATGGCTCAAAATATCATAATTGGACATATTGCTCGCATCTGTACTCTGTACTTAAGGCGTTACATAAAATAAAGAAAGAAAAGCAATTTGTTCCACACCAAAATAAAATAAATATGTGCAGGGAATAGGTAGCACGAATATATATCACTGGCCACCCGAATCATTCCTGAATTCAATAACCGGTGTTAATATTTTTGGTTTCTGTTCAAGGCTGAGCGTTTGAGTAACCATTTTAATTGTCATTCCTATAGGCCTCTAAAACATCATAAACACTTTAACACATAACCTCCAATTCTTAGATTCTCCCCACGCGAGGACAGGGTTCGCGGTTGTGGCATCAATGCCATTTGGCTAGCATTTGATGGCCTTTTTACGGCCCCTCATAAAACTCTCTTTGTCTTCGGTCATTAAGTGCCAATTTCCAGGTAACATTAAAACGGGCGAACTCTAATAAAATTGTTCTATATATCTAAACATATATTGAAATTGGTCTAGGTGTGACCTCGAGAAAAGATATTACGTCATTAAAAAAAGGCTTTTAACCACGTGCCTCATTTTTAGGGTTCCGTAGTCAACTAGGAACCCTTATAGTTTCGCCATGTCCGTCTGTCCGTCCGTCCGTCCGTCCGTCCGCGGCTTAGCTCCGTGATCATTAGTACTAGAAAACTGAAATTTGGTATGAGTATGTGTATGTATAACGCCGACAGAACGGTAAAATAAAATTTAAAAAAAAATTTTTTTTTCGGGTACCTCTCGAACACCTAAAGTGGAGGTGAATTTTTTTTTTCTTTTCAACACTGGTGTGTGGGGTATCGTTGAATAGGTCTTGTAAAAATAATAGGGGTCTTCTAACATTATTTTTTGATAAAGTCAGCAGTTTTGTAAATATTCGCTCCAAAAACAAAAAAAATAGTGTCCCCCCCCCCCTCTAACTTTTCAACCACGGGGCAAAAAAATTCGGAAAAATTCATGATAATGAGGCCTTATAAATACTTTCAATGAAAACTATATTGAACAAAATCGGTCGAGCCGTTTTTGAGTTATCGCCAAATTTCTTTTTTTTTTCTTTAAAAGGTCGTAAGTTGACTTCCAGAAGGTAATAAGTGATTACAGTTTCTAGGGCGTTTACGACCTTTTTATAGAGCTTAAAATCTTTCTTCACGTAAACCTCGGGCTTAAAACAACAGTTTATTGTGAAGGATGAGCAACTACGGAACCCTACACTGAGCGTGGCCCGACATGCTCTTAGCCGGTTTTTTTTTTTAAGCAGAACATCACATGTAACATATTTGTTTATGTTTATTTTCAATGTATTATGTTTATGTATGATCTTTGTCTGTGTCTCATTATTTTTTTACGGTTGTAATAATCCTGCACCAAATGTAAATTTCTATTTGACCCTATAGTTGACTGAAATAAAATGACCCAGTCCGCCATTTGTTATTTTTTATATTGTGCAATGAAGGTTAAATAAATCAAATAAATATTTTAATATCATAGTTACTTTTTTCAAACCCAAACCCATTTGCAGAGGAATATAACATCAAACGTGTATGAAATAAAACATAATATATTGTCTTTAATCGTATATACTGAGGGATACCATTACCATTCATTAATAATATAGGTAGAAAGGGAAAAGGTAAGCCTCAAGTTCACCTTGTTGCTTGTTTTCCTTTCTACTGTTGAACAGTAATTACCTCAAACGATCGAGCCTCAAGCTCAATTCATTGAACTTTGACAACTTAGTAGTAACTAGGTCTTGTCAACTTAGTAGTAACTAGGTCTTGTCAGACTTGCTAGATTGAAACAGACATTCCAGACACGAGTGTCGAAACCGCGCAACCGAAACTAGTTTAAAAATGCAGTTCCCGAGTTACGAACACAATCAAGCTTCGAGACTTATCGGCTTCGATAGCGTAGAATTATTGCGTACGCAGTATTCTAGAGCTGCGTTAAAATATTACTAGCAGTATTTCAACATCGCACAAAAGTTTGTGCCTGATTATGTACTAAATGGGTATTACTCGTAAAACGTCATGTTTATCAAACGATTAAATGACAAAGCTTCTGTAAATTCCCGGATACACATCTAAATGCAATATCGTCATCTATTGTAAAGAATGCGTAATCAAAGTTCACGTAAAGAAAGGTGACTAATGAAATATGTATACGCTGAATGATGTTCAGTTTAAAGAGTCATACCAGCGAAAGCTCATGTCTTGTTAAAATCTAATTTGTTTATCATGTGCGCGGAAAATTTTGATGTTAGTGAAATCTAGACTCCTGGAAACTATGATGCTTACCTTGATTATATTATATTGGGACGTTACCCTGATTTCCGAGTATCCACTATGTACAAATACAATACAAATACAAAATTCTTTATTTGATAAAACGTACATGGTGTGTATACAAAGGGATGGTGCCATCCGGTAGCAAAATATTGCCTGTGTTGGAAGACACCGCTCTTCTTTAATTATGGTCCGTACGTTACACTATTTATTATACATAAAATTATTAAAACATGAATTACAAAAAACAATTGAAGTTAATATGTATTGTATTATACAAAGGTAATACAAATGACGTTTAAACAAATTAAATTGGTTAAGCTTAAACTTAATTAACTTAAATCTGTGTGTGTGTGTGTGTGTGTGTGTGTGTGTGTATGAATGGGTGTCTCTGTGTCTGCTTTTGTTTACTTTCAACGTAGTAAAATCTCTATTTCCTCATAACTTTTAGTTTTTAGCCATTTCGTTATAATTAATTTACATTCATAATATGGTTTTGGGTAAATATTAAGTACTTTATTGATTTTATTATATACGAGTGACCTGAAGCTGTTTTCAGTTGTGATCTTGCAAAAGTGGTTCTAGTGTGTGACGGTAAAGCTACATTACTGATTGATCTTTTAGTGTTATATTTAGGGTGATATATAAGAGTTTTATGTTTATTAAGCGTAACTTGCAAGATATACAGTTTCCGCACGGACAGGAGGTTGCTTATTTGGTAGAGTGATTCAGTGGAAAGTCTAGCTCTTTTGAAGTACATGATCTTCACTAGCGCACGCTGAGCACGCTCGAGGCCAATGAAACGGCTCTGCAGCTCCCCCCCAGATAGATATGCAGTATACTAAAACCGACTGTACCAGAGATATATATATCTCATTGAGAACATTACGTGATTTTGATGTGACTTTTTCACTATTTGGTACAATATGTTACTCGGAAGTCCGATGTCTGTTGAAGAAGACACATTCTTAAGTGGCAACTACGTATGAAACGAATGCTATTTGTAAGGTGTAAATGAAGTCAATAAACTGCGTATAAACTTGTACTGTGTGTGTGTAGGCCCCAATCCCGGCGCGTGGGCACGGGATGTTGCGATTTATGACTAGGAACAGCCTTCCGTGTTGGCTGGTGGGGCTGTGTGGGGTCGATGCCAAAACTTACATTTTCACATCTCTATGTATTACCCAATATTCAGGCAATAGTCTTACTATAGAAACAGTTTGAACACATACAACATACAGGTTGATTCAGAGTCATGGGTGGGAGTGACAGGGCTAATGAAGAGAATCACACTAAGCAACTTTCATTATGGGATCAGCCACGAAATGGCAGAAAATAATCTAATTAAGAGTTAAGTGACAATGAATTGATCGCTAACTGTCCAAAATGTGTGGAATAGCTGTTTATAATAGGGTCCCGTTTTTTATCCTTTGGGTACGGAACCCTAAAATTTTATGAGCGGGATTTGAACCCGCGTCTCCTCCAACTCTCCAGGCCAACTTTGTCCGGGCTACCAATATTATGCCCGACCCATCGAATTTTTATTTTTTTCGATACAATTCAACATTTTGTTTACACTGGCAGATGTATGTATGTATGTAAACTCTTTATTGTACATTAAAATATAATTATAAAGACATTAAACTAATGATATGTACAAAGGCGAACTTATCCCTGTAAGGGATTTCTTCCAGTTAACCTTTGAGCAAATGAGAGAGAACAGAGAAGATCCAAGAAGATAGGCAAAACTATTAAAAATGCACAGAGACACTAAAGGCTTACGCAAAAAAGAGACAAAATCTTAAATATACCTACATAAACTTACACATTATGAATATAAATATTATAATATAAAACAAACAAATAAATATATAATAATATAAATAAAATAATAAGTATTCAATTTTACAAAAAATACAGCACTCGACGAAATTAGGGGTCTAGAAGCCATAACCTTTTTAACTTTTCCTTAAATGATGCCACGGATTGCGATTGCCTGACGGGCACCGGTAATGAGTTCCACAATTTTACAGAGTGAACTGTAAAAGATTTACTGTAAGAGCGTGACTTATTGGACGGGAAGGCGAGAGCGAGATTGGCGCTCGAACGCAAGCGGTGACCACTGCCAGCCGCCATATAGGAGAATCTTTCGGAGAGATACAGAGGTGAGGAAGGATTGAACAAGACATTGTAGAGCAGTGACAAGACATGCACATCCCTACGACGGCGTATCGGGAGCCAACCGAGTTGCGTACGGTGTTGCGAGATATGATCATATTTTTTAAGACCGAAAATGTACCTAATGCAAACGTTCTGCAGGCGCTCAAGCTTGTCAAGCAAGACTTCCTTAAGGTCGAGGAATACAATGTCACCATAATCAAGTAGAGGAAGTAAAAGAGAACTAGCGAGAGATATTTTTGTATGAATGGGAAGAAAATTCTGCATACGCCTCAAAGAATGAAGTGATGCAAATAGTTTCCTGCTGACCTCAGCTATGTGCGCTGACCATGAGAGTGTTTGGTCCATGGTGATGCCCAGATTTTTTACAGTAGAGGAGAGGGGAATTATAGTTCCATCAAAAATGATATCTGGCACCACCAGGTCTGCAAATTTGGTAATAAAATGTGGACTTCCAATTACTATTGCTTGCGATTTCTTAGCATTAATCTTTAACCCAAATTTAGAGGCCCAAAGTTGGATAGAATCTAAGTCTCTATTGATTTTATTAACTAGCAAAGGAAAATCCTCCAGGCTGGCCTCAGCATAAATTTGTAAATCATCTGCATATAGATGGTAGCTAGACTTTAACGACCTAGTTATGCCGTCAATAAAAATGGAGAACAGAAGTGGCGAGAGAATACCTCCCTGTGGGACACCAGCGGTAAGTTCGCTCCACTGGGAAACCTTGTCGTCCACTCTGACCCGCTGGCGCCTTCCAAAAAGGTACTCTCTGAACCACGCTAAAGCAGTGCAAGAGATGTTCAGAGTGCGGAGTATCCCTAAGAGGATGTCATAGTCCACGGTATTGAAGGCACTACTGAAGTCCAATAGGACAAGAAGAGTGAGCTTTTTATTCTCAATGTTAAGACGAATGTCATCGGTGACTTTAACCAGGGCAGTGACTGTGCTATGCCCGGGCCGAAAACCAGACTGCAATGGATTGAACATATTGTGCCTGTTGAGATGAGAAAGGAGGCGACGATTGACAAAATGTTCAATTATTTTGGACAACACAGGGAGAATCGAAATAGGACGGTACTGTGAGTGCGGTAGATGTTACTGCTTAAAAAGCATTGCGTTATCAGATATCGATATCTGATAACATATATACCTACGATATTTAACTAAGTATAAATAGAAAACATCCGAGAAACACGAATACCAAAATGTAACGCAACAATTTATAACTACGTGAAAATCATTCTAAACCACCGGAAACACTTAAGCCACGCAAACTTCACTTTCCATAACGCATTACATTAGTTCCGTCCATTTGTTATGTTATGATTTCAAAACTGTCAGCTGTCAAATGTGAATACAATCGTGACCTGTGGCGCAATGCTTCTGCGACCTTAACGGACGACGGAAAATTGTTAAGTAAATAAATATCTTACATAGTACGAGTCGTTTAGAGTGAGCACGAGTATTTGAAGTTACTGCCCAGGGAGTAAATCGTCGTTTCTAATATATTTCCGATAAATTACTACTTTAGCGATGTGCTCTGTTGACAACTTATTACATAAACGAACAATTTTGTTGTGACGTGATTATGAAGTACCAAAATATTACGAATACAGAAATATCTAATCAAATTTATTTTTAATTTATTAAGATATTCCGACACTTCCTTTTCATATGGTATTCTGCCTTTTCGCCGAATGTTTCATTTCGCCGAATTTGTATTCCACTGTAGTCGTACATTTTTCATAATTGTTGAAAATTTCATCCTGTAGATCAGATTAGGTTACGTTAGGTTTGTTTTATAATAATCCTAAATAGTTTACAACAATCCTAATTACAATTCTAAATTTTTCGGCCACGTTTCAAGGCGAAATAATAACACCATAGAGCGTCTCGTCGTCCAGGGCAAAGTGGAGGGAACCAGATCACGTGGAAGATCACCCATGCGATGGACCGACCAGATCAAATCGGCTGTGGGCAGACCTATGCATGATTGCACCAGAATGTCTGTGAATCGCGAGAAATGGCGTAAAATCATACAGCGAACAATATCTGCCTCTAATAGTACTACCAGTTGATCACGACCGCTCTGTAAAGAGTGAAACGACTAAGAAGAAGAAGAAGAAATAGTTTACAGTTTCAGTGAAAAATGCTTTCGGCGAAATGAAACATTCGGCGAAAAATAATTCGGTGAAAATGCAGCGAACCTTTTCATATATTTAATTATAATAGTTATTTAATTTATTTGATAATACAAGCGTATATAAAGCTGAAATGCATGACTATATCGTCGCTAGAAAGCAATAATGCTGTAACTGACAAAAATAAAAGTTTTCACTAGAGCCAAAAAACTAAACGGCTACTGCGATTTAGACACCCTTTTGACTCAATATTTAAAAAAAATATACTTTTCTAACCATTAACACTACTTTGACACAAAAGTTATTTTAATGATACTTTTGCGGGTTACAGCATTTGGATTTTTTATTTTTCACCCTCAAGAATGCTGTAACTCACATTATAATATGTATGGAGGTATTATTAAGGATCAAATTACACAGACGTTTTTAAATGCTGTAAATAAATAATGACCTCTTAAAACATTTTACCTCAAAAATAAACTTATCTTATCAAGATTCATAGATGTCATTTATGTTGTAAGCAGGTTTAGGAAGAATACTAAGTTAAAATAAAGTGATGTAAGAAAAGATTATGCAGCTTCATAGGCTTTTGTAAAATGTTAGCACTAAAAAAAACAACATAGTAAGGAAAAACATATTTATTTAGGTTTTAAACTAAGGCGATTCTTAACAGAAATTATGTCATACTCTTGAAATAAAACAAAAAATTAACAAAAAATGTACTTCTTTTTATAAAATAATTCTCTTCTAACAATCGTAGAATTAAAGGAAAAGTCGAAAAACGGCTATAACTGATCGCAGCCATCGCTCTACCAACTCAGCTACAGAAACCTATCATAATTATGCCTTATTAAAACGTTTTTGCTTAATACAAATAAAATCTTTGTTTAAAACGATAATTAATAAACTATTTCACAGTCTAGTGTTGAGATCAAACAATACTGACATTAATTAGTGTAGGAATATCATTAGTAACAATTAAATTATACAAAAGTTAACATTATCAGCAGGGACTGATAGCAAATTTCTAGTTCCTGAGGGGTCTGACAAAAATAACAGTATCAAGTCTACCAAAATTACTGATTTATTAACCACCTGCAATTTATATCAAAGAAACAATATATTTAATATTAATGAGGTTATTTTGGACTTAGTTATTGCTAGTGAAAATGTAAAATTAGATGTTTCTAATACACAGCCAATCAGTAAACTTGATTCTCATCATCCCCCTTTGGAGCTGAATATAGAAATTCTCAATCCCGTTCTCTTAAAAGAAAACAAGTCGCAACCTCGATATAATTTCAGAAAAACTAACTTCACATCTTGTATCTACGATCTCAATGAAATTGACTGGGAGTCATATAGTAGATTAAGTTGTAATGACTTTCTTCAAGTTTTTTATAATCACTTATGGGAAATCATCTCTAAACATACACCAACAGGCAAAAACAAGGCTAATTCTTATCCGTCTTGGTATTCACATACATTAATAAAACATTTGAAAGAAAAAAATAAGTTTCACCATAGATATAAAAAATATGGTAACCCTAGAGACTATGACACTTTTGCCAGATTGAGATCCACATGTAAAAATCTTATCGACCAATGTTATAAAAACTACATATCATTAATAGAAAATGCAATTGTAACGAATGTAAAAGCATTCTGGCGCTATACTAAAGATAAGAGAACCACAAATGACATACCAGATTGTATGACGTATGATGACCGGTCGGCATCGAGTGGTCAAGATATTGCTAATTTGTTTTCCGATTTTTTTGCTTCAGTCTATGCTTCTCCTACCACTGGCTCAGCACAACCATCTCATCCACTGCTTGGAATCTGTGGCTTATCTATCCACAGTATCCATATTGATGAGAATTCAATCTTGAAACGATTAAATGGACTTGACACAAATAAAGGGGCCGGCCCAGATGGGGTCCCTCCGATATTTATTAGAATGTGTGCTCCGGCTCTAGTAAAACCCCTATATACAATCTTCGTAAAATCAATATCAGAGGGTGTTGTACCAGATTTATGGAAAGTAGGAAAGGTAATACCGGTGTACAAATCTGGTAATAAGCACGATGTCTGCAACTATCGTCCTATTAATATACTCTCGTGTTTTAGCAAGATTCTTGAGTCATTAGTTTATGAGAACTTATACTACCATTTCCGACCTATTCTAAACGAAAATCAACACGGTTTTGTTACGGGAAGATCCACCACCACAAATCTCTTGCACTATACGAATTATATTTGTAACGCCTTTAATGAAAAAGTACAAGTTGATTCCATATATACGGACTTCTCAAAAGCGTTTGACCGCGTTAGTCATAGGCTCTTAATTGGTAAACTTCGAAATATGGGTGTTCATGGTAGTTTGCTAAGGTGGTTTGAATCCTACCTCCATAATCGTAGCCAGATCGTGGCTATATACGGGTACGAGTCGGTCCCGTTTGAGCCGTCGTCTGGAGTGCCTCAGGGCTCTAACTTAGGACCCTTGCTGTTTGTAATGTTTATCAACGACTTGCTGAATTTGATATCTTCCGAATGCCTTGCTTATGCCGATGATTTGAAAATTTATCGTAAAATTTTTACTGTGCAGGATTGTTGCATGTTACAGGCAGATCTTAGCGCTGTACAAGACTGGTGTTCAATAAATGGTATGCCCTTGAACATAAAAAAATGTCAATGTATAACATTCACTAAAAAGAAAAAACCGATTATATATGACTATAAACTAAATGATCACTCTCTTGAACGTGTTAGCATTGTAAGAGATCTTGGAGTTCTTTACGACAGCCATCTTTCCTTCAGAGCTCATTATGACCACATTGTAGCTCGTGCTAATAAAATGCTCGGTTTTGTCATCCGCATAAGTAAGCCATTTAAGCATGGTAAAACTATATTATTCTTATACGAGTCCTTAGTGCGAAGTATACTGGAATATAATTCTTCCATCTGGAATCCAATTTACAATGTGCATAACCAGAGAATAGAATCGGTCCAAACTCGCGCACTTAGATATGCTTGTATGAAAATGGGTAATCGTCAATCCCTCCCCACCTACAACGATCGATTGAATTTCTTTCAAATGAATACCTTAGAACATAGGAGAAAAGTTGCAGATATCAGCCTCCTATTCAAAATTGTAAACTCTGTTGTAGATGCAAATATCATTCATGAATTTAAACTAAAATGTTGTACGAGACCAGTCCGCCACCCTCGATTGTTTGCCAATGTTGTAACTAATAATAATGTCTCGGCGAATAACCCAATTGTCCGAATGTGTCACACATTTAATAGTATTTGCCAAAAATGCGACATATTTTCAATGACGTTTTATACGTTTAAAGCCACAGTGTCACGGGTCCTTAAATGCGAATAATTATTTAGTATAGTACTTAGATAGATAATGATAGAGATAGTTTAATGTAGTTACTTCCGCTTTTTATTTAGAACTGTAATCTGAAAATGATGTGAACAGTTCTTGTTGAGTTGCAAACAAATGATGATATTATGTATGTATAATATGTAATTAAGGCATAAAGCTGTTAGTTTGTAACTTGTTACTGTTCCTACATATAATAAATAAATAAATTATTAATTATTCAAAAATCACAATTTGCTTCCTATCCTGAATCTTAATTAGGTTTACATGGTGTAATAAATAAAAATAAGTTACGATAATAAACACTCCTAACGCGAACTACACGGCGATCCACACTCATCGGCGGGCACGCAATCACTAAAAACTGCGGTAAGACGCGTGCCCTTGAGTAGGTGGCGGGGGAAGCTTGGCGTATCAATATTGAGCTCTATTGCCAACTTTCTTTTTGAAATGCGTTAAGTGCTATAAAATACTAATAACATGTCCTTTGAATTGTCGTAATTCACTAGAAATTGCTGTAAAGAAATTTCAAAAAATGGCATAACTATCCTATCTTGCAAAAAATGGAAAGCAGGAACGCTGTATGTGATGTCAAGGCAAATAAAAGTAAGTTTATATTGTTGTAACTCCTGTTCTGATAAAAACGCTGGATTTTTTGTTAATTACAGCATTTCTTTTGTTTGTCACAGTTCAAATAGTTAAAATCACTTGTGCTGTAAATATTTTATTTTTTGCCGTAGAAGCACGAGACCTAGAGCAATCGACGCAGAAAAAAAACTGCTGTAAAAATTTGTAAAAAAACTATTTTCGATGGTAGTGCGGGTTACAGCATTATTGCTTTCCAGCGACGATATTGTAACAATTTAATTTGCTATAAATGTTTAAATATCCTTGGAGCTCTCATATACCAGTTTAGTATACCGAATAAAAAATAGACTGTAGACGAGTCAAAGCGCTCAGTTCACGTAGTCGAGTTATATCGTAACGAGTTACCACACCAAGTGTCACTTGCGTCACCGATTGCATGTGTTGAATTGTCAAAATGACAATGTGGTATTTTTGTCTAGTTTATACGCGTGGGCGAGTTCTGTGGCTTAATTCGATTGACATTGACTTTTAGCAATTCGACCTATGCATCTTTGCTGTTTAAACTTTATTAAATAGATCCTATATTTAATTTTTAACACAAGACATCGCTAAATTAGACATATCTTGGACTTTTAATTAGAAACCTAGGATTCCAACCTAGCTCGAAAAAAAAACTAATTTTGACTATTGTAAAATTGTAAAAATTATACGTTTTGTAAATTTTTTTTAAAAGGTATTTTAATATATATATCTAACTAAGTGAAATAGGCAGCCGTTTAACCTTCAATGATACTATTATCCGAATAAGAATAGGGAAAAAGGTTGAAACTTAATTCGCGAGCGAAGCTGTTAATTTTTTACTGCTGAAAATAAATATTCCCTCTTACATTGACGTTATTGGGACAAAGTACTAACAAGAATGCAACGTTTGGTTCGTCAATAAATAGTGTTGCAGCAAGCATGTTAGAGCAAACAGACGAGCAGACGTATTGACAAGGGTTTTGACCTAACCTTTGGCGCGTGGTACAAGTCATAGACGGATGTCCTTAGGCGAACCTATCATTACAAGCGGGCAGGCAACGTTCTGCTAAGTTTATTATGTTGTAAACTTTTCATTACTTTCATTTCGTTAGTAACAAAACATTTTGTTTGTATGCCTTCGACGTATTTTGAATGAGAACGTTACGGTGTTACCGCGCATCTTTTAACAATTTTATGATGTAAAAATGTGTAAGTTTTGATGTCACTGTGAAATTTGAAATGATCGTGGAGGAAAGCGGCAAACAATAACTCGTCTGTGTTACAACCATTTGTGAGTTAATACAGAAATATTATGCATAGTAATTAAACACCTCACAATATTTTTGGGTAGACAACGTCAAAAAATGAATCAATTAATGTTATTTACGTAATTTATTTTATTAAAATATTATAATTGAAACGAGTTACATGGTGTGGCATTTAACGTAGGGCCTTAAAAATCTGTAACACTCAAAGCATTTATTAAAAAACAAAAAAAAATGGTCACTGAGACTTGTGACAGCCACGTGTAATGCTGCTAAGTCTTCGTACAATGCACTGACATAGAAATAAGAACATTCCGTCTAAGGGAATTTACACCTATAAAGCCTTAATACCTCTGTCCATAAATGATGTTTACAAATAATGATTAGATATAACCACGGAATAGACATTAACACTACGTATGGCAACATTTCGAAGCTATCGTAAATACGTTTTACAGCGTCATAACACAACACAACGAGTTAGTACATGTAGATGGACAGACACATCGACAAGGCGTTTAACCTGACGTCGGGTTGTGGTACAAATTGTAAACGATAGCGAACGCATGGTAACCACCCAAATGCTTGGCATTGATTAGATTAATGCCTCTTTCTTCTTTTCTATTACTATGAATGAAACGGCGATTTAGTAGCTAACCGGATTTATTATAAACCATGACACATCTATTATCAAAACAGAGGTGTCGCGTTGTATGGTTTTACTTATATTCATATCGAACACGATATTTCCAAACACTCCGGACAAGTTCAGTAACTACTTGGTTTATCTACACAGATTCAATTATTATTAGGGTGTCATGTTCCTGCGCTTCCGCGGGCAAACACATCGCAGTAAAATTGTGACCTAGTTGTTGAGTAAATTTTCATCATCATCATCGTAGGCCCTTCAGTATATTTTATTGTTATATTTATTTTTGTATGTTAGTTAGATTCTAAGCTCTATGGGCAATACATAATTTGAATTGAATTGAATTGACAACATTTTATATTTCTAACAGATGTTAATTAATATAGAGGTCGAGAGAGCTTTGCATCGTGTACACCCTAAAAAAATATTGTATTTATTTTTCTCTATGTAAAGAAATATAAGGAAATACATAAAATAACCGGAAACTACGACAACTAAGCCTGCATAGAGTTATAGTGTACCTTTTCGCAAAACATAATAAGCTGGCAATAATGTTAAGGTCAACGTCATTTGTTTTTTTTTTATTAGACACCAGACTACACCAGACCTTTCGATTGTGTCATAGTTTTGGAGTAACTACATTTTAAAATGAGTAAATTTTAATAAATTAAAAATAAAATAATTAGTAATCTTAGGAAAAATATAAAAACAGAGATTACGGCCTCTTTCAAAACGGAATACAAATAAGTAATAAAATTGTAGTCTTAAAAAATATGAAATCTTGTCAATTATTATACCTACTTTTCAACTTGATAAAGAAAATCTTACCAATTTGTTTCATCTTTACAATATTTCTTCGCCGCTCTCCGCTTTTACCTCACACCGCGACCGACCAATGCAATTGACCGTTCCGTTAATGAGATACTAACCGATATGGGGCCAGAGGTCAGCTCTTGACTTTGCCTGCTATTATATAGGTACATACTGTGACCGTTCTAACGTAATCACTATAACTCGGGATTTAATAGTTATACTGAAGCTCGTTACGATTACGATATTGTTCACACATAAAGCACGGTGCAGGATTAAGACTATGGATGTGTATAAAAAACTAGCGGATTTTTTGTGGACGTTTGTGGACTGCTTTTTAGTCTTTGAATCTTATATGATGTCCAACTAGAAGTCGATGATTTGGACATACAAACAATAATGCAATCATTTTGATTATTATTTGTATCCCCGAACATTGTACTATCGAATTAAAAGAAAGTTGCTATTCCAAACCTGGTTTTACTCCAACACTAATGCAACTATAGAGTGGGTAATAGAAATTCCACAGATTCTTCCTAATAACGCATTAAAGTCGTTTAATAACAAATTAAATCACCAAACTGCAGAATTCTGTAAGTACTTACTGTAAGTATATTAGATATTTGAAGGAAAAAGGTACCTAAGGCACATAATAAAATCCTGCCATCTTCAGAGAATTGTGATCATTTCTGTAACTTTTTGCAAAAAAAATGAAATGAAAAAGTCATAAATGCAACGTCCACTCCAGGTTTTACTGCGACATAAATCCTTAGTAAAATCTAGCCTTTTTATGAAATGCCCGGCTCGTAAAGTGCGTATAAACGATCTTATGCGACAAATGGATATTGTTAAGAGTGGGTGGCCATTTTATTTAAAGCTCGATTTTAAAAGTGAGCTTGGGTTTTTATTTATAATAATAGCTGGTCACCTGCAATTGCCTTTGCGTTGACTTCAAAAGCATTTCTGAGAACTTCACAATGGAAAAAAAAAAACAGAAATAGAAGTGTATGTAAACTTGGTGCCTTCCTTACCTTACTTATATACCTTGTTATAAAGATGTACACGTCCGCGTCGTATTATATAAAAACCAATCATATAATCTACTCAAAAATGACCGACTATATGTTTAGACAGAGACTAGTTAATACTAATACAAATACAGAAGGCTCTGAGTTTAAATCTTGGGAAAAGCTGACTGAGCGTGCTACAGTGAATGCACTTTTTCCAACCATTGCAGCGCTCAAATGTGAAAGTACCTAGATTACACAATACTGCGTGTCAATCTATATGGCGTAACTGTAAATAATCTATAAATAGATATGTGGTTCATCAGGTTCATCTCCATTGGTAGTTCGGGACATTTTGCCCATAATCCCTTAATTTGGTTGACGACGAGGCTGGCGCGTTGGTAGTGCTACTTGCTGGGCTGGCGGTCCTGGACTCGTACCCCGGCAAGGACCAATATTTGTATGATAAATTCGAATATTTTTTCCTGGTTCATGGATATTATCGACGTGTATATTATGTATTTCGTCGTCTACAAGCATTGCTTAGTTTGGAGACTAAGTTGATTTCTGTAAATATTTTATTATATCGGTATTAATCTAAAATGTGTTCACCTAATTACGCGTCGAGGGTCGCACGCGCATCGAAGGATTACATTACGAGTACAAGGCTACCTCATTTGCGATTAACTGCTAAAATTGCTAATCGTTCCTGCTGTTAGCTGATTAGGTCAAGTTAATCTGCTAATAGCTTCCTCTCTACTATATTACAAATTACGTTAGAAACACAAATACTTCTTACCGCACACGACGCATGTCACGAAAACAAAGGAGAATGTTTAGGTGAATTGATTTTATAATTAATCAAATATTAATATATCTAATTTTCTTTGTCAACAGATTCTCAACATTGCTCCGGAGGACCCTTTAGCCGCGTCTTTTTATAAGGTAAATAAATCATTTGATACAAAACTGTTATGTTAAATGAGACAAGTGCGACAAAAAGATTTAGACATGACGCTTTTGTAAGGCCCTGCCTCGTTCCAAAAATTTTGATATGGTTAGTGATTTTTTATTGAACTTATTATATGTATAAACACAGTCTACGAGCTCTAAGAATGTCGTTTTACTCTTTATACAATATCTTTCAAGTATAGATATAATCTTCGGGTAACGGCGGCAGTAACATTTGAAGGTGTAGGTACCTACAGCTATAATTCTGCTGTCTTAAACAACTCACAACTTTTTAAACTTACTGTAAGACGTTAGTTAAAGAATAACCTTTATTAAAGCCTAGCTTAATGGTATATAAACTACGCTTTGGGCCCTTTTATTCTTAAATTGATTTACTCTTACCAAATGGGGATAGTAAACATTTCGATGGTCACCTTTATAGACCTATGCTAGTAAATTCCACACTGACTTTGTGCACATAAAAGATTAAGCAATACGATATCCTTCAAGTATAGAGAATTGGATGCATTACTCGATAATTGTCTCGGTCAAGGCTCTGTGTCATCATCTGATGACGTCCATTCAGCTGGCATAACGGTGATGACATTTAATGACCCGTCAACATGTGTCAAGGAGCTGACAGCAGATTAGTGTTATTTGTGGAATTTATTGAGAGTTTGCAGCGTTAGGTACTTTAATTATTGGTTGACTTGACTTTGAGCGACAGAGTAGAATTTAGAACGCAAAGATGGCAGAAGAAATGCATACTTTTCTTAGTACGTAAGTTGCCCATGAGGTTTTCCTTGAATTTTTTTACTAGGCGTCGTTCGTTGCATCGTATCCCAGCAAGTTCGTACGCGTATTTTTTTGAATGTATCTATCCCTGTCCCAAAATTGGTTAAAATCCGTCCAGCCGTTTCGGCATGATGCGCGAGGACTAAGGAAATTATGGCCAACAGATGGCACCATGCTAGCAGGGCGACGGCACCCACACAAAACAAAAGACGATCTTACATCACATTAAAAAAAATCTGCTTTCATGACCCCGCTCCATAGAAAACTGGAACTCGAAATATTGTTATAGTATACATTTTACCCGACTATATAGTTAGGTAAGATAAAAATTACGCGGACGAGGGTCCGTCGAATTAGCGTCTGGTTTAATATAAGTTTTTCTCGAATGATACTCTAATAATAAAGCAGTTCGAGTACAAATACGATTCTGCGTGATTCTGCGCAGGGAGCGCAACTAGCGCAAGCACCTCTAGCTGTGCGCTCTTGCTGATGTTCTCTAAACAAAGGACGTAACCGACAGACTTCTCCTATCGAATCCCGCCCATTTGTTCTAATCGTGCAACAATTAAACGAGCGGTGCTGCCCTCTCTCGGCCGTTCAACACGCTCCAATTAACTCTAAATTAGCCTCTCATCTCAATCAATTCCGAGTGTTTCGATGGTGGTATGAGGCATGAGCGGGTAGCGGGTTAAGAACAGTGTCCGTTTTAGTATATTATTATTATTATTATACAAAATCTACACTAACTCATTGTTTACACTCTTTTTTTGCTTCGTTTTTCTAAACTCACTGTTTACAAGTTCTCTCAAAATATGTTTTTATTTTTGGGCAAAGTTGACGTAAGGTAGGTAGGTACTTTTTATTAGGTAAATTTATCAATCAAATAATATTATTTTTACAATTAAATTAAAGGAACTGTTTATCAAAGTACTTGGTTTGCATGTCGCGTAACATAGCCTCAACTGGCCTTTTCGCACAGTATTAAAAGAAAATAAAGACAACGACAGAGTCGCGTGTCAGTTGTTTCTATTGATAACTGCCCTTACTGACTTGAAATTAATATTGTTTCTTTTTTCAATGTCCTACTCTGAATATTTATCAATAACGCTACCACCTGTACCTTACGCCGTGCGGTCAGCCTGCTCCAGGAAGAAATTAACTCGTAAGAGAGTACTTCTGGTTCCAGATAGATCGGAATTGCGTGCACGGCAAGGGTTCCGTGACGACAGGATCTGACGTTTTGATTTACTGCTATACTTGTAGCATAATGTGTACTATTATAAAACTGTTAAATGTAAAAGGCTGGCGCCTAAGCCTCTGCCTAGGAGCCACGACACAGAGTGGTAATGCCACGGGACTGCTGCAGGCTTTAGTATAAAGGTTCTTAGTTTTTACGTTAGTTTTATATATCGTAATTTTGTATGTGTTTGCTGCCTCACTTTCTATAACGCCATACCAGTAAGAGGATATATTACTGCTCATTTTTTCATACCTAAAAATCGAGGTATCGTTGTCAACTGTTTCCTCTTTAAAAAGGCGAATTTTTATTTTGTTGTCGATTTCTTTTTTTCTCAGATTTCAATAAAATTTGGTGAGTTGGTAATTATTCTGAACAAGGTAGAGGAAGATGTGTCCTACAAAATTTTCCATTAAGTTACAAAAAATGTTTGGAGTTTTTTTAACCAAATTTCGTATTTTGTACTAAAATTTAGTACAAAATGAGGAGCTCGAAATAAAACAGATATTACCAATGAAAAATTCAAACTGTAGCTAAACTAGCCCTGTTCTAGGTTAATAACATCAATAATATGTTAAGAAACATGTTTGATCAAGATCATAGAGAAAAAATCCTAAAACAATCATCATTTTAAAAGGAATAAGGCCTCATAACTCTCATAAGTATAGTATGAATGTCAACAGATCACAAGTCTCTTCCTATTACAGCGTATAATTTTTTTTTTTTTCATTTTTATTCGTGGGAACGACGTAACGCCGGCAGGCAGCCGATATAATTGGCCGCTGCATATTCATTTACCGTACACCTTCATTACTTTATTTTGGTCCAGCTACATGAGACAGGGTAGGTAACTTGTGTCGTGTTATAGACACAGCTTATAACGTAACAGATGGCTCACAGAGAAAAGATAACGCGATTGCTTTGTATGAGCCCTTTCTTGTGTCCTGGTTTTTGTTATTAAAACTTTCGTGGTACATCACTCATAATTTTAAAAATTTCGGCTTTTACCACGGTTATGCCTCAGGAATGGGCCTTTTTAGAACTGGAATTCATCCTCTCATGTCGCATATTCCTACGATACGAACACGCATCATAACCGTGAGCGAATACGTGGTTTTCAAAATTATTTTCAATTCATGGATAAAACGAATGTTAAATAAGAAACCCAAAGATAGGTAGGTATTAAAATACTGTCACAGACCTATATATCAATCGTCTGTATAGCTTAGCTAATCATAATTTAACAACGTTTTCGTACGCTTTGAATGGTTCAAATGATATCATAATTCAAGAGGACGAAAAACAATCAGACAGCCCTGCGAGGTTTAATCATCATGTTTTTTTTTTTTTAATAAATATCGGACAATCTTACACAAATCGATCTAGTCCCAAATTAAGCTCAAGAAGGCTTGTGTTATGAGAACTAGACGACGATATACGTACTTATATAGATAAATATATACTTAAATACATAGAACAACCATGACCCAAGCACAAATATTCGAGTTCATCACACAAATATTTGCCCTGGCCGGGATTCGAACCCGGGACCGCCGGCTCAGTAGGCAGGTGTCTACAAGCCGAGCCACACGCGTCGTCAAATTGACGTATAAAACGTAAAAAAAAAACTTTTAATCTCTTGAGAAAATTTTTAAGCTTGAGAAATCGCCTGATTGTGAAATCACGTATCAAAATCAAAATCGAAACGTTTATTTTGTAAGTATGCCACAAGGGCACGTTTACATGCCGGAATTTAACAAGAGGAAACCGCTGTTGAGAAGAAACCTGAAAGAAACTCAACAGTAAGGTATTTTTTTCGCAAATACTTAAAACTATTACAATTATATTATAACTAGGTACTTAATTGATACATATAGAGGAATTGTACTAGATTCCCCAAATCATATAAATCGTATTGAACGATCTGTTGGCAATTTGTTTAGGAGCGGGCGCTTGGAAGGGAATCGCGTCGGTTTTTTCTGGACAGGAAGAGGCGACCGGTCCGGAGCCGGACCGTTAAAGCCAGTTAACCCGCCATATGCAATCGATTTATTATGATGCTACATTGTACGGTAGATCAGCTAAATGTAGCTAAACAACGGAATGAACACCTCTTTGAAAATATACCTAATGCACCCCTCATTAATGTGAAAGAAAAACTTTTTGAAAAGTTTTCTATGCAAACCACTTTCTAAGAATAGTTCACTACTCGGCTAACCGTATAATATCAAAAATAGTTGAAATCCGTCTTTTAATTTTAGAGTAATGAAGATACGACAGTTTTAATTCTAAGACTAAGATGTCAGTTAGCCATTCAGTCTTAGAGAACATGCCTATTCCATTTTGAACCCCTATCAAGTTAAATATGTAAAGAATGGCAAACCGCCCACAAATAGGAACCCTGCGAAGTGAGTCTCCGTCTTCTTAAATTTTTGTTTTGATAACTAGACCCCGTTATCGGCGGTGCAATTTGGTAGCTGTCAAGTTCTTAGAGATGGGTAAAAAATATTTTGGAATACTAAAATATGTCGATAATCATAGCTATAGGTATGTCGATAATTTTTCTTTACGATAATGAGAGTAATAAATCGTGAAAAAGACTTTAATTAAACGTGTTTATTTTATAAAACAGGACTATATCATTTTCAAAATGTGTTCATTTTTTATAAATATTTTTGTTACATTTTTCATCATTGTTGTCGATGAAATTAATTTAGTTTATCAGATTTGCATCAGAGAACAATCGTTAGCTTTAGCTATGGCAGCGGCTTATGAGGATTTAAATTTAGAAATAATATTCTTATCTTTATCGAAATGATCTAAATAATAGCCGCCAGCATCAATGATTGTCATGTTTCCAAAAACATGTTTATTTTTAGTCTAAAAAATTGTATAAAAAAAATAAAAGTATCGATATCGACATCAGATATATTTTTACCTATCCCTTTGAACTTGACAGCTCTACCATATTGCACCGCCGATAACGGGGTCTATTGATAACATTTTCACATTGGTTCTGTGTAATTTCTTAACTTTTGGATCCGTCTATGAAATATTTTGTCTACCCACTGATTGCTTACAAAACTTCTTTTATTAACGTGGGCCGTTCAATGCACCTTAAATATTTAGTTTGCAGAACAAAATAATGTGGAGCATTATTTATCCGTATGACATGAATTCTTAACTGATTTTGAAATGTTTGCTCACCATAAGTTGCTCACCAACTAGCCATTTTGGCTGAATAAATACATATTTCTATCCATCGAAATAAAATATTTTACTGAGTTATTAAAGGCTACCCATAAAAATTATTACTAACGTGCCGAAAGAGACATTTTCTCCTCGATATACTAAAACATCTATTTTCCTTCCCTATGACACCTTCCTAAGATAAAAAACAAAGATTTACTGCAACCAGTACCGATATAATTTTTCCCTGCAGAATCATAAATAGGGTTGCCAAATTGGGTTAGTCCTGGACAAATCAAGCGGCCATAAATCTGATGGCATGGGAACCCTGGGTTAGCGGCTCGTCACAGCTTTGGGCCACAAAACCAGAGGCGAGCCCAGCGGAGTGGAGAGCGAGATCGTTGTATTAGTTTATTACTATAATCTAAATTGTATTGATTTACGAATATCATTTTTGTTTAATGATCACATTCCGAAGAGTAATATAAACTGACATGTACTTGTATTTATAAGAAATTTGTAATGGTGTGATAAATAAACTAAACTAAACTATCGCATGATGAATAGGTACTAGTTAATGCAGGCATTGAGGAAAACTTGTTTGCCCTTGACTCGATATATTTATCGAAGATAGTCGAAATTTAAATATCTTTGCAATATCGATGTTGATGCTTTATTGACTCTCTTTCGAATTATTACTTGCCGACATAAATAATCATTATAATATTTGAAGAATTGTCATAACTATGGTCTTTGTCACAAGGCATCATAATACATAGATTACATAATTATATATTATGAGTGTAAGAATTATTTTCAAGTAGAATCTCACACAGCCAATCTACCTAGCATTACGCTTGAATTGAGCGGGGAACCAAATTGAGTTGTCATTTAAAGATGAATAGAGCATATCACTAAAGTAGGTTAGTATGGCCAGTATAGGTCCGACAGAACAATATACGGTCGTAATAGAAGTATCAACTGTGTGCACAGACGACTCTGTCCCTGTGTAGTTAGGACTTTATAGGACATCAATGTATGGGAACCAATATTTTTGTCATTAAAGCATGAGCCTTGGCACACTTGTTACTTAGGTGGACTAGAGTTGAAAACGCCCGGGAGACGAGCGCGGACGACCCGCTGGTGGGGAGGGGGAGGGGGGGAAGTTACGTTCCGCCGCGCGTTCTTTCGGTCCTCCTATCATCGTATTTATAGACACTATGGCATGTTTGGTATCGTTTTCGGATAAATTGAGGATGGCCAATCATTTTCTGGGACATTAATAACATGTTTTCATAGAAAAAAATAGAAATAAAGGCAAAAGTCAGAAATTCTTAGAAAAAAAATAATTTCTGCAGCGATTACTTGAAAATGAGCAACGATATGGGCATGAAAAAAATATTATTATAAAGCCACATTTACGTAGATTAAAAAACATATAATTTATTAGAACTATTATAAATAGCAAGTACTAAAAAAAATGTTTTTGAACATCAGACTCCACAAAATTTTACTTTATAAAAATAATGACCCAACAACAAATTTTATAAATGTTGGAATATGTAACGTAAGTAGCTTAATTGTATATTACGTAGTTTATAGCTGTATTTACGTTTGTTAGCATGTGTATTATATTTTAAATTGCGAATAATATAACCGTTTGGTGACTTCAATTGACTGGTTCAAAATTAAACTTACAAGTCACAGATCCGATTATATATTATTGTTAATCTGTATATAAATACTTAAATTCATGCATATGTTTATGTGTAACATGCTCTATCACATGCACACAACTCGGTGCACTTGAATTTTTGTTGGATACACCTGCATCTAGCAGTGCATTTCTTTTTGCTGTACCTGATCATTTCCATACAGGCTTTGGGCTCGACATCTGCTGGCAAGCTAGTCCATGTATGTTTCCATCTCATGAACTTTTGTACACCCCCAATCAGATTGACTAGGAATATTTTGGATCGGTAACATTTGACCCCATACATGAACTACTTGAAAAACGGCTCGCAGGAAATGCTGGTGCAATGCAGCATTCGTTGGTGGAATATTTTCCAACTAGCGGTCTTTTTTCGTAAACAACTGCTTTCTGCAATCGTTTACAGCAGAAACTGAGCTGTATCTAAAACAAAAATGTTAACTATGCACTAGTACCCTTTAAATGACTCATTGTTTTATGAATAAAGTAAATACATGTCTACAATGAACTTCTCCACGATCGCCATTGCATCTTCAATTCTGCCGTCGTATGCTGTCAGGAAACTTTCTGTGGCATTAGGGACTGCATTCCAGGCTCCAAATGCACCCTTTTTTCCCTTTCCGTTAAAGATAGAAACTGTCACGACATGTGAAGGCGTACACAAAACCCACCTCGGAGACCTGCCCTCCGGTGGCTGGCAACTACTTGATTAGGAACCGGACATAATCCGATCGGAAGCTCTGCTCTTAGATCACCTAAGGTCAAAAAAGCCCCCGGACCCGATCAAATAACTGTAGAAGTGTTTAAGTCATTGTGTGATAATGGCATAGACGCATTACACATGATATGCAATAACATCTGGCGTACTGGAGAGTGGCCCAAAGTTTGGACGCATTCTGTCGTTCTGCCTCTTTATAAAAAGGATCGACGGTCAAATGTGATAACTACCGCACACTCGCGCTACTCTCACATGCTAGCAAATCTAGCAAGATACTGCTCCACATAGTCAACCGTCGCATAAGGCATTTCCTGGATTGGCAAATTCCACAGGAACAGGCAGGTTTTTTAAAGATAGAGGCACTCGTGAACAAATCCTTAATGTTAGACAGCTGATTGAGAAGGCTTACAAATTTGACACGCCTATCATAATGTGCTTCATAGATTACAACAAGGCCTTTGACTGTGTTGACTGGACATGCTTGTGGAACGTCCTGAAAGAACTTGGCGTGTCCGCCCTCTTGACAGCGTTTGTGCAGAGTTTATACTATGGCAGTCAGGAAGTTGTTCGAGTTGAGGATACGCTATCTACGCCTTTCATTTATCAAAAAGGGGTGAGGCAGGGCTGCATTCTATCCCCTATTCTCTTTAATGCCTACGGAGAATGCGTCATGCGGCAAACATGTGACTAATGGGAGGGGGAGGCGTCAGCAGGAGGAGTGAAGCTCACTTATCTGCGGTATGCCGGCAACACCACCATTATAGCGGCAATCGCAGCTGAAATGATAAACTTCTTGGCAAGAATAGAGCGGATTAGAAACAGGATTGGTCTCTTCATAAACAGGTCGAAGAACAAAATAATGGTGGTGAACAGAAGTCAGAAACTGAAACTCATTTGGAGATTAAATGTTGACACGGTCCAGACTTTCAACTATCTGGGTTCCCTTATAGCTGACAACGGCTCTTGCCAAATAGAGATTCGGCGAACGTCGCACAAGATATGGAGAGATTGGAGAATCACGCTGCGAACGAAGACAAGGCTTGTGGGCACACTGATATTCTCCATCTTCCTATATGGACGATAAAATGTGGATCCTCAGAGCAGCGGACCGTTAGCGTGTTGACGCTTTTGAGATGTGGTGCTGGAAGAAGATGCTTCGCATTCCCTGGACTGCGCACAAGACCAATGCTTCCATTCTTAAGAAACTGAAATTGACTACCAGATTATCGACTATCGTCTAACAAAGAGTGATGGATTTCTTTGGGCACATTTCCAGAAGAGAAAATGATAATCTGGAAAACTATTGGTCACCGAAAAGACCAGGGGAAGAGGTCTCAGGGCCGCAGCCGATGCGTTGATCCGACCAAATCCGCACTGCACTTGACTCCAACTTTCACGACGGCGACGCGGTCAAGGCGGCCTAGGACCGGCAGAATTGAAGATGCAAGGGAGATTGTGGAAAAAATTATTGTTGACATAAAATTATGAATAATTTAGGGTAGTTGTGCATATTTAACATTTTAGTTTTAGATACAGCTCAGTTTCAGCGGCTGTAAACGATTGCCGAAAGCAGATATTTACGAAAAAAGACCGCCAATTGAAAAATATTCCACCAACGAATGCTACATTGTACCAGCATTTCCTGCGGGCACTTTTTCAAGCAGTTCATGTATGGGGTCAAATATAAACGATCCAAAATATTCCTAGTCCATCTGATTGGGGATGTACAAAAGTTCATGAGATGGAAACCTACATGGACTAGCTTGCCAGTAGGTGTAGAGCCCAAAGCCTGCATGGAAATTATCAGGTTTAGCAAAAAGAAATGCGCTGCTAGATGCAGGTGTATCCAACAAAAATTAAAGTGCACCGAGTTGTGTGCATGTGATGGAGCATGTTACACATAAATCTAAAAGACCGCTAGTTGGAAAATATTCCACCAACGAATGCTGCATTGCACCAGCATTTCCTGCGAGCCGTTTTTCAAGTAGTTCATGTATGGGGTCAAATGTTACCGATCCAAAATATTCCTAGTCAATCTGATTGGGGGTGTACAAAAGTTCATGAGATGGAAACATACATGGACTAGCTTGCCAGCAGATGTCGAGCCCAAAGCCTGTATGGAAATGATCAGGTACAGCAAAAAGAAATGCACTGCTAGATGCAGGTGTATCCAACAAAAATTCAAGTGCACCGAGTTGTGTGCATGTGATAGAGCATGTTACACATAAACATATGCATGAATTTAAGTATTTATATACAGATTAACAATAATATATAATCGGATCTGTGACTTGTAAGTTTAATTTTGAACCAGTCAATTGAAGTCACCAAACGGTTATATTATTCGCAATTTAAAATATAATACACATGCTAACAAACGTAAATACAGCTATAAACTACGTAATATACAATTAAGCTACTTACGTTACATATTCCAACATTTATAAAATTTGTTGTTGGGTCATTATTTTTATAAAGTAAAATTTTCTGATGTTCAAAAACATTTTTTTTAGTACTTGCTATTTATAATAGTTCTAATAAATTATATGTTTTTTTAATCTACGTAAATGTGGCTTTATAATAATATTTTTTTCATGCCCATATCGTTGCTCATTTTCAAGTAATCGCTGCAGAAATTATTTTTTTTCTAAGAATTTCTACCTTTTGCCTTTATTTCTATTTTTTTCTATGAAAACATGTTATTAATGTCCCAGAAAATGATTGGCCATCCTCAATTTATCCGAAAACGATACCAAACATGCCATAGTGTCTATAAATACGATGATAGGAGGACCGAAAGAACGCGCGGCGGAACGTAACTTCCCCCCCTCCCCCTCCCCACCAGCGGGTCGTCCGCGCTCGTCTCCCGGGCGTTTTCAACTCTAGTCCACCTAAGTAACAAGTGTGCCAAGGCTCATGCTTTAATGACAAAAATATTGGTTCCCATACATTGATGTCCTATAAAGTCCTAACTATGTGCGCTAGTTTCGTGGCCATCACCGAAGCTCCTTATTTGTCTACAACCGATCGGGTACAGTTAGACGCAATATTATCTAGCGAGCACAATAGCTCTAATCGTGCGACCGAGTCGTGACGTACAGTCGGCCACGGCGTGCTCATTGAAAAGTGCGCTTTTTTGATACAGTCGTGATAGCATCTCGGATTAAACAGATAAGGTTTGGATAACAGTAAAAAACTATGAGAAATTGGTATAAAAATGTTTAAAAACACACCGCAAAAGTCCCGAATCGAATAAAAAAAATTGCAATGTCTATCCTACTATTTTGCTAGGTATTGGTATTACTGAGAAGGAGATAAAATCAACGTTTCGAATGGCATCTTTCCGAAATATCACCACTAACTATATGTCTACTAATTGCGATGTACACCGATTATTACCTACCTTTGTATGGCAGTTTGTCAATTTCATGCAATGTAGCCCGAATAGTAAAAATATAATTATAATTTTAACTAGCTACGACCGGCGGTCTTACCCGCGTATCATTCATTCATTCATTCATTTATTTTGATAAAACATAGTTTTATAGTTCCCACGGGAACAGTACATTTTCGGGATAAAACTCAAGTGTCAGCTACCCCAATACCAAATGTTACCAAATATTAGTGTGACTTGACTAAGCGCAGCATTTATTGTCTTTTAGACATTTTAATATTATATCATATTTTACTACTAAAACTGTAACAATAATAATTGAATTTATTTTTATGAATGTGACTATATTTGCTAATATACATTTATAACAAATAAATAATTCTATTTTATTCAGTCTTCAACAAGCGATGCTAGTTGACTTCATACAAGTTGAATTAGAGGACTACTATTAAAGTTGGCCCACAGCACGTACTTATTACGTAAATCACTGTGAACTTTATAATATAATATTAACCTAGTATGTGCAGACAGGAACGTTACCGACCTCATATGCGGACCATTAAGTGCACTTACCTTAAATACCATGTTACTTATAATTGTAGGTATGTAAAAACTATATTTACACCCACGTGGACAAATTACTATTATAATTGCTCTATTTAGTTAATACTTTATTAGAAACAAGAGTTTACATTGAAGCCTAATGCAAATTAATGGGCCTGTTTCCTAAAAAAATATGATTATCCGTCAGTTACAATATAAGTCATTTAATTAAAAATTTGGACACGTAGGTAAGTATTTTTTCAATTAAACAAAAAGATATGAAGATGCTCCGTTAAAGTTCAGCGTTACGTCACACCGTGCTAACTTTTTAGCAAGGCGTGACGTCACAAACCCCCACTCCAAAACTTTGACGCGCTTTATCTTTGTAATTTTTTTTGTTTGATTGACAAAAGAAAATATTGTCCCAAGATTTATTGATAATCTATAATTGACGGACTGGTTATAATAAAAAAATAGCCCGGATTATCTTTTTAAGCATTATTGCCATTTTATATAATTAATTAATTTTATCTAAATAACTAACTTATTTATCAATTAATGTAACTAACATATTTATTATGGACCACTGTCTGAAATAAATTACATATTTCGACTTTGAATTTTTGACTATCCAATTGCTAGAGCGACGTGTGGTCACTAATTTACTATAATCCCTATATAAGTTACGATTATGTATATAAAGTCCGAAGAATCATTACAATCACGGCATGGTCTACTTTAGCCATGAGCTACTTATATGTAGCTTGTCAATATCACTTTTAATGCAACGCGAATTGCATAAATCGAAGTACATGGCTCAAATGTCAATGTTAATCGAATTGACCCCTCGGCTTTTGTTTCCACATTCAACATTTTACCGCGAGTGCATTTATACAGGGTGTCTCTGACCATAGGCTAGGGCTTGAAATGCAAGGATTAATTGTGCCCTCCAAACTAAGCTTATTCTGTTCTGCCAGTTTTTTAAAATATCTCCAGTTTAATTTGTTCTTTTTTTCATACAAGTTAAATATAATTTTCAATGTACACATCCAATACTAAATTGACAGCATACTGATATTAAATGTTTTTCTTTAAGATACGTCAAATATCAAATGCAGAATCGCAATTTACGGTACACTGATTTAAGGATTAAACTTTGAGGTCTATTAAATTATGCAAATTAGAAATGTTTAATGTCACAAAACAAAATAAGATCAGTTAAGTGAGTATAATCGAATTTTACATTTAAAGCCCCATATTCAGAGGCAGGCTGTATATTTAAGTCTAACATCGATATTAATTCTGAGAAGGATTCTTTTATTTGTTTTTTTAGAAAAACCCATACAAACGTATTTTATTTTATAATTGTACTTATAAATGTGTTTACACATCATTACAGATGTATCGAATAAAGTTTTCCCATCGTATTTTGTCGTATTTATATTTCTGTCTCGATCTTTCTACCTAAGATGGAAGGAATTGAATAAGTTTTATGCCCTTATGCTTAAAAAATTAAGGGATTATAGGTAGTATTGTTGTATGTTTCAAAATAGAAAAAAAATGTTATAGCTCGTCATCAATCACGGAACGGAACCATGAACACATAGGTACGTCCACGTTTAACCGTGCCCCTGCCCTACGTTGCGTAAGTAAGGTCAACGTACACAGAGCCACAGACAATGCCGAATGCGCTACGCAGACATCGGGAACTCGAGCGTATATGGAGACATTTAATTAAATTCTGCAAATGGGTCATCATCTAGCACAGAATCTATAAACACACGTCCACATTATGATTATGACCGTGCCCCTGGCCTACGCTGCGTAAGGTCACCGTACGGCGTACACAGACACATTGAGATTTAGAGCTCATATAGAAACTCAAAGCCTTATGGTTGACTGGTAGAGAATGCCTTGTGGCATTAAGTCCGCCATTTGTACTAGTTTAATCTGTGCAATAAAGTTTAAATAAATAAATAAATAGAGGTATCTCATCACTCCTTAGGCGCAGACATTCCCATTCGTGAATTGTACTCCCACACAAGTTCCGACCCACTGATGGGGCTAAAAAGTCCTGATGCAGTTCAAGTAATGTATAAACAAACCGGCAAAGTGCGATTCTAACTCGCGCACCAAGGGTTCCGTACAAATACTTAGGACTTGTGCACAAATCGGCAACTTTTTGACCCCCCTTCACCAATACCGTCTTTACCATAAGGGCAACGGGGCCCGTGCCCAGGGCCCCCATTCTCAGGGGGCCCCGAAGGACCGACAATATCTCTCACACAATAAATGGTCATACTTAGTAAAAATTCGCTTGTTTTACTTTCCAAAAGGGCCCCAAATTCTTGTGTGCCCAAGGGCCCCAGCCTAGTTTAAGACGGCCCTGCCCTTCACCCTGGTGATATTTGGTGAGGTTATTTTAGTCTGTTTTTTAGTATTTGTTGTTATAGCGGCAACAGAAATACATCATCTGTGAAAATTTCATTCTTTCTATCACGGTTCATGAGGTACAGCCTGATGACAGACGGACAGACGGATAGTGGAGTCTTAGTAATAGAGTCTCGTTTTTTATTGTTTGGGTACAGAACCCCTAAAAACAAGCATCTAACCCAAATCGCACACATGCTGTATAAGACCTTATAAATACAGTCCTTATTTTTAATTAAATCACTGAATCACATTCATAACAAACAGTTATTAAAATAGTTATTTCAAACTATTAAAAAATACAATACACCAAGTAAAACACATTAACACAATCTTGACCAAACAACTATTGACAACCTTTTTTAGATTACTTTTAAACTCTTGTTGTTTTCTAATTAGCTGTCAGTCACCACAATACAGCTTGGTATACAAAGGTTGTATACAGAATACTAAATCACATTTTCAACACTTATACAGCTGAAATAAGTCAAGTAAGGGCTGTATTAGCTCTTATGCAGCCTGCGTGCTGCGTGGGAAGTATTGCAAATGGGTCATCAATTCATCATCCAACACGGAATCCATAAACACACGTCGTATGACCGTGCCCCTGCCCTACGTTGCGTAAGTAAGGTCAACGTACACACACAATGCCGATGCGCAAACGCAACACACCGAGATCTAGAGCGCATATGGTCACGGCCTCTAACTAAAATCCGTTGGTATCAAAAATGGATCATAAAAGCGATTAAAATAGACCTTTTACCTGTCTAACTGGATATCCACAGATGATTAATGATGGTAGGATACTTTTTACCAGAAATTTTGTTCAAACTCCGCCTTCTACTTTTGCTCGACTGAAATGAGTGCCATTTTGGTAGCCACTCGTAATTCGCTCTCATAAGCAGGGTGCGTAAAATGTGCGCAAAATTCATTAAAGGGCCGTCACTGGTTGTCATATAAGTAACTAGCGACCAATTCAATACGGATAAATTATGCATGTGTGACACATATAAATCTTCCTCTTGAATTACTCTATCTTCAAAAGAAAATCGCATTAAAATCCGTTGCGTAGTCGCATTTTACGATCCCAAGCGATCCTAAGCCTATCTCGGAGTTTTCGGTGCACGAAAACGATTTGACGCCTACTATCAGTCAGTCGCATCCCCAATCCCCGCAACTAATTCAACACAAACAACTAATAAAAGGTCTAGTTATGTTGTTAAACCAATATAATTATGAAATAACATAAACGTTGTTTCATAATTGAATATGTTAATTAATAAGAGTATAGTGTAGTCGTAGGTTTCTACTAATCAAATACAACTCTATGGCGACTTCAGCAAAGAGCAGTTCCATGCTTCCAGTGAATTAATCGTTTTTACCCATTTCTCCCCCCTGCAGTTAGGGCTGCCATGCGTTCGGGTTTCCCGTATTTGTCCTAGTTTGGAGGCCGTCCGGGGGAGTTTTCAAAAAGTGTCCGGCTCTTTTTATGTGAATTAAAAATAATCAATTATTTTTTTAATTACATTATTTTCGGACACGTCCGGGGGAAAAATGCGATTTATGCCGATGTCCGGGTTTTTTTTAAGCCTTTGTCCGGGTTCGGAACCCGGAAATAATTAAATTAAAAAAACAATCGATTATTTTTAATTCACATAAAAAGTGTCGGACACTTTTTGAAAACTCCCCGGGACGGCCCCCGGACGGCCTCCAAACTAGGACAAATCCGGAGAAACCCAGACGCATGGCAGCCCTAACTGCAGGTTGTAGGTACGGGGGAAAATTCAGAGATGGCAGCCCTACCTGCACTGCAGTGCACCCAGTGTAGCACGGACCGCGCCGCACCACGTTTATGACGTAACGGTATCCGGTAAACGCGATTGCTGTTTTACGGCAGCAAAAGCTGGCTAATGAATCTGGCTTGTGCTTGTAGTCAACTGCAAAGAGAATTTAATAACTTTAGTGTAAAAAAATGTCCATATATGTAGTCGGCTTCGCACAGGTGCAATGCTGATAAATTATATAAACGTTCCTCTTGAATCACTTTATCTATCTAAAAAATTGCATCTAAATCCGTTGCGTAGTTTTAAAAATCTAAGCATAAGATAGGGAGAGACAGACAGTAGGACGCGACTTTGTTTTATACCATGTAGTGATTTGTAAAATTGCACGTCAAATTGCTTTTACGAACACGTTACTAATACTTTACAAGAAGGACATCCCTTATGTTTTTACGTGTTCCTGAGAAAGGACTCCGATAGAAAAATATATAGTAAGTTGACAATAGGTACTAATCGACAGGCAGAGCCATTAAATTAACAACACAGATCAACAGATAATTCAACCCATTCCATTCCTTTCAATTAAATGAAGTCTTTGATATAATGTGTTTAAAATCAGCACAATAAATGGCGAAAGGCGATACGCATATATTTATTTACATCCATGTAAAGCGTCGCACCCCAATGTTGGTTTAAAAAAAGTTAGATGAGTTTGAATTTGAATCCGTGCGAATGTTGTTGTTGCGCATGGAATAAGTGATTAAATCTTCTCGCTTGTCTGGTGCTGTGAGTTGTTGGTTGTAGTATAGTCTGTCGGTCACTAGACCAGAAACAAGGTAGTGTAAATAATTTAATTAATACATCTACTTCGTTCTATTCCACTGTGACTAAAAATATTAGGTACACAATGCACAATGCAGAGGGCGCTCCAGTAGCGTAAAGGATTAAGGGATAAAAGATTTGGTGTGACTGACGTAGCGGTCGGATAGCTCAGTTGGGAGAGCAATGCGCCGGTAACGCAGAGGTCGCGGGTTCAAACCCCGCTTCGATTGTAGTAGATCGCATTCAATTTTTCTTTCTTAATTTACCTTTGTGTCATTATTTATAAAAATACACAATGCACGATTTGGAGAATTAGGTAAACTGTTTAAAAATCTACAGTTTTTGTTTAGTATTTTTATCCTGAGAATACTTCTAATGTTTTAACTGTGTTAATGATTTACTGTTTATATCACGTCTACCGTGTTCTACCGCTCTTCGTTTATTATTACTGCACTTTATAGCTTATACCTTCATTGTAAACTATAGGTTGAATACGAGAGTATATTAAACTTTACTTTAGACCTTTTGTTATGCAAAAGATACTAACTCCGGAACTGTCAGGTAATGGGCCCTTACTCTTCGAGATAGTAGATACAGGTGATAAAATATGTAATATAATCATAATGAATATGGAGACGTTTATAACCGTATCAGCCATTTTCAGAAGATAACAGATTGTTTAGATTTATAGGATATAGTTCCAAGAGTGCTTAACATTATATGATGTTATACACTTTTATAGGTATCGTTTTATCAACACTGACTTTTTACGACATGTAAAAATAGTAAGTGGTGTGTATTAAAAACATTCTTCTTTTTTACAGATGTGACTAAAGCCCACAATGGCAGCCACGGACGGCCAAGTCGTAGTCGCAGCATCCCGCTGGTCTGACGAAGGAAACTACCTACGGGAGTACGTCGCCAAATATCGGTTGCCCAATGTCGCCAAGATCATCAAAGGACAGTATGGTGGGCTTGGCGTGCCAACACTGCCAAGCCCTAGTTTACAAAGTACTGCCTTGCTCGTATCAGCTGGAAAAAGTAAGAAGATAATCGCCCAAGCCATTAAACTGAAGGAAGGAAGACGAATGGTTAGTGTTGGTCCACGGATTGCCATTCCAGAGACATACAAAGGTTATTTTGAATTGTTAAGCGAAGAAGGGAGAGCAGTGAGATGTATAGAATCAGTATCAGAACTTTCTAGAAGGAGACTTGATGACGGTTGCCTTGTTAGAGAAGCTATAAGAGTTATTTGCGGTAAAACTGATTTAGAAGGTACAGTAACAGCAGACGGTGCAAGAAATCTACCAGCTGGTGAAATAATAATGCCTAGAGGGGAAACATATTTAGGGAAAAATAAATATTTGAAATGCACGGATTCAAAAGGAGACACCATTCTTCTTAGTTTGGATCAGAGAGGAAAATTTTCTGCAGTCGCAAAAGAAGAAAATATTAGTGGGGTTCATACTGCAAAAACATTGTTAACAAAACGACTGCCTATTACAGTCAGGCTAGTCCATGGTACTCCTCCTAGAGGCTTGAAAAGTTCTAGCCATTTTGTCCCTGAATTACGACTGCTGTCAATGTTTGAAGAAGAACACGTCTTCGCCTTACCGTTACAAAAAGAAGGAAACGCATTAGTAGCTCTGCCATTAGCAGCACCAATCAAAATGCAAAGATGCAAGAATGAAGACCAGATAAAAAATTTCATGGAATTTTCTAGACTCGTTGAGAAATGCAATCGTTTATTAGTCGAAGTGGTTGATAGAATACATATTTTAGATGGAAAATTGGGCGATCCGAAAAGACTATTGAATGCTCCTCTACACGCACCTCCATTGCTTAAAACTGGTTACTTCCTAAGAAGAAGTGCGTCTTCAGACACGGCTAATCAACATAAGCATTTGTCTAGACACAGCCATATCTATAGTAGTCATAGAGATGAGAATAGCGTCCCTGATGAGAATGAAGAAATCGATCGAATCTATGATTACGTTCGTGGTTTTGCTCCCCTTCCCAAAAACATAAAAGAATCATATACAAATGAGCCTACCCCGAAACATAACACTGCTCCTTCTTCTCCAGCAGCTACACCTATTCACATGCCTTTAATAACAGAGGTGAAACCTGAACCTCCACCAATAGAAACCATTCCAACCAAGAAGCCTTTGAACCAGAAAGCGGAAAAAAGGACACGAAAAACTGCTGTAACTACAAAAGAGATTCCTATAACAGTATATAAAGAAAAATGTTCCATTGCTCCAGCACCTAACCTCCCTAAACTTTATATCAAAAATGGCGTCAGTAATAATAAAAGTAGGATGGTTTTCAGACAGAAAAGTAACTCACCGACTAAAGAGTCCCCTAGTCCAATAGCTAGTCCTATCAGACCGTTAACTAAAGGCGATTCTCCAATCTTTAACATTAGGTATAAAAGTCTTTCGAACATTCACCAAGCAATGGAACTTGATGGTACCTTGGACTCGAGTCACTCGGGAGGACGAACGTCAGGCGATTCAGGAAATGGGCCGAAGCTACCTGAAAAGAGGTCGAGGAAGTTAAGCAGACCTAAATCTTTGACTAACCTAGTTTGGGAGATGAAGGGGTGTCCGGTAGAGACTGTCGAAAAGCCGAAGGTTCGGAGTAAAAATGAGGGGTACAAGAAGATTGGGAACAAGTTGTCGCTGGGAGCACAGAAGAGGGTACCGACGTTGTATCTCTAATTTCCTGGTAAGTTACTTTTATTACCTACTTTAATTAGAATAGATAGAACAGGTTCTTCAAGAAATTGGACTACTAAAATCTTATAACCATAGTCATGTAAAAATTAGGATGTTTAAAATTAAAGACGTCTGACCAAGTCTCCTGACTAGTTGCACTGGCGCTTCTATAATCGATAGCTCAATTTATGTGCCACCACGGGCTCAACGCCATTAGAATCACAGTCGCACAGATGGCACATGTCGCTGATGTCGCTGATGTCGTGGCATATCACGACCGCTTGCGGAACGGCGCGGGCGCAGGTTGCGCCGTTTACAATACACAGTCAATACTTCCGAGACATACCGATGCTCGGAAAGTATTGATTTGTAATATTTACATGGTTTACTATGGTTTTAGAATGAGGATTTCTTGAATTTGAAGAGGTGATTTAGCGGTTGGATTAACTGACAATAGTGTTAGGATTAAAAAATAGGCTATTCAATTCCCAAATCAACTGCGTTTATTGCCATAATTATTATGCATCTGTTTTTGACGATAAGAGCCTTAAATTTTAGGTCATAGGTGGGCAAGATGTATGTTCCATAATATGAGTATTAGGTATAACGCTTTTAATAAACAGCTTTTAGTGGTAATTTAGAAAATTTCGGCTTCTCAACAATTTGAAAACAGATAAACTGCAAAATCAAAAGTTCTGGTTAATTATCTAGTTTTTACTTACGGGAATAAAATAATTATTTTGATAACACTATATTGTAGAAGACTATTCAACTTAATATTAAAGATAGAACCAATGTAGTTCTACCTCTACATGAGGATGCAAGGAGATCCTTCGAGTTAAAGATAGATACTTATGTATACATACAGTTCCTTTAATCGCTCGCTAAACAAGCTTTTAACATCGATTGTGCTAAAATAAAACAAGCACTAGCACGCACGTCGGCACCTATGAGCGCACGCGCATAACGCACGCATGCGAATAATTGCGTGTCCAAACACTATTCATTCGAGATCATGATCACTATAAATGCCACTGACCGATTCGAGGAATATTACTGTAAGGGTGGGGTTAGTTCATAA
Organism: Apotomis capreana; assembly: GCA_947623375.1. Classification (NCBI taxonomy): domain Eukaryota; kingdom Metazoa; phylum Arthropoda; class Insecta; order Lepidoptera; family Tortricidae; genus Apotomis; species Apotomis capreana. The sequence goes on from OX392500.1 coordinate 26,884,389, forward strand.
GTGCAGCGGAATCGAATCGAAGATGTTAGCTTATGTATGTACATATCTCGCTCCGTACTTTACATCTTCTTTCTTTTTCTTCGAAACTGTTCGAAATTCGAAATGTTATCTGGCGTGAGGGTGATGCAGAGGTTAACACGTTAGACCGGTAATCCAAAGGTACCGAGTTCGATACCCGGTATTTTCCGCAAGGTTACGCATTTCAATTTTCTTTGTGCTTTGATCTTTGTATCAATAGTTCAGTTTCCATCTACTTTTATATTTAGCTTATCTCGGAGCTGGTTCCAGAAAGTACCATTGTTAAGAAATCTACTTCACATCGTACTTATTATTTTTTTCTCATTGTTAGAATTTGCAAAACATTGTATCTGTTCAGATATGTTCGTAATGTAATTATTTAGAAACTTTATCTATTCGGATTAAGTATGATCGGTGAACGAACAAACCGCTGAACATCATTTATTGTGTAGGTGTAGCTTTGTTTATTTGGTTGTAACTACGTCGATTATCAAAAATGAGATTTTACAGTTGTATCCATTAAATAACTGTGTTTTGTGAGACATTAAAGATTGGCATTAATTTAAACTTTCTTACACAATAAAAAAATACTTAATATTAATATAAAATACTAATAACGGTTGCTTAAGGTATTCTGCACCAGTCAATTGGGTTAACTGGGTTAAACAGAAGAGTCATATCAAAAAAGTAGCTGTTCTTTACGCTGAGTGTATCATTTGACGTGTCCTTAAGTGTTTGTAATCAGAGCTAAAAGTTATATAACAGTCGTAATTATTGGAGTTCATGTCGATAATTCAAAGCGAGAGTGCGTCCAATTACCTAGCTTCGAGCCTATTAAATGTACGATATCATAAGTTAACTTGCTGTCCAATATATGTAGGCTTTAATGCAGGGCATAGTGCAAGTGTTTGAATAGGCTAATTGCATTATATCGGAAACGTATCAATTTATGTTATTAAAGCAACACTGAGCGAATTTCTCAAGTTGATCATCAAAAGAAAGTAACTAGGTATAGTAAAATTTGGCGTAAACAATATGCCCCTGTCCTTTCTATTTTTGCGACAAACCTCGCAATTTTGAATTTTATGCCCTTAAAAAAAGAGTAGGTCATCTCAATGAACAAGAAAATATCGTTACGTAAACAGATCTGACACAGATACAGATAACTCTGTATGAAATATATCCATATTCATTTATACAGTAGTAGTCATATATTGTCAACAAACAATAATAAGTCGTAATTCATTCAGCAAATAGTAACTTAATCAAGTTAAATATCGATACCTTAGTTCACACTCGTAGGTACTTATGACATTTTTTTGGCCACTGAAATTTAATCCACATAGATTTGAGCACTAACGTCCTAATTGCAACGACTTTTTCTGAAAAGTTAGTACGATTGTGCTCTAAGGTTTCGATATATAAAATCTTATTAGAGTTAGCGATTCGGTATATTACGATGAGATACAAGTTATTAACAGGCCAATAGGCCTTTTTAAAGTAGCGTTAATTTTAATTGGGAGTTAAAACCCGTGGTGATTGGTATAGTAACAAGATTTCCGAAAGATGTCAATGTCAAAGATTGAGGTTGAATTGAGGCCCGTGAGGCCCTGAACTTATTTGAAGCAAATATCCAGACCACAGAAAAATCCAATACCGAATTTGCGGTAGATACATTGGCCCAGTAAACGCAACAAGATTTTCTAAAGATTACTACGAACAATCGGCTGTTTATATGTACATCGTGAGATTTGGTTGTTGATTATTGTCCACTTCTAGTGATCCGATTTGCTAAGTGTAAGAGAATATTTCGGGTCACGTGGATTTTGTTTGTAAAAGTTGTTTTATAAATAGATAAAGATAACGCTACATTTTTAAATTATCTTGAATGTATCGAAACGACATCCAATTTAAAGTAAAATTACGAAGAACAAACCCATATTTTTCTGATATATTCAGAAAAATATGGGTTTGTTCTTCGTTTATGAATAGAGATGCGTTAGTGTTATCAGAAAAATATAAGACTTTATTTTTCGTCATAAGAACAAGAATTTTGACGATTCTCATCCTGGTTTCTCCTGATATCAAAAACACAAGCTTACTAAATCGAGCTTAATTTGGGACTAGGTCCATTTGTGAGAGTTTCTCATATTTATTCAAGAATGAAAACGATATCTTTTACAAATATGGCATTATACGAAGAGCCACAGATAAATCCTTATACACAACCAGCGCGCATGCCCCGCGCACAATAATCTCTCAATCGACTCCTGCGCAAGGTGCATCCCGAAAGCACTGGCATTTGCGCGACATTTAACCGGCGCCTGCCATTTGCAGAATTTAAATATACTATACTAGCTTTTGCCCGCGACTACGTACGCGTGGAGCTTGATAAAAGGGATTATTAAAAATGCCTAAGCAAATGTAAGAGCAATTGTGCTTTTGGTCGAATAATTACTTTACTTACAGGGTCACCGCATCCCAACAGAAATGTTCACTGACTTTTCAATCTTTTTAGGTATAATTTCCAGGATCAAAACTATCCTATGTCCTTCCTTGGATCTTAAACTATCTCCATGCCAAATTTCATCAAAATCGGTTCAGCGGTTTAAGCGTGAAGAGGTAACAGACAGACAGAGACAGACAGACACACTTTCGCATTTATAATATTAGTATGGATTACCCACGTATTTGCTGTAACTAGGATTCTACTTCGAAGGACGTCTTGGGCCAGAGGCTCATTTATAGCTAGTAGCTCAGTCGACAATTACCAAACGCAATACTATAGGGTAGTAAGTACAAGGCAATGTTTATCCAGTACCTAAGTTTGCGACTTTTTCATTTATCGACCGAGCGAGCGATGTGTCTCCGCTTCAGTTTGGGCCAAAATTCTTCCGTATGTCCGGATTTTCCGCTGTTATCGCGAGAACAGCTTGAAATCCGGACACCCGGACATACGACGGAATTTTGAGCCAAACTATTACAAAGGCGCTTTGCTCGATCGGTTAATAAGATGCCATCGCGTCTTGATGATAATGACAATCAATACATTAGTATTAAGTCCAAAACTCCGTAATTCACGTATTTTCGCGTATTGACATTAGCATCTTTTGATTCTCCGGGCAAACATGGCCGATCTATGCTCATATCAAAGCGTAACTAAAGAATCCCATCTTTTCTAACAATAACTTTGTTTCTTAGAGGGACAATCTAAGTATATTTCGTCCGGAACTTCAGAACAAATTATGCCAAATTGACAACACGGCCTCGCTATTATATGCATACCTAAGCTGTTTTTCACTCGTGTTAGTTTCATATCATTTACTCTGGGAATAACGAAATATATTTCGTCTCGCATAAATAAATGAATAAAAACCTTAAATAAATGACACCAAATTAGAACCAAACCTTAAGCTACATAAGCCCCTAAGTCGTAACCCATGGGAAGTTTCGGACGAACTATACCTATACAGGATGCAGTGATCGTTGGTTTACTTTAGTTTTAGTGCTTTAAATGTCATGTGATGTATTCTTAAGGCCTTTAAGTAATTTTACGCACAGTCGCACAGAACAGCAGATCGCATGACGAATGTAGACGTAACACAATGCCTGAGATCAAGGCTCCCCGAAATGTCACGGTATTTCCTGGCCGGTTAAATACAGGTTTAGTTTTACCCAGCTTGTAAGGCTAAAATTCGTACCCAAAGGGTTTTATTTTGCAAACGTCGCCAGAGAGAGCTGCGGAAGATACCGTAGATAACCTGTGCAGTTATCCTATTTCATGAGAATTAAGGTCCAAAAGTTATAGACCACTTTCTTAGCTGACTGTACCTATATCATACGGTCATACAATTTTATAATAATTGTCTCATATAGGTATATAATTATATTCTTAGTATCGCTTCATGAAGTTTTGTTAGATAATAGAATCAGCTATAATGAAAAAGAAACCACCAGTAATTAAAAGCGAAACTGCGCCTGACCGTACTTACACAAATCATTAAAGTCTATGTTAATTCTGTACAAGAAATAATATGATATTTTATAATTTCAACAATTTTACGTGTCAACAAATAAACGCCATTTCGCGGTGTTTTATTCGCTTAATCAATTAAAGGTAATAATCATTAACGCAGCCTCAAATGACAATATTTAACATTTGACTTGGGTATTTCACAAGTTAAAGGAAACGGAAGGTCAACCAACTAGTATATATGAGATAATAGTAGGTACCATTACTCCACTACGATGAGAGGCTACAATACTACATCGATAGGTAGCTAACCTTTGCGATGTTTTGCAGCGATGTTTGGCATTGTAACTTTAATTTACGTAAATTTTGTGTTGTCACAATCCTATAAAAAAATCACATGTAGGTAAGCACGGAGAATAATTCTACTTCAGTTTATTGTCTCTAAACAGCAGCTCCACATAATGTATTTTTATAAATTCCATATTTAAAGGTTCCATAGCCAAAAAAAACACTGCCATAGAACGTTACGTTTGTTTAAAGCAGTCTTACATGAAAAGTAAAATGTGTCCCCCGTACCGTACCGTGTGATACGTAAGGTCAAGATACTTCAGCCCTAGAGGGTAACATTGCCCACCGTTGAAAACAATATATTCAGACAATAGATTTTATTCTTAAAAACTACATCATACAACGAAACCACTTATGAGTGATTACTGGTGTTTTTGTAAGTTTTTTATTATTATATTTTTTTTATTAAATGCGTGGGATACGTTATCCCTTTGGAATAAAGTAATCCGACCTTTACGGACATACATCGGCGATATTTTAAACTTCCTCAGAGAATTTTACGATACATAAAACATGCACCGTACGTACCGTTAGTGACGGTACTACCCGGATAGTTGGGTGTAATTAAGTTGAACGTCTTTGAAATTAGTTCTAAATATACAGGGTGTTCGGAATAATGACGTAGGAACTTTGAGAGGTGATACAGGGGACTATTTGGAAGAGTTTGAACTCTATATGTTTTATTCCAATCGGTGATAGATTATTTTTTAATCGAGATGTTATGATACTGCTCGTATCTACGAGCTTTGTTTCAAGTAATTAAGTACTTGATACTTAGTGAGTTATGGTTGTCAATAAACGATATGAGTGTTATTTGTAGCAATTTTGTCGTAGTTTAATTTTTTTAATTTATAATTACAGTAAACACACCAAGTATGTTTTTAAATCCGTTGGCATCCTAATATTCGGAGTTTTTTACAGCCTGATACTGTTATTTTTTTTGGCAGAAATCACTCATAAGGAGCTACAACACGCTATTAAAGAAATTGTGTAGTAAGTTGGAAGATGAACTTTTTTGTTAAATCAATTAATTGCGATGTTTATTAGGGAGACATACATTTTAGTTATTACATAATTTGTTTTAAATTTAACTTCTTATGTAAATTTTAGGGTACGATATATATTTTTAAATCTCTTTACAAAACTATCACAGATTGGACTAACACAAATATAGAGTTCAAAATCTTCCAAATAGTCCCCTGTATCACGTCCTAAAGTTCCTACATCGTTATTCCAAACACCCTGTATGTAACGTGACTAAATTGGACATCGGTCCAACACCGCTCCGATGATAGAACCTGCTTGTATTTTCTAATTTATTTATTTAGTTTAGTGTGAAGACCAAAACATAAATACAAGACACGGCATCGCATCGTGGTACGACTCGACATCGTGCCACGATACGATCGTGGCGCGAAAATAACTTATGGCATTTCTACTATAAAATAAAATAAAATGGCAATACGGTGGCGCGGGCACATAATATGTTTTATATTTATGTATGTGTATTACTATATAGAATATGTGTGCACAGAGCATGTATATTATTAATATATGTAGATTATTGATTTGTTATTCTTTCTATTATATATTTTTATTACTTTAATTATGCTGCACCAAATGCTAGTTTCTGTTTGGCCCTATGGTTGACTGGTAGAGAATGGCTTATCGTCGGGGATAGTGCAATACCGCGTAAATAACAGCTGTCGATAAAGTTCTCGTTCTTCAAAAAAATGCTTAGCATTTGTTTGAATATTGATTCGTATCTACACTTGTTACTTACGCGGTATTGCACTATCCCCGACTTTATGGCATATATGCCTTTATAAAGTCCATTTGTGCTATTAAATATAATAAAATAGCAATACATGTAGCACAAACAACGTCATAGAGTTACCGCGTTCTATTGCGCGATATGAACTAATTGTAGCAAAATGTCCCTAATGGCGGCGCTCCCCGGGCGCGCCCGGTTTTACACCCGCCGTCAGATTGCGACACGATATTAAATTAATTTAACAACTGCGACGTTATTGTGGATGAAAACAACCATTTTTACCTGACTACGTCCGAAGAAGAGTTATGTGTTTCGAATGTCGCTAGGTATCCATGCCTATTTCTTTCGCACTCCTATGTTATTGCATTGCACCATTAACATAAGACCGTTATAATCAGAGATACGCACCGCGGAAGCACAGATTTGATTGCTCGGCTCCGTCTTCCGCATTTGTAGGGCAACTCGGCGCGCTCTTGTAGCCAGTTGTAGCTTCTCACACGCATCAGCGATCGCGGGTCGCGGTGATACTGCATTGCAGCTCATTTTAAACGAACTACCAATGAAAGTATAGTTTTTTAGGTGGCTTTGGGGACGATCAAAAGAGAGTTAGTCCTTGTAGTCTGCTGTAGTATTTTATTTAGTGCTATTTCGTATACAGACGCAAACCCGTCAAGGTGTCAATCGGCTATAGTTTGAGGGGCGACGTTGTCACCTAAGTGGCAAACCTTTTGAACGCCAAGCGGTAGATCTCTTCACGGTGCCCCTAATGCCACAGCAAAAAAAAAGACTCAAAAATCAACAGGGATTGAAAGATAATTATAGCAGTTTGTAATACAAAGATTTCGATCATTGAAATTGGACGGCTGGGGCCGACGTTAGCGTCAGTGGAGCAATTTTCTGCTGTCGGCCACAGCCGTCTTTGGCGTCCAAACGGTAAAGATAAAAAAGTTTAGGAATTAAATACCACAATTTATGAATAAACCTACGGCTAGCTAGGTATTTGTTGTACGAGCAGAAGTAATCATTACTGTTATTACTCGTCAGTAATGTTTTAAATACATAGGGAACTCTTTATAGACATACCCACAAGTTCGTAGCATGTCACCTGCATTATCAAGCTAGTGTATTTTTGTTCTATTTGCTATAAAAACATTTATTAATGAAAGAGAGCGGTTAGCGCACCCAGGGCACGCCCAGCCATTAGGGACATTTCGCCACAATTAACTTATCGTGTAATAGAAAGCAGTAAATGCGAAATTGTTGCACGCTACTATCTGATGCTATGGTTCGCTTACATATGCTTATTATGAAGTGTTCATACAGGCTACTGATTTAAAGAATAACGGCAATTTTCTCCGCATCCTATATAATACTTAATACCTGTCTTAAAAGTCCTTTACTTCTGTTGAGTGCCAGTTGCAGCTCATAAACCGTAAATACACTTTTAGTAAACATTCGGACAGGCCTTTGGACACATGAAACTTTGGAACTATTCTGTAGTTGCTGCTTCCATCACGTACTTGCTTTACTTGTGTGTATAAACATTGGATTTGTAAGTAATTTTAGTAAATTTTTACGGTGATGCAAAACGAGCGTAATTTTAGAACTGTGACGCGCAATCTACATTTGCTTCGTACAAAGATGCAACTCATATTGTCACGCCGTGTGGGTGTGGGTACAAACAGGACTTTTGTATAAAACCACATGCAGCTTAAATTACGGGAATATTTTTCCCACACACTCTCAAACCTCAAAACCCACTCAAAAACTTGGGCTCACAGATTTTTATCAAAAATACTAGAACTCATAGAAAAACGCAACGTGAAGTAAACATAACACAAGACTTTAGGATGAAAAGGATTGTTAAGCTCCCGTGGCAACTTGCCGACTTAGTAGCCTTTTACGCTATTTATACCTACAATATCAATACCCTTAAGGTTACAGGCAGTGTAAGTGAGCTGGAGCAAAAACTAGTAGCTTAGCAGGAGTGTTTTTTTTGCTTGCTAAGTATAAAGATGTGCGTTAAGATAGATAGTTTAGTTCTGTGTTAATATATTTCTAGCAATGCGGTTAGTTCAAAGGCAACATTTCGTTTAATTCGATCACGATTTACCTGCATTATAAAGTACTTGTACTAGTTATACGTAGTCCAGTATAGTCCAAATAAAATAAGGCTTTGCCATACTGAAGTGCTTTACGATTACGACCGAATACAAAATGATCTGTATCACTACAAATACCATAATTGGATACATATGGCATCAGCAATTTTCCTTCGAACCTAACCGTGGGACAAAGCCAGCCATGCACAAAACTGCTAAGGTTCCCGCTATTGAGCGTAAATCATATAATTTTATACCCCATGTAAACGGAGAACTATCTTCGTACAATTTTCAAATGGCAATATTTGATCGCGTGAAGTTATAACTTGGACGGAAATTGTTAACTGGACTGAAATTGAGATGCCACTCTGTTCGACATTTTATTACTCTTGTGAATCGAGTTTAGATTCAAGTAAGCATGTTAGATCAGCTGCATCAGTTGAGATAAATGAAATATATCTTGCGTTTTATTCACATTAGTTAAATGTCGATCGTTGTGGAGAACTATGGGAAGGTCTTTTTCAAGCAGTGGACCGTCTTTTGACTGACATGAGGAGTGAGAAGTTGTAATTATTGGCAGGGTCAAAACTGAGACTCTCAGTTCGGTTGTTTTTTTTTCATGTTTTTTACCTCAAACTCCGTAATTTATAAAACGATTTGTCAAAAGGCATCTACAAGTTGGTTTCATAAAATTTTGACAAAGATCTCACGACGAGATCCAGGAATAAAACAAACTTCTCAAATATTATTTACACATTTATGACGATCGATTTTGTTGTTTTTATAGTAGATATCTCTTTCAGTGGTCTTCAGAAATTTTATTTTATTTAATTACTTAGTTCGGGTGGAAATCGTTATTTTTTTAAGTATTAGTTTAGCTATACTAAAATGTGGAGTGATGCAACCGGCCGACGCTGTGCCTAGGTCCTAGACCGACGCCCTATCTCCTATAAATAAAGTTTGAATAATGTAATAGCTTTGCCACCGACCGTTTTTATGCCTCTTGTTTTTGCCAGCCGCCGTATTCATGAGATATGAACGGCTGATCTGTTTTAGATTTATGACAAAAAACAAACCTTTACTCGTATTAGATCTGATAGTGTTCAAATAATGCATTGTTTTTTTCGAAAAGTATCAAAATGTATAGAGCGACCAACTTTTTTGTGAATGAAGGGTGTCGACACAATCTTCGCACACAGAGCACTTGAACGCAGATACACTGACAATCGTATGAAATTTCAGCATGACAGTCGTAGTTTCTAATTTAGTGGTACTTTTAGAAAAGTTGGTGGGACTATAGTTGGGAATGACTAGTAATGAGGTTATGCCGAATTAGGTAAAATTGTCACCTATTTAAAGTAACACAAACACTGACGAACTGAGAACCTCTTTGTTTGAAATCATTTAAACAGTAAATTGATATTCAATATGTTAATGCAATAACAAAGTAGTTACCTATAAAAAAATATGATTTTTAGGGTTCCGTGCCCAAAGGATAAAAACGGGACCCTATCACTGAGACTTCGCTGTCCGTCCGTCTATCACCAGGCTGTATCTCAAGAACGGTGATAGCTAGACAGTTGAAATTTTCACAGATGATGTATTTCGCTATAACAACAAACACTAAAAATAAAATAAAATAAATATTTAAGGGGAGTCCCATACAACAAACTTACAGATAATGGTACGGAACCCTTCGTGCGCGAGTCCCACTCGCACTTGGCCGATATTTTATTAGGGTAACGTACCAACCAGGTATGAGTTTCCAACGGAACTCTATTACTAAAAGCCTCCGGTTCTGTGGTAGAAAAGGAAAGTAACAGGTAGTATTTGTCGCGCGACAAAGACTAGCATGTCACAGTTATGCTGGGCGTGCTGCATAGATGGTAATCTTAGTGTCATTCCGACACGCGCGACTTTTACTTTGATGTATGGGTTCTTCCTCATAAAAAAACTGCCTTTCAATTCGCAAATGGCAACACTATCTACAAATAAAGTCAAGTCAAACCGTATAATTTAACAATAAGGTAAAACCGCATTGCAGAAAGACAGTCTCCGCTAATTAATCATTAATATAACTCCATTATTCAAATTAAACTGCAGACTGATTTGAATAATTTGACACGAAGACGTTAAAAGCAGCTAAAACTGTATTTCCTGGGGACATTACGATATTTATAGAAATGTGTTTTCCAATTACATGAAGCACCTTAATCAAACTTACAAAACGAAGTTCCATCTTATCCAATATTAGTCAAACCTAAAAAAAATCCTGTCGCGTTGAAGACTCGCTCATCATTTCACTGCTGGATCTCAACCTCACCTCCCCAAGGATCTTCACACTATCCAGTGATTTGCTGACTGCGTCACTTATTACGCATAATTATTAGAGATGTTTCATGGAAGTTTTAATAAGGTTTCCTACGATCTTTACCAAATCGGTGGTCCACCTTGTTGGGAGCCTTGCATCGGTCGTGTGTCGAAGACTTAGTCCACTTCCAGCCTCAATCTATCAGATATCAGAAATTCGAGAGTAAGTGTCCAAGGCAATAAAACTTCTCAATCGCTTTTTCGTTTGCAGTATAATACGTTTGGGATGATTTTTTGGGTTAAAATAAAACTTACACCTGAGCCTCAGAATCTCACTCACATGAGAAACAAATATTTAGTTTGCTATTGACAATCACAGCCACGCAAAATCATTAAAGAAAATGCAAATCTGCGCAGACAACCGAATCGGCAAACGTGTGCGAAACAACAAACAATCCCCAAGTCGTTTAATGGCTAATTAGATTTGCATTTATTTGGGAAATTACACTGGCACCGTATTAACTGTACCTCTCGGTGTGTTCGTTCCGCTTGGTTCGCGCCATTAGCGTACAGTGAACCAGGGTTTACGGCTACTGGATAAGAGATGGCGCTTGACGGTGCCTTAGGCCTTTTTTGGGGAATTATCGTACTGCATAATTTGTCGCGCTGTTAGCCAATGGTGAATCAGGAATATTTAAACTTATTGGATGGCGCTTCGCTACGATTTTGTCCATTTTAGGTTTCATACTAATCTACCTCCATAAAATAACACGCCAGCGTGAAATATGCTTAATAAGAGATAGCGCTAACAACAGCGGCATACTTTTACGAGTAAAAGACCTAAGCCTTCAGTGTTGAATAACAATTCTAGTAAGTGAAAATAACACAGTCGCACACAGCAAATTCATTCAAAAACCCGCCGCTATAATTGCCTAAAAAGGTTACAGAAAAAAGAAAACATTGCATTCAATAAGTTTCATAAAATGAAATCGCAGGAAAGTTTTAGTGTCTATAAAATATAATATAGATCCTTTTGATCTAGCTCTAAAGATGGTGGCGTTTTAACTCAATGCGGAACAAAAAAATAAGCTCGTGGCATCACGCGACCCCGTCTAGACACTAGACAGGTATCCGTTCTTTCTGAAAAATTACCTACAAATTAGGTGTCGGTATTTTTCGTTTCTTTATCACGCGACTTAATTATACATTAATAATAAATGTAATGTATAGCATTAGGATGAAAAAATGATTAGCGGCCAGTTCTTTTTGAAAGAATACCGGCAGATTATGAGTCCACCCTTTTTGTTTCTTCATCACACGATTTAATTATATATTAAGAGCATAATATAGAGCACTGGGAGGAAAAACGCCTAAGCCCTCTTTTTTACCTCTTGCTAGCGGGACAAAAAGTATCCTTCGTACTTACAACCTACCAACAAGGAAGTACTCACTCCAAAAATAGATGAGAATAATTTAACTCCCATCCCTTGATTGGTATGGAAATGGAATTTTAATTAAGTATAATTGGCGAAAATCTAAATTGACTACAAACATGATGTCAATTTACGACTGTATGTTATGGTACGGTAGTTAATCAAATTTATTATGGGGCTATACAACAAGAAGCGGTTCCCACGTCCCCAGGGAAACAATGCCCTAATTGGAGCTTAAAGTAAATATTTCACTCGCAAAAAGGTCGTTGCACTAGTTGCACATAAAATGACGAATGGCGATGGTGTTCATTATTATATAGCCTAACAATAACAAGCGTCGGTCCAGCCTAGGGATAGTGGCGCTTCAAACAGCTTTCATATGGCAACAATATGCATACTTACGTCATATATTTGTATTATTAAACGTCAATAGTTAAATTCAAAACATTGTTTACTGGAATGCTGCTCAATCCTCCGTTCTTCTTTCGAAATAAATACTGGATCCCATGGAAAAAACTTGACTTTCATCACTGTGGATAGTTTTGGCTTTATTATGCAAATGATTCCTCTTTGTTTACATCAGTGACATTCACCGACTTTCAATGTCAGTTACCAAAAATTTGTCGTTGCCAGTAAAATAAAAAAAACCGGCCAAGTGCGAGTCGGACTCGCGCACGAAGGGTTCCGTACCAATATTGAACAAAAAACACGTTCTTTGTATGGGGTCCTCCTTTAATTTTGACTTATTTTTTATTTTTATTAGGTATTTGTTGTTATAGCGGTAACAAAAATATACATTCTGTGAAAATTTCAACTGTCTACCAATAACGGTTCATGAGAAAATGCCCGTTGAACGAAATATCATGCAAAAAGCCCTATTTTTGTATGGGAGCTGCCCTTAATTATTATTGTTTTATCATGAATAGTATTTGTTGCTATAGCGGCAACAGAAATACATCATCTGTGAAAATTTCAACTGTCTAGCTATCACCGTTCTTGAGATACAGCCTGGTGACAGACGGACGGACGGACGGACAGCGAAGTCTCAGTAATAGGGTCCCATTTTTACCTTTTGGGTACGGAACCCTAAAAATTACTGCCACTAAAAATCCGCAATATGACGTAGGTATTGTAAAACCCCCTGTTGGGTTGTAAGTACATAATTATTACAAGTGGTTCTGTGAGCTGAGATCTCGTCATCATATTTGAATACCTATTTATTTATTTAATCGTATGATGAAAAGTTTGCTGTAGGAAATAATAAATGTATATCCAGGTTAAGCTTACAGTCCGAAGCTCCAGGTATTCCTTTCCAACAGTAATACCTCCGCCATTTTGAAAATGTTCGAAATAATTACTCTACAAAAACCGAAATTTTAAAACCAGCTCTCAAAATTTTACGAGAATCAGTTAAAAATGTGACTTGTAGGCAAGAATAGCCGGAAATCCGGACATACAAAAGAAATATTGGTGAAGCTGAAGCAGAGACACATCTTTGCATTCATAAACATATATGCCGTATGAACTGATCTTGAATGAATGTCCTATTCCCCTAAATGGGGCAAAGGGCGTCCACAGTACGTCGCCATCTCGAACGGTCTTGGGTTTCGTCCTTCACTTCACTCCAGTCTTAAGGTAGAGTTTTGATGACTGCATAGGCCTCTTTACGCACTTTGCAACCGGCAATTTGTGAATAAAATCACTTACATCGGCGAAAGACGATGGGTCCAAAAAATAATTACTACAAGCGCACTTAAAAAACAAAAGATACTGTAACAACCTAATATATTACGCAAGTTTTTTCCCGTCGGAACATAAATCAAGATATTATCTGTCAATTTAAAATAAGGCATGTTCGAAATAGGTCGTTGAACCTGCGCGCACGCCGGCGAGGCGAAACGCCTGATTTCGAGTCTTGCGCAAGGTGCGATGGAATCGAGAGATTAGTTTTAAACGATTATACATTATACTAAATAACCACTTTACCTTATGCAAAAATCCTTACTCATCATGTTATAAAATGCGAAAATGCTCCTCCTGGTATACACGGCAATCGTTGCTAGAATTAGATATTTATATACTTAGTAGTAAAATGTTATGTCACCTTAATCTGGCCTTATATTTTTCCTCTAAAGCTAAGATATGATATTATATGATATTTCTTAGCCTGCATTCGTTTGAACCGTTTAATAATTTTAGAACTAAAATGTTCAATGTTCTTCTGGGGTAGATACCCAGAAGACATCATGCATCGTGGGATTTTTACTTTGTGCCTCTTTACTAGCACTAAAAGTAAAAAAAATATATTAGTTAAAAAAATGCACAACTGGGATGTATTAATTAAAATACCATTTCATTCATGTGCTTATAGTTGTAATGTATTTTTTATATTTTACTTTTCATATAAATACATTGTAAAAAACCTAGCCTAAGTTTAAAGATAAATAAAGGGAATAATAATAATAAATAATTATAATTAAATCCAGATAAAATTAATCCGTTAATTATAAAAGTAAATCGGATGATTAAATGTCAACAATTATTAACTCCTCATTTTCCCATTAGAGTTTCAAGTTAATACTAATTTGCCAGCAGTGGTTACTCTTAATGGGGTACCAGTTCCATTACGGAAATATTTAAAGAGTATCCATAAAAATGTAATTTATACTTAATTGCGGTTTCAGAAATTAATTCCGTAATGTGGTAGTTAAAGATTTTGTAGTTGATTCAACTTCTCCAGACCCAAGAGTCTTTTCAGTCGGATTTGTTTTTGAGACACCCGCCTCATTACAATATTCTTAATACTTAGGTACTTAGTAGTAAAGTTTTCAAAAGTCGCACTTCTATTCACTCATGTTTGCTTATAACGTGACACATTGTATAGAGAAGAGATACATAATCGAGCATGAAGTATTTATGCAGGTATTAGGCATAACTTTAGTTTTGAAAAGAAAAAATATCGAAATTCGATGCTATCCTGATGCTATTTGATGGTATGCATAGTGCATAATGCTCCTCCGTCGTATTTTTTCGAAAAAAAAATCGTTTTAGGATGCTTTCTCTATCGACTTCGATAAAAAATTAGCTTGCCCGACAAAATACGATGGAAAACATTTTGCACTACACTACACCACCCTGATTACACATTTTACCCATATCATCGATACTTTGCTAAGATACAATCAATGCGTAATTTTCATCATTACATTTCGTATTAAAAATCATTTTCTTTCATTTCAGACTGTTCCTGTGAAGATCGAGAGCCAACAACCGAACCAATCGACAAACTTACCTATGCGGCCTACACTACCATCATCCTCCATATTTATTATGCGCCCTTCTTTGTAAGGGTGAAGCCAGACGTGCGTAATTTGAGTCGCGTAATTTCGGTCGCGCCATACATCACGTCTCCTCATCACGTCACACTAAGTATGGCGCGACCGAAATTACGCGACTCAAATTATTCGTCTGGCTGCACCCTAAGGACCGAGAATATTTTATTTTCGAGAATTCCCAAGAACGGCACAAGTCTCACCACAATTGTTGCCGCATATGTGCGAGTAGACTTGCTGCTGGTAATGATGCCTTTGTTGACGGTTCATAAAACCTATGATATTCTTCGAAGATGACTTTCGCACACTCGCATCTTACCTAATATTGTAAAAGAATCTGTATTGTACCCCATGATTCTAGTAATAGGTCTGTTTTGTTCCACTATGCGTGCCTTTTAACTTATGATGACACATTAGGACTACATTTAAAGATTAAACTATTTTTCGAACAAACGATGCGAGCTTGCGAAAGTTATTCTTCGGTGTTCCATGTACCTACTCTTTGTTAAATATAGTCTCTATATGCTAACAAAGCAAAAATCTACAATCGCTGAAGATGGCCCTTTAATAAGTAAAACAGTATGAACTTGAACATTAAGCGATCTTGGGAAAGAGGGTACCACTCAACAAACTGCCACTATATGTTCCATTATTCACATTCATGTAACTGCCCATATTTTAATGTCAATATCACCATAATAATGTATTTTTTTACATTTTCAAGATCATACTCGACCGAAACTTTCACGAAAACGTGTGTTTGATCTCTTTATGGATAATTAATATTGTTATTTATGATTTTAATGCCATATTACGGTATAATTTTTCTTTAGTTGGTAAGATAGAGTAAGAAAACCAGTGTTTTTATCATCCTATTACTGACTGTCCAATTAATGGGTAACTGTGGCAAAGTCATATCTGAATATTAGTATATAGCAGCCGAACATAATAGACACTTATGAGGTTTCAATTGACAACAATTCAAATTTTCAAATAGTGTTAAGTTTAAATAATTACATTACTGAATTATCGTAGAACCCAAAACTATTATTTAAAAATATTAAAAAAAAATCGGTGAAAACAGCATCGTCTTGGAATCAGCACTCTAATGACGTCACCTTGTGAAACAATTGACAGTCGCAACCTACAAAAAGAACAGTGGTACAATGTCCATACTAAATCCGTCTTAGATTACTAAGACGGACTATTGTCCGACTGTATGATTTACCTACCTGCGCTGTGACCAATTACTTGTCGCATACGCTCATTTAGAATGAGGAACTTTAAAAATCATCGTATTTATTTTAAAATAAACACATACATGACAATATATTAATCATAAATTGGGATATTTATGAAAATGTATAAATGTGGTAGTATTCAATTTTTTTATCCTTTATTTGATTATATCGGGAAAAAATATGAGATGTTGTCAATTGTGAGCTCTGAAGCTTGTACAATATGTCCCTTTGCTGTAATGTTGCCATCTGGCCAGTACAAACATGGCAATATCCCATTTTTGACGTAGAGGTTGCCACAATATTTTTTTAGCGTCCCTACAATCTCATGAAGTATTGTCTCCTGAAGCAACATCATGCATGGTGTACTGTGTAGTTGCGTTCATATTTTAATCCAGATATTCTTAACATTTAGAAAATCTAAAACTATATAATTACCCATATACGCCGTATTTTCACATGCATGGATAGTGTGCCGTTAGAAAACATACAGAAATTCCTTTTTATACTTTTTTATCTTTTTTGGGGCGCTCTATTAGCATCGCTTTTTTGGAACTAAAGAGAAATAACGTTATCTATATAGGTACATACAATTCTTAGATTATTCTGTTATCCAACTTGAAAAGGTTTAGGAGAACCTTTAAGCAAGATTCGTACACATAAATTCGAATAACCCCCAATTTATAAATAAAAGGCCTAGTTGTTAAAAAGTTTTAAATTCAGTACCAAAAACTTGAGGTGCCTTATTTTAGTGAAATAGTGATTTCGCTTTCTTCAACAACATTTGCAATGTACTTAGACATTAGGGTTAAGACTAATGACTTACTTTTAAGAAAATCAGTCACAAATATCTAAGTAGGTTAAGTAATTTTGTATGCATTTATCGTTTTATGTAGTTGGTTTTTAGTATTGCATTATTTGCACTACGTCGGTCGTTCACTCTCTTCTTCCTTGATATATTTTTGTAATTATAATCAATTAATCAATAAATACATATTAAATCATACTCGTCGGGTTTTTTTGGCAATTTATTTTAAAGATTAAAATTTCATGAAGTTTGCTTTATAGCATTATAGCAAAGCAAGAGCATTGAAAACGCATACCGTAAGGAATTTAGAACCCAAGGGCCTATTTGGTAATATGCAATTGGTGTTAAAAGCCCTCATAATAATTATAATAATAATTCCCATCGCAATAGTTGGAACACATGTTTTATATTATTATGTAAAAACATGTATGCTCCTATTATTCCAATGGTATTTTTTTTGTTAGAGCCAAATAACCCCTGAGATTTGGAACTGTATTTTCCATTGCACAAAAAGGAAGAAAAGAGATTATTAACTAAACTGTTGTTTAAGATAATAACAACAACGAAACGCTATACGGTAGAACCAAAACTCATTGATATTTATATATGTTTGTAATATACAATGGTTTATTTGCTGTTAATAACCAATGTATAACCTAACGAAAGATTATATTTCTCATTAAAAGAAGACCTTAAAATTAAAACGAATGAACTAAGTACTTATTTAGAAAAATACGATATGAAAGAAGATTGAGACGAGACTCGATGTATTATTTAACAGTGGCACTAGGTACTTAACGATTAACATTATTATTTTCAATTAATGGAATTTTATAAAATTATTTTTGTCTTGTGCCAGTCGACTTGAAGTAGTTTCTTAAAATAAAATGTATCAAAATTAAATTTAAATTGCCACCCAAAATAAGAGCTAATATGTGAATTAATGAGTGTAAATAAATTGCACTTTATGATGATAATTTTCTCGGAGGTTCAAAATGAGGGCAAACTCAGGTATACAATTTTGAATCTTTGATTTATTTATCATTTTACACCTTATAACTATTTATACATTTTAAATTTCAAATATCAAATTCTCACGTAGGATAAAGCTTAATCCTACTTGTCATATCTTAAGATATTTTTACTATTATTGTCATTAGTTCGTATTTTTTTTTTCAATGAATGTTGTCAGTCTCAAGATATTGTAATTCTTACGAAATAATAAACGAAATGATATCGAACTCGGTGTTTTAATACATATACTTTCTATAAATATCTAGTTTGGCCTGGGACTCTATTAAAAAAAATCCAAATAATGTTTCCAAGCTAGCCATAATTAGCCATAATTAGTGAATCATGAGTCCAGTCTGTGAACCCCGGACTGTATGATTTATAAACTACATCAAGCAGCCCAATAATGGGGAAAGGATTGGGAATGGATGTTTTTTTTTTATTGGTAGTTCGGAAGGAACAAGCCTCTCATTTCTAGAAAAAATGTTCCCGTATAGTTTTTAGTTAGCTTTTAAAAAAATCGCACATTCTCCATTATTTTGCGTCACAGTACTCATGAAGCAACGCCATCTAGACACGTACAAGTACACTGAAAAAGGTTTGCCACTCAATAACAGATGGCGCAAGCATTACAAGATTGTCGAGCCTTCAAGAGTAGACGCTAGGTGGCGTTGAAACTTCATAAGTTTTTATACTTAGTACAAAATTATCGTTGCGATGTTCTAGAATTATGCCATTGTCTGTTAGTTCAGCACGCAATATACGTAACAATGTGGGAATACGATTTACTTACTAACTTTACGTAATCTAAATTACGATTTTCCTGGTTTTCACAGCAATGACAACGTTCCAAATTCTAGCGCAACGCAAAAACAACAAATATGAATGCTATGGGAATAGTTGCTGTGATGATTGTGTCTTTTTGCATACAAACAATCTTTAGAAATAAAATAATGTTTACCTATATCCTTGATATATAATAATCGCTCTTTTTAATACTTAACTTGCAGTTTCATAAGTAAAGCAAGTTGTTTGTTTCAAAATTTGCAAACCATTTTTTGAGTACATACTTGCTGGCACCAACATATTTTTTTAGAATTTGAGCATATTTATGTAATTTATTAGTGCGTATTTTGGTACCAGTGGCTAGTGAGGTGGGTTAGTGAGGTAGAGGTATACATTGAGCGATATTCTAAACTATTAACGACGAATCTATTTTTGAAGTAAGTAGTTTTTAGCAAATGAAAAGTATCAAAAATCCAAAAGTTTTTTCTGATATGACTAGTGCATTTTGTTTTTGTATCGTATATCAAGCCCGTTTTTATATTTCCATGATTTCCATCTCAAACTTATTCACCGAAGTTGATAGAGAAAGCATACTAAAACTTTCCGGACAAAATACGATGGAAAAACATTATGCACTATATCTGTAATTTTAACAAAATTAATTAACATAGAAGCTACGATTTTCTATAAGTAAAATATTTTTTTTATTAAAACACTTCAAAATATTTACAAAATTTTCCTATACAATAAAACTATAATCATGGTAAAAAGTAATTCAAACCTCCCAAATGCCCTTCATCTCTTAACCTCTGTTTCTGCAGCCGCTCTTCTTCATAGCCGTCCACACCAAGACCCAGTCTTTCGATTAACCTGTCACCCTTGTCACCATGTAACTCCACAAACTGCCGGCGACGTCGTAGCGCCACGTCGGGGTCGAAGTCCCAAGTCTGCTGGTCGTGGAGCACCGGAAGACCCACCAGGTTCGTTTGGATGAAGGCTCGAATTGGACCGATTGGATCCGGAGCGGTGACCAGACTGTAGAACACCACGCAGATATATATTGTTACCTAGAGAGAAAAAAGTTTATGAAGTACCTAAAGAACAAATACCAGCGGCAGCATCTGCCCTAGCTGATGATTGGGTCACGGATGCGGAATGTTTCCAAAAAACTGAGAATATTTCCGAAAATACCTAGAAACATTTACAAGAATTGGAAAGAATATTTCAAATAGGAAACTTCCATGAAGTGTGGAAAGTTTCGCAATTTTGGAAACATCATTAAGTAATTAGGGTAGAGATAGATTGTCATTCGGCGCCCTTTAGTCGTGTCGCTCAAAAGACGTCACTAAAATTTAATTTTTCGATATATTCATAACTTTCGCGCACATCTCTACTGAGCCATGAGCCTTAACGCCTAAAGCAGCCGCTTCACTCGCTCTAGCTACCCTAAAGTTGAATATTATTAAGGATACAAATCGAACTATAGCTAAGGTAGACAATACTTAGTACAATCATACAATGTTTACTCGATAACGAAGTAATTACCTATGTACAAAAACAATCATCCTAAGGCTCCTTATCCTTTCAAAAATTCCGATTGTTGGTGGCCTCTACGATCAAACATGTTTCTTAACATAGGTACTATGAATGTTACTACTTAGAACAGAGCTATTGCGATATATTTTAAACCTAGTGTGAATTTTTCATTGATAATTTTTGTTTCAAAAATTACTCGAAATTGAGAAAATTCACTCGAAAGAAACAGGTTTTTCAACTTATTTTTGACTGCACGCAATGAAAGCATGATTAAGCTATGTTATTACTATCTAGAATTCAGGGAAAAGTATTATTTACTTCAAAAAGATGTTTGAAATTACCAATACATTTGTCATACATAATATGTTTTTGTTTAAGAATAAGGCCTCTCAGCCAAGTACTAAATGTTCAACCTTAGTCGGATGAAATGCCATGTCAGAAGGGCTACTCCGATGTTCGAAATACGACCGTCGTATAGTGGTATATAGTGCCATCCCACTCTCTCAAATACCTACAGTTTGACAGGAGATCGAGAGGACGGCACTATACGACGATTAAATTTCGGACATCGCAGTTACCCTAGGAGTTCTGGGAATCGACCGACCCTAAATAAACCTCCTTCCAAACTTGCATAATCAATATTCAAATTATTACCTACCTACTGGTTAATTGTTTTAGTTTATATGACAGATGGCAGTAGGATACCAGGAAGGATTGCTCCTTTTTTTAGGTATTGAGTACTTTACGCGTCCGTGCATTTGCAACTTTCTGTGATGGAGTTATAAATGTTTTAATTCATGACAAAAGTGGGAAACCTTACAGCAAAAATGAGCTTGTCATTTTAAGAAGCGGATAATAATCGTCTCATGTTTCTCAACTGTATTCTTGTTCTGTTTGTGACTGCAGTTACATTTTAACTGTTTGTAGCCGTTATATTACAATACCACTTGTAATTGAAACCTTTAACATAAACAGTTAAACACCGTGATGATATCGATAAAAAAAAACTTCTTTTTCATCAAACTGACACTGTTATCGTTATATGGTAAAAATAAAATAAAAAACGGACATTCATAATTAAAAATAAACATGATCACCGATCACGCAAGTAGCACAGATATTAAGTCTTAATAAAGAATACTATATACTAAGGTATCACTGATTAAATAAGGTATTAGTGCAGCACTATTGATTAATATCGCGAAATCGTAACACAAGACACTCACAGACAACTTCTTCATATTGAACCGGATCGCGTGCGTTGTGAAAACCGACTGTTCCGACCAGGCGGGTCTGCACCGACTTTACATATAAAGTAGTTTATCCGATTACTTAATCCGGTGCCTTAATATCACGAGCCGTGGACCAAGACGTCCTTTTCACGACAAGTCTGTGTTGTAACAAGCCATAGTTTAAGTTTTGACACAAAAATAATATTAATACCGAGGTAAAGTTTGCGTCAACATGCTTTGTTAAAATGAATAAAAGCAGAGCTAATGAGCCATCTTTTGGTAATGGTTTCGTCATTAACGAATGTATCTTTCACCTTATTTATGAATATTTAGCTAATTTCATGTATATTCTGGCTTTCGACAAAGCAAGTTGGATATGGGTAGGTAGGTAATTAGTATTTCAATTACACATAATCTTTTGCTACTTTATCCATGTGAAATGCAATCTTGCAGCAATGACGCCTTATTTTTATGACTTATATGAATAGGTAAACAGAAAAGGGAATTGAAAAGCGTACCTTTTTTACCCTTATTTTCATTATGACAAGAAAAATAACCTAAATATGAGTAATAGAAAACTTGCCTATCAGACCAATCAGAGGTATCCTCTGCTACCTACCGAGAAAACGGAGAAAACGTTACATCAAGGAAATTGTGCATTTAATTTCTATTTCATATAAACATCAAAACAAGGGACATTATTTCAGTAATGGATCTTAATCTATGTAAAGTCCAAGTACCATATGAAGATAACATCCACCATCGCTTTCCAACTCGTAGAGATAAAAAAACGCATGTCGCTTAGGGTGGAACTTATAATATTTAAATCATTTGTGGAACGGGCATTGACCCTCGATATATTTTTTTAATAAACTTTACTTTACCTGAGTATCTCAGTTATTTATTCTTTACATTCTTCATAGTAGAGTTGCTAAGCTGCGAAATTGTGCGCATCGGGTTACAAGCATGAAATTTCTACCACACATACGTACAGCGTTCCACAGTGATTATTTTTAGATGTGGAGGGAAGTCAGATTCGTCCCCTGTGAGGCGAGAGAGCGGGGTGAAGAGGACCAAGTACTGCTCTTTTTCTTTTTTTATAACTGATCAGTTAAGGCTATTAGGGCTTGTGCGACATCGTTTTCGTGTAAAATAGATATCAGCTATGATTTTTTTATGTTATTTAAGAATAGTTTTATATAAAAATTTGGGTTTATTGACGAAAAGGTAAAAATCACAACAAGCTTTTTTTATTCAGAACGATAAATTAGTTATCTATCCTGAATATTTACAATTTAAAAAAATATTACTAAACAGCAAATTTAATCTTGTTCTTAAAAATGTATACATATTGGGCACATCTGATACAAAAAGTACCTTGAAAAAATGTTGATGTTAAGCTCTAGTACATTTTGCTAGGTCGCGGAATTGTGTACATCAGGGATACAACCACGAAATTTCTACTACAGATAGAGTATTCTGCGGTGATTATTTTCAGATGTGGAGGGAAGTCAGATTCGTCCCCTGTGCGGCGGGAAAGCGGGGTGAATAGGACAAAAGAGTCCTCTTTTTCTTTTTATATTACTGATCAGATAACGCTACTAGGACTTGTGTGGTGTCGTTTTCGTGTAAAACAGATATCAGCAATAAATTTTTCATGTTATTTATTCATAGTACCATATAAAAATATAGTTGTATTTCCGAAAATGTAAAAATCACAACAAGTTTTTTTTATACAGGGAGATAAATTAGTTATATTTCCTGAATATTTACAACTAACAAAAAGATTGCAAAATAGCAAATTTAATCTTGTTTTTAAAAATATATACATATTGGGCACTCTTCATACAAACAGTAACTTAAATAAATTGTTGATGTTGAGATTAGCCCGTGTGCTCGTGATACATTAGCAAAAAAATATTTTGTTTTAATTACACTAATTTCTTTTTCTAGGACGTATATAGTAAATATTATATGTAAAAGCATGTTAATAATCATTATTTAATGTATTTAATGAAGTGAAATAGGATGCGTTCGGAGATTTACGTTGGTTACGCCGACGTAAAGGTATATTTTAAGCTACTGTTTGTATGAGAAGTGCCCAACATGCATATACTTTTAGAAACTAAATTAAGTGAGCTTTTGAAATAATAATTTGAAAATGTTCACGAAATTGAACTAATTTACCTCACTGAATAAAAAAAACTAGTTGTGATTTTTACCTTTTCGGCCATACACCCATATTTTTATATTGAACTATACAAAAATAACATGAAAAAATAATTTCTGATATTTGTTTTACACGAAAACGATACCAAACACGTCCTGGTAGACTTAACTGACCAGCAATAAAGAAAGAAAAGAGGGATACTTGGCCGTATTCACTTCGCTCTCCCGCCTCACAGGGGACGAATCTGACTTCCCTCCACATCTAAAAATAATCACCGTGGAACACTCGGAACACTCTATCAGTGGTAGAAATTTCATGCTTGTAACCCGATGCGCACAATTATGTTAGAAAACAGCGGGCTAACAACTCTACTGTCTGTCATGATCTAATACGGTTTAGTTAAACGCCTCAAAAAGGAGGTCAAGGAATGTAGTTCCGATACTAGTTCCGTTTTAAGGCAGAGTTTTTTACGTCAGGAACACTTCGGATCGGATGGATGCGCAAAATTACAAAAAACAAGGACAGAACATGATTGAAGACAACCATAAACATAATCAAAATATTAAATAAAAATAATACAATAATGTAAGTGCGACGGTAAAAATAAATGTACAGTGAGCTCACAGATTGGGATTCGGGTTTAGATGGAAACTGAGAGCGTAGAGACGCACTGGAATTATATTGATTTCTACAATAATTAACTTTTATACCAACACGATGGAATAACTATGAACGCATCAAAAACTTCTATAATTTCCCGCTATTTTTGTCCTTGCTCGTGATTGGCTTGCCCTAACCCTGTTTTACCGACGGCGCTACCGCGCAAATACAAACAGAAAAAAATCAATAAATTTGACAAACCCTCTGACATTTAGCCACGTCTCTCGTGAACCATATTTAAATAAACATTTGCTACTAATTAGTTAGAAAACAATGCAAGAATACGACGACGACTACTTCTTCGAAGAGGACAAAATGTAAGTACTTATTCAACAAACCCGCATCGAAAACCTGTTTTTGTTATCAGTTAGCCTTATCAGACAACTTCCTTTATGTTGCAGAGTGATATTGTTTGTTTGACTGTCGGTTTGTGTTTTGTGCATTACCTATGTGGCGATATAACCAAATGTTTCCTTACAACGACCCGAGAATAAACCCGGCTTTGTACACGTACATGACGCAAGCCATGTTCGAGGATAAACAGTAATTAAATTACTTCCTATTAATCACATTTATTACTAGTTTACAATTTATTTAGGTATATTCTTTTCTAGTGACCGTGTAATCTCATTATTATTAAACATGAACACGTTACTCTTATTGCAGAATTTAATTATTTTGTTTTATTTTTTATGATATTAGAAGTTTCTGTGAAAGATCAAAGGTGCCATTCCATTAATATAAGACATGTTTTACTATTTACTTAATTTAGGAGTAGATTGATGCTTTTAAATTTAATTTCTTTTTTACGCGAAATCCATATTTTGTTAGTCTTCTTTATTATTTCATTAATGAAGTACTGTAATCAATCAGCCACTTAATACATACATAAAGATTATTGTTTAATTTGTAGTAACAATAATAACTTATATTACTTAGGTGTATGTATATATTCCTGTAAAATTAAATATAGATTTAGTTCGTTTCATCGGTTAATTGTTTCTTATTAAAATGTTATTTTTATTTTTTAAATCTAGAATCTCTACACAACCAGAGCGATCCAAACAAAGTCGGTCGCAATTTTTAGTTTCCATTGATGAAAGGTAAGTGCAGGCAAATATGTGTTGAGTTAAGATGAATACATTTTACTTTTCTAATTTTGCCTTTTAAATTATTATTTATATGTTTATTCAGTGCTAACAGTTCTCAAGAAACAACGTTAGAGGAATTCATTCCACCAATTGATGAAGAGTAAGTACCCATTTTTAGTTTATTTTTAAATTTTTCATAATAATAATTAATATTTTAATAGAGATAATAATACCTACTGAGTATTCTCAATATTAACTAGAAATTACTAACATATAGGTACCACGCTGTTTCAAGGTATGAAAATGAAATTATTTATTCATATTGTATTCTAGCGTCATCCACATAACTACGTACCTATTGGATAGTTTAATCGAAGTATTTTATTTAAGTGTGCGAAATTTGTAAACATATATGTATACCTAAATAATGGCACTTATTTAAGTTAAAACTTAGAAGTAAGTGCAGTTATAAATTACCTCGTTAACGGCACATATATACAAATCGAATCTAATTAAATGCTATCAATATAACTGGCAGAAATGCTGTTCAGCTTATCAGTTCGGTACGTTTACCAAATATGGAAACTCCATTTTCCTTTAAAAAGTCAACTTCTCGCGAAATAAAATAAACACGTAACTCGTATTACAATCAATTATTTTAAGTAATTGGTACCAAAAACAAGTTTAAACAGTAATAACTGTATAAACCAATACCATGAGTTGTTATATTATGTACGAGTACGATACTGGTACTCATAATGTTACGATACAAAATATTCGGTTCTAATTTATAAAATGAGAAGTTTACAAGTATATTGTGGCTAATTCATAGTTTCTATCTCGTTAAACTATATCGAGTCATATTAAAACCTTGAAGAAAATTGCACATAAGTGTTTTATAACTTCGTTACATTTCTTATCTTCCTAAGTGTCGTAGTCCAGTTAGTAAAATCTTTAGTTTGGTGTATACTTTAGTACCTACTACTAAATTTCTATTAATTATTTTAATTTAGAAAACCCGGCGAAGGCGAAGAACCAGATCAGGACACAGAATGCATATTCAATGACCTAAGACGCGAGAGATACACGATACAACATCAAGACCTGCTGTAAGTCTGTAACAACTGTCACACGCGGCTCATTTACGTGCGACAATTATAAACCTGTCTATCCCTTCAAAACAGACGGGTAAGGTGCTGTGTCGCGTCGCGTGACAAGCGAAGTCGCAGTAGCGGGGCTAACCAGCCCGTAAAGCACAAAGCACAGCTACGCTTCGCGACTTTTGCCACGCGACATAGCATCGCCCATCCATCACTGTCTCACACCACAGTGAAGAAAGAGATAGGTACCTAATATTTCTCGCGCGAGAATGAGTCGCAATTCACAGTTGTGCTAGAGGCAGAGGCTGCTATCAACATGTGATCACCAGATTTCTAGATACAACTAGATCCCGCTAGTTTTTTTTTTACTTTTGTTTGTGAGTGTGATATAGTATAGCAGCTAGATTGAGCTAGAGCACATGTAGTGCCAGGTTAATATTTGTTAAAATACACGATGTGGTCATATTAAAATTGTTTTATTATCATCCTATGAGTATCATAACACCTATTAGTAGTCTAATGCCTGACACCATCTATTACAAAGTAAGATTAGTAAGTAACTAACTTTTTGCATTGGAATTTAAAAATCAAAATGCAAAAATTAATAAAATTTTAGCAACCTACCCAGTAGAGTCTTATAATCGCTAATTATTTATTTTCTCTAACCAAATTCATAATTAATAAAAAAAATATTTTTAATATTATTTAGTTTTCTTTAATATTATAGTTGTAACGCTTCATGTAAGCTAGCCACGATTTACAATATTTTCCATGGCATAGTTTTACGTGTATTACGACTATTACGCATAAATGAAATTGGATAAGACTGATTGCCAGCCAATTTCAGTCAAAAATTGGACGTGAATAATTGGACTTGGGTATGTGTACCTATGTTTGTAAGTACCCAAATTTGTGAGAATATCTGTTAATGCTAGTGTTCACATTTGAAATCTACATAGATAGTCGGCACTTTCTAACACGTAAAAGCGAAAGGATTGGTTAGTTTATCCGCTCAGTACCTAGAGCCTAGCTTACGCTAGGGTCAGCACAGGTCAACACTTGTTACAGGAATTACCGAACAAGGAGGTAGGTTTATTACAATATAAACGTAACGTATATAACCACTTGACCGTCCAGCCCGCGAGACTATTTTCCTGTCAACCGTCCGGGTTTTTTTAGCGACGCACGCCCCGCGCTGCGCATCCTCAACTTTCTACAAAACTAGCGTAACTACACTGCCATTTATATTTTTTTCAGCAAACTATTTGGTTAGGCTACGTTGTTTCATCAAGATAATCAGTAAATAATGCCGAATCATTCCACTAGAAGCCACTATAATCAACTGTTCCGTCTTCCAATCTTGGATAGTAAGGTATCCGCGGACGGTTAGGAGCATATTGGTTTTGGATACTATGCTATCGTCGGACGGTCAAGTGGATAAGTCTTCCTAACTTATAAAGAGGTCACTGCTTAAGCTTTGGAAAAGGAAACAGACAGAAACGAAACCTAGATTTGTATGGAAAAATTATCAGTGGTATTTCCTCTCAACTTAGATTTTCTAAGCGGAAAACATAATGAAGCGACGCCTTTTGCTGACATTCAAGTCGCTTGTCAACGAGCTGGACGCACAGAGGGTTAAAGTGATTTTATATGGTTAAAAAAATTCAAAACGATTGAATTTTTTATCAGTATTTATAACATCCCTCTCTGAGAAAAAATGCAGATTTTCCTGTAGCTCAAATAATTAGAAAACAATTAAAGTATTTTCTCATATAATATAAAAAATAATACATCTTTTGTATATATTTCAGGGGCATGACAGTGACCTCGGGGAGCGTCACACTGGCCAAGGATGAGAAGAACCTGATAGGAATCAGCATAGGGGGAGGAGCGCCGCTATGCCCTTGTCTCTACATAGTGCAGGTAATTTCATCATTATTCATTAGCAATTCATTAGTAACCAAGTCTTGCAGCTAGTCAAATTACAGTCCGTGAGTCGGCCAAATTTTAACCGACTTCTTAACCGGAGAGATTTTATGTTTGCTTGTAAGTATCCTTTTTTTTATACTCTCGCCGATTTCGCTATCAAATTTGGACTGATTTTCCCAATATTAGGATCAATCACCGTTTCCCGGCAGCTCGTTGCCATGATGATGTCCCCTGGGTCACGTTTTTATAGCTATTACAATTGTCGGCGGTTATATTTACCAAAATTTTGTAATTGCAACAGTTATAAGCCTATTCTTATGTAGACTATAAATTATCAACACTTCTGAGAAGACTATAGTCCTCTGGGTCTGGGACAGAATAACAACATGAAACAGATTATTCACCCCATTAATATATAAATATAACGCTTTTCAGATCTTCGACAACACTCCAGCGTCAAGAGAGGGGACGCTCCAGAGCGGTGATGAGCTGGTCGGGGTGAACGGCCAAACCGTGAAAGGCAAAACCAAGGTGGAAGTGGCCAAGATGATACAAGCTGCTAAGGTAAACAAGAAACAACGGTGCAGTTAATTTCTCATGCCCCATGTACGTACGTACACAATAAATAGCACCAGTACATCAATTTCCATAAGAAAATAATAACTAATGTAATTTCTATCTATGAATTCACAATGGCGCCGCTGCAGAGTATGCTCCCCAGGGGCGCCCCAATCAATGTCCATTATTTCGTTCCCTGGTACAGGTACAGCCAAAAACATCATACGTACATGGTGTACCTTCAACGTACATCATTTCACCATAATTAATTGATTTCCATTATAGTGGCGCCGCCACAGAGCAGCACACGTTTCCTTTTGGGACTGTGTCGACGCGCGCAGTTATAGGATTACCTGGAAAATAGGGAATGCTCCCGGTTCTGATTTTGTATGGCGAGAACCGGAAATTTCCGACTGGATTTGTATAGAAAAAGAGTACTGGGACTACTGGGAGCACACCCTACTAGCAAGCCTAAACAACGTCATCTCTTAAACAATTTGTGAATGAAATTTCGGGGGAAGTTAAGAATTTGTTCCATTAACTTTCGCATGTAACAATAAAGCTATTGCTTGTAAAATACCCTTGTTTGTACTATTCTAGGACGAAGTAACGATAAATTATAACAAACTCCACGCCGACCCCCGGCAAGGCAAGTCTCTTGACATCATAATGAAAAAGATGAAGCATCGTCTCGTGGAGAACATGTCTTCGGGAGCGGCAGACGCTTTAGGCCTGTCAAGAGCTATACTGTGCAACGACACCCTGGTTGCCAAGTTAAACGAACTGAGGGAGACAGAGACCACGTATAAAAGGCTTGTGGAGCATGCAAAGAGGTAAGCCTTAGGAGATCATGTGAAGAATATCAAGCATCGTCTCGTGGAGAACATGTCTTCGGGGAAGCCGGACGAGGCAGATGCACGTAGACTACGTAGAGCCTGTCCTGAGCAATAATGTGCAACAGCACTCTGGTTGCCAAGGTAAATGAAGTGAGAGAGCAGTCTCTTTTAGTTTTTTTATAAGTGGTGTCTGTACTTCAGTAAACGACTTATACAAAATTATTGGAGCATGCGAAGAGGTAAATTTAACAAAGTACTGATATTACCAATATCCGCGAATCATGTTGCAGCGACTTCGAATGAAAAATGTTTGGATCGAATAGACAGATCTTTTTATTTTTTTTATTACTAGTAGATACTTAATAGGTACTGCACCGGCACTCGCCAGCCAAGATACCTTGAATGCGCAAAAGCCAATTTCCTTGTAACTTAATGTGCAAAAATCTATTATGGCACAGAATAACGTATACGTAGGCTCCTGTCTAATATTCATATCTATTGCGGAACTCCCTTTGGACTTTGATTATTGTAGGAACTTGGACTTATTCCTTCTATTTCCCAGAATGCTGAAGGCGTACTTCGACCTACTGCAGACGTACAAATCGCTCGGTGACATATTTTCGGCGATTGGCGTCAGGGAGCCACAGGCGAGGGCTTCAGAGGCCTTCTCCAAGTTTGGTCAGTACCACCGATTACTGGAGAGAGATGGGATTAAGATGCTGAAGGCACTGAAACCGGTGAGAACCAAAATTACATAGATACTTACCCACATTCATGGGCAAATCAGGCATTTATTACACCTATTGTATTTCTGATTGTGCTCTTTTAATTTTATTTTCGATTTTAAAGTGTTTTGCATGGTTTTCCTAATTGGCAATAAAATTAATTGAATTGAATTGAACCGGTCCCCAAGTGCTTGTTTTGCGCTATACCGAACTGGACATCAAAATCCAGAGATGGGGGGGAAGGCTAGTTTTCCCACCTATACCATCCATACTTATGTGCACATTGTATTTTGGGTTTTGGTTACGAGCCTCCACGACCAACCCTAACCAACCGCAAAAACTTAAGTATCGATGCTTTTCAAGCAACGAAGGGTTCAAGAAATGATATTATTTTCCTCGTGTATATATTTTATTGATTTATTCTCAGATCTTGGCTGACATGGGCACGTACTTAACAAAGGCGATTCCGGACACAAAACTGACGATACGCAAGTATGCAGACACGAAGTTCGAATATTTGTCCTACTGCCTAAAGGTGAAGGAGATGGATGACGAGGAGTACGGATATAACGCCCTGCAGGAACCCTTATATAGGGTGGAAACGGGGAACTATGAATATAGGTACATCTGACATTGTTTTACCTGCTGACTTATTACTTGTTAGTCCATCTAGAATAATCGAGATCTCATGTAACCCATGACACGAGCTTACTAGAACTTAATGTGGAACAGGGTTGATTTTTAGTTTTTTTTTTTTATAAATATCATTGCTATGATCATCAGATCAATCGTAGTCACCATCATCACCTACTTCATCATCGCCATCGTTATCATAGCCAACTGATGATCTTGGGCTTCACTCACTGTCCATCGGGCAGATTACGTTACTGATTTATTTTTTCAGATTAATTTTAAGATGCCGTCAGGATGCAAGAGCTCGGTTCGCGCGTCTTAGATCAGACGTTTTAGTGAAACTGGAATTATTGGACAACAAGAAAACGCAGGACGTAGCTTTCCAGCTGCGACGGTTCATTCAGGGGCTGGCCGTGTATCACAAGTGAGTATACCTGTAATGTACGATTCCCACCGAGCGGGCGGAGTCGGCGCGCGCTGAAGCGCATCTAAATAGTTGCCAAATGAATGTAAAGCTTCTTTACGACAGTCAGATCCCATATTCGAATGTTATTGGCGCCGCTGCCGGCCGATCGGGCGCTTGCGGACGCGGACGGAGGTGCTCGACTGTCGTCGCGTGTAAGCGGCTCCGTTCGGTCATCGCCGCGCGCCGTTGGGTACGTTCAGTTACCGCCGCACGCCATCGGCTCTTTTCAGTTACCGCCGCACGCCATCGGCTCTTTTCGGTTACCGCCGCACGCCATCGGCTCCGCTCGCACGTCCGTCGCCCTAGAATTTGATCGCTGGACGGACGCAGTCGGCTGCCGCCTCCGAATTGGTCACTGGCCGCGGTTGGCCGCTGCCGGCTGCCAGAGCGCCCGTTGCGACGCGGCGGCAGCCGACCCGGCCCGGCCCGCTCGGTGGGAATCGTACATAAGGGGCTAATTTGGAACACCTTCCAAGTTGGCAGAACTGAAAGCGTTCATTAGGATATCTTTCTCTGTCTCTCGTATCCTTCCCTTAAGACTGAAGATCATCGCCTGATTATTTAAAGTTAGATTCAATAATAATTTGAAAAAACTATGAGTACGAGAGAAATTTAACTTGGTGACCGCCACAATAATGATTCATGATCATGATAGAATGACAGCATTCAGTAGTTAGTATTGTTAGTGTCATAACATAAAGTTAGTAACTTCCTAACCGATTAGAATTACTGAACGTAATTTGGCCTAGGAGCGAAATAACTCGCTGTAAACTTATGGCGGCCAAGACGTTAATTTCTAGCATGAATGGGATAATGGGGTACACAGGTCACTAGCGTACACAGGTCGATTCACGAGAGCTGGCATGAATGAATTTACCGAAAGTAATGTCACTTGTCACTGTGAGTGGCAGTGTTAGTGCCGTTCTTATAATACAGGACCCTGCTTATATTTTGTAAACATGTACCTAATAGCAACTAATAGGTACGTTTTCGTTGTTCAAGAAAAAATTAATAATATTGTTATAATCGGCACCAAGTATCATGTTAATCCTTTTAGTAATTATTATTAAAGTACTTTGTAAATAATACGTATATTTATTTTTCTGACTTATTTTTAATGTCAAGAATCGAAAGGTGATGGCTTGTTCGAATTGTAAAAAATCTAAAAAAGGACCAAGAGTCCGTCGTCAACAGAGTTTTTAATTTATTTATATCCTGTTTTCACAATGACGCAGCAATCTACAAAATGACGGCGAAAACATTTGAAATTCTTACCAAATTTAACTGTTATTTAATATTTTCATATTTCGGCGGGTATGCTAGATTCTCTAAAACACAATTATAATCACTTTTTGCATCAACCTTTATTTCATAATTATGTGATGCACACATAGACATTATCATTCACTCGTTAAATTCATTCTTACCAGCTCTCGTGAATCGAGCTGTACTCAGCCTAGCCGGCGATCTTAAAAAATACATAAAATTACGATATTTACTGAATGCTATTTAACTCATTTAAATACACATATATCTCATAGAACTCGGGTTTGTCACAATTCACCTCTGTCACAACCTTCCTCGATCTCCTCTAGGTTTTAGGGTTTGTCTTGTAAATATTAGATCATATTATGATCCAATATTTATTTGTTTTCAGTGAAACTGTCGACCAGTTAAAGGAAAACGCTACTCTATTTCCAGTAGAGGTAGACTTGTCGCAAAATGCCTTCCAGTACAAGTCCACTACACAATTTATTCAGGTGAGCAAAGACACTGCCAGCAAGAATTTCTAGCTCTTGCTTGGATAATTTTATTATGCGTAATATTTCTGCAACTAAAAAATAAATCCTTTCCTATCGATATTTCTAAGAGAGGAAAATTATATAGAGATCGAAAGTAATTAATTCATTTCTCTGTATGTAAATAAATATAAGAAAATACATAAAATAACCAAAATCTACGACAACTATGCCTACAGTTGTCGTTATCGAATAATAAAATAATTACTAATCTCAGCAAAGATATAAAACAGTGATTACATAATCCTTCTAAGCGCAATACGGAAAAGTAGTCTTAAGAATATGAAATGTTGTCAATTTACACATACATTTTTATCCACAGGACAGTCAAGAAGACGAAGACATCGAATATGCGAGAGAAATCCAGGAATATCACGACATAAGCGAAGAGAAAGATGCGCCAGTCACCAACAGGAGACAGACCAAAGACAAAGACTCCACAGACTCCTCCCAACGGCTCCTGTCTATAGACACGGACTTCAATTTTGATTCGTCTAACAATTTCGACAAATCTGACAATTTAGACAAATCTGACTGTGATAAGACTGACAATTTGACACTTTTAACGGAACTCGGGCTGGCGGACGATTTCGGTGAATTTCAAAATGGGCTCATGGA
The DNA here is from genome assembly GCA_947623375.1 of Apotomis capreana. Classification (NCBI taxonomy): domain Eukaryota; kingdom Metazoa; phylum Arthropoda; class Insecta; order Lepidoptera; family Tortricidae; genus Apotomis; species Apotomis capreana. The sequence continues at coordinate 26,918,875 of OX392500.1, forward strand.
CGACCTTGTGCCCAACAAGAATGATGCTGATGATGTTTTTGACAAGTTATTGAGTGAACTAAATATTGGAAAGTAATTTAGGTGAAGTATAATATTATTAATTTGTGTTTGACCTATAATAAACGTGTATATTGATGTTAATTCATTTGTTTATCTTTATTTCTGAAAATCCTAAACGTAAACAAAAACTCAAGTTTATCTTTTTATGTTTTATTACAAAAGTACAAAAACTTACATAGCTTTTACAATCGTTTCTCTGGTTTATTAATTCGGTTCATCCAGTGACCGGAAAATATAATCACATCACATATCATTAGTTTTATTAATAGATTAGGCGGGAACTTCTCTAACCATTGTACTTAACTAAAACGTTTACAACAAACTGATGTTGCGGAAGACAACATAAAACTATAAGTATAGTTATAAATGTTAGTACCTATTGGTCGATTCCACATGTCGCCGCTGCGGGAATGTAGGTACAATCAGCATCAAAAGTAATGACAATGTTAGTGTGCAATTTGACATAAGCCAGTAATAAAATTATCGGCTATTTTTGATGCTGACGATACGAGCCTCAATGGGACGCCACAGGGACGTCACCACTGTCACCAGCTACCGCGTCGAAACAAATCATAGGTATTGAAATGTTTTAACTCACTTCGCGACCACATTTATGTATGGGATACGTATCTGGCTACAATGCTAAGGCGTCTCAGTGGGGCAGACCTCTAAGATGTCACCGGGTGCTTACTATTTGGCAAGTGCCAAGCGGTGTGTTGGCGATATTTATTTATAATTTTGGGCACTTGGTACACATAGCAACTGCAGCAGAACTCCTGACTGTTTCTAGCTGCGATTACCGGTGATGTATGTATGTACAGTGAAACTGTGTAGCGAGCAAAGCAGCCAGATATATCGGAGTATCTTTATTTGCATTACATTAAAGCTGTGTTACGTTGCGATATATTTGGCCACTTAACTGCCACTAACTATATGATCCTGTCTGTCTGTTGCCTTATCTACAAATCGTTGAACCGATCTTCAGCAAAACGTAGCTTGCTAGTTGTAGGGTAAATTGTGGCAATTCAATAAAATCTGACTGTGTGGCGCGCTTCGTAGCTAAATCCCAACACATGTCAGTCTCAGGCATACTTATGATATGGGTGATGTGTCTGATGGTGGTGGTGGTGGTGATAATCGTCAAAATACTGACTCAACCTTTCAGCTTGGTATGGATCGAGAATCAAAGTGTCTTTCTTTTTGTCCCCCGTTAATAAATTCTTCAATTTCGTGACCTTTGGTATTACATGGAATATGTCCACCTTTTTCGCATTTTCCAAGGTTATGCCGGCTACTATTTTATCTAGTTCAGATTTAGCCGACGCATGGATGGCTTGTAAATTCTCTTTGGCTGCAGCGTGAAAGGATTGTATGTTTTCCTTGGCCGTAGCATGCAAGCCTTGTAACTGTTTGGCTGTTTCTGTTATTTTTGCAATGTCTATTGTGGCTAGTGAGTGGTGGACGATTGCAAAAAGAGCGATCTGGAAAGAAACGATACATTAATTAAACGTAGAGGTATCAAAATTCATAACATCTTCAGCTTCGTAAGTTCGTGCGGAAATCATTTAGGTACCTAATCATGTAATCAAAATCAAATGGTAAACGGTCGAATTTTGTCGGTTTATTTCGAAGTAGTTGCTTTTTCACTTTTACTATGTATTCGGAAACAAAGGAACTGATTACAATTGGTAATTTTTCAAGAGAATTCATCATAACACTCTAGTTTCTCATAACCTCAGTGTTTAATAAACATTTATAGCACCCCTAACACGAGTAGCTGGTCATCATAAGACCCTCATTCACTGAGTGATATAGAAAATGCTACTAAAACTGAACATAACTAGTTACAAAATTTGCAATTCTTAGCTTCAATATTGGCACCTGTTCCAATTAAAGCTGGAATTAAAATATTTTGGTAAGTACTAGTCCTATTTCCAGCAATCATAACTATCTCGACGGACAAGTATTTCGATTTAAAAATAAACTACTCGGATACACATGTTAAACTTATAACACACCTCTTTTCTCGTTAGGGGTTAAAAACAACACGATTGCCTAAAGTTAAAGTTTTTTTTTAAATTAATCCTTGTTTGAGTACTCACTAGAACGACGAGCTTCATGATGAATGGTTCCCTCCACACTGTCCTGTCAAATGGTCAGTAGTGATGACCCGTGTTTATATAAATAATGGCCACAGCATCTTATTAAGTTCGCGTGCAGTCCTATTCTGGGACTACAAACGTTTGAGATACGATTGCGATAAGGTTTGACGAAAACTTCGCGTAAAATATTTACTGAATGAATTAAGAGCAATAGAGAAATAGGATTTCATTTTCATCTCTATCAATCTCTATCTAGTGTGTCCGGTAAACAAGTTATACCTAGGTAGTATAGTTTCACATATAGGTACCACTATCACTACGATCGTGAGATGCAGTGGAATACCTGCCATTTTAGGTACTTCAGAGAGTGAAGATTATAAATATAGTTTTTCTTGGAAACCTACGCAACCCCGGCCTTAGGATACCTAGAGTGAGTGAAGCAGCTGCCCTACGCGCCATTGAGATGACGTCCTTTGGCCGGTGAAGAATTTACAGTTCCTAACTGTTAAGGCATTATTTCGCTTTCTTTAAAATATCTGCCACTAATCTATTTGCTAACGTACGTATTTTATTTGGCTTATGAAGTGAATTTTTAACCCGATTTTAACGTTTGTACGGCTACTATTTCACTACGGTGAGAAAGGCAAGGGCAAAGTTGGACAGTTTCCCGGTTAATAGATTCATATTGAATTTGTTTAACCGTTAACTTTGTTTAACATCCGCCAAAACTAAACTTCAGAAACAGAATAGGTATGCCACTAAGCGAAAGTATCACTACCATTATCAAAATTCACCTCACAGGCCACGTCTAGGCCTCGCGGCGCCGCCTGCATTTCAAGTGCGCGGTGCGCGTATAAGATTTATTACATTTAGGTAGGTACACCTGCTCTGATGTAATTATTGTACAATCATTACGATGTCTAATCAGGCTGTTAAATCATTACTACGATTATGCTTTATCATCAGCCTGTGCAGCAGTGACCCTGAACCTGACTTCACCATCGAGCATCCAAAGACCTACTAAAACAGTGTTCCGCAAACTTTTTGTGTTCAAGGTACACATAGTTAATAGGTACATTTTGGTGGTACACCATAAATGAAGACGTGTTTATCGAGTGTGACTATCGAGTTTACAATTGATTCTCGTGCCAAACACTGTACATATTACCTATTATGTTAAGTACTAAAAATAGGCACTTTGCTAAATCAATATTCCAGGGTTCTGGTTCGGTATATCTTCAGTGTAAGTATCAAAAATATACTTCAATTCATGTAAAAAGAGCGGTGCCAATCTCATGGCGCAGTAGTCGTGCGCAGGAAATACACTCTAATCTATGCGCAGGAAAATTGACAGCGCTCTTCATTTTATTTGAGTTTAGGTGTACACGTTGTGTACTTTATTATAGAAGTCTTCAGATAGCTTTGTACATGTGACATCCGGCATTTCAATACATTTAAGACGATACAATACCTACCATATAAATCCTCTTTATTGCACACCTCAAATACACAGGGATACAAAAACATGAGAGATCGCTTTACTGTATAGTAAAATAATAAACAGATGTAACGGACGGTCTTAACGCTAAATAGCGATCTCTTCCATACAAGCTAGCGGAGTGTATCAACAAACGTTTGAATTAAGTAGGTGATGCAAAAACAACTGTAAGTAACAAATAATAACAGCAAAAATATATTTTTGCAGTCGATTTTATTTTATTAAATGTACTGAGATAACAGATGTCAAACACAAATCTATTTGAAGACTTCTATAGATAGACTATGGCAACGTTCAAATTAGAGAAAAGGCAAGATAGGGAAATATTGAGACAGCGGCTATTTCCTAGTCATAGTCTCTAAGATAAGACCTGCTAATGTAAGACTTATGAACGCAATAAAGATTCTATTCCATTTTATTTTAGAAGAGTATGAAATCTTGATTGAGATTTTAGAGTTGGAAGATTATGAAGTAGGTAAAGTATATTTCATAAATGAAACACTGATTCTTTAGATAAAATGTATTGAATTATAAACAAATAAAATTAGAGCTTAAAAAACATATGCTTCCTTCTAGTACATACACGTAGGCACTAACCCTAGGTTACAGAAGTTAATTCGAATGAAAAAAATGTTATGTACTAATATTTACTACTTATTTTTACCCAACTGCGACGCCGATAAGGGGTACGTAATTTTACCCGACACAAATTTACCCGATTCAGTCGTTAATAGCAGGATGGTAAACAGTTTATCAAAAGCAGTAGGTTTTTTAATAAGCATCCGTAAAATTCAAACCAAATACATTTGTGATACAGAAATATATTTCAAGTATTTATTACCATAAACTTCAGATATGAAAATTATTTTAAAGTATCAAAATATTTGTAGCCAAATTTCAGCAATGCAGCCACCCTCGAACTTATCAAACTAAAATTAATATAAAAAATAGTTTTCTTCAACGCATTGATTAGCAAAACAGAACAAATAAATATAAATTATTATTGTACAGATATCCTGCTTACCCATATCCGTCGGTTTCCATCAATATTTTGACTAAACGCTAATACTTTGTACTATACTAAACCAAAATTATGCTTATATTATTTTCATGGTTACTTGCTATAACTATTCCCATAACATAAAATGTACAATGCGTGAACTGTTAAAATAGCGTTCGGGTTTATATCTCGCTCGCTCTTATGCGGTCGGTATCTGAACATTTCCGAGTTCATTTAAATCCGAAGGTTATTTTAACCTTTCGAACGCCAACGACGTCAAATCACGTCAACGGATAGCTGTGCCACAGACTCCACGTCATTTGCCGTCATACAATGTATATTAACTGCTGCCTACTTTGCGTCTGGGACAGTTCTCCCTTGCTGAGCGGTCAAAAGGGTAAGAGGAACGGACTGTACACTCTTACCGAATGTGTGGTACATTCTACATCATAGTCTTGGCAGTATAGTGCAAAACACAGCCAGTAAATATAAGGCAGAATACATTTTTCGCATTAAGTAAAGCGTGTACCGAATGATTGTTTCATACATATTTATATACACATGCTAGAGTGAAGGTTTAGTTTTGATTGCCTACTGTGATGTAACAAAATAATTACATGCTACTTTCAAAACAGAAAACAATATACGATCTGTCGTAGGTCGTCTCGCGAACTTGCGCCTCCGAGACATAGCGAACTACTACTATGACTAGAAGCGAATACAATTGTTTCGAATAGCAAACTGACAAGATATATTCGCCTAGCCAAGTTGAACATGGTTCAGTTTCATGAGACTCGCGATAACAGCTTAAATCTATATCTATAGTATAATACAATTGTAAAATTGAAATCTTTGTCCTTTCATCACGGCTAAACGGCTGGAGTTGGACTGGGTTTTTTGCGCCACTCCATAGATACTTCGACGTTTCGGGCAAACGCGACGAATTTATGTTTTGTCGTTATAATGAGTCGTCTGTTAAAAACTGAAAGTGTAAGCTTTCCAGACCAAGACGATTGAGCGGTTTTATACGTATATTCCAGGCCAGTTGGCCAAAACTAAACCTTCACTTGTCTCGCTAACGTCAAGATATCACAACGTACATAGAATTCGGGACAGCGCTCAGCCTATGTAGCCCAGGATTGCAGCTTTGCGAACTCCTCGTCGTCCTCTGAAACCATAAAAAAATCTATATACTTTTTACACCCCCGACAGAAGTAGCCAGCCATCTTGAGACCCATTCAATTAGTGTTAGAAATGCTACTAAAACCGAATATAACTAGAAAATTTTGAATTCTTAGCTCCAAAATTGGCTGAGGTCTTGTCACTTGTTCCATTTAAAGCTGAATATCTTGGAAACTACTGGTCCTATTTCCACCAAACATAGGTAAGAAAAATGTCGACGGACAAGTCTTTCGATTCAAAAAAACCGCACTCAAATTGGTGCATTCCTTTAGGAGCTATCATGCCACAGACAGACACGCAGATGCACAGACACACATGTCAAACTTCTTTTTTCGTCGAGGGTTAAAAACATTATGACACTAATACTATAAAGCGTATGCGTGTGTATGTTTGTTTCTTCTTCACACACAAACGGCTGGACCAATTTTGATGAATTCTGGTATGAAAGTAGGGATTAACATATTAGGCTACTTTTTATCCCGTAAAAATGTATTGTTCCCGTGGGAGCAGGTAACACCGCCGCACCGGCGCAGAGTAGATTATATTATTTAGTTGTCGTTTCAATGAGTCTTAAGATAAAGTAGGTATCTTATGGTGTTGCAAGTTAAATTTAAATTTACAAGCGCGCCGTAATTGTACTATGATAGAAATGTGACGCCATCTAAATGTAATTTTTTGTTCTAATTATACAGGATCTATAAATAGGTGAATGAGAACAGCTATGTGAACCTTTGCAGCGACCTGAAAATAACCTTACAGACAGAATGTATACTAGCTTGTAAAAGACTGACCGGTCTGCTTGGACCTGCTGGGCTTGGGCTTGTCGTGGACGAGCTCGGCGCTGGGCACGTCGGGCAGCGTGTCGGTGGGCACGTTGATGCCCAGCATCTCCTTGTCCAGATCCTCCTGCAAGAAATGAAAGAATATTAAGCTAAATACGACGCGGTTGGCGCAGTGGTTAAGCAACTGCCTACTGAGCCGACGGTCCCGGGTCCGAATCCCGGCAAGGGCAAATGTTTGTGTGATGAACACGAATATTTGTGCCTGGGTCATGGATGTTCTATGTATTTAAGTATTTATTTATCTATATAAGTATGTATATCGTCGCCTAGTACCCATAACACAAGCCTTCTTGAGCTTAATTTGGTACTAGGTTGATTTGTGTGAGGTTTTCTGATATTTATTTATTTATTTAAATAATAGTACATTACTGCAGACGCCGGGAAAGATGGGCTTGCCGGGTGAGTAGGCATAGACATTCTCTGTATGACCTTAGAGAGGCCGGATAGTGATATGAAGCCGGCAAGCCCTTTTCACGGCTAAGGCTCAAGCATGCAACGAAATAAAAAAATACACACAGATGCCATATTTAAAAAAATTACTTCCCAGCCTAGGCCTTCAATTTTGTATGAAATTCCTTTACAGTTCTCTCGAGTCGTTCCGCCGAAACGTGATACTTCGTAAGACTGTTATAGCACACGTTAAGACGACATTTCATTGCATGTTTGAGAAAATAAATATTAAGGGACAATGTTACACAAACCGACCTAGTCCCAAACTAAGCAATGCTTGTACTACGGGTACTAGACGATGATATACATAATATATAAATGCATATATGGACAACATCCATGACCCAGGACAGTTGCTGTTGCTGTTCAAACATTTTGAACCCGGCAAACGTTAGCATTTGTTTACATACCAAAAACTTATGAATTAAAAGACTGCTCAAAAAAATATAAAGGCTACGTAATTTTTGATGCCGATTATAAACTCATTAAATACACCTTAATAAAGGAAAAAATGGGATTTAGAATAACGCTGTTTTAACCTACTCTTTTGTGATGTTCCCTTTCACTGTTATTTAGAAGATATGAAAATTACTGTAGTGTCAAATCAAGTGGCTCTTATTTTAATTTAAGCAGTATTGATGCCTAATGTTAAAAGGCCTATTCAATCAGTGGCGCGGACTAATCTAGACGTGGCAGAAAGTCACATCAGTGAGGTCCTTTGCTATTAGTAGCTATTTTTTTTGTATCAACACACACGACGTTCGACAGTAGAAAAGGCGCACGCCGCGTATTACAGTACAGTCATACGGGACTACGCACGACCAGCGGCAGCGGTGAGCGGCAAAAGCAAAATCATAGCTATATATGAGGCACGTCACAAGCCGCCGCGCGCGATTGCCGCTCTATTTGTTCCCGCGCCGCGAAGACCGAAATCGTGGCTGGGTCATTACTTATTAGAAACTTCATGAGACCGTACAGACAGCCGCCCACGTCATTCTCCTGGTGTGGCGAAATACCGGCGAAATATCTCCGAGGTCACTCCCAGAAATCGTCGGCAACATCAATTGACTGCTAGGCTTTCTGGTATAGTTGGGTTGGCAAGAGTAGTGCCAGCAACCCTTCACGCAAAATAAGCGCATTGTAAGACGTCGAGTTGCGGAAATCCAGCCCGCAATAACCTATACCTATGAGACGGTACCTGTTCCAGCTCCTCGAGTTCCTTCTCCAGCTCATCCTCGTCGATGTCGTTGGGGAAGGCGACGTTGTTGCTGATCGCGTCCGTGATCTCGCGCGAGATGTCGTGCTGCTCCGCGATATCGTCCATGATGTCGTGCACCTTGTCCACATCGCTAAAATAGACATTATAATATTTAATTAATCCATTGAGGTTTTTAAAAAATACATTGACACTGGTCGACATCAAATAAGGGGATCATTGTGCCAAAAAAATCTAGTCTGATATTCTAAAATAATCTTCAGTGTACTAAGTATTTAAGTTTTTAAATACATTAAGCTGGGCTTCTCAAATAGTGACATGGAAATTTTAACATTGAACTTGACAGACAAATGCTATCAAAAAAATAATCTATCAATAGACTTAATTACCAAGGTACATACTATAAAGTAGTTAGCAGTGAAACTAGGTTATCCCTTAATCACGTAAAGGTTTTCTCCATATATGGTGGTTACTATAATGGATTATGCCATTGCCACATACTTAAGAATCAGATAGCTCTGCTGTAGTCAAGTACATTGTCCAGTAGGTAACACTAACAGTCCAGCTCTAGGGTACTAGGCAAATGGAGCATTCTAGGTCCCAGGTGGTGATGCCTCCTGACCTTGGCATGGCAAAGTGCCTATTTCTGACTTCCATCATTGGGCCCCCAATCTGACAAGGGCCCCCCATCTCACATAGGGGTTCCCAACAACTCCGGAAAAATATACCTTGATGATGATTTTTGACACCCCTAATTATGGAGTGCCTAGGGCCCCCGTATGCTATAATATGGCCGCGGCCAAAGGAAGATCCTACTTTGCTCTAATGAAGGGAGCAGTATCAGTGACTCAATATTTAAATTTATAAAATCACAAATCCAACAAACTACATAGGTATTTAATGTTTTACACACTTGACAATAAAGGCATAACAAGATGTTCTTATCCACATTGATGACTCAGGTATGTGACTGAGGTGTGGATATAATCTAAATGATAGATTATGCAATTCTATAATTGACCTTTTAGGCCCACAAGTTTTAAACCCAGACCTGATTAAGTTTTGCTATGTAAGATTTTTTTTACAAGATTCATTTTTAACACTAAATCCCAATATTAGTTTCTATATTACATAGAGATTCATTGTTTTTTTTGGTTAGTATGTTACAAAGCGTTTTAGAAGTCAGTACACAATCTGGTCAGACCGCTAAATAAAAATACTAACATGTCCTTGTGTGCAAGCTTCATGGCGTTGGCAGCATCCTTCATAGTGTTGAGGACCTGTGCATTGGTGGTGGCTCCCTCCAGAGCCTCGCGCTGGGCTTCAATCTGCGTCAGTGTTCCATCAATCTGGGTCAGCTGTTTCTCATAGCGCTTCTTGCGCTTGAGTGCAGCGATTGCAGCTAGAATTGGATTTTAATGACACTAAACATTAATATAATAAGCTGAGAATAACTGATAACTGATTCAATTTAAAATAATAAAAATTCAATTTGCTGTCATAATCATTGGAGCATGACCAATATAACATGTATTATTTTTGCAATATAGGTAAATATGATGAAAGAAAGTTGCTATTGCTCTTCATGCATAGAGGACTACGTAAGCCAATAAAGATACAAAGGATGATTAAGATTTGTCATAGGTACAGTACACACCAAAATAATAATGAATCCAAATGAATAGCAAGGTCATGTCAACAAAGAAATCTTTGCTCTACCTTCATTAATAGATGTTATTAAACGATAAACTGTCATTGTACGTTACCTCGCTTATTTTTGGTGCCATTTTTCCTAGCTGTTTGGATTTCTAACTCTATCTTCTTCTCGAGAAACTCCTGTTTCTTGATCAACAACTCTTCAGTTTCACGTAATTTTTGTATCGCCTCATGCGTTGTCGGACCTTTGTCCTCCTTCTTCCCACCGAACATTTTCGTCAGGAAACTCATTTTGTTGATTTAAATCTATACTTAGTCGCAAATTCCCGATTTATCACACAAATACGTACGAGAAAATTATAATATCCTTCTTTGCAGCAGTCGATGCGTCATCTGTGTAACGTTCTGGAACTGATTAGATGAAACCTAAGTCAAAATTTCATTTCAAAGACTGAACTAAAAGTCGAAATTTTTTCGCAAAAAGAAAGTCGCAGGTAAATACATTTATGCTATGTAGCATAAATTAAAACCACAAATTTAAGTAATTTATGATCACGATCCCTTTGCATCATACATTTTACAAAGCCCAATGCAAGGTTTTTGAATGTTCACTTGGCTTATTGCATATTGCTAATGCCGAGCGTATGATGATAAAAAATACCTTGTTACGTTCCGTTTTAACGTAAAGAACACAATGTATGGCAAGTACCCGATTTTACTAACAAATACTGTACTAAGGTAGTCTCTTTTTATTATATACTTGAATCCCTTTTAGTGGATTTCGAAGGAGCTAAACCTATGCATGCACTCACTTAGTCCTGTCATAGTCTTTTCCACTCCAGTTTACGTTATTTACTTATTTTGACATCCTAATCATCCTATCCATCTGACAGTTGACAGTTGTCTTCTCTTGACTCAGTAATGGTTGTGTTGAGTTGTTTTGGATTTGAACAAGTCTAACTCCCATTCCGTATGCGATAGAAATCCCGATTAATTAAATTTTTAAATAGCTCTGAATAAAATAACTTATTTAAATATATTTCTGCCTTTAAAAATGGTTCGCGTTATATCTCAAGAGACGTATGATGAGGTGGTTCAAGAGAATATGCAAGAATTCGACATGAGTGCGGAGGAGGCTATTCAAGAAGCAATAACCCAATTTCAAGCACAGGTAACTTAGATAGCCCATAAATAATGGCCAATTATTGGTACGATGCAATCAGGTGTTCATGTTGTGTGTATGAAAAAGAAATTATTTCTCTTCTCAGATGATAGTTATGCACAAAGCGACCGGTTTTTTTTGTGACTTGAGTCTTAAGTCAATGAATTTGGTCGATCTTTTCATTTAACTGCTTTAGCTTGTTATAAAAATTATATGTGCTTTAAATAATTAATATACTTTTTCCCAGGGTGTTGATCTGTCAAATATTATAAAAGACTTGGTTCTTTCATCGGGAGACGATAATATGATCTCCAAATCAATCAATAAGCTGAAGGGATTAAAAAATGAGGGAGATGACACTGAAATCTTCAATGAATTGGAAACATTAAAGGTACACTTCTCTGCCCCTTTATTTCCCGGGTAATGAACACAGCAGTTAATTTTGTTATAAAATACTCTATTTTTTTTTTTCCTTTTTTTGAACATGCGTCTCCAACGGCTTTCCAGGCCAACACAAGCATCCTACCTATTGGTACCACTGAACCTGATGCAAGAGCCATTGAATTGTTCAACCAGATGCTTCTGCATGCCTTAGGGTGGCATCTTTGCACCATCTACCGTAAAGATTAAGACTTCATGTCTCAAATTATATTGAGAATCAATAGTAACGATGTGCTACACCCAAATTAAATCAACCCTGCCCGAACCATTACATTTCTATCTTCATTTTCATGATTGACACTGTTATAATGTAATCAACTGTTATTTCAGGCAGAATGTAACAAAGACATAGCCCGCAGAGTTAAAGCAGGTAAAGAAGGTGCCTACACAGTATTACTAGCATTACTGGAAGACAGACTTAAAGAATACATGGAGAAGGCAAATGATAAAGATGCCACATTCATTGTGAATGTCTTGAATTGTTTGATAGCCTTAATGGATGTGCAGCCAGATCTGTTGGATCAAAGAGGTGTGGATGTAATTAAAAGGTATGTGTGAATTATAACTAAGCTGTGGAATAACACTTCAGGAAGTACATTAGTATAGTCTGTCCAATCTCTAAGGTCAAATGAAATCACTTTAGCAAGGTTGTTTTACACTTGTGCCAGTTTGGAATAATTTGATCTTAGAATACCAGATAGACTATAAATAAGGTCCTAAAATTATCCTGTTGAGCCAGAACCGGAGCTTACTAAGCTCAAGCGTAGGATTTCAAAAAATATTATGTCTATACCCAAACACGATTATTTACACAACACCCAATATATAAATTCGGTCATGTCCGATCAGGCTCAGGGGTTCCCAAACTGTGAGTCTCAATAGCCTGTAGCTTTACGTAAAGATGTACCCCAGTCATTAGCGCACCCATATGAGTGATTGTATTATATAGAGCGACACAAAAAAAACTTCCATGACATGGGCACACATAAATAATGTAAAAATAGTCACGGTTCAAAATGGTATGGGAACCCTTGTTGGGTTGATTCTACAGGTGTTTCAACTGCTGTCAGTCTTCTGTCAAAAATATTGAAATTATGAGCAGTAATTGTACTTCTTAACATAATTGATCTAATGTAAAGTATATTATGGCCAATTTCCTTGATATTTATGACAGCAGACTGACTGTGGTTGAAACGCCTGGAGAATCACCCATATAAGAATAAAAAATGGCTCCTTAATCAAAGATATCAAATGCTAAATCATAATATTTGTTTTCTATTATCTTTCAGAATTTTAGACAACACAGAAGATGACAATATTTTGATGGCTACACTGAAATGGACCAGCATCTGTTGCATAAAACATGAGATGAATCGGCAGAGATTATTTGCCAAAAATATTGCCAGCAATTTAAAGTGTTTGCTTCAGGTTGGCAATAATCTCAAGGTAAAAACCGAATACTCAATACATAATAATTGATTATTATTTGCATTTTTTTTTTATTAAATATGTATTAATTATTTTCAGCTACTGTCCGAGGTTTTGGCAGTGATTCGTAAATTCCCTCTGGATGATGATATTAGAGTGGAATTTGGCAAAGCACATGACCATGCTAGAGAACTTGGATTCCAGCTTTTGGAGTCCTTAACAAACTTACTAAAAGGTACTTAGCGAAATATCATAATTTTTTTTTTTCTTGCTGTAAATGAAAATGACGTACAATTTAATTTTAGAACACACAAAACCACCACTAGTGTCAGAGCTGATGTCGACCATAGCATGTCTTTTGGTGCGAAACGAGCTCTGTGCCACAGTCGCGGAGAGTGGAGCAGATATACTGTTTTCTGTACTTGCTGACAATGCGGACAACGCCGCGGTCGTCCAGCAGGCGAGCAAGCTGTGAGTAAAATAAAATAATAATAATAAAAATCTTTATTGTACATTGGCGGTAAACTCGAAGCGCGTGGAGCATTATAAGTCAGTGGAAGAAGAATGGAGCCAACTGAGAGACAAGGTGGTTACTGTTAACAAGGACCACTTAAAACCTGACAAATGGATGCCTAAACAAGTGTGGATGACTGAAAAGATTTTTCGCCTAATGGAAGAACGGAGGAAATACAAAAGCACAGATAGTACCAAATATAACACCATGGATAAGATAATAAGGAGGGAAGTACGCTACGCCCAAGAAAAATGGTATCAAGATAAATGTGACTATGTGGAGAAACTCCATGCCAAACATGATGCCTTCAATCTACATAAGGAGATTAAATCAATGGTTGGACACAAGACCTTGACACATCAGCTGCTAGATGACAGTAACCACCCAATACTAGACCTAGAAAAGAAAAAGAATACCTGGGAAGAGTACATTAAGTCAATGTTTGCTGATGACTCCAGAAGTGAAGGACTTATGATTCGTTCAGAGGATGGGCCCCCGATACTGAACACTGAGGTCAGAAAGGCGCTGCGTATTGCAAAGACAGGGAAAGCAGCCGGACCTGACGACATTTATATTGAGGTACTCAAGCTCATCGAGGATGACTATTTGGAGAGTCTTACAGATTTCTTCAACCTTATATACAGCTCGGGACAGTTTCCAGCCGATTGGTTGAAATCAGCTTTCGTCACATTACCTAAGAAGAAAAATGCCAAAAAATGTGAAGAATTCAGAACGATTAGCCTTATGAGCCAAGTGTTAAAACTGTTTCTTAACATTATTCATGCACGAATAAGAGTCCGATGTGATGAACAGCTAGGGGACAGTCAATTCGGATTTCGAGCTGGATGGTAGGAACAAGAGAGGCTTTGTTTGCTTTACAAGTGCTGGTCCAAAAATGCAAAGATATGCAACAAGACGTTTTCCTTTGTTTCATCGATTACGAAAAAGCGTTTCATCGAGTGCTGCACGATCGTCTTATAGCAATCTTGAACGATATTGGGTTGGATGGCAAAGATGTACGTATCATTCAGAATCTGTACTGGAACCAGACAGCGACCGTCCGTGTAGATGGGGAAGAAACAGACGAAGTGGAGATCAGAAGAGGCGTTCGGCAAGGATGTGTACTCTCACCGACACTCTTCAACCTATACTCGGAGACAATCATCGCTGAAGCACTGGAAGAGCTTGACTGTGGCATCAAGATAAACGGGCGTATCGTCAACAATCTTCGATATGCAGATGACACAGTCCTGATAGCCCCCACAGAGGCTGAATTGCAACAAATCGTTAACCGTGTCAATGAATACAGTGTGAAGGCTGGTCTACGTATGAATGTTTCCAAGACGAAAATCATGGTAGTCACAAAGAAACAGGTTATAAACCCCTTGATTTCTGTAGAAGGTAAGGTACTGGAACGGGTGCGTAAATATAAATACTTGGGCACATGGGTGGATGAAAACTGGGACAGTGACCTCGAAATAAAAACCCGTATTGAAATCGCCCGTAGTGCCTTTAATAACATGAAAAAGGTACTTTGCAGTCGCAGCCTCAAAATATCTTTGCGCACTCGTCTCCTGCAATGCTATATATGGCCCATAATTCTATATGGATGTGAAGCCTGGACCCTTAAAGAGCAACTCCGAAAACGTATAGAAGCATTTGAAATGTGGGCATATAGACGCATGTTGGCCATAAGCTGGACGGACCGAGTGACCAATGTTGAAGTTCTGCGTCAAGTTGGGAGGACAAGAGAATTAATGCAGACCATCAAAAGAAGAAAGGTTGCATATCTTGGTCATGTGCTTAGGCACTCAAGATACGAACTTCTGCAATTGATAATCATGGGCAAAGTGGCTGGAAGACGAGCTGTCGGGCGCAGGAAGAAATCATGGCTGCGAAACATCCGGGAATGGACCGGAGTTACCAGTGCAGCGGAGCTTTTTAACCTCGCCAAAGACCGAGAGAAATATGCGGAGCTGACTGCCAACCTTCACTAGTTGGAGAGGCACTATAAGAAGAAGATTGTACATTAGGTGCGTTACATAGCTGAATACATTATTCGGTTAGTACAAACAAGTCGGTATAATGTGGTCGAAGCATTCGTCCCCTTAATGCGATATAGGCTTGTTTGAATATAAACAGATTTAACTATCACCATTGTCATTGTAAGTACAGCCTACAGATGTCTACTGCTCGATTAAATCTTTACAACTAACCATGTGCTGCCCATTCGAAGGTGTCCTACGATGTTAACCAAATCGTCAGTCCACCTTGTTGACTGGGCCTCACCACGCTAAATCTCCCGGTACGTGGTCGCCACTTTATGCACCAACATCAGAACCTCCGTCCCAAGTCAATGGTCATCGGATTTCAATGATGATCCTACGTACTGGCACTTGAGACTGGAAACTTTGACTGTCTTGTGGCATTATGTCCAAAACCATAAATAATTAAGTTGTGTTTATGCTAAAATACAATGCAATCTTCTTAGATAGGAATATAACCTGCAAAACATTGTGTCACAAATGATATGAACATTATGATTCGAAGCTTTTATTTTTCTACACAAGAAATACAAATAGGGCAAAATATCTACTACAAACACACAATGTCGTCGTTTGTGATACACGCATCTAAAAACCACACATTTTCTCAGCAGATTGATAATGTGAGCGGAGAAACAGACACCTGTCATTATCGCAGAAAAGAGATTTCTTCTTCACAATAATTTCATTCTCCAACCTTCCCCTTTCGTGAATCAATTCGGCCCTCAACTTCTCTGTTTCCAAAGATCTTTTCTGCAATAGGCTCATGCTATCATTTAAGTCCCTCACTTCTTCAATGAGGCCAACCAAAGACCCTTCCCTACAATTCTCTATATTCGGTCTATAGTTCTTTGTGTGAAGTCTACTTTGGGCTACCTGGATCCGTTGCGATACCTTCATCATTTCCTCATGCAATGTCTCTAAAATATTTTCAGTTTCGACGATTTTCTGCAAAGTTAGACGAAGTTGATTCTCCAGTTCTATTTTGACTTGTTCAGTTTTAGCGATTCTTTCAGATAGTTCTTTATTTACTTTTATATCTTGCGAACGCAGGTCTCTTGCGGTGTTGATCAATGCTGCTTCAACCTTAGCCCTCAAAGCTTGTGATTTCTCCATGGCAATCTTGAATTGGTCCAAAGTTGTTACAGTATTATATTCCCATGATTGCACGTTAGACTGACCTTCAGACAGCCTGGTCGCTCCCGCTGAATCTTTTATATTAGCCGCTTTAGTTTCCAATTCAGCATTTTCGCTCTCATACTTAAACGCTAGATATTTATTACTCCAATCCCTTTCCAACGCATGTTTCGCTGCGAGATTCATCGCCATCTGATTTTCAATATCCCTGAGCATTTCTCTGTGCAATCTCTTAACATTTTCTATTAAACATGATTCCGTAAACAAGGCTTCTTGTGGCTCATCGTAAACTAAATCCGATTGCATTCTATTTGCTCTCACATCGAGACACTCTTCAGTGATGTACTCGGGAATTTTCAAAGTATCCATAGCATTTTTAAGTTGTTGTCTTTGGGATTCCAGAATTATTATTTCCGCGTCGATGTCTCTTATGGCTCTTTCTAACTCGGCTTTCCAATAGTTAATGTGTCTCGCTCGATGCTTCAACTGGCTCGTACTGTCGCTGTAGTCATGGCATGATGTCTGGTTCACTTTGACGATGCAGTTCTTTGTTATCGAAGTATTTTTGTCAGTTGTGCCAATTATGTCTCCTTTTAAAACGTCCAAGTTGTGTTCGTGCCATTCTCTTACCGTTTTCAGACCGTAATTTTTGTTCCCAAACGAGAGGTAGTCTCCTTTTTCGGCTGTTGTCATGTTTAGTTGAGTCCGACTAGTTTAAGCGTAATCTCACCAAGCGTCAAGCGATGATGGAATAAGAGTTGGCACTCGCTCACTCTAAGTAATTTATCTTTGGTTTAATAACGCATTGATCCAACGGTCGGTCGTCAAGGACACTACAATATCCTGTGAAATCGATTACAAATTACCAATTTGGTTCCCCGTATATTTATACCACGGTGACCTACTTAAGGTAGGTACCTATAGGCGCAAGAAGAACCCTCGTTTTATAGAGCAACTAGTTGCGCCCCGCGGTGCTACCCGCGTTCGGGATACAAAGTATAGCCTACAGTGCGTGAGCCGTCAGAATGCGATCCGTTTTTATACTTGTCTCGCTTGCTCTTACGCGATCCAGATAAGAACTTCTCAGTTTTCCCCAAAACTCGAATCGTAATCTGAGAGCTCACGTATATGATAATCCAGGCTGTGAGCTACCAAATTTTATCGAAATTGGTCCTGCCGTTTGAGCGCGAAGAAGTAACAAATATACAAACACACTCGCAAAATTTCTTCTTTATATTAGTGTGATGAATCTCAAACTGATATATCGTCGGGGATAGTGCAATACCGCGTAAATACAGCTGTCAATAAAGTTCTCATTTCAATAAAATACTTAGCATTTGTTTGAATATTCGTATCTACACTTGTTACTTACGCGGTATTGCACTATCCCCGACGATTTGCATATTAATGATATGATTATGTCACGTATTAATTAAATTAATACTTTTTAGTATAACCGCGTTGGCCGGCAACGACGATGTGAAGAGGCAGCTTGTCAAAAGCGGGGTGGTTCCCGTCATAGTGCTACTGCTCACCAGACATTCGGTAAGTTAAAGTACCTACAAACGGGTTTACTATCGTCGTAGAAGTCGAATATCGCTCGACATGTTTCGAATCGGTACGGGGTTCGTGATCAGGAGAGCCGATCAATCGCGGCGACGGCCAACCAAGTACCGCGGGCAATCGCTCTGTCCGCGCGGCTGCTCGACGCGTCCTCACCGGCGGAAGCGAGAATCTACCCTCGTCATCACACACAATGTCAGTATTTATGTAAGTATATCTGTATATTTTTATTTATGTATGTTTATTACTTTTGTCTTTTATGGTAGTCGTTCATTTAGTCCTATTATTATTATGCACCACCTACTAATTTCAAACATTAATTTTCAACTACTCCGCTACCTAAAGGTTGTCTGGAAGAGATCGCTATTTAGCGATAAGACCGCCTGTTGTTTACCTCTGCCTGTTATTTTTTATGTATCTCATGTTGTGCTGAGGTGTGCAATAAAGAGTATTTGTATTGTATTGTAATGTCAATTGTCGGGTTGCACATAGCACTCACAACCATAGAGTAATTTATATATTCACAACGTTATTAACGTTATTTGTTATACAACGTCGTTTGCTAACGTGACGTGACCATGCCCGTTTGTAGGTATTCTAATATGTGTGTGACTCAGGTGAGGTGAGGTAGTTTTCTATTCGGTAAGGTGTTAAAATGTTTCAAATCAAACAACAAAATTAAGCTTCATCCTCCCGATTACACGACGCCATAGTTAAAAAAATAGAAAAGACGTTTACGTTCGGTAAATTACAGAATAATGCCGCAGCGACAGCATTAACCCTAAAATGCGTCGCAGCGCTAACTCTGCGCGAGCCGCCGCACAGCCGGCAGTTCTACGACTGCGGGGCGCCGGAGGCCATCGTCAACTGCCTCAAAAGGCACCCGGAAAACGCTGCCGTACAGGTACAGTTCATCATCATTATCATCATCATATCAGCCGATAGACCTCTACTGCTGGACAGAGGCCTCCCCTAAAGTTCTCCATTCTTCATCGATCTTGCGCCGCCCTCATCCAATTTCTGCCCGAGATTCTAACCTAGTCGTCGGTCCAACTTGTAGGTGCCCTCCCCACGCTGCGTCTTCCGTTCCGCGGTCGCCAATCAGAACGTAGATTATCTCGTCATTTCGGATTCGATCCCGCAAGGAAACTCCGAGCAAAGGTTACAGTTACTTTATATTTATTAGAGCTAACCCCACTAGTTATGTTGGGCAGTTACCTATTTTAATATCTAATGTGACATAAACTACTTTTAATCCTGACCGTACAATTTTGTTAATAAGTATATTGTGGTTCTACTAGGATTATTATTCCCACTAGTCCAGTTAATCGGTAGTCTTGCGGAATGGAACACAATTAACTTCAAAGAATACAAAAATAAACCGAAATATGAGATTTTTAGCAGAAACGTTTTAAAGTGTCAACACAATTTAAGTATGTTTCCTTATAAAAAAATAATAAACAGATATTAGAAAAAAAAAACGATTTTTTATTGATCTGGTCGCAGCGGGTGAGGCTTAATTTAGAATCCACCCCAGTGTCGAGGCATATAGTTTTAAAATTATCGTTTTTATAAAAAAAATGCCGCATTGATACAAATATCTAAGCCCAAAGAAAAATTAATCCCAGTTTCGCCGGGCCCATCTCACATCTCTACGACTCTTTAGTATCTACCTATCTAAATGAATCTTATACATACATCGTTTATTAATTTCCAGAAAAACGGTTGCTGGGCCATTCGCAACATGGTAGCGCGGTGTCGAGACATGAACCCCAAATTCAAAGAGCTAGGCGTGGAACCGATTCTGAACGAGGCGTACCAACGGTTCCTGGACGATTTCGGATTCGACGTCAAGTCCGCTCTCAGGGACCTGGAATGCGACGTCAAGTTTGAAGAACAGTGGACCGGGAAAGGGATGGAGTTGAAGCAATAACCTGTGACCAGAATAGTTTTGAATACCTTCTTGTTTTTCCTTCCATTGCATGTAACTGGAATACCTACTGATGAATAGCACTGGTCCTACCAAGGGCGAGGAAGCGATTAACTATCGACTATTTTCTCGCTCAAGAAACGAACAAAAGATATAGCCCCCGTGTTGGTAAGATACAGATATATTAATAGTTGATCGCTGTTTACACTGCCGGCGACTACTCTCTTCACTTGATGCCAGCGATAAAAGATAGAATTCGCTCAGCGATCAGAACTCACGCTGAGAGACCAACCAACGGTAATTTTATGAAGTGGTCATTCATAGTTACATATTGAAACAGACTTGTAAATACCGTTGAATACGTGCGTCTCGCATACAGAACTGTACGCTCGGCCACCTCGGCAGTAATCGCCCTTCATATTCGGACACTCGCTTATAGCCGAGCGACAAAAGTTACACGCTTGCTTCTCGCTGCTCGCCAACTCGTTTCTAGTTTATAACTCTAATTGCTTCTTGCTCAAATCGGCGGACCAGTGCCTACACCCCAGGCCAAAAGTATGGAAACAAGCTTATATTACTATACAAACCTGTGATTTCCTTACGGAATAAATTACAAAATCACAATATAAAAATGATTCTAAACATTTTAAAAGTCAATAACGCAAATTCTGCTTATGAAAATTTCCAGTGCGATGCGACATAACGCCTAACGGTTACTAACATTTGCACAAGGAATAATTATTGGAAACTTTAAATATTTATTCAAGGAATAAACTTTGTTTCCATACTTTTGGCCTGGGGTGTATATCGGCCCAAACAAGACTGAGCGACCAGCGGCGGCCATAGGAGTGAACGAGACGCCGCACGACCTATGGCCGCCGCTCGCCGCTCCGCTGGTTACGCTGGCCGGACCGTAAACAATATCAATGATACGGGGCTCTCGGGTTGTACGGCCCTTCGCCTGCGGAATTACAGCCCCTTGGCCCCCTTGATATATTCTGATAAAGAGCTTGTCTAGAGTAAGACACGCCACTACTACCTTTTAAACAATGCTACATTGCTTCATGCTTACTATAGACGTCACTATGTGCCCTAACTTTATTAAAATTCAAAGACACCTCTTTGGAGCCTCAATTTTTGTAACTAGATTCTAATGCACATTTCAAGATGATTTTCTCGCGGAGACTGTTAACTGATTATTTTTTTAAATGTACGTTTATATTCATTATACTTCTTACATTAATGTTTTTATATAAACTGGAACTCAGGGTTTTATTATTTCCTTATGTCCCCCTATATAAAGGCACATTGCAGCGATTCAGCATCAGCTAAATAATAGTACATTACTGCAGACGCCGGGAAGTAAGGGTTTGCCGGCTGAGTAGGTATAGACGGATAGTGATACGAAGCCGGCAAGCCCTTTTCACGGCTAAAGCATGTATGCTTTTCTCAAACATATGCAATGAAATAAAAAAATACAACACTCAAAAAAAAACATAATTCAGCTGTTTAGCCTGTCCACGAACACAGACGCCATGTTTAAAAAACTTTACTTCCCGGCCTTCCATTTTGTATGAAATTCCTTTACAGTTCTCTCGAATTGTTCCGCCCGAAACGTGACACTTCGAAGCCTGTTTTAACGCACGTTATGACGATATTTCATTGCATGTTTGAGAAAGAATAATTTCGTGTTTTCTACAGTTCAATTGGGAAGATTAAGTTCTCCAGAGGTAATCATATTATATCTTTTCCGATAGTATACGTTATTTTAAAATTAGGAATTTATAGCTAGAAAATTGGCTGATATCCTGCCACTACTGTATATAACAAAGCTCTTGGCAACTACTGCTTTTTTTTTTACCCCAAGTATAGCTAAGAACCATCTCGACAGACGGCTTTCTATTAAAAAAAAACATGCACTCAAATCGGTTCAACGTTTTTGGGAGCTACGATGCCAGATAGACACACACACTCCCTCTTTTTTCGTCGGAGCTAAAAATAAGCTATTCCAAGCCATAGCATTAATACGGCCTAGCAACGACTTCAGCGGCAAGCTGCAGCGGCGGGCGGCGGCCATACGAGTGTCTCGCTCACTCGTATGGCTTAAGGACCTGATGTATGGAAAAGCACATAATTCTCATAAAACATTTATTGATTCAAATCAAATTAATCATTAGTTTAGAACTGGGCATTCATTGGTATCGCTTTACAACTAAACATTATAAAAAATAAACATACTTGTGACGTAATGCTGGCATCCTTAAATTATACACCGTTAACTATAATAAAATAACACCAGAGAACGTGTAATTATAAAGTGACGTTTTCTAAGAAAGACATGTAGTTCTGAGAAAACTAACAAGAAACGGTAGTGTACAACAATATTCACATGGAAATTTTATCGTCCATCCGAAACTGTAAGACCAAATTATGTAAATTTGGCTGTTAAGTTTAACTTGTAAAATTAAGGTCGTTTCTCGCTTGTGCCAGTTTGACATAACTATCTTAGTGTTCCGGAAAGGCTATAATTTATCTACTCTCTGATTACATAGAAACAAAATTCAATAATACTAGAATATCAAATGCAGCAAGACCAAAGCAAGACTAAACTAGACTTCTGTATAACACAGCCATTTCAATATTTAGAAACAGAAATCTAGTTTCATATATTACAAATAAAATACATTAGCGGACATCTGTTACAGTAACACATGATTGAGCAAGTTTATAAAGTCTGAGAATTTCTAGAAAAATCTGCTGGAAATTTTCGGGCCTTATGAATGCTGTTTCTGCTTATGAACAGTGATCGGCACGGCCCGTGCAACACCGCGGGTTTCGTATAGACATTTGAATATGAAAATGATTACAATCCCGCTATCTTGACTAACATAATTATGTTAAATTTATACCTATTTATTACAATCACGTTCGTATTTTTTTAAGCCGAAAACCGCGACGTTACACTGGCCATACCGACCACTGCTTAAGGTGCGTCTGAAACGGAACGGAGCCGAGACGTGCGGAATCGATCAATCAGCCGAGTTGAAATCTGTATCTCAGCTCCACTTCTCGTTTGTGATTGGTCGATTCCTCACGTCCGCTAAGCTTCAGTGGAAATGCACTCTTATGAATGACTTAGACAGCGGTTAAACGATCAGTCTGAAGTAGACGTGTGCGCCGCGCCGGTTTTGTACCGACGCCGCAGTGTAGGCACGCCGCGTCGGCGTGAAATCGGCGTGGCCTTGTGTACATTGTATTTATGCGCATACATATAATGTTACCTGTACTTTATATAAAGTACAGGTAACATTATATGTTTACATAATTTGTAAAGTACACTTTATATAAAGTACAGGTTACATAATTTGTAAAGTACACGTTTAAGGTGTAAAGTAAAGGTTACATTATTTGTATGCGCATAAATACAAAGTACACAAGGCCACGGCGATTTTGCGCCGATCGGCGCGGCGCACACGTCTAGTCTGAAGTCAGCTCAGTCCATCAATTCAGAATGACGATGGAATGATAGTGTTAACCCTCTCAGACGCCCAGTTATTACATGTATTAGAATGGTACGATGCCGCTTTCGCCTGTTTTAAAATCAGTTGGACATTAATATAAGATGTCATGGTTTTACGGTTCCGTTCTGAAGCAATAATAATTATAATTAAGGTATTTTTTTTATCCATCTGTAATATTCCGCTTGTGATAAGCACGAGATTTTTAAAACGAACTTACAACTAACACCAACAAGAAAGGCTTGGCACAAACAAATTAGTATTAAATACTAATAAAACCATTTGTTCTCCATAATTGCGAACTTTAACATGTATTGTAACACACAAATATGCGAGCATGTATGCCGATATTCTTGAGACAGTTTTCGTCCAAAATGTCCAAATTAAATGTTTAGGCAGTCAAAGTAGTATAATAACGGTTTCAAATAGTATAAATCCCATTGTGACACAGATACTAAGGAATATAATTTTCCCATTAAAGAAAAACTTCTGGTATAGACAAGACGTTTAGGCCGACTATCCACTAAAGCTAAGGAACTAAGCGGCGTCCGAGGGCAAAACCTACCAATAAGATTTAAGTTCTCGTACCTTACTTAGGCCACTCGGCAAGCCTCGTGACCTAAACGCGGTACTCGACTTTAAGAACCTTCATTGTGCAACGATTGCATAAAATACTAATTACTATAGCTCGGTATTAGGGTATCCTATCACAACTCCGAAACATTGTTTCCCATCCTTAACGTTTCGCCAAATTTTCGTTCGTCCGAAAGTTTTTTTCCTGAACCTCATAACATTTTTAGGATTTTATAAACATCGTTGAAACCATTAGGTTAGGTTAGGTTTGTTTTATAATTGATCTGAAATATAAACAGTTTTGGAAAAAAAATGGATTACGGTCAAACGAAAATTTGGCGAAACGTTACAGATGGACAACAAAAATTCGGACTTACGATAGGTAACCCTCGGTATTAGATTTTTCCTCGCACGCCACTTACTTGTGTAGGTTAGCTCTAAGGTAAAGGCAGCCCTTATCTCCAGTAAGCGGAGCGGAGATAATTAAACAATACGGGTGAGTCTCCACTGCAGCGTGAGTCGTGCAGAATCGACCAATAACAAAAGTGAAAGGTTGAAATTCAAAGGTTGCCTGGAAGACATCACTCTTTAGCGATGACCGCCTGTTGTTCACCTACCTTATTGCTTGGTCGAAAAGTATATGTATGTTTAAGATGCTAACTGTACCCATTCATTGAGTGGTACAGTGGTATTGACCTGGTAAACAACGTTAAATTACTTGATAAAGCATTTTAAATTTAGTACAGTAAGTATCATTGACCCTAGTTTCGTACCACAATAAAAAGTCCTCGTTCGTAACTGGTTTCGTATCAGAATAATATAGTTTTCGTTTGCAACCGGTTTCGAACAAGACCGACAAAGTTTTCTATCGCAACTGGTTACGAAACTCCGGTTACGTACGTGGCCGAAGGGATTGAATGTTACGTGTATTGTGTATTTGTTTGTATTTATTTCCCGTGGAGGTGTGCGCTCCGCCTCGTTTTAATGGACACGCACCCTAAGGCTGCGTCTTTCGAAAAGAAGTGCATATAAATGTAAGAAATGTGATTAGAAAATTTTACATAGCTCCGCTTGGACAAGCTATGTCTAAACTCGAAACAACTCAAACACTACACATTTATAAAACCTACTGTTTAACATTTTATAATTTAACGTTACTTTAACATTTAACAATCAAATTACAAATTAGTATTTACAATAAATATTATGTAACATTTCTGTTCAGAGAGCCGAAATCGATGAATTAGTGATAACTTTGTCTAATTCGAACGAATTATGTGTAAGTACTGTCTAGTAGCAGTTTAGAAAAATACGGTACAAAACTATAGATACCCCATATCAAGATAGTCACATTTATAATAAATGTACTTTAAATAAAATAAGAATATTGTACATTAAAGCTCACAAAATTGTACGTGTAGTAAAAATATAATGTTTTACTTTTTAATTGCTATGACAATATCTCTACAGGACTACTACAATGCGTGAGCTGTCAGAACGCGATTCGCATTTCATACCTGTTTCGCTCGCACTTACTTGATCCTCTCAGTTTTCACCGAAACCCGAATCGCAAATATCGCAATCTGAAAGCTCACCAACTGTACAAATGTACATGACCACGTTATGATCTGGACCTATTGACCATTATTTTATCTGTCACTCGAATGTTAGCAGGCATTTTTAGTTTCAATAACTGTGTAAGGTAACCTAAAGCTTAACAACAATAGCAACTATGAAGTTAGGGCAAATGTCGTTCATACTCTCTCTCTCTTCCTAGCAATTATCCCACATGGTGGTGGGGTCAGCTTTACTTACTCTACTTTTCCACTTCGCTCTGTCCTCGACATCGTCTTCAGAGACTTGACACTCCTTCATGACCTTTTGCACTACATTTTTCTATCTCGTCGTTCATACGTACGACCATTCGCCAGGTGGCAACCAAAACTCACTAAAATTTCTGTCACTACTCTTTAAAACATTGTATCTAGTTAGAGGATTTATACAGAGATGCGAGCTTGTTTTAATTAGGTATTTGTTACTTAGTGAGTTTTGATTGCCAACAGACGATATTGAAAATACCTAAAATAAAATATGTGAATTTTTCAAGCAAAAGGTATCAAATTTGTCGCTTATATTTGTTGTGTATGTACCATAAGGACGCTTTGACAGGATTTTGGTTTGAAGATTTTTCGCGAATACATTTTAGTACCCGACCCCTTTAGTAGTACCCCATAGTTAGCAATAATTTTAAGTTACCTTAAAAGATTATATAAATTAAAATTACTGCAAGGACTAAGTCGAGTAGTATGTAAATTACAGGATTACCTATAATAACAACAAGATAATCCTCTAATGTGCAGTTATAGGTCAAACCAATTTTGTAGTTCCTGTAGCATTGAAAAACATATAATATCGTGTAATCAGCACCTTAAGATGCAATCTTTAATTATAAGTTGCCATTTTTAATGGCCATAATACAAAAGGTACAATTTGTACTAAATTCAAAACACACGCCCAGTATAATAATCTCAAATAAAGTAAATGCACAGGACATTTATTAACTATTCGGTGCTGTATAAGACCTGGCCTTCTTGAGGAAGTCTTGGTAGTTCCAATTCTTATAGTTCATTATTTGCTTTCCGTTCATTATCGTGTGAACCATTATTTTGGGGTTGTATTCCAGGTTAGTTAGAAGCTGAAAAAGATAAATTTTTAATATTTTTATTGTTTGGGTTTGTTACTTATATTGCCTATTGATGATGATGATGATGATGATGGTATCCTGTTATCCCTCATCAGGGACATAGGGCTTTATTGATGGGATAAAAAAAACATCCAAAAACAATTTTAACAACTTATCACTTCTGCGAGGTTTCCTTTTCAACAGGCAGAATAAAATATTAATAATGAGGACAATATACAGTCAGCATCAAACGTAGCTGACAATTTTGGTATGCAATTTGACATAAGCCAGTAGCCATAAATTAATAAATTATCAAGACAACGCAAATTCACAATAAATTCACAAGCCATAAATTTATCAAGACAACGCAAATTCACAATAAGGCTCCATCATCAGACCAGCCCAGGTAATTGCCATCAAAGATATGTAGGTATACAAAATTTTAGCTCAATCCGTTGAAGATAACTACTTCATAATAACATATTTACATAGTTTACATACATACATTGGAAGTTAAATAAAAGCTTGTAAAAAATGTAAGCCTTTAATATAAAGATCAAAGCTTAATTTTTTTTTTTAAAGGAGCTGCCTGGGGGAATAGACCGGGGATCGAACCCGGTACCTCTGGATTGCCGGTCCAGCGCGTTAACCATTTCGCTACCCTAGCTCCAGGAAGACCTGAAGAATTTTTCCTAATGCTTTGTGTGTCGATCTTTGGATTGTTTCATTTTGAAAGGATTTGACACATTGTAAAAAATGTGTTAAAATTGACTTACTTTCGGCGTCAAGAGGAAGTACTGCGCGTTGTCGCACTCGGTGGTGACCTTCACAAGCAGATGGAACATTTTGCGCTCGTTTATGGGATCCATGCCCTGGTTTATCTCGTCCACGCATCTGCGACAATGAGGAATAAATATGTGCCATATTTGGACGATGAACAACAATGAGCAATTTAACAATATGGGTGTTGTGCGTTTTTGCCGAAAAAAATTCTGTCGAATGTTTGTTCGCCGATTTTTTTAATGTATCGTAATTCTTGAAAATCTCATAGGTTAGATTTGTTTTATAACAATCCCGAATAGTTTACGGTCTCAGAGATAAATGCTATCTAAGAAATGACAGTTCGGCGGAATGAAATATTCGACTAAAAATAATTGCAATAAAGGCGTGTTTTTTTTTTATATTTTTTGCCTCGATGCCAGTCTGAAAGTGTTACTCAAACTCACTTATAGGCTCTTAACAGTCCTATACCATTCAGGGACCAGGCAGCCTTTCTATTAAACCGGTTCTGTCACATCTAAGGAAATTTCGCATCTGTACAGTCAGGGAATTAAAAGGTTCATAGTTTCTTAAACCTGCCCAATGAAGAAGAGCAAGGTAAGTACTCGTAGTGCCTCTAACGTAAACATTTTCATCATTGAAATGTTGTCAGGGCAACATAACCTTAAAGCAATCACAAATAAAGTTCGCAGCCACAACAAACGTACACACAGCGGGTGAAGCAAACATACAACAAAACTTTCCCAATACTGATGAAGAAAGGCACCAAATAAGGCTTTCAGTAAACTCTTTTATACAGAGAGCTCCGATAATCACTTCTCGACTTCTCTACCTATCTATTTAATGGCGACTGTACAATGAGCTGCAGAATTCAATTAATTAATTCATAAATGGGCCATACATTTGTACAGCCAGTACAATATACATTTTCATCGCACTTGCTCGTAAATCAAGGGTTTACATGCTAAAAAACCGGGCGGTAAGTCGTAAATTAGAGCGGTAAGTAATTTTGGTAATGACTACTATTTATTACTTTTGTTTTATTTCCTCCAAAGTGTGATGAAAAACGTCGTACGTGACTCGTGGTGGTAAAGGAACTCCAAACTCGTGTCACTACCCTCGTCTTCGGCTTCGGGCTTCTAAGGCTTTAAGGTGCGTCTACTAAACACTCGTTTACCACCCTTGTTACGTGATGCACTATTTTGTGCCGGAAGACACGTGCGGCAAGTGACTCACCGGAACGGCACGGTGGTGAGCCGCTGCAGCGCCATCAGGTACATGGCCGTGGACAGCGCGCGCTCGCCGCCGGACTGCGCGTGCCGCGTGAGCTGTTGAAGCTGCTCCGATGTGCGGAACCGCACTAATATCGAGATGCCGTACTTGTTACGTGATGCACTATTTTGTGCCGGAAGACACGTGCGGCAAGTGACTCACCGGAACGGCACGGTGGTGAGCCGCTGCAGCGCCATCAGGTACATGGCCGTGGACAGCGCGCGCTCGCCGCCGGACTGCGCGTGCCGCGTGAGCTGTTGAAGCTGCTCCGATGTGCGGAACCGCACTAATATCGAGATGCCGTACTTGTTACGTGATGCACTATTTTGTGCCGGAAGACACGTGCGGCAAGTGACTCACCGGAACGGCACGGTGGTGAGCCGCTGCAGCGCCATCAGGTACATGGCCGTGGACAGCGCGCGCTCGCCGCCGGACTGCGCGTGCCGCGTGAGCTGTTGAAGCTGCTCCGATGTGCGGAACCGCACTAATATCGAGATGCCGTACTTGTTACGTGATGCACTATTTTGTGCCGGAAGACACGTGCGGCAAGTGACTCACCGGAACGGCACGGTGGTGAGCCGCTGCAGCGCCATCAGGTACATGGCCGTGGACAGCGCGCGCTCGCCGCCGGACTGCGCGTGCCGCGTGAGCTGTTGAAGCTGCTCCGATGTGCGGAACCGCACTAATATCGAGATGCCGTACTTGTTACGTGATGCACTATTTTGTGCCGGAAGACACGTGCGGCAAGTGACTCACCGGAACGGCACGGTGGTGAGCCGCTGCAGCGCCATCAGGTACATGGCCGTGGACAGCGCGCGCTCGCCGCCGGACTGCGCGTGCCGCGTGAGCTGTTGGAGCTGCTCCGATGTGCGGAACCGCACTAATATCGAGATGCCGTACTTGTCGTAGTCCTCCTGAGACGCGATCCGATATTAGACACAATATATATATTTTTTGACACTAAATTAGACACTATTATAAGGGAATATTATCCGCCCCAGGGATAGTGCCGGTACAAACAGCTATCAAATGGCAATAATGGGCGCATACGTCATATATGTGCATTATTAAACGTCGGTATCGATTTGTCAAGGATTTGAAATGCTGCTCAATCCCGTTTCGGGGCAGTGGTCCAACTGGTCTGTCCAACTAGTTGGACTTCGGAACTTTACTAGGGGCCGTGGTCCAAATCTTTGCAGTTGGACCACGGCACCATTATAGAGTCCCCGGGTCCAATTAAGATTATTTCAAATACCTAATACAACTGTAATTGTAAATCTTATTAATGAACTAATTCGTTTTACATTTTTTTTGATACTGAACTTAAAATAATATTCCTTTCTCTTAAAAAAATAACGTATTCAATTATTATTTTAAACACGGCATAAACTTACGTAATAATCGTGAGTTGACCGTGTGTCGCGTAACAGCTTGGACGATCGCTCTTGAAAATGGATCGCTGAAGGATCCGAAACATCTCGGGCCGTTCCTGACGATTATTACGGGAGTTTATACCGTGTTTATATTTATTATTCGAACAAAGTATGAGTATAGGCAGTATTTCACCGTATTTTTTCTAAAGCATGGCCTATAGTTATGTCACCTGTGATGTTTACAATGAAGAAAAATTTTAAAAACTCATACTTTGTTGTTCGAATAATTAATATAAACACGGTATAAACTCCCGTAATAATCGTCAGGAACGGCCCGACATGTTTCGGATCCTTCAGCGATCCATTTTCAAGAGCGATCGTCCAAGCTGTTACGTGACACACGGTCAACTCACGAATATTATAGTAGAGGATCCCTTTAAGAACGACCTTCACCGAGATGTTTATTTGATTAAATGTATTTTATATTTAATTTAATATGTCAATAAATATATTGCATATGGGTTGCCTAACAAATTTTAGTCCAGGGTATGTTTAATTAATGATTAAAAAAAAATTTTTTTTAAACATTTGATTATTAGATAAATTCTATACCAATCGAAAGTATGAAGCCCATAGAATATGCAAACGTTAGGTTGCCTATTCTTTTCCCGTCACAACTATCGGGTAGCCAGGTTTAAACTGGTAAATCTATACTAGCATTTTGCAACGGTCTGATTATTGAATTGAAATTAAATAACATTAAAGATTATTTTATTATGAACACGGTGGTATAGGGTTGCCTGCGAAAAATCAGTCCAGAATTCCGGTTGTCGAATTTTGAAAAGTAAAATATTGCAGCGAGTGAATGTGTGCGACTGAGAGGTCCCAACCAAAACCATCCCATACGATAGAAGAGGACACAACATAGCAGCTGTTTGAAGTCCGCCCATTTAAAAAAAGAGAGTGCGCATGCTATTTGTGCTTGAAAATGAAAAGCATAGCGATAGACTCGTATATGCTGTGCATTATTTTGGAGTAGAGTGTCGCTATAGATACAATAAAATGCATGGTATAATAATATACTCCGCCTGGTACTCTCTTCCGAGACTCGCGAACCACGTGACTGACACAAGCCTACGTCATCATGGTGTTCAGTGATTCTCATACTTTTAAATGTTGGAGAATTTTAACCAACGGTGAAAAGTGTTTAAACGGCATTAATTTTAAGTGATTCAAGTAGAAACATAGGTAGTAGAATAAAACAAATGTAATGTATCTAATCTTTCGGAGTTTCTTCTCAACAGTGGTCACCTCTTGTGAAATGTCGATAGACTCAGACATGTAAAAGTGCCCTTGTGGCCTACTTGCAGAATAAAGATCATTATTTCATTTATTAATTGATTAAAAAAAAAGTTAAATAACTATTTCTCTATTTTAATAATAAACTACTCCAAAATAATGCACAGCATATACGAGTCTATCGCTATGCTTTTCATTTTCAAGCACAAATAGCATGCGCACTCTCTTTTTTTAAATGGGCGGACTTCAAACAGCTGCTATGCTGTGTCCTCTTCTATCGTATGGGATGGTTTTGGTTGGGACCTCTCAGTCGCACACATTCACTCGCTGCAATATTTTACTTTTCAAAATTTGACAACCGGAATTCTGGACTGATTTTTCGCAGGCAACCCTATACCACCGTGTTCATAATAAAATAATCTTTAATGTTATTTAATTTCAATTCAATAATAAGACCGTTGCAAAATGCTAGTATAGATTTACGAGTTTAAACCTGGCTACCCGATAGTTGTGACGGGAAAAGAATAGGCAACCTAACGTTTGCATATTCTATGGGCTTCATACTTTCGATTGGTATAGAATTTATCTAATAATCAAATGTTAAAAAAAAAATTTTTTTTAATCATTAATTAAACATACCCTGGACTAAAATTTGTTAGGCAACCCATATGCAATATATTTATTGACATATTAAATTAAATATAAAATACATTTCATCAAATAAACATCTCGGTGAAGGTCGTTCTTAAAGGGATCTTAGACTATTACGTAAGTTTATACCGTGTTTAAAATAATAATTAAATACGTTATTTTTTTAAGAGAAAGGGATATTATTTTAAGTTCAGTATCAAAAAAAATTGTAAAACGAATTAGTTCATTAATAAGATTTACAATTACAGTTGTATTATTTGAAATAATCTTAATTGGACCCGGGAACTCTATAATGGTGCCGTGGTCCAACTGCAAAGATAGTTGGACCACGGCCCCTAATAAAGTTCCGTAGTCCAACTAGTTGGACAGACCAGTTGGACCACTGCCCCGAAATGCTCAATCCTTCGTTCTCCTTGCGAAATAAATACTGCATTTTGTCTATTGAAAAAAACTTAAGTTTCATCACTGTAAATAGTTTTGGCTTTATTATGCAAAATTTACTTGAAATTTGCGGAATATTCAGTCCTGTATCCTCTTTGGTTACATCAGTGACTTTCACCGACTTTCAACGTCAGTTACCAAAAATTTGTCGTTGCCAGTAAAATCAATTGGTGCCACTAAAACTCCGCAATATGGGGTGGGTTGAAAAACACCCTGTTGGCCT
Organism: Apotomis capreana; assembly: GCA_947623375.1. NCBI lineage: Eukaryota > Metazoa > Arthropoda > Insecta > Lepidoptera > Tortricidae > Apotomis > Apotomis capreana. The sequence goes on from OX392500.1 coordinate 26,951,914, forward strand.
GTACTCACGTCATTTCCACCCTTGTCCAGTTTGATCTCGCCAGCGCAACCCAGTTTCGCGAACATCTCTCCGAAGCTGTTGTCTATGTCCCGCAGTAAGTTCTCTAAAGGCGGCAGCCATTTCGACCTGCGGGTTAAAAGACGTTGATTCTGGCTGTTTAAATGCTTATTTAACTAGTGTAGCGTTTTACTAAATTGTAATGGGATTCTAAGTAAACCATCAATAAAGATATACCCGTACATGTCATCGTTCAAAATTTCAAGATTTCAGTTTAGTTTAATTTGATCCACGAGATTGAAACTATTAATAAATTAATTAAATTACGATTATTAATTACCTGATTTTATGCATTTTGTTCTCTAGTTCCTTGTGGATGTCACTGTTACTGCTGACGTCAGATTTCAATTTCGCTATTTCTTTTTCTCTTTCGTCATATTCTTTTATCACCTGAAACCAAAAGTATCATATAATTGGAGGTGCCGGCAAAGAAATTATGACCAAATGAGTTTGCCACCCTAAGGCATATAAGAATTGCCAACCGGGTGAAATATTCGATGTTCAAATTCCGCTCAAAGCATTTCTTTTTTATTTTTCCCTTCAATATAAACAAAATGAGTTTGGTTTATATCAATAACAATTTTGAAGAGTTTACGGTTACTTTAAATAAGAAGTGTTCGAGGAGATTGCTCTTGCACGATATTCGCTTGTGTTTGGAGGAATATCACGCCCCCTTACTTGATCGTACTTTTTATCCGTCCCTCTCAAATCTCAGTCCGCCCTTGTCTTACAGACTAGCCAGCTGTGCCGGTAATTGTATGCAGTAAATCCTAGTCTGCAATTCGTAAGTGCTCTTGTATAGGTAGATTGATCAATGATCAGCTATGCGGATAACTCCTTTAACCCATTCATTGCCGAGGACGCGAATTCGCGTCCCATGTATGTGCAATCGTAATGCCGAGGACGCGATTTCGCGTCCTCGAGTTATTTGTTTTTTTTTTGCTAGAAAACAAGTGTACTTAAATGCTGATACCAAAATGTTACTTTATTTATTAAACTGTTGCTGGTTTTGGATTCCGTGCATTTGTAATTTTCATAATTCTTATCTCGGATCGGATGCCGAAGACGCGAATTCGCGTCCCATGTATGTGTAATCGTAATGCCGAAAACGCGAAATTGCGTCCTTGACAACGTAATGCCGCGGACGCGAATTCGCGTCCTTGAAATGGGTTAACCTAATGCCGCGGACTCGAATTCGCGTCGTCGCTTGGAAGGCGGCACTGCGTGATGAGTAAAAATATGAGGCGTCGGCAATGAATGGGTTTACCATTTTCCGAAGGCAAATGTGGCGCAGGTAGCACTTCCACACTTTACCCACGAGGAGGATTGCCATGTCCAACCTTCCTTTTCATCCCCCTTGTCCATGCAATTCATCCTCGCCTACTGGCCAGTTGTGGCAGTAACTCCTTGAGATGTTCTCTGAAGGGGAAATTGGGCTTGTGTGGAAGGAGGTTGCTCTCGCACGCTCATCGCGCATTAGAATGAAAAACCATATCATCTCAAGGCGAAGGAATGTCATGTCCCACTTACCCGTTTACCCCCCGTGTCCATGCAGTCCATTCTCATCTACATCCTGTGGCAATGCTCTTGTACTCTGGCTAGCTGTGACGGTAATTCCTCGAACGGCTCTCGAAAGGGAAAGAAGGATATTCCTCTTGCACGTGGCCTGTTGGAAGGAATGTCACGTTCCTCTTACCTGTTCATCCCCTTTATCCATACAGTCCATCCTGGTCTGTAACTCGTAGCAGTGTTCTTGCAAACTATCCAACTGAGCTGGTAACTCCTCGAACTGCTCTCGGAAGGGAAAGTTGGGCTCGTGGGGAAGGAGGTTGCTCTTGCACGCTTGCTTCGCCTCCTTAAAAAAAAAAAAACAAAAAAAAAATGTATTTATTTTCAACAAGATTATAGATAATGTTGAATTCTCCTTTTAAGTTAGTACTTGTACCTTAAGCTTGGCGCGAGCGTCGGTGTTCGTCCGGGTCAACCGCGAGTTGATGTTTTCCAGTGTATGCTATGGACAAATGGTAGCTTTTTATCACTACATAGTATAAAACAAAGTCGCTTTCTCTGTCCCTATGTCCCTTTGTATGCTTAAATCTTTAAAACTACGCAACGGATTTTGATGCGGTTTTTTTTTAATAGATAGAGTGATTCAAGGGGAAGGTTTATACGTATAATACATGCATAATTTATCAGCATTGCACCCGTGCGAAGCCGGGGCGGGTCGCTAGTTAATAATAAAAAAAATAATGTTTCTTCAGAAAGGTTACATTTGATACAAGCCAGAAATAAAATGTTTTCTGAATATTCATTCAGTTAGGTTCTTTTATTATTATCACCTGATAATGTGATAAGGGAGTTATCATCTCAAAACAATTATAACTCAGTAATGGAAAGGAATAACAGTAATGGAATACAGCCGTATAATGTAAATTAGTTATATTTTTCAATTAGACTTATAATCTCAACGCCATGTTGGCGAAAAGTTTGTGCAGGTATTTCCATTTGTTTCTTTAAAGAAAGAAAGATAAATTTCTTGCCACACCAAAAAAAACAAATAGGTACATGGATTACGCAAGAACAGTCATTCATTGTCAGCATTATCAGTGCATTGTCCACCCAAATTATGCCATGTCACAAAAGTAGCGATATTTCCACGTTGTTTGTTTTACGATGGTTTGAGTTCTGATTATTATTTACACTACAGGGAATGCACAAACGGTTCAAAACAGAAAAAATCGCATACTCGTACCTGGGCACTGAGCAGATCATCTCTAAGTTCTCGCAATTCCCCCTCCTGTTGAACTATTGCATTTCGGCTGATCTCCAGTTTAACCTAAAAAGCAAGCAATAACGAGATACACGGAATCAATAACGAGTTTACCATTTTTGGTAGTAAATGAATTATCTGGGATACGGCTTCAATCTTATCTGTACCATAACTGTGACACGCGACTCTTTAACGTGCGACAAATACTCCCTGTCACTTTCCTTTCAACACCGTGCGAGCAAGACGGGTGATGCTGTCGCGCGACAAGCGAAATCGCGGCAAGATATGCTAGCCCCGCTGGACGACTCTAGACGCGACTCTTGGATTCAATGAGAAACCATATTTCAATTAATCTTCCATCTTCACCATCATAATATTCATAATGCTAGTATATATTCATAGTAAAGTAGACATTAAAAAGTGGCAATACTGTAGTGCCGTCCCCGTTTTCTTAGATTGATTAGAAAGGGACGACACTACAGTATTGCCACTTTTTAATTTCTACTCTTTTTGGTCAGACTGTACACAGTGGCGCTAAATGTTTGAATATAAAAAAATCTAATATATTCAAACATTTTCATTTTATGATTTAAATGTAAATAGCCCAAGGTAGATAATGAATTTAAAAATATGTACTTTATTAGTGTAGTTCCAATTCATATTATATTTGGAACTTGTAAATAATTTTTTTTTTAAAGACGCACTTTATCGTCGATATTGTTTAAATATATTTGTATGTTTTATTTACTAAGAGTATTTTGCCAGGTTATTAATTTGTGCAAAAGCTTTTGCATTATAAAAATGCGGAATTATCACACTCCGCTTACCTTCGATATTTCTCCAATGAGCAACTTTTCCTGGAGACCTTTCATGATGCCCACTAATTCCTGTTGCAGCTTGCACTGCTTTTTCACTATATCCCTCTGCTTCCGTCTACACCTGCAAATACATTAAAAACAATGTATAATCAACCTTGAAAGAACTACAACCGTCAAAATACAATTAATAAATTATTCTATGCAGACTAAGGGTGATTAGGATTACTCACCGCGAGCTTTCGCCAGTAACGTAACAATAATACCACAAAACAGATAGATACAGAAATCAATCTACATACAAGCGCGTTCGAGCAAACGCACACATAGACATTGCTCACGGACACGTCAAGCCATAAATTGTACTTTTAGTTAATTAGGTATTGAAAAGTCTTCCTGTAGACAAACTGTCATAACAGTTTCGCAGGGCTTTAGATTATATGTAATCTTTGTTGTAAAATTAATAAAGAAATAAATAAATAATAAGCGGGTGGCACTCGCGCTCGCACTGGTCTGAACTGGTCCGAGATATCGTGTCCGTGAGCAATGTCTATGTGTGCGTTTGCTCGAGCGCGCTTGTATGTAGATTGATTTCTGTACTTATCTGTTTTGTGATAATACCATACAATAAACTGTTACATAAAAGGGGCATATTTGGGACGACCAATGGGCGAAGACCGGTTGGCCGTCCCAGGTATCGATGGATCGATGTCGTCGAGTCAGATCTGCGTGAACTTCTAGTATCTCTGTTTGGCCCTATGGTTGACTGGTAGAGAATGCCATTTGGCCAAAGTCCGCCATAAATAAATAAACTCCAGGCCGGTAACTGGCGCGAAACGGTGCTAGATCGGGACAAGTGGCGCAAACTCGTGTCGGAGGCCAAGACTAGCTATGGGCCGCTAAGCCATCAAATAGTAGTAATAGTATACTGTTACATTACAGGCGAATGCTCGCGGTAAGGAGCACCCTAAGGTTTTTCAGACTTATCACATCACGTTACCTCACAACATTGGTAGATCTGAGCATATACAGTAATAAAAAAAAACATACTTCTCTTTTTCTTGTTGCAAATTAAAAGTCGGTTCATTTTCGATATCTTGCACCTTTTTCTCTTGAAGTCGTATTTGGGCGCTCAGCGTTCGAAGCTGAAATACAAAATCAGTAAAACGAAATCAGAAGTTATATTTAATTTTAAGGATTTATAGAAATAGTAAGCAACTATACATATAGCATTCTTGATGTCTGTCGTTTCAATATAAAAGGTATCATTACATGAAAGTCCTATTAAAAAACAAAATAGAAACAAATGATTGTTTATTAAAGCAGTAACGTCTGCTAGCGTTAAACCACGTGTTTATATTAAAGCGAAAATTAAAAAAAAATGCTAACATCGTTACGTTACTATCGATTCTCAACATAATATAAGATGATGATGAAATGAAATAATTTATTCAATAAGTAGGCCACAAGGGCAATTTTACAAGTCAGATTGTGAATCTACCGGCATTTCGCAAGAGAAGACCGCTGTTGAGAAGAAAGCCGAAAGAAACTCAACATGCCGGATAAAATCAGAATCTCAACTGTAGATAGCGGTAAGATGCCATCCTAAGACATATAAGAAATGAAGCAACTGGTTGAAAGATGTAATGCTAGTGGATTTTACAGAGCAATTGGTAGTTCGCCCATCTGGCCCGGAAAGCCGTTGAGACGTGGGTTCAATCTCGCTCAAAGAATAATAATAAAAAGTTTGAATAATAGAAACAAGGAATAGTAAACAAGGAAACCTCTAAAATCATCAACATCCTATCCTATCCGGTTATTCATTGAACAATTCCTTCCTTATTATTTATTATCGTGCCCTAATATGTCATCTTACCTTTTCCACATTTTCAGTGATCTTTTTTCGTTGCATGTTGAGATGGTTCAGGTTGCCTTCCAGATTGGTCACTTTGCCATCTAAATCTCTCATTCTTGAGCGGGCGTTTTGCACGTCCATCTCAACCCTTGCGAGGCTGTAACAACAATATCAGATTACCATACAATATATGAATTCAAAGACGCATGTCTTTGATATCTAAATAAGGCCTCCGTCCTTATTCTTTATTTAAATAAGTGAAGCTAATTGGTAGCAATACTAATCAACCTCAATGTCAAGATAAAAGATTCGGATTGGCGGCACCAGGCGGCAGCACCTTCATTGTGCAATATTAAAAAACTATATATCTTCTTAACAACCTTAGGGTTAGTGAGTAACGGGGAAAATACCTCTGAAATAGGTAGTGCAAAATTTTGAAAACAACTTATTTATACACACAATCAAAATACAAAGCAATTTAAATATGTTTTTTTTGTTGCGTATTTCAAATTGTCGTTGTTTCCAATGGTTTTTAGTCTGTGGAAGCCACACGACCGTAACTGTATTTTTTAAATTCCTCACTTACTCTGTTTTGTGACTGTTCAATTGGTCCAAGTCGACGGAGTTTGCCAGTAGCCTGGCGGGCCGTATTTCCACCGTCGAGCTGGATTTTGCCCCACTGTACTTCGACACGCTTATATTGAATCGATGGTTCTCTACGAAATAAAACTATATTTACTACACGTATCGCAAAGTCAAGAAGTTCCCGATAAGACAAGGGTTGACCTCAAACGAGAGCTTGTCGATATAGAGGTGAATAAAATAAATAATGGTTGTCCAAAAATTCAATTAGTTACGCCTCATATTATCAAGTGTATGAAGTGGAATATAATTCTTAATTTTAACACAATTGTGTTCGAAATGTGGGCGCCAAAGCCCTTAATCACAAACGTCAGAACGGGTCAAAAAAAAAAAAGAAAACTCACCAGTGAAAAAGAACTTAATATTAGCAGGTACTTTGGAGCAGTTATTGAAGGTGTGGTCGTTTCCTATAGGTATGTTGTGTATTTGGTATTGGCCACACAAATACCGCATGATGGGATCGGGGGCCGATATCGTATCCATGACGTACGTATAGAAACCGAGGTAGCTAAAAAAAAACACAAAATAAAAGTTGTACGTGATTGCGCACATTCAGCAAATTAGCAAATTTTATACCCATATTCGAAGTGGAAACTGTGTATTTAGAAGGCAATGTAAGATACACATTTGGCACTGTCATGGTCTGCACTCGATGAATCAAGAAACTTTTTCGTCTTCAACCTCAAGTACTGGATATTCTATCTAACTTTCTAAGACAGCATCTAGAAGGTTCCTCACCTCAATGACTGTATGTCCTTCTGTTGAGCCTTATATGTGGCGAGGGCAGGGTATCCCTCGCTAGAGATGGCGCTGGCCGTCCTCAAGCCGCCTTCCTGCCTGACATGGTGAAGGAACAGGTTCATTTCCTGACTGCACTCGAAGGTGAACGCAAGAAGATCGCGTGCCGACACCCTCGCTTCCAGGTACCGAGCGAATTTCGGGTCCGTGAAGTTTATCTAGAACAGTAATTTTTAATTTTTCATACATGTGTTTCTGTAGAAAATTGGTGTCTGAGGTATGCTTCTTAGATGCCAAAAGTAATCGCAACAAGAAAGCAATTACCTTTCGAAAATTGCTTAAAAAAAATGGTAGCCGTAGATACGGGATACGTTGTTTTTTGGCCTGCCTTCCACTCTGTATAAGGGTGGATACACTTTTTCTTGTTATTCTGTCCCGTAACTCGGGAGACAACGGTGATTAAACTTCTTAGAAAAGTGTTGATAATTTATAATATTAGTATTTTCAAGAGCTATTCTAAATAAGAATGGGCTTATAACTGCTGCAATCACAACATTTTTGTTGAATATTGCCGCCGAAAATCGTAGTTTTAAAAAGTGACTCAGGGGACATCACCATGGCAACAAAATACCTACTTATTACTTATATTCGGTTTACTACATACATGTGATTTTCGATTTTGCGAGCCCAAGAAAAGTGGTGTCGCAAGTAATTCCGTGGAAATAATACGTTTTGAACTCAATAAAACTGAACTTTTATAACGTCATACTTCACAAGAGATTCTTTATAAATTTCATAATAATTATTTTCTGTAAACTTTTTCACATGTGAATCAATCAGTTCTAACCAAAGACTTTGGTTCTAACGGAATACTAGTTGGCAATACTTACCCGATTGTCGCAACCCTAGCCTCCAATTCTTGACATTCCATTTTCAATTTGAGTAATGTCATTTGAAATTAAACTTAAGTACATTCTATTAAGCTTTTTGTATATGTAAGAAATCACTTACGCTCTTCTGACTGTACACATTAATTTTATGGCTTTTTACGGTTCCGGATAGACTATACAGCTAAAGGATGATATTGACCTTCTGCGTCCGGTCCTCTCACCTCCAATATCATAGGTTCGTAGACTTTCTTCTTGAACATGTCCCGGTTCTGCCTGAGCCAGATTACCGCCTGGTAAGCGTCCTCGCTGACTTCCTGAAGTACCTGCAGTCGCTTCGCATCAACATTCTCCAGGTTGCGAATTCTGTTAACACGAGATAAAGATAATATAGCTGTAGAACTAAATTTATCATGAGTCTGACTCGCACACAGAGGGCTCCGTGGGCTTGAGTTAAGTTTATACTTGGTATGTATGGCGCCAGATACAAATGAGGTGCAAAGTTAACGCAACAAATCACGTTTGTTGTATGGAGGCCCTTTTAACACTTTCGCAACCAGACAAAAAGTAAGACATATCCCAGAAACCGGCCGAGCCGACTTTTATAGCATCAACCCGGCTACCGGGTTGGCCGGCATCTGAACAAAGTTTACGAGCGCCCGGCCTCCGGGTTGTTGGTGTCGAAAGTGTAAAATATTTATTTTATTCTGTTTTTGTTGTATTTGTTGTCATAGCGGCGACAAAAAAATATTCCATCTATCACGGTTCTCAGATACAGCCTGGTGACAGAAGGACAGACGGACGTACAGCGGAATCTCAGTAATAGCGCATGTTGCGCATGCATCTTTCGGACAATCTCTCTTCCTAACTTTCTTCGAAATATTTTACTTTGGGTACATAATATATGTATGTAAGTATATCATATAAAGTATTCGTGTACGTTTATGGTAATTATATATACATTCCTATATGTATCTTATATTATTGATTTGTGTTTTAATTTTTTTGTTTCTCTGTAACTTTTGATGCTGCACCGACTACATATTTCTGTTTAACCCAGCGGTTGACTGGTAGAGAATGCCTAAAGGCATTAAGTCCGCCATTTGTCCTTTTTTTGTATTGTGCAATAAAGTTTAAATAAATAAATAAATAATAGGGTTCCGATTTTAACCCTTTGGGTACGGAACCCTAATAAAGTGAATACATAATTCAGTTACTTGTTCTGATGCAGGCGTATCTGCGGCATGACGCGGTTTTCGAGGTCGTGCTGCAACTCCAGCCGCTGTTTCTTCACCACGTCTATGCCGGCGTTCTCCCTCGCTATCTTCTTGTGCAGTTGGGCTAGCTCCATTTTAACACTGGCCTCTGTAATAGATTGAAACATTATTAGAGTCTGGCCATCGAAACGTGCACAAATCACGTGAGGTTTTTTCGGCTACTTTTTGATATTTGGTGAGGTTCTTTGCTACCCCCCCCCCCCCCACTACCTCACGTGTATTATATTTTCGCCAAAATTTCGTAAAATAGACTCGCTATTTTGAAGTATTTAACAAGTGAAGACTTATTTTTAACAAAACCGAGAAAAAAATATCGATTTTTCGTTCGTTCACTGTGGAAAAATACACGAGAGGTCTCCTTATACCCCCCCTCCCCCAACGTGATTTATCGTGATTTTTTCGTGACCCCCCCAACCCCATATTGAACCTCACGTGATTTGTGCACAAGCTCATGGCATTAAGTCCGCCTTTTGTACGATAAGTTCTTCCTTTTGTGCAATAAAGATTAAATAAATAAATACTGACCGCGAAATTTTAAAATTCTAGCTCTAGTATCGCTGTACAAACTAGGACAAAGCATTTTTGGTACTTTTGACATTAATCTTTTCATCGCCAATGACAATGACTGATATATCTGCACCAATGCATTGGTTTCAGTCATTGCAATGAAATATGTGCTAGAATTTTAAAATTTCGCGCTCATTTTCAGTATCACGTTTCAATGGGCAGACTCTACTCTTTGACATACTTGTAATTATACGACGACAGACTTAAAATACCCACCATCAACAGTCTGATCGAACTGTGCCTTATCGGTGACCAGCTTATCCAGTTTGGTTCTAGCTTCAATCAGTTCCCTCTCCCGATTCCTGTGTCGTTCTACTTTCTCCATTAAACTAGCGTCTATGTCCTTCAAGGCGTATTCCTGCGATTTTACTGAATCTATCGTCTCTTTCACCTTGTCTTTCAAGTTGCGGACTTCTCGAGTCTGAAAAGAATAAGAACATTATCAGTTCCCATCGAAAATACATTCTATTATTTTTCATTCAGTGAACAATTCCTGAAAACCGGCCTAAAATGTAATATCCTAGAACAGCAAAGATGCAAATAAAACTAGGAGGTACCCGCAACTTCGTCCGTGTTTTTTTTTTTACTGTAAACGGGTAAAAAGTATCATAAAACCATCTTTGGATATCCAGCTATCCCTATGTATCAAAAATGGTTAAAATTCGTCCAGCCGTTTCGGCGTGATGACAGGACAATGGAAATTATGACCAACAGATGGCGCCAGAATGGCATGGCGCCGCGCGCCTATACAAAACAAATGACGATCCTGCATCACGCTATTAAGATTTTTCCTGAAATCATGACCCCTCTCCATAGAAAACTGATTTTCTATACAAATCTAGAATTTTATAATATATGTATACTATAGATGATCTAGCTGATCTACACCCTTACATTCTTGATAATTAAGTCGAGATTTTTTTTTTGTGGATATGATCCATGCTGCTTTCCTCTCACTCAATGTTTGGAGTCAATGACATGACACTCACTGAAGTTGACGAGTTTAATACTACATAATAAACCTTAGTCAAAAACACTCACCGAATTCAACTTCTTTTGTTCCAACTTGCTTATTCCACTCTTAACTTTATTCAACACCTCCTCCAAAGGTTCCACCTTTTGCATATGCGTGGCCACCAGCTTGGTCGCCATTTCCTTGTCCTTTTTATATTCCGCCACTTTCTTATATAATTCCTCGTACTCTATCCAATGCTTTTTCCTTTCGCACATTTCTATTTGCTGCTCTATCTCTTTTCGTTGCTGCATAGCGTCGATCACCACTTTTAATCTGAAATAGTTAAAAATGAACAATATCAGTATCACAATAAGCCATATGTTCACCTTAAAAAAGTAAACCATCAAATCAGTAACTGTGGCGCAAGTTCTTTTATAATAAAATTAGTCAATAAGTACTAGAAAGCTTCTGCCCGCAACCCCGCCTGCAATTACAGAGATTTCCGTGATAAAAAAAAAACTTCTGTTAAGTTTCTTTCGGCTTTCTTCTCGACAGCGGTCTCTTCTTGAGAATTGCCGGTAGAATCACGATCTGACTCGTAAAAGCACCCTTTTGGCTTACTTACTGAATAAATGATTTCAATTTGCGTGTTGCTCCGGAGGCGACTGTTGAGCAGGGTTCGAAATTATCAAGATAATTACACTTCTTGATAATTATCACCAGTGTAAGAAATTCATGTTTATCAATGACTCACTGAATTCACCCAACTTTGCATAATCTGAAATGGTTTTTTCTTATCAGGGGAATCCCCACGGCGCGGCACGTTGATACTTTACTTCGAATACAGTTCATTTTCATTGCGCAATTTTTTTGTTATTATCAATCGATAATTATCCATCTGTTATTTTCGCGATAACTATCATGATAATTATCATTAATAATTATCCTTTCGAACCCTGCTGCTGAGCTAGTACTGCTTGCTCCCGTTTTGCTGCGTATCTGCCTACAGAGGACAGCACACTGATGGTAATTTTAAAATGAAAATGATTTTCAATACCTCTCATTCAGCCGTATCTTCTCTTCCAGGAGTTGAGCGTTGTTCTGGAGTCGAGTGGTAAGTCCACGCTGTTCACCCCTAGTCCTGATAAGTTCGTCCAACTGTTCGACACTCTGTTGCCCGCCCACCGCAGACAGAGTGCTGCGGAGTAACTGCTGTGGATCCATCTTGGAGAAATCCTGCACCCGGTCTTGAGGTAGAAGCTGACAGAGGTTGTCAACCTGGAAACAGAAATTACCATCATGAAAATCAGTTTGTGAAATGTTGACAGTTGAAATTAAATCATGTCAGTACACGGACGCGGGTACATATTTGTCAATTCTTTCAGTGTTACTATTTTCTTTCTTCACACAGAGACTCGAAAGAATATCATCATCATCATCATAGCAGCCAATAGACGTCATTGTCTACTGCTGAACTAGGTATCCTACTACCCTTCACAGGCACATCCCTGTATTAAAATTTTACAAAACCTGTCCAGTCGTATTTCTATGAAAACTAAAACCCCTAATATCGGAAGTTTCATTAAGATCGGTTTATTTTGCTCACTTCCACTCCTTAATGTCACATGGTATACTCCTTTGGGGAAACTCTATGGATGCCAATCGAGTATTTATCATACAGAAGCGAGCATTACGTACTCTTGCCGGTGTGAAACCACGACATCCATGCAGGGACCTTTTCGTAACGCATCGAATTATGACGCACTACTCAGTATACATGTTCGAAGTGTTGCTGTTCGTAAGAAACAATTTACCAATGTTTAAGCGTGTCGAGGTTTGTGGTAAGCAGATTCGATCGACGGGGAGACTTAGAACCGTCCCGCGACGAATGGCACTTGCAGGTAAGAACCCGCGAGTCATCGGGCCGACCTACTATGAACGCTACCCGCCGATCTTCGGAATGAACCATCTGACATGGTATTCAAGTGTAAATTGAGAAACCTTTTATTGGAAAATCCTTTGTACTCAGTAAAGATTATCTTGAATTATTTAGATAAAATGTTTTGTATTTTAGTGTAGGCGACGATCCTTTGTGGTGACTGTTGACATTTAATTTGTATATTAAGTGAATTTATTGACATATTTATTCCACATCTATATATATATTACGCGAGGCCGATTTTTGTACATCCCATCAGATCTACAGTTATGGTCCGATTTTGATAAATGATATGTCATTAGATTCGTCCCATGCTGGAGATGTGCATAAAACTCTTGGATTTTGAATTTTTTCCCGAAAAAGTACTGAAAAATGGATTTGAAAAAACTACTGTGCGCTAACCACGTGACATTGACCACGTGACCTGTGATCCCTATTTTGACTTAAGATGACCAAATAATAATAAGCATGATTTGCTCACAAACCTGTAGTAAGTTGTTCAGTATGATGAAATATTATTTTTGAGTCGGCAACATAATATCCGCAACACTTAAAACATGTACGAATATGCAAAAATAATTTTACAGTTTGTTGACAATGAATGACAGTAATCATATTCTGACAACTTTTAATGTATTTTTTATTGGGGGCTATAATGTCAATGATCTAAATTGCCAGGTTGTTTTTCTTTTTAAAATGTTGATATGGAAACTTTTTTCGCATGTTAAAAATGTGGAGGAAAAAGCCGGTTAAGTGCGAGTTGGACTGGTGCTCGCAAGACCAGAAAAACTGACCGTCATTCAAGAATAGATTATTTTTATAAGCGAGTTTTACAATAAATCAAAGCAGAAAAAATGTAGTAAGTACAACTAAACGTCATTCAAATAAGTAAATTTATGATAGATTATTTTAAATATGATTATATAAGTCCATCAAAAAAGAAACCAAAGCAAATAGCATGAGTTATGGTAAATTAAATAGTATTTTACTAGAAAAAACTAAGTCCTTCCGCTTGAATGTCGACGGGATGGGAAATGTGGTCGAGTTGAGAATATGGACGAGTTGACAATGTAGCTAAGTTGGGAATTTATCTACATTGGTAATATGGATGAGTTGGTAAAATGGACGAGTTGGAAATGAGGTCGAGTTGAGAATATGGACGACTTGACAAAGTAGCTTAGTTGGGAATGTATCTACATTGGCAATATGGATGAGTTGGTAAAATGGACGAGTTGGAAATGTGGTCGAGTTGAGAATATGGACGAGTTGGCAATGAAGACGACTTGGTAATACGGACAAGTTGGTGATATGGAAGATTTGGCAATAAAGACGAGCTGATAATAAGGACAAGTTGGTATTGTAGACGAGTTGGGTGTATCGTCGAGTTGGGAATATGGACGAGTTGGAAATGTGGATGAGTTGGCAATGTGGATGAGTTGGTAAAATTGACAAGTTGGGAACATGGAAAAGTGGGCAGTTTTTTTTTATGTCATAGGGTGAAAACGAGCAAACGAATCGCCTGATGGAAACCGATTACCGTCGCCCATAGACACCTGCACACCTGTGGACGAGTTCGCATTATGGACGAGTTGGCAATGAAGACGAGTTGGTAATACGGACAAGTTGGTAATATGGACGAGTTGTCAATGTGAATGAGTTGGGAATATGGAAGAGTTGGGAATGTGGATGAGTTGGCAAAATGAACAAGTTGGGAACACGGACGAGTGGGCAATGAAGACGACTTGGTAATACGGACGAGTTGAGAATATGGACGAGTTGGGAATGTGGATGAGTTGGCAAAATGAACAAGTTGGGAATATGGACGAGTTGGCAATAAAGACGGGCTGATAATAAGGACGAGTTTCTATAGACGAGTTGGGTGTATCGTCGAGTTGGGAATATGGACGAGTTGGAAATGTGGACGACTTGGAATTGTGGACGAGTTGGGCCTATGGACAAGTTGGAAATGTGGACCAGTTGTATTTGTGGACGAGTTAGCAATATGGACGAGTTGGCATTGTTGATGAGTTGGAAATGAATGCGAGTTGGCAATGTAGATGAGTTGGGTGTATGGACGAGTTGGTAATGTGGACGACTTGGCATTGTGGACGAGGTGGGAATACGGATGAGTTGGAAATGTGGACGAGTTGGCATTGTGGACGAGCTATTATAAATGAATACATAAACAGTTACGCACTACATGATTTCCTTTTTAAAACCTGCGTAGTGAGTGCCCAAATCTGTCGTTTCGATTCATGTGCTTTTTCTGGAAATTGATAGAAATCGATCAAATCGATAAATTCTTCTTTCCTGAAGAAAGAACAACAAATTAAAATTCTACCAATCTTCGGTCCTATGAAAATATGTCAATATTTTTTTCAAGATATGGGATTATTTTTATGAATTAAATTTTTCCATAAAAAATAATATACATTTTATTTGTGGAACAGATCAGCAGATCACATGTCATTAATGCACAAGTTATTTTTACAAAAGAGTTGAAAAAGTTGTCACGATGAAACTGGCAGTTGGCTATCAGGCCTAGCTCTAGCCTGGCATGTTTCAACGTTTTTAAAACATTATTTTAACGTGTTTTTTTACAGTATTTATTCTTCGTTCGCCAAAAACTTCTTTTCGATAAAGTAGTTATTTTCTGTAACACTACCGGATTTCCATATTCTAGCGGCGGTTCGACGCCGCAACGGGCCTCTAGTTATTTAAATTGTTATATTATTCGAAATTTTTTGACATTGTTTTTTCTTAATTATCTAATGAATTATGACTTGCTAAAGGGTTTAGCAGGCTAAGGAAGGACGTGTGGCCCCTGTCAGGAATATTCGAATTGGTAAATGTCAATTGTTGGTGGCCTCATAACTAGTAATCACTCCAACTTTTAGCCCTCTATCTTGAACTGTCACAGAGATAATGTCAAAAATGTATTTTTAATCCCATTTTTTTTCAAACTCATGTATCTTCTAATCCAAACCAGCTAGAGCATTGATACAAAATCACAGCTATGTAAGTTTAGCGGGAGTATACCCTATAATTTTATTAATATTTTATACGTGAGCAATAAAAGAAATAATGTCAATTTATTTTTTGACAGCTCTTATCAACAAGTTTTTTTGAAAGTACAACTACAAAAAAAAACATATGTATTGCTTCTAGTATTAACTACTAGCATACGCAAAATCAATTAATTATATTTGGTGGAACATACTCAAAAAAAATAACGAAGTAGTCAAGTCTTTTGAAAATTTGTTTTAAGATTTTGTTTGTTGCTTAGCAACTAAGGGTGTATTATCTTGAACGTATAGCTGTCATGTATATAATATATATATGTCATGTATCATGGGAATATGATAAAAATTCAAAAGAAAAGACTCCTTATCTTACTTGAATACTTTCGTTATTTTTTTTGAGTATGTTCCACCAAATATAATAATTATTTGATTTTGCGTATGCTAGTAGCTAATACTAGAAGCAATACATATGATTTTTTTTATAGTTGTACTTTCAAAAAAACTTGTTGATAAGAGCTGTCGAAAAATAAATTGATATTTATTTATTTTATTGCTCACGTATAAAATATTAATAAAATTATAGGGTATACTCCCACTAAACTTACATAGCTGTGATTTTGTATAAATGCTCTAGCTGGTTTGGATTAGAAGATACATGAGTTTGAAAAAAAATGGGATAAAAATACATTTTTGACATTATCTCTGTGACAGTTCAAGATAGAGGGCTAAAAGTTGGAGTGATTACTAGTTATGAGGCCACCAACAATTGACATTTACCAATTCGAATATTCCTGACAGGGGCCACACGTCCTTCCTTAGCCTGCTAAACCCTTTATTTAATTTGTTTATTATGTTGACGATCACCGTGTAGATTCGTGTAAATTGACTATGTGTAATTTACAATGTATCCCTATATGTATGAAATAAATATAATCTAATCTAATCATGATAATGCCGCAACGATATCCCGATCGATAGATGGCGATATTGTGGCAATGGCAAATCATATCAATCATCATAAGTTTTGTATAAGATCACTGATTAGATTTTTTATCAAATCTAGACCAGGTTTGAATTTTTTTCTAATAGTTTAGATCAGAAACCTGAATGAAGATCATACCTGAATATTCATAGTAGCAATAAGGTCCTGAACTTGCTTCTCCCTCACAGTCTTATTGTCAATCTTCCACGTGGTCGCGTCCCGGAGGTTGAAGATGCGTGTGATCACGACATTTGGCTCTCCAGGCCCGCGGTAGAGCTCGATTTCAATGGTGGCCTCTTCGCATCCACTTCGGACATATTCTGAGATCTGGAAAGGTTTAATAGATTATTTACATGTTTTTTTTTTTAAGTATACGTATACACTTTTTTTCAGAAATTTTATTTTATAGGCTTATCTTACTTTGTGCATTCAAACCTCATACAAAACTGTCCAAAGTTTTAGTTTGTTAAAATATGTTTCCAGTGCGTCACATTCATAGAATTTTATAAAACATTGCTACAACAGTTTGACTGAGGAATATATTTTTTATGTTTGAGGTTTGAATGTAGAAACGATTCTCAGAAAGATAAACGTAAAAAATCATAATCCATATATAATCCAGTGAATAAACGGGTTTTACCTTACAAACGGTCTGGTAGTTTTGAATTTCCATCTCACTGACCATCTTAGACAACATATCAAAAATTCAAAACTATCGGACCATTTGTAAGGTCACCCCTAGTACTTTAGTCTCTATTTACCGAACTAATCTAATAAAATATCAAGTTAATATATTTATTGTAAAATCCTGACTACCCAGGTGCATATGTCGTTCAGATATATTGTGGGGGTGCCAATACAAAAAAAAAACCGGTCATGTGTGAGTTGGGCTAATTAGACTATAGAAACCAGCCGATAAACCTAAATTCAGGATACCTGATTATCAGATGCAATGCATTCACTGTTGAAAACATAAATTGGTTTTCCCATATATACAAATTTATTATTCCTAGAGAACATGGACTCACAGTAAATGTGTCAAAATTGTGTTAAAATTTTTTGTGAATCCCAGAGGCACTCCAGTCTTATCATAGTTATAGTGTCTTGTTCTTGTGTTGCGCCTGAGTACGAGTAGCTTTTCCTGACATTTCCAGCCACTCTTATTACACGACTGCACCTCTACCACAACTGTGGATAGTGACTTTCTCGCGCGAGATAAATTACCTTTCTGTGCAGTACTGTGAGAGAGTGACAGGTGACGCTAAGTCGCGCGACAAGAGTTGCAAAGCATAGTTATGCTAGATGAGCTGTTGATAAATTCTTTGTCTTCATAAAGAATGCAGACTTTGTAAACCAATATTTTTAAAACCTACCTGTAATAATGGCTTTATCTAAATATTTATAATTTCTAATCAGACAATTGACAAGCTCTTAATATGATAATATGCATAGATAATGCTATTTGCTTATGTTGGTTGTAGGAATAAGGAAAAATCTAGAATTTATACATTAAATTACACATTAACATCAATATAACAGCTATATGTATTTAACCCTTTGACCGATAAAGACGGCAAATCACGTCATCGGGAATTCGTGCCACTGACGCCAACGACGCCTATTGACGTCAAAAATTTCAATGGACTAAGGGTTGTTTCACACGTACCACAACCACACGACAACCACAACCACACCACAACCACACGACGTGGTCGGGCGCATATTTTGTATGGTTAATGAATAGTTCAATTCACACGTAACCACAACCACACCACAACCACACGACGTGGTCGCGACGTGGTCGGGCGCATATTTTGTATGGTTAATGAATAGTACAATTCATACGTAACCACAACCACACCACATTTTAACGCTGCGACGTGGTGTGGTTGTGGTACGTGTGAATTGAGCCTAAAACATGCTAATTCAAACCACTATCTGTGTTTTTCAATCTCTGTTGATTTTGGAGTGGCACGGAGAATTGCTTTGCCGCTTGGCGCTCGAAAGGTTAAGTATATTTTTATCCATATAAGTACATATATCGTCGTCTAGTACCCATAACACAAGCCTTCTTGAGCTTAATTTGGGACTAGATTTATTTGTGTGAGATATTTATTTATTTATAACAAACCATACTTACACATGCCACCTGTTCACCATTTAAAGATTTGAAATGACACCACAGTCCATGAGCTCACACATTGCGATTAGAGTTTGGTTGAAAATTGAGAGGCACTAACCTGGATCGCATAAGAGCGAGTGAGACAGTTTTAAAACCTGAATCGCATTCTGATAGCTCACTATACTGTTATGTTTGTTACTTCTTCTTGAGCTCAAACGGGTGGACCAATTTTAATAAAATTCGGTATGGAAGTAGCTGACACCCGCAATTAACATATAGACTACTTTTTATCTGGTAAACCCACAGGGCGCAGCTAGTATTACGGTAAAAACCCAATGCTCTTTATTCAAAGGTTGGCCTACTGCTTGCATAATAGTATGTAGATTAAAACCTTTCTTGACATGGTGTTAGTTCGTCTTTTTTTTCATACTTAATTGCTTAACGGCTAACATGAAGAGATCCCTTATAGGGGTCCTTTTATTTTGTACAATAAAGTGTTTGCATACATAGGTACAAAAATGAAATAACAGAAGACAAATTTTGAATTAGCAATAGACTCCAAGTACAGTGGACATTTTGATAAGAAAATTAAAAGAAAGATTCACAAGAAAGCATGATGATGATGAGTTGAAATACCAGTTTAAACTAGACATGTTTAAACTGGTATTTCAACTCAGTAACTTTGATTACTATGTGCAGTATAGAAAAATGTCTTGCTTGTATTTTATTTGTATTGACAGTACGCATCCAGTATACATTTAATTTGTATATAAACATTAGTAAACCATAGCTCCTAGTTCTATGAGAAAACAGTTATGTTTGATAAGATAACCATCCCATTTGCACTGGCTGGTTAGATAGAGCAGGAAATGGCAACAAAGCAGTAAAGGAGGATACAAATATTTAGAGGATACACGTTTTTTTACCTTCTTCGCCCTTCCAATGACACTGGTTTTCCCACAAAGTCCCAAAATAATGGCACAAACAAATGTCGATTTCCCCGTTCCATTGGGACCAATTATCAAATTGAGAGACTGGCCTGGGAACAACTCTACTTCTTTATAGGTTCTGTAAAGAAAAAATAACCTGAGATAACGCTCTATCAAAGGGATGTTACTTACAAACACGGAAATGGCGCGTAAATGTTTAGAGGATTTATACTTACACGAAGTTTTGTAAAGCTATTCTGTAAATGGAGCCCGCTTTACAGGCCTTGGTTTTAGTGTTTTTCGACATATTTCAACATTAAACTACCATATTAGCAAGTAAAAACGCTTAGAAAAACCCACTAAACACAGCAGCAGCACTATCTATCCTCTCAAACAAATTTCGGGGAACTCGTCAAAAAATGACACTTGGTATGTGTGATGTTGCCAATGATAAAAATAAAACAACCATTCGTTATATTTGATTCCGTTAACGTTAAAATTGCAAGTCCGTGCGTGCTCCAACATAGGTAACAAGTGGTATAGCCTAACAAGTGGCGGTTTTGCCTTGGGAAGGGATAGTGGCGCTACAAACAGCTTTCATATGGCGACAATGTGCATACGTCACATAATATATATGCATTATAAAATGTCAATTGCGGTATGTCATTAACCAAATTCAAAGCATTGTTTACCGGAATGCAGCTCAATCCTTCGTTATTCTTCTAAAATAAATATTGAATCGTTTTGAAAATAACGACTTTTATCGCTATGGATAGTTTTGGCTTTATTATGCAAAAAATAATTTAAATTTTCGGAATATTTAGTCCTGTTTTCTCTTTGTTTAAACCAGTGACATTTACTGATTTTTAGCGTCAGTTACAAAAAAAATTTTTGGTTGCGAACATATGTAATACATGTTTTCATATATGGTGCTGAGGTTAAATTCCTGTCAAAAATAAAATGGGTACAGAGATCAAAACGGATGGAGAAATTGAAGGCGTACGTACAGTGCGTCTCTGGTCGGAAGGTTAAGACGTTGGACCGGTAATCCAAAGATACCGGGTTTGAGTCCCGATTTGGACCACGTATGAGCGCAATTGAATTTTTCTTTGCGGGTTGATCTTTGTATATAGCAACAAGTGTAAGTTCTCTACTTCAACCACCCTGTGGTTTTAGATGACTAACAACTTTCGAATACCTACTTTGCCTCATTCTTGGCAATTCGTTGCCTGTTGCCATTAGTTAGATTGATGAATTGAACTAGACTAAACCTATTATACTTTTTATCCCGAATGTGGGACATAATATTGTAATGGGCCAGTTGACCCATTTTTGAAATATATTTGAAATGGTTAATAAATGATCTTCTTAGCTCTAAAAAAATATATTGTATGTTGTGTGAGAGCTACAAAGCCAAATTTAATTACCTGAAAATATAAATTTTATGAACAGACAAAATCACCGACCGCTATTTTTGACATTAGCTTATCTGTAACGTGAAGTAGAATCAATCAGGGGGGAAAGGGGGAGGAAAAGGGGGATTTTGATGGATTTTTTATGACACCTATTTTTAAGGGTTCCGTACCCAAAGGGTGAAAACGGAACCCTATTACTAAGACTTCGCTGTCCGTCTGTCTTAAAAAAGAATTTAAAAAAATTATAATTAAAGTTTACGTACTTGTTTGCTCGCTCAGTAAAGCATTTCATTATCTTGTAAACCTAATCTAACCTGTCAATTGTGTGTATAAAGCAAGCAAGTGTTTTGACGCTCCGCTCGCTTCGCTCGCTCCGCTATCCATGGTCATAAACAAACCTAACCTACAGTTTTCGGTTTTTGACCCATGTTCCATTTTGTTGCAGTTCTTCCAAACATTTTGCAATAAAGTAAGCAAACATTCTGACGCTCCGCTATCCATGGTCATAAACAAACCTAACCTAACCTACAGTTTTCGGTTTTTGACCTAAACAAAAATCTATAGAATATCACTTTTAGGCAGTGGGTCTTTACTTAAAACCATTCAAAATGTTTTCAATACGTACCCATTTCATCATTGAAAATTTTACATTTTATAATCCGTCATTTATCTTGGTAATTATCCAGTTTAGAGAAAAGTTTCCCATACAAAACATGCTAAGTCCCAGCTCCCTTGAAAAACTTTAATCTTTGAGGGCGAATATCTCGGCCATTTTTGATTAATGAGAAAAGTTGCCCATACAAAACATGCTTATTTCAGCGTCCTCTATACGATAACATCATAAAAAATTAGTGTCAATATGACATCACACTGATGAAAAATTTTCTAAGTGTCGGGACCCCCTTTGCTTTAGTCCAACCTTTTACTCATTATGAACCACACACTGACGACTGAATGTTATATATAATATATATTACAAAAATGTTATTCTAGGCATACAAAGCTAAATAAATAATTGAAAACGACATTACTGTAATACATTTTTGCTCAGGTTGTTTTTTTTTTCGAAGTAAAATAAAGATCGAAATTATCCAGTAATTTTGTAAATTCATTGTCACTCTATCAGTACTTTATCAAAGTGTGACATTCTTTCATATTAATTTACAATACTATACCTTACTTGTGAAAATATTTATTACAGCCAGCAAAAGATTAATTTTTGCAACCTTTAATGCAGCACTTCCTTACCATGATGTAAATATATATCATTATTTAAATCACCAGAAAGATCACAAAGACATCATTAACCACTGTCAAAAGTGCTGACAGACAAATATAAAGGTTTTATCCTACCATGGCATTAATATAAAATTACTATAGTATATACTAACGGATTTTATAAAACATTCATAAATTTTTCCGTTAGTTTCTTAAGTGACGCCAAAGAACGTCTAGCGAATAAAATATTTAATTATTTGGAGTTTATTGAGTTAATGAAAAAATATGCAAACTACTATTTCGGTTTCTAAGGGGGCGTTCAAGTATTACGTAACGCAATTTAGGGGGGAGGGGGGTCTCGTAAAACGTTACGATGCGTTACAGGGGCGGGAGGGGGTCTTTCTTACAACACGTTACGTAACATTGTTTCTCTTTTTTATAAAAAAAAATGGGATTTAAAACGCCCAAGTTGGCAACCCTTGTCGTTTATTTTACGGTCTGGTCGTCATTTTAATCATTTTAACCTATCTTTTGTGACTTTTGGGTAAAAATGGTAACTTTTTGTGTCACTTATGGTGTTACGTAACGTTTAGAGAGCGGGAGGGGGGGTACAGAAAAACGTTACGGTGCGTTACAAGGGGGGGAGGGAGGGTCAAAAATCTTCAAAAATTGCGTTACGTAATACTTGAACGCTCCCTAATGCTAAATACTATACGAAATAAACAGTAGGTTAATACAATTTAACATGAGTCAACTAGCCTATTTTTCCATAAATAATATTAATATTAATTGTATAAAATAATTTACGATAAGAGATTCCAACACAATACCGTTCAGAAGAAATACAATTATTTTTCAACATTAGTTAAACAGTTTATTTATAGATAATAATTTTTAACTAGTTATTGGATAAGTTAATAGACACAAAATATCGTTTCGTTTAACGTTTTTTTATTGCGCTAGCAACGTTGGAGTAAAAATTGACGAATCGCAACAAACCGACTCCGGCCGATGTGCTTGTCGCTCCGTTGCGAGGTTCCGCGTCTTTATAATTTTGTAATCGTGTATTTGTGTATGGGAATGTCACGAAAAACGTATTTTCCTGAATGAATACGCTGTTTATTAGATAAAATTAAATAAATTGAGAATATTCCATGTGTTTCCAGTGCAAGTCACGCTTTAACAGTGTTATTTTTCCTTCCATTCTTAGACACTGAGGGTATTCATGTTTATAAATATTGATTTGTAGCATATCGTTTTCTAACGTTTCTATTGTGCCTTGAAACGTTAAGTGAAATGTAGGTAATCGCTAACCGTATGTGCACCGTGAAATAATTATGAAAATGCAACAGTTGTTGGACGATCGTAATGGCGCGTTCTCGGATGTGATTCGTTATTGTGTTTGATCGTGTTTCTGTGTTTTTGTTGTGTTATTTTGACAATGGAGGGAACCACTGAGAAGGATTGCTCCCCTCTATGGAGCCTGTACCAGCAGATCGTGTCGGATATGAAGGTAGGTCACGGTATTTCATAGTTTTCAGTTCAGTTCGTCGTACGTCGCGTAATTTCGCTGAGACCGGTCGCCCCAGATCTTCGTGTCCCGGTAAACCGTTCGAATCGAACGGAATTATGTTTATCAGTTGCTCTTAATGATACGGCCTGTGATCATCAATTTATTTCAACAGCATTAGTAGCATAGTTTGAGCTAGCAAGGCATTTGTTCAGTTTCTTAACTACATACTGTAAATCTAGATTAAACTTTTTTATGATCAATAATGTTTCTTTCAAGCCATTTTTCGCTTGCTCATCTTCACTTATTAGGTATTTTACTATAGGTGCCACACAGAATATAATGGACCATCAACAAACCTCTGGGTCATAGGAAATAAATTTTATTTAGTATATTTCAGTGTCATTTTAGAAGTAATTATTCCCGTGTTGAAAAAGCACTGATTATAGAGATAGTATTTATAATATTTATCTCTTTCCTGTCTTGTGAGAATAAATTATTTTAGATTATAGGCTTGTTTTCTTTTAAAAAATTTTTGGGGCATTAGTATTTTAGTACAGTATTTCTAAACTTATGTTATTTTAAACATGTTTATTTATGTCTTAGGAGTGATAGAGAGACAATTCCATGGAAATTGTGACAACCGGAATTTTCATGTTTCACCCACATTCAATATCAACCATGGCAACAGGCATAAGCAGCTATTAATAACTAACATAACATGGTACAATTGGGCCAAAGAATGTACTAAGAATAAGTTTTATAATATAATAAATGTAGTAATTAACTGTTAACTTGTTATTCTAACTACACATCTCCGGAGATATATAGGAAATAATCTCTTTTATATCTAAGTACAGACAAAATTTATGTGATACTGGTATTTAAATATAGCAACAAAAGAGTATTCAATTTATACAAGGATGACGATGAGCAATGAAATACATGAATAATAATGTTGCTATCTAAACTAAAAAAAACACCATATTTTTATTTATATGATGCACTTTTAAGAAGACACCCGAATGACAATGACAAGCCAATAATAATTTATTTACATACCTTTATCAGTATGTCATTCATGTGCATGATCAATAAAAGGTTCATCATAAGTTTAATATAATTTTTTTTTTCAACTCTGTTATTCATTTAAAAACCTTTACAACTAAACAGTTGGCTTATACCTACATTTTTAATTTGCAAATGAATGTCCAATTTTGCTATATGTAAGTACATATTTCTCTGAGTGCATCCATTATTTGTTTTTAAGTAGGTACCATTAGGTTGTCTTGATTTGAATGGTCCCTCCACAAACTGAATTTTAATTATTCATTAGACAACATCAAATGGAAATAATACAAGAGCAGATGTACTGATGTATGTAGCATAGGCTACACAAGCTGTGTTTACGTTACGGCATATATCTACTTAAATACGTCTCAATGTAAATGAAGAAGAGAAATGAATATTCAGAACAGGGCCTCATGAGATCAGTCTTTGCTGTCTTGCAACAGTACTAGGACATCAGAAGGACGAATATTACGCGTAATGCCTACACAAACTGCTCAATCAGGTTTTTAAAAAAAAAAAACAACAACCAGCAGCACACCTAGCACAACTGTGACACGCAACTCTTTCTCGGACGAGAAATAATATCCATCTCTTTCGTCGCTGTAGTGTGAGAGAGTGATGGGCGATGCCATGTCGCGCGACAAGAGTCGCGAAGCCTAGTTGTGTGACTTCACTTGTCGCGCGAGTCAGCATATGCTGTCTTGCTCGCACGGTATTGAAACGAAAGTGACAGTCGCGTGTCAAAGTTATACTAGACTTACCTACAGCTGTCCACCAAATTCGACTGTATGGTGCTCATCAGTGGCGTGGCGTCAAACTTCTGTGACGGTAATTTAATTACTTACCTTCACAGAACTTTGAGTGTGTTTAGCTTATTTTCCTTCTATAGCAAGAAGTACAAGGAGCTCGAGTACAGCTAAATAGACTAGCCGGTGGGAATTGACTTCTATGGACGCCATACCATTGGCGTAGTTAGTCCTATCATAGGGCGCAAAACGTCGGGGCTCCTGTGACATGGCGGCCCCGATCATTGATAATACGGCTATACTATAAACTAAGCCATTTGTACTGTTTATTCTGTGTAAACTTTTATTTTTGAAAAAAGAGTAGTTCAGGTATATGCTGTGGGATTGTGGTCTATTTGATAAAAAGTACCAACAAATCCTAATCAAGGCAAAGCAAGACACTTTCTTTCACATCAATTTAACGGTCACGATGGCCGGTATTTTTTTAAAGTTTGCCTTAACTTTAGCAATCTTTAAAATCATCAGATTCTGTCACAACACTATGTAGTCAGGTAAAATTTCTAGACACGCTCCACGCTCCGCCCGTCTATACTAGCACAACTATGCTTCGCGACTCTGGCGCGACTTGGCACCACACATCAGTCTTTTACAGTATTGTACAGAAAGAGATAGGTAGTATATATCGCGCGGGAAAGAGTCGCGTGTAGGGTTGCCAGGTTCTAAAATACAAAAGCTGGATTAGCTTAATTTTTGCCGGTCATTTTAACCTGGACTTGCGTTTTTTCGGGGTTGTTGCGGCTTTACCTGCGTTCGACTATCAAGTCGCGCGGCAGCCAGACAAAAAGCCTTACAAAAGGCAGACGAGAAAATATCTGGCTGGACACGTTCGTAAAAAGCCAAATATATCCGGCTACAGCTATCAGCTGGACACCTGGCAACCATAGGTGTGTGTCACAGTTGTGCTAAAGGTGATGCACTACGATTTACAGCACGTCCCGAAATGCATACATAAATATGAATTAGGTATTTAACGTGACTGTACTACCTACCTATTTATCAGCCTCGTGATTTAGTCTTTGATGATGACGTGGGCTGGATTTTAGATCCCGAATCCTAATACAGCTAAGTCTGGTGCTTGTAAATAATATGGTTTTCTATACTGATCCAACAATAATATTAATATATTAATGCTGCGACAGGGACACTTCAATTAAGCAGTATAAATAATATTCTCGTGACAAGGTTATCGCGAAAGACCAAGTTTTTATCGCGTTAATTTGTTAACTAAATAATATTCGACATTAATGAGATGAATAACTCATTCTAGTAGTTTTTAGGGTTCCGTAGCCAAATGGCAAAAAACGGAACCCTTATAGATTCGTCATGTCTGTCTGTCCGTCTGTCCGTCTGTCCGTCTGTCCGTCTGTCTGTCCGTCCGTATGTCACAGCCATTTTTTTCCGAAACTATAAAAGCTATACTGTTGAAACTTGGTAGGTAGATGTATTCTGTAAACCGCATTAAGATTTTGGTGCAAAAATAAAAAAATAATAATAAATATTGGGGGCTCCCCATACTTCGAACTGAAACTCAAACATTTTTTTTTCATCAAACACATACGTGTGGGTTATGTATGGATAGGTCTTCAAAAATGATATCGAGGTTTCAAAAATATTTTTTTTCTAAACCGAATAGTTTGCGTGACAGACGCTTCTAAAGTGGAAAAAAGTTGGTCCCCCCCCCTCTAACTTCTAAAATAAGAAAATGAAAAATCTAAAAAAAACATATGATGTACATTACTATAAAAACTACCAACGAAAATTGTTTTGAACGAGATCTAGTAAGTAGTTTTTTTTTAATACCTATTAATACCTAACTTTGCACCTAATTTATATGGGGCGCCATACATACCAGGTGCAAACTTAACTTAACCACTTAGGGATGGAAAGTGTTTGTACGGAACCCTCGGTGCGCGAGTCCGCCTCGCACTTGGCCGGTTTTTTATTTTATCATATTTATCGAGTCGGAGTTCAACAAAGTCCAACGATAATAAACTTAGCCATAATCTTTAATTATATAAAACTTTTTATGATGTTATAAGTATATTATAGGTAATATGTAGATTGAATTACGAATAAAAATGTTCCTGTAAGTTGGTAAAGGTACGCACTTGCGTATTAGGCACGTGTATTAGTAATTCTTGTTTTAAGACTCTATAATCAATATCAGCGTAAACCTTTATTAATGTCGCTTTTAAAACTTGTACTAAATCTGAATATATTTAATTATGTGTTATTATTCTTTCAAAATAGACACGTATTATTTGCGGTGTTAGACACGATCGACGGACACGGTCTATTTAGGAACAAAAGAAACATTTTATGTAACTTTAAGTGGGAATAATTAATACCTATCTAAGTTGTACAACAAGTCATACAGCTGATAATCACAGTTGTTTAGGGATACGTTAAATTAATAATTATTGAGGTTCAACTTAATGGCGTTGAGATTCTTATTAGGTACTTACTAAAGGTGCACATCACGTGCAAAATAACCTGAACAACAGACAGTTTTTGTGTGAGTAGTAATTAGTTACTAAATGAGAAGCCAACCATAATAGTCCGTTTTCTATTGGGAACAGTATGACATTTTGGAGTACAGCAGTGCCATTTGGTACGAATGTTATAGACGTCCACCTGAGCCCAAACTAGTTTGAACTCCGCTCCACGTGGGGGTGGTCAAAGTATAGAGCTCCCGTAGCTCAGATATTTTTCTCAATTAACATAGGTCTTGAAAAATTTATATACTTACATCTCAATTTCTTGCTACCTTGATGGTACATCTCAATGTCTAGCTTGCCAAAAAACACCCGTTCTTGCCCTGATATACCTTATCATAATCTGTTCATGTACCTGAGTCTTCATGTAGACAAATTGCCACTAGACGAGAAGATGAGGACAATTTAACTCCGTACCTAATTTGAACGTAAATTATAAAACCCCGCTTCAATGACCGTAAGGTTAACGTTTGTTAAACTTTCAGGTATTAGGTAAAATGTGGGATTAAACTTCTGCAAGGGTTAGTTCAAGGTTACACGTGGCCTTTACCGAAAGGTCGTAGCTATTAACTGAAAAGGAACGTATTGCGAATGCAAGCGGTACGTTAGTTTCGAGACTTTGTTAAGGGTTAAGATTCTGGACTCAAGAATGGAAATAATTTCGTTCATGATCATATCTAACTTTTACGAAAATAAAACTTTACTGAAATAATAGGTCAAAACAATTGCAGTGAGATTCTTAGATCAACAATTCATCGTATTTGTAGACAATTTCGATAAATGAATCAAATTAGAATAAAAATCAGAATAATCACTAATATTGGAATTGGTAAAGCTCCGGTTTTAGCATAATTTTTCTCCTAGAGCAGTAGACTTATACCATACATATACTTTAGAAAAAGGCAAACCGGTGGGAATAGAATTATATAGAAGCCTCGACTGCCAGGTACATTACTGGAACTTTCGAAGCGGTGAACGTCTTAACACCTCAATAATTCTACGGAATATAGAAATTGTTTATCAATAAATGGTTCGAAATAGGTTAAACACTCTGCTTTACGCGTTTTGTGTAAACGGAAACTCGAACGGTACACGTGCTAGCTAATAATAATACACGGAAAGCTAGGGTTGCAACACCAGTTATAAGTTTTTTTTTTCATGGCAAATGTGAAAAAAGGTACAGATAGCTGTTCCCGAGGTTGAACTTTATATGAGTTCGAACCATGTCGGGCCGTTCCTGACGCAAACGTAAGTGAAAATCGTAACTTAGAATTTTTTAATTGTTACATAAAAGTTTTAATACTCATACACTATACTCAATAAAACAGGTCATGTTAGTATTAATATGATATCTGATGAAAATACAAGATTCTGATGAAGATACAGATTGTACGGTTCATTAAAAGCAACTAATTGTAACCGACTATAAAATAAACCGGACTTCAAAACATCTTCACAATTTTTGAGATAGTACTTCGGTGGGTTTCGCCATTACCTTCTTCCCTTAATTAGATAATTTTAATCTCGTTAAGTTTGAACTACCCCCGATGCGCGCGTTTAGCGTCCCACTGGATAGATTTTGCCTAATTTATAATGTTGCCTAGGGCTGTGTAGTGCAAGTTGATTTGTGATCTTAAGCTTATCTCTGGGCGTCTTAATGTACCCATAATCGCTCACCAGCTTTGCGACTTGAGTCAAAGATGTTAAATG
The DNA here is from genome assembly GCA_947623375.1 of Apotomis capreana. Lineage (NCBI taxonomy): Eukaryota > Metazoa > Arthropoda > Insecta > Lepidoptera > Tortricidae > Apotomis > Apotomis capreana. The sequence goes on from OX392500.1 coordinate 26,981,697, forward strand.
TTTTACAAGGGAAGTTTGAATACTTTCAACGGGGTCTTTATAAAGTTTATAATGTCTTGTTTTTCAGGGTAAGTCTTAAGACTTGTTTAATTTTCAAAAAGAATGTATGCGTGTCAACGATGTATCATTTAAAAAAATACGCTTCTGTGAGAATTATATGCCACTCCTTTATCTTATGTTTAATTGTTTCCGGTATTTTATTTTATATTTTTGTGTTAGGCGGAGTCCTTTTAGTGAGTTGAGTGACAGCCCTAACAAATTTCCCTGCTATGGGTTTATTACGCGACCCGTTGTAAACCATACATCATTTCTCTGCTGATATACTCGTGAGTTCCTAATGTCTACGTTTACATGACATGACACAGGATGTACAAATACATAATATATGGATTGAAATTAGCCATCAGTCATAGATTAAAGATGGTGATCAAAGTTATTTCTAATTTTAGGCATTATTACAAACCTGCTTTATGAGTACGAGGTACGAGTCTTACGATGTTCGCGATATCGCGCCGTAGATAAATGATAAAACAGTTGTTACTTTCTGATGGTAATAAATATGAGCGCAAGAGTAGTCTTGCGGTTACTTTATTTATCGCGATAAAAACGATCAACACATGCTTAATTGGTCGGTGGGCTCCTCTTTATACCTTCTGTCTGTACCCTAAAGCTTGGCTATACAGCCAATATAAGGTTGAAATGTAAAAATAACCTTGTGGCTGTTTATTCGATGTAGTTGCGCTTCTGATATTGAATCAAATCACTATGAAACGCGAAATGAATAAATTTATGTACCTAGTGATATAAGATAGGGTTTTATATTCGGGGCCAATACTTGGAAGAAAAGAATCGAATTCTAAGGTAGATCTATTAGTTTGTGTAATTTAATAAATAGTAATAAAATTAATCCCATTGTATTAATAGGTGTAGGTATCGAATATATTCCTTCTCCGATGAACGATGATTTTCAGTAATTCTCAATTGTCTAAACATGTCTCTATTTCTGAAACATAGGTCATAAATACGAAATAAGATTTATTATGACCTCAATGACTCATGTCGCAACATCCTCTGTGCCCTCCAGACAGGCTTATCGAATGCCCTGTCCCTAAAAAGCCAGATGTGTTTACTAGGTTTTGTATTAATCTATCAATCATGGCGAATTCAACATGTCTAATCCAATTAAAAGTCTTAAATAAAACGGTATTATCGATACGTATTTTCCGTGTAAATTTATAATAATGTCCTAAGGCAAAATATAAGATTACTTAATCGTTTTCTTTTCTTACCAAACCTAAGGCACTGATAAGACTTAATTTTGTCACTTTAATAAATTATAGTGACTATGAGTCCAGGATTCTCAAGAATCCGGTTTGGCTTGTAACAAAAAGTTTTTATGAAAAAATATGTAGGTATGTGAGAAGAGTTTGATTCTCAACTGTAGTTTATCGTTTATGATAGAGTTCTTATGACCACCTTCCGTCTCCATCACTCCATGTCATTATAATATTGTTGGTGTTGTCATCAGGTTTCTAGCAAAATATTTTTTTTTTTTTTTTTTTTCTTTTTTTTTTCGGATTTCCGGATGTTCTCGACTACAGTCCACATGTCTCAACCGATTCTCATGAAATTTTGTGAGTAGGTTCGGTAAGTATATAGAATTTTAACGTCTATTCAGTATTTCAAAAAATGACAAGTTACGGGGGTTAAAAACCTAAAAATTTACAAATTTCAACAATTTTGACACGAACTACAGCTCACAGAGCCAATATGTAGTTAATGTCTGGCTACTTTCAAGCTTCAGTTTACTATAACAATCTTTATATCTGCCTTATTCCCCCACTAGCTAGCGGACCTGTTCAAAGGCCCACTTCGTACCGGTTGGCGAAACTGGGACAGTCTGCACAATGCATTCTGTGCCAGAATTGCGCGGCTTTTGTCGTCCCGTGACGTCGGCGACAATGGCTCTCTAGTGGTTTAGTTTTGTTCATTGTCCCTTTTTTAATTTTTCTGAGGTGAAAGTGGGATTGCTTTCTTTTCAGGGTTGTTAATTTTAGGAGTATTTTTTAATTAAGTAATCTTTTTTGAATACACAATAATTAATCTGTCTTTTTAGGGTTCCGTAGCCAAATGGCAAAAAACGGAACCCTTATAGATTCGTCATGTCTGTCTGTCCGTCTGTCCGTCTGTCCGTCTGTCCGTCTGTCTGTCCGTCCGTATGTCACAGCCATTTTTTTCCGAAACTATAAGAGCTATACTGTTGAAACTTGGTAGGTAGATGTATTGTGTGAACCGCATTAAGATTTTGATGCAAAAATAAAAAAATAATAATAATTATTGGGGGCTCCCCATACTTAGAACTGAAACTCAAAAAATTTTTTTTCATCAAACACATACGTGTGGGGTATCTATGGATAGGTCTTCAAAAATGATATCGAGGTTTCTAAAATATTTTTTTTCTAAACCGTATAGTTTGCGTGACAGACGCTTCCAAAGTGGAAAAAAGTTGGTCCCCCCCCCTCTAACTTCTAAAATAAGAAAATGAAAAATCTAAAAAAAACATATGATGTACATTACTATAAAAACTACCAACGAAAATTGTTTTGAACGAGATCTAGTAAGTAGTTTTTTTTTTATATTTTAATACCTAACTTTGCACCTAATTTATATGGGGCGCTATACATACCAGGTGCAAACTTAACTTAACCACTTAGGGATGGAAAGTGTTTGTACGGAACCCTCGGTGCGCGAGTCCGACTCGCACTTGGCCGGTTTTTTTAATACTGTATACTCCCTTTTTTTAGTTATAAAACCCGGCACATTGATCCCTAGCGGAAAATACCTAAAGATTGGCATTTAAAGTATTAATAAAAGTAAAGTACCAGTCATTGACAATTACTTTAGTAAGATTGTCACTACTGCCTTGAAATAATGTTAATGGTGCCCAATGCCTATCGTTGGGCGGATGATGACAATACGGTAATTCTTCTTATAACTCGTGTAATACCTTTTACGCCACCCTAAGCCGTAAGTGGGATTTTCTGCCCACTTCGCGAGTAGAAAATCTCACTTCTTGTCCAAGGCAAGACGTAAAACTTTAGACAACCTGCGGGCGGTAATTCGTAAAGCCCCAGATCGCATGTTAATCACAAACGTCTGCGATCTGGGACATTCAGAAATTCACCACCCTAGGTATGTAACGCTATTCAATTAGCCCTTTGAAGTTAGCTTTGGTTTTTAGAATAGGAATTTTCGTGGCTTGTTTAAATAAGCATTACCTCCGGCTACAGATTACTTTCTTTCACTTTTGGTTAACGAGAACAATGATCCTTACAATGTAAGTAAATAAAATGAGAAGCTATTTTATTTCTTGTATATTCATGAGAGACCGCTGCAAATGGAGGAGTTTGATTCGAGCCCTACACCCCAGCAGAGGGTAATAGGAAAGGAAGAAGAAGATGTTCATGATTATTTATTACGTTGCAGCGAGAACCTTATAAGCAGATGCCGGAAAATTTATTATACTTCAGACAAAGACATGTTATTTGGTATAAGTATAGGTTTAGATGGAATAACACATAATTATAACAACCCCCTAACTTGCGACTTCTGATTATAAAATAAAATAACGTTAATATATCGTCATGATTTTTTAAAATCTGGGGGCACGGTAGTGCCCCCGCCAAGACGAGCAAAAAAGAAGCGGGGCACTACCTACCTTTTCTCGAACCGTTTCGTCTAATTTTCAAACCCTCATAGCTTCCTCCCAGTTAACACCAGAGCGCCCAATTTCACAGGTTAAGATGAAGTTAGGGAACATATAAAATGTACTTAATTTCATTGATCTAGCTTTTATACTTTAGGTTTTATTGGTACCTAAAATACGCCGATTGTGCCACTCACTTATATCTACACTGACGTATCAAAACCTCTCGGGTACTTCCCGATGACCTAGAAAGCTGAAATTTGGTATGTAAGCTAGGTTTAGTACACAAACAATAGAATAATTCTGAAACTTGGAACTTTTACCCCCCAACCCCTTAAACTAGGGGATGGAAGTTTGTACGAGACTTCTGCAAATTTTGATACTAGAGGTCTGAAAATTGATATAGGGACTCCTTGTTATAAATAATAAAATACACATTCTAGGATTTTTAGAAAATCACCCCCCACCCTTTAAATAAGGGGATGAAAGTTTGTATGGGTTTTCCATAATGGGGGATAAAAGTGTATATATATATGGGGCTAAACGTAAGTATTTCTTAAATACACAATTATTACTACTTACTTAGAAACGGTACAGCACAAAAAAAAACCTAAAAATTAAAAAGTACTTTACAAAAAGAAATGAGATCCCACCAAAAACATTTCGTGTAAAATTAGCGGCCAAGATTCACATGCTCATAACGCTTTTGCTATTATTACTACTTACTTACAGACGCTATGGCACAAATAAATGAAAAAAACTAGGGCACCTTACAAAAATAAATGAGATCTCACCAAAAACATTTCATGTAAAATTGGCAGGTAAATATGGCACGAGTGTATTTTTTTTTGCCCCGGCGTTGTTGTTATGTACCAGTACTCTTTGAAGAATATCTTCGGTTTCGGTCCGAATTTGTATGAATAAATTATATGTAGGTACGAGAACCATTAGCCTTGCTATCGATACATACTTTCGGCTCATCTTACCTCTGAGCTGTAGAATTTCACATATATATCCATATCAACGCTGTTTTGAAAAATTTCGGAAGACAAAAAAGTCTATATACATTGTATTGCCGCAACTTATACTAAGAATTACAAACACATAATACAATTACAAAACAGAGAGAGACAAAAATAACATAACATACAATATGCAAAAACGATTACTTAGTCAAATATGAGGCAATGGGTCTCAGTGTCAGCGTGTGCTGGGCAAAAAGTCCAGTGCTGGTTTAGACTGAGCCCTTTGTGCTTATCGAACCTACTCACAAAATTTCACAAAACCTCAAGACGAAAACAGCCGAAAAGCGTCTGGACATCCTAACATACTAAAGAGTATTGGGCCAAAGTGTAACGGAGACGCTTCGCTCGCTCGGCCAATAAATTGTCCGTTCAGTGTACTGCAAAGCAACGTGAAATGTCAAACTTACTTGACATTAAGAAAAAGTAAATAATGAATGAGCATCCTTTCCGATGTTTTTTTACCGATTGACAAACAGTCGATAATTTCAATTAACCGTTGTAGGTATCGCTTGCTAAATGTCGTGTTACACCGCTACGGAGCTTGCCTCACCGGTTTTTGCGCATCCGGTGAATTTCGTGAAACCGGTTTTTTAATTGCGCCAGTGATAAGAAACCAATAATAAATACTGCTAAAAGTAATGTGCTTTAAAGGATTACTTCAATTATAAAAGTGTCTAGACTAGACTCCTACTTTGTTTCTTTTTAACGGGTTTTATTATACACAGAGTTCATTATAGAACTCTCAACTCAGCTGTGTTTACTAATTATAAAAACGGTATAATTCAGTAAATAAAGGAGTTTGACCTTACCAACGGTCCGGTAGTTTTGAATTTTTTATATGTTGACTAGGATGGTTAGTCAGTGTTTAAAATGCAAAATGCACAATTTACATTTCAGATTTTGTTTCTAGGACAGATAATTACGGAGATATGTAAAAAATAAAGTCACATTTTCCGAAAATGTATGTAAAAATGGACATGAGTTTTATAAGCAATTATATTTCCAAAATGTTTTAATTTGTCCTAGACTAGTCCGTAACTGAATGACAGCGTTCTAAACCAAGAATTTTTAGAAATTTCTTGAAAATTCGACTTTTCCAGTTTTTTTTAATGTGCATATCTCCGTAACTACCTAAACGTCATTGAAACAAAATTTGAAATGTAAATTATAGTAAATTGAATTCTCTACAACATTGTCCAAGCACTGTTCTAGCTAAAATGCTCCTAAACGAAGATATAATCCAGAAGTTTGTTTTTGAGTTGGAAATTGCGATTTTTTACGTTTTTTTAAATGTGCATATCTCCGTAATTATCTGTCCTAGAAACAAAATATAAAATGAAGAATGTAGTAAATTTAACTCTCTATAACATTGTCAAAGCTTTCTTCTACCTAAAATGCTCCTAAAGGAAGATATGAGCAAAAATATGAAGAACGTGCCGGTTTTTTCAATATGGCGGCGGGCGCGGGGGGGGGGAATTGTGCATTTTGCATTTTAAACACTGACTAACCATTCTAGACAACATATAAAAAATTCAAAACTACCAGACCGTTTGTAAGGTCACACATAGTACTTTAGTCTCTATTGACCGAATTAGTATAAACTCACGTAAAAATTGTCAGGAACGTGAGTTTATACCGTTTTTATAATTAGTAAAGATAGTTTTAATAACATTCAGCTGTGTTTCTTAGTTAAAATAAAAATATATTGGTATGGTATATATTGATCGAGGTTGTCCGATGACACCCTCATAAAATAGATCTAGTCGCACAGTACGCTCTAGGTAGGCTTTGTGTTATAGGCACTAAACGACGATATATATACTTATATAGATAAATTACATATTTAAATATATAAAGTAAACATAATGACCCACAAATATTCGAGTTCATCACAAATATTTGCCATAGCCGGGATTCAAGGACAGGACCCGACCGGCTCAGTAGACAGCTGCATCAACGGCGTCGTCAAAATTGTTTGGATATAGTATCTTGAATTTATTCAATATGAACCTGGCATATTGGATCAGTGTTTCAAATTCTAAATTCATTAACGTCAGTTTACACACGTTCACACGATTTGTAACTAAACTATCAAAGCCACGTAAGTTGATATAGTGACGTCACGTTATTAGATCGGCACGCCACTTTGACCAAGAAGCGTCGATGAACCCCCGTTTGGGGTGCCGTGCCAGTGCCAGGGGTGCGATATTGATTAACCAACTGAAGGTTAGGGTTACATTTCCAGTGGACGAATCTGTTCGTTGCGTCACACAATCTTAATATCGATTTTGAAGGATTCGAATAGAAATTGTCCAAGCCACTCGATGGTAACTAGCTAGTAAGTACATACAAACAGATGGAATAATCTAGACTGAATGCGATATTTACCAACTAGCTGGAATGGACGAATCTGTATTCGTTGCGTCTCAAAATCTTCGATTTTGAAAGATTCGCATAGAAATGAATAGAAGCAAACAAATAGAAGAATTTTCACATAATGCTATATTTATTACCCAGCTGAAGGTTAGGTATACAATTAGAACGGAATAATCTGTTCGTTGCGTCACTGTGGTAAACTTGATATTGATTTTGAATGATTCAAAGTTTTACAAATTATGCAGTGTCAAATAGTAGATGCAAACAGATAGAAGAATCAAGATTTATTAAATCGATAGAGCTTTGTGAATAGATCGATAGCTGCTTTGTGAATAGATGATTTGAGAACAGTGCGTTATTTCAGAAAAGCCGAAGTTTTTCAAGTATTATTTGTAACTTATACCTAGCATGTTTCATTAATTTCTTATTCAAGTAATTTAAAGTTTAGGACCGTGTTATTGCCAATCTCTAATGTCCGATGTATCATTCTGTCGTTTAAGGAGCTTTGTCGTTAAATCGATTGGCCAAGTTTCCTTGAACGTATCGAACATACCTTTAAGCGTTTGTCGTGATCAAAGATGGATATAGGTACATTGAATTGAATTGATGGAGTTTGATAAACTTGTTTAGCGTGTCTGTATAATGGAAAATAGGCTACGCAAAGTTTTTCGTTTCACCTAGGCACTACTTTTTTCTAAGCACGTACACGTCCTGTACTGAACATATCTCATTTAACGTTTTCCATTTCGAGTCTGAGTCGCCTAAACAAGGATTTAAAGACGTGAAAGCGACACACAAATAATATTTTTAACCGACTTAAAAAAAGGAGGTTCTCAGTTTTACCTGTAAGTATGTATGTACGTATGTAAGTATGTTTGTCCGCGATTATATCGTGTTACAATGAAAATACAATCTGTATACGCAAACTGGTGATAACTAAAATGGTAAGTGACAATATTCAAAGGATACCACAGAATTCTTCAGTCATCCATCGAGAGTGACACGATGTAGACATTTACGCTGAACAGTGCTGTCACAATATTCCCGGCTCTATTTAAAATTCCGCTGCTCACGCGTCATCCCTCCAGAGAAAATGAGAAAAGCCGCGAACGACAGGAATTCATGCCAACATTTTGATGACACGATATGCAATGTGACGGAGGTGAAAGAAAACTCGTTAAGTGTGCCGCGCACTGAGTTTTTCGCAGATAACTATTTAGTTACCAAACAACTGAAACCACGTATCTTCTGGTTAGCGGCAATAAACAGCACGAGGTGGTTTTATCCACGGCGAGTTACCATCTTCATGACTGGATCCTACTCAATAACTACTCAGTCATCCTTCTCCAATAGTCAAGGAATCTTAGGAATTTGAGCTATAAAAGATGATTTAGCAAGCACTCTCTTAAGCCTGATATGTAATTCTCAAAATACTGTACAAACAAGTTGCATTCAAATAAATCCTGATATGGATTTTCAGTTCTGGGTTAATATTTACAGCATATTTTTTGTGTAAAAGAAAGAATGTATAAATGTTATCATGCAATTGGAAATACTCTTTAGGAATTCTTGGTTCACTGTGTAAGTGCTTAAACCGCATAACTCAAAAATATTCGCCTTTTTCTATGTGTTCTACTCCGCTCGCTGCAAACCTGCGTTGGCGGCACATTTGAGGCATGCAGAGCTGTGTCACTCGTTCGTGACTCGAAACCCGATCGCTTTACTTTCAATTGGATTAAAGTAACACAATACGATAAATCCGTGTCGAAAGGCCACAGGTCAACGGCCCATTCCGTGTCAGTATCTCGTCACGTAAATGTGCTAAATCGCTACTTACCTTTTAATAAATAATATGTAGATAGTTGTTATACCTAGTCCATACTGTAGTCACTGATATAACTTGGTTATTGCTGCCGCGCACCCGCATAAAAATGTAAAAAGGGAAAATAATCGTCATATGAATACTTCAAAAAGGGGTACTTCCTGAACATTGCACGTGCAGTTGAATTTAATATTTTTCTCAAACATGCAATGAAATATTGTCTTGGCGTTCCTTATAATAGGCTCGGAAGTATCGGTTTTTGGGCGCAACAACTCGAGAGGACTGTAAAGGGATTTCATACTGCTTTTCAGGCCTAGGCCTGCAAAGTAACTTTTTTTTGGTTTCAACAACAAGGTCATTCACACAGCTGGCTGGTTTGACAAAAAGCAGGTTTTGTTTTTAAAGGTTGGTTGTTAGACACTTGTGGAAAAAAAATTCAAGATGGCGACTTTTTTCTTTCAAAATTTCAAATTGGTGCTAGGCGGCTAAAACTCGGTATCGGGGGGTCTCGGGGCTCAAACATATGAATCTGAAATCTTGTCCGAAAATTCGGTCAAATTCGGAAAATATCGAAAAAGAAAAACGATTTGTATGGAGAAAATTTCAAATTGGTCCTAGGTGGCTGAAATTCGGTATCCGGGGGTTTTTGGGGCTCCTGAGTCAGAATCTGAAATCGGATTTTTAAAATTCGGTCAAATTCGGAAAATATCGGACAAACAATATTAAGTGTTATTCTTTGAAGTATATTTTTTTATTTCATTGTATGTTTGAGAAAAGCACTATACATGCCTCGTCGTGAAAACGGATTCCCGGCCTCGTATCACTATCCGGCCTCGCTCGCACGCTCGCTTGGCCGTATATACCTACTTGGCCGGAAATCCTCATTTTCCCGGCCTCTGATGTAATGTACTATTATTATACAAGCTTGTAAGGTAGGTGATTTCAGACATTTATTAAACACGAGTCGTAAATCATCTTACACACGAGTTTTACACAAAACTTTACTGTTTTATAAAAAAAAATACTTTAATAATTACAAAGACTGCTTGCATTGGAAAGAAAGTATTTTGTTTTGATTTATCCAGAAAGAGGCTGCTGTTAAGAGGAATTCCACTCCACTTTCCATTTAGAGCGAGTGCCTAAATTCAATTCCCACGTCATATGTATAATTCAAATCCGAATAACTTTTGAGTGCCATATAATATTATTGTTTACTATTTCCTAAATTTCAAGCTAGAGATGCCACACTATTCCTACGACTGCAACGCTACTATTAACAAGTGGGAGAAGTTTTTACGATTATGTAATGCAAATTTAAATCTGCTGCTTTTCAGGCCTGTAAGAACTGCTCGACATACTGGCTTCATATCTGCATTGTGATACTCATATCGCTGTTGTCAGCAGAGATAACTTTGCTAGCGGATTGCACCTGCGATCCCGTGTAAAAGTTGGGCCATTTTGCCGACAATGGATTCATGCATTATGCATTACATCGTGCGGAATAAAGCCATGGTAAAAGCGTAAGGGTCTGGGTCAGAATGTTATTCCACATTTAAAGCGTATTGCACATTTAGCTTCTGAGTATGCCTGCTGTTTTCCTTATCATATCAGTTTAGTTGCTTTTTTATTCCTATAAATTGAAATCCGCATTATGACATGATTATTGTCTTGTATCAAATGTTACGTATTAAAAAAGATAACCGTTTTACATAAGTCTTAAAAAAAATCTAATTTTCACAAATGCCTTCGTTTGAATTTTTTATTTTGTTGTATAGACTTGACAGTGGGAAAATAAAGTTCTTGATAGGTAATTTTGTTTTTTTAACAGCTAGAAAAAAATCGTAGCTTTTCATTCCCATTTGCTCGAGCATGTAGTATTTATAGTTTACCTCTACTTATAATTTTGTTAAAGATAAGCACACCATTTTCTTTAACTCGCAACACAACATAACATACTGAGCGGTAGAAAGTGCCTTGTAATCTAAGCGACTATCATCAACCATACACGAAGATAATAACCTATAATAATGCTCTGTAGAAAGATAAACTTGAGTGAGATGCTTTGTAATCGCCGATGAATGTCACTTTGTTATGAGATCGGTGCATTGTCTGCTGTGTGGTTTAGAAGAAAAAGCAAAAGCGGTTTTTATGGCGATTAAATAGTGGAATATTTAAAATTTATGATTCAGGCAGTTGTGCATGGTTGTCGAAAACAGAATGTATGGTCTATTTATATATAAATAGCGACCGAAGATAGGAACACCTATTGATTTAAATTTTAAAATATACAGATGGCCGATTTTAGACATTTTCCCCCTGCCAACTAGGAGGATCTAACTAATTGGGCCGTTGTTATGAAGGTAAGATCAAAATTCCCTCAATCTTTCGTATTTCGTCTGACGATGACTGAATTTTCAACCCACGTGTTCTCCAAATCCTTGGTCCCTGTTCATGCAATTTTGCTAGCTTTGATTTGCCATTTGTTTGATCATATGTAAATATCCGGTTTTGACCGAATTTCTCTATAAGAATAGACTACTGCCCTACTGCGGCAGCTAAATTCATAACAAAATCGAAAGTGTTACATAATGTAGGTTACGTTGCCGCCATTTGTCACAGATAACGCACAAAGATGACAGGGGGCAGTTTATCTTCCGCTGCCTTTGGAATTACAAAAGACCTTTATAACCTTACCAAGATAAATTTACCGGTGGTCAAATGTGGAACTATACTGCCTCCAAATATATCTCGATGTATCGTGGCACGAAAGCGACGTCTCTAGCAGTTTATATAAACGAGTCGGTCTTTATTGGTTTTCTATTCACGACGCAGCTGTATGTTTCTATTATTTCTATTGTTTGTGACAGATATAGTTAACAAATAGTACTATAAAGGCGGAGTAGTAATGAAGCACGTATGATAGCTAATGTGATGTCTTTGACAGATGAATAATAAAACTGCCTATTATAACATTTGAAAGATCAAACTGCCTGTAATATTTGAGGAGTTCCTTCGATTTCCCGTGGATCTCGTCAGTTTTCCCGCGCAAGGCATATACAATTTACATATAAACAAACACTTGCGCTACGGTATACTGCCCCAATGCACATAAAATCGGAGTAATTCCGCGGAAACCAGTCCCATTTCCCATTGTCTCAGTAACGGCTCGTCCGATATCCCACGACACGAGGTTTACAATAAATACACCAATGCGGTGGAAGTACCTGACATAGTCTGTAGGTGTAGTAGATCACTGTTCCGCAAACTTTTTGTGTTAGTACGTGTGTTTGTACAACTAGGAAATCGGTAAATTTTGGACGTACTGGATGTACATCATAACTATCATAAGTGATACATATGTGATTTGTAGCTGCGTAGGTATTTATCTTCTGTTCGTTTTTAGGGTTCCGTACCCAAATGGTAAAAACGGGACCCTATTACTGAGACTTCGCTGTCCGTCCGTCCGTCCGTCCGTCCGTCCGTCCATCCGTCCGTCAGTCACCAGGCTGTATCTCAAGAACGGTGATAGCTAGACAGTTGAAATTTTCAGATGTAGGTATTTCTGTTGCCGCTATAACAACAAATACTAAAAATAAAATAAAATATATATTTAAGGGGGGCTACCATACAACAAACTTGTTATAGATTATATATATATATGTATATGTACGGAACCCTTCATGCGCGAGTCGAACTCGGACTTGTCCAATTTTTTTTACTTTATGATTATGAGGTACTTAACCTTATTTTTCTGAGGCACACCAACTAATGACCACGGTACACCACTGTGCCACGGAACACTAGTAGACAACTCATGTTAACCGCGATTTCCTTCGATTTCGAGGTGTCAGTCAAAGGAAATCAAATGTTAACCTCATGGATACAATGCTAAGGCATACACACATCTTTCATACTTCCTCTCCAATTGTGTTTCTAACTTGAGGAAACAAATATCTATTATCGATCACAGATCGCATTAATTAATACTTGCGATACTTTTTTCTGCCAAGATTTCCTGTCTCTAATTTGCATCTGCTTTACTGTGCAAACGCGAGTATTTTACTGTTGTGGTTACGCGACATACATCTACACTAAATATGTGTACGTGAAAGTATATTACATTACACCCTTTAACAGACAACTTCTCTCCCCCAATTGTAAAAAAAAGATTATTATCGCAATAATTTATAGAAAATCGTTGCGCTAGTTATTAAATAAGTGCTATTAACTTGCGTGCGCGCCTAGCGTGTCCGATCACAGTGAGCACGTGGCCGAGAATGCATGGTGGAAAACGATGCCGTTGCCCTGTTGGTTTTTATGCTGTCTGGTTCACGCTTCACCGTTTGTAGCTTCTGTGTTTATAACTCAAAAACGCTCCGTTTGCTGTGCAGAATCAAATTAAATCATTGAGAATTTTGAGATTCATCCGTTCTTATTTCTTGGTAGAGCGCAGCTTCTTGCTTTGATCTTTACTGGCTTAAAGATGGCTACCTTAACCGACGTAAGGCCTCTCCTGGAGTTATGGTTTTCAGAGCAGATTTGATCTTGCGAGCATTGTAAGCAATTTAATGACAAATATTCTCGCGTGGCTCTTCAGAAGTTCGTTTCATCTCTCGAGTAGGTACACTAGGTACCTACAGTAGGTACCTAAAAGAAATTGAAAGACGTACCTGTCTTTTTCGCTCTAGATTGTCACATTGAAAATAAGGGTTAACAAGGTACGCGATTCAGTTAACTTTACTGTAACTTTACAAGAACATTTTTTTTATCAGATATTTAAATACTTATCGTTAACTGTGATTTGGAGAATTGTTAATTAGAAATGCTAGCAATTCTTGCGGCCAAGCATCTTAAAAATTACGTCTATGCCTGTATAACACGCAACTTTATTTAACGCTGCAATTTGAATTATTGATTACTTAAATTAAACATAAACATATGGCATGACATGCTTGGATGTTATTGAATATCAAATATATTATTGAGTTTCAAGAAAATAACGCTAAAATGGATACAGAAACTTGTGCAATACGATGTAACTGCTTCTAAGGAATTCCTCCTTGTTGTGTAACTTGAAGATGTAAAAATTAGATCATTGTTATTCTGCCATATAAGGGAACAATCAGATGAGTGTTAGGTATTATTATAAAGAGGAAATGCAAGTATCCATTCAGTTTGAATTAAACACTGTAAGCTGAAATTATACGGATGAAGATATTTAGAAATCTATCTGAGAAAGTGACTGATATACACGATTGGACATCGACGTGCCATGCGCTTGTAGAGTTAAGTTTGAGTTTTGTTCAATGAAATGAACAAGCTACTTTAGCAACTAATGCGATCAAGTATAGTAAAGAAATAAATTAAAGTAACTCTTGAGTAAGGCACTTTGAAGGAGCTATCCGTTCCGCTTTATGGCTTCGGTCGTAGTTTGCAGGTGTTGGTTCGTGTGCTTTTGAAATGTAACTTTGTACCTACATATAACTTTGTTAAGTTTTGCTTTACGTGTTTTAGTATCAAGATCCTTATAAAGAACTACACAGTATGGCATATTTGTTATATTATCTTGTTTGTGTTTTAGTATTTATTTAGTGTTGTTCTAGATAGACCAACACGACGGATTTCCATTAAGCTGAACATTCGAATGAAGTTACTCGTATATGGGTAAGTAATAGAACATATATAAACAATAGATATAACACTCATTAGACATAGGCTCAATTGGAACTAGGTCGATGCAGAGTCAGCCACCGGCTAAGCTTGCACCATAGATTGGAGCGGAGGTTTTTTTTTTTTCGAAATTTTCTCTTCGTCACGACCTACCGAAATTTAATTTGTGCATTTTAAAACAAAAATTTCTAAAATCGGTTGTGAACTCTCTGAGATCTGCGCATTGTTACAAAGTCCATTCGAGTCGATCCATGGGAGCTTCGCTCCAACTAGGTCGATGCAGAGTCAGCCACTGGCTAAGCTTGCACCATAGATTGGAGCGGAGTTTTTTTTTTTCGAAATTTTCTCTTCGTCACGACCTAGCGAAATTTAATTTGTGCATTTTAAAACAAAAATTTCTAAAATCGGTTGAGAACTCGCTGAGATCTGCGCATTGTTACAAAGTCCATTCGAGTCGGTCCATGGGAGCTTCGCTCCAACTAGGTCGATGCAGAGTCAGCCACTGGCTAAGCTTGCACCATAGATTGGAGCGGAGTTTTTTTTTTTCGAAATTTTCTCTTCGTCACGACCTAGCGAAATTTAATTTGTGCATTTTAAAACAAAAATTTCTAAAATCGGTTGAGAACTCGCTGAGATCTGCGCATTGTTACAAAGTCCATTCGAGTCGATCCATGGGAGCTTCGCTCGCTTCGCTCGCTCCGCTCCAATAAATTTAATTGGTAAAATATTCAATTTGTATACTGAACGAAACATATAACAATAAAATGCATATTTTCATAGTATATAATGAACTGTAGGTATAATGACATTGTGTATAATCATCTAGTGGTATAACATTTAAAACACTTAATTATTATTACATATAATCGGGGGGCACGGCAGTGCCCCCGCCAAGTCGAGCGCGAAGCAAACACTGCCGTACCATCCTTTACTGGAACCATTTCGCCGCATTTTCAGGCCCCTATTTGAGCATGAGCACCTCTGGATAAGACCAGAACGCAGAAATTTTTGTCATCCAGTAAGCTATAATCACATACTTAAAATCCAAAATTTCAAGTCTGTAGGTCATTTAGTTCCGAAGTTAAGCGAAAGCAAAGTTTCGCATTTACGACACTCACTCACTCACTCACTCATGATCATCAGTAAAGAAGTAGTACTTCCCATAAATTCAGAGAGCTGAAATTTGGTACAGAGTTAGGGTTTAATGGCCACATAAAGCGAAAACTATAAAATTGGCCAAGTGCGAGTCCGACTCGCGCATGAAGGGTTCCGTACCATAAAACAAGTTTGTTGTATGGGAGCCCCCCTTAAATATTTATTTTATTTTATTTTTAGCATTTGTTGTTATAGCGGCAATAGAAATAGATCATCTGTGAAAATTTCAACTGCCTAGCTATCACCGTTCTTGATATACAGCCTGGTGACAGACAGACGGACGGACGGACGGACGGACGGACGGACGGACGGACGGGCGGACGGACAGCGAAGTCTCAGTAATAGGGTCTCGTTTTTACCCTTTGGGTACAGAACCCTAAAAACTAGGATAATCGAAGATCTGGAGTACTCTGATTAGAAAACACAAGAGCCCAACCAAACTATTAGAGATCGACATACCGCCTTTACAAAAATATTCAACTTGTTGTGTTCGGTTGGCCGCCGTCGCGACTGATCGTCTCTCCTGATGATGGATCGCGTACCGATTCGAAACATGTCGAGCGTTATTCGATTTCTACGACGTGAGTAAGTTTGGCTCGGTTTGTAAACACCTGCCTACTGAGCCGGCGGTCTTGGGTTCGAGTCCCGGCCGGGACAAATATTTGTGTGATGAACTCGAATATTTGTGCTTGGGTCTTGGTTGTTCTATGTATTTAAGCTATCTTTATCTATATAAGTATGTCTATCGTCGTCTAGTACCCATAACACAAGTCTTTTAGAGCTTAATTTGGGACTAGATCGATTTGTGTGAGGTTGTCCGATATTTATTTATTTATTATTTATTTGATGAAGAACCCTCAGCTGGTCTCAGCTGTATTAGAGATATGGTAATGCCCCCTTCTACTATTGGTACATAAAAAAATCGACTGTCATTGCAAAAATCCAGCGTAGTGTGATACATCTAATTTAATCTAGCCTATAGCGTCCCACAGCTGGGCGGGTTACGTATTAAAATTCCGAAACTTCATAATACCTACAGTTGAAATACCGACGTTCAAAAATCCGATATTCGATAAACCGAAGCTCAAATTACCTATTTTCAGAAAATCGAAAGTTGAAAATCTCGAAATTTCATAATCCCAAAATTTTTAATATCTCGAAATTTTATAATCCCGTCAATCTGCACTTTAAAAGTGTCAGGACACTAACTAATCTGACTTTTCCGTGGAACCGATCTGCTCCGGTGCTGCGGGATGTTCAGCCCCTCCGCCCTAGCGTAAGAAAGTGCGGCTCCTACGCTCGCCGCCGCAGCTTCGGCTTTTTGGTCACCTTCGGCGACCAGCCCCAGCCGCTGCGCCTCGCTTGATGCCCGCACTTTCTTACGGCGGCCGGGGGCTGCCCTCCCTCCGCGCCTCCGGGCTTTATATACACTCTAGGGGTAGGGCAGACAAGACCACGTGGAATCGGGGTTGACAGCTTCGGTTCTGTGGCAACGCTCGCCTCCGCAGGTTCGGCTTTTTAGTCACCTTCGGCGACCAGCCTCAGCCGCTGCGACTCGCTTGATGCCCGCACTTTCTTACGCTAGGGCCACAGTATACTAAAGAGTACTAACGTACTAGGGCGGAGGGGCTGCACATCCCACAGCGCCGGAGCAGATCGGTTCCACAGAAGAGTTCACTTATAAATAGTAAGTATAGTAGTAGGCAAGTAGGTTACGTAATTTAGGTTAATATTCTTTGTATAAAATAAACATTAGAATCTGTAAGACAACAGAAATACGAGATAATTCTCGAGAGTTTAAATAATATTCCGGATTACATCCTTCAGGCAGGATCATAGTCTTCGGGATCATAATCTTCGGGATTACAGCCTTCGGGATTACATTCTTCGGGATTACAGTCTTCGGGATTATAATATTCGGTATTTCATCCTTTCAGTCAAACGTTCTTTCGGGATGTTAAACTTTCGGTCAAATAAACATTCGACATTTTTTAATTTTCGGCCTTCCGTCCATAGGTCTTATGATATTCGGTATTTTGAACTTCGGCATTGTAATACGTACCCGTTGGGTGAATGCCTCCCCTTCCGCTTTTAATACGCATATAAATAAAATTAAAGGAAAACTCTGGACAAGACTAGACTGGCTTTTATACTAATACTTACAAGTTTACAAGAAGAAATAGTCAAACGATTAACTTTATTCTACTCGAACATTACACAAATTAAGAGGGAAGTATAGTACGCACTCGTCCATACAAAAAGAGAAAACGTTTTTCTACTTTTAAATATTTTCCAATCTCCATCATTTTTTAGTATGTCATTGACACAGTGACAAACCAGGTTTATAGGTTTTCCTTTTTTCAAAATTTGCTATAGATTCTAATTTAAAGGTAGTTGAAAACCCTAATTTTTGTGATTAAAACGTTGTTGAATGAAACCGTTTGTATTATTAAAACAATGCACTTTTAAAAAAAAAGCGAAACCTATAAACCTAGATTATATTATGCTGAAGCGATCGACATCAAAATCGAAGTGATTTGCTAAGATTAAGTTAGTGGAAAACGTTTTCTCCCGTAACGCAAATTTCATCAAAATAGTACCTATTGTCAGTCGCAAGCTGCAACGCTCTCTATCGCACGATTGCGGGTCGGGGGAGGAAGTAAAGTATCACGTATTTACAAGGATGTTAATGAAAAAGTAAAAAGGATCCTAGCCCGCGTAATCGATATCTAAATCTGTTTCAAAAATGATGGGAGTAGAGTAGGAACTTCTACTAACACTAGTTGGGTTTCAAGAAAAAGATCGATCGGTTGATTATCATTATATTACAATTTAATTAAAAAAATCGGCCAAGTGTGAGCCACCCACGCACCGAGGGTTCCGTACAAATTTTCACTTATGCCATCTTAACTGGCCTGGTTAAGTTTGCACCTGATGCGTATGGCGCCGTATACAAATGAGGTGCAAACTTAATATAACCAGGTTCACCAAACATGATATTTGAAAAGGACTATATTTTTTATGATTATATTACAAATGTATAGTTTCAGGGTGAATTGCAACAAGCTTAAAAATTACCTAATTTTGGTGGCTTTTTTTATTTTTAATTTAGAGTCAAAATTATATACATATCAATAATACGAATAAAGTCATAACCAATATTGTGTAGTAATGGCCCTTTGTTATACATAATAGTTATAAAGTTATTATTATTTTAGTAATTTGCCTGCCACCAAAATTTCTTGTGCCCACAAATATTAGATTTTTTGGCCACCAAAATTGTACATCTACACCAAAATTAGTTACTTGTGCTAAAAATTAATATTTATAATAAATAATAATAATAAATATCGGACAACCTCACACAAATCGATCTACTCCCAAATTAAGCTCAAGAAGGCTTGTGTTATGGGTACTAGACGATGATATACGTACTTATATAGATCAATATATACTTAAATACATAGAACAACCATGACCCAAGCACAAACATTCGAATTCATCACACAAATATTTGCCCTGGCCGGGATTCGAACCCGGGACCGCCCGCTCAGTAGGCAGGTGTCTACAAACCGAGCCAAACGCGTCGTCAAAAATTGTTGATGAAATTGCCTACAGGAAATTAAAAGAAAGTAAATGTTTTATTAATCATTTTAGTTATACCAAAATATCTGAAAATACAATCACTAACTCGTTTGTAACAACAATATATTTTTTTCTTTTCGAGGACTTCTTCTCTTGATTGCTTTTTTATTGCGATTAGCCATCCTTAAAAATAAATAAATTATGAATAGCAAAAGTAATAATTTAGATTAAATGTTTTGCATGTAATGTATCTAAACACTTTATTGTACACAATAGCAAGAAATACATTGCAAAAGATAAGCATGTACAAAAGCGAACCTATCCCTCTAAGGGATTTCTTCCAATTAACCTTCAAGTGAATGAGTATTAAACACAAGTAAATGGTAGACAAACCAAGCAACATGTACAATACGATAACTTTACAATAGTACACATGAGAATGCAAAAACCAAATGAGAGAGAGATAGGCAAACAGTCAATGTAATACATATTACGTAATATCTATATAAATACATATAACATAAATATAATCATAATTATAACAAAAACAGCAACCTAATGAAGTAATCATTCGTTCGACAGCCACAATTTCTGTAACTTCCCCTTGAGTGATGCTACGAACTGCGTGTACCTTAGGGCGGGAGACAATTTATTCCATAATTTCACGGCGCGCACAGCAAAAAACACATCGTAAACATGAGATCTATGCAGTGGGATAGATAGATCCAGATTCGCACTTGACCGCAGGCGATGGCCACTACCATCCACCATGTAAAAGAACTTCTCTGCAAGGTAAGGAGGAGAAGAAGGAATGACAAGGACATTATACAAAAGACAAAGAACATAGTATCTGCGCTGACGGATCGGGAGCCATTTAAGTTGAGCGCGGTATTGAACACATGATCAAACTTGTGGAGACCAAAGCAAAAGTGAGCGGGCAAGCATGATCTTCGTATGAAGAGGAAGGAAATTTTGCAGACACCTCAATGAATGAAGGGACGCGAAAAGTTTCCTACTGATCTCAGATCCTACCCATGACAAAGTTTGATCCATGGTAATGCCAAATTTGTTTACAGTAGAAGAGCAAAGTATAGGCGTGCCATTAAATAAAATAACTGGCTTAGCTTGATCTGAAAGCTTGGAAATAAAATGTGGGCTTCCAACGACAATAGCCTGCGACTTCTTAGCATTCTTCACCAAACCAAAGGATCAAGCCCAAGCACGGATTGATTCTAGGTCTGAATTTATTTGCGAAACCAAGGAGCCAAAATCCTCAATGCTGGTCGCCGCATAAAGCTGCAAATCGTCTGCATAGAGATGGAACGAGGAGGAGAGTGACTTGGTGATTCCGATGGAGAGAGTATGCCCACTTGGGGGACACCAGCAGACGGTTCACACCAGCTAGAAATCGGTCATCAACTCGAACCCACTGGGAACAGAACCAGGACAGTGAAGTTGAAGATATATTTAAAGTACTAAGTAAACTGAGAAGTATATCAACAGTGTAAAAAGGACTACTAAAATCAAGGAGCCCCAATATAGTCCCTTTTCTATATTCTATATTAAGACGAATGTCGTCGGTGATCTTAACCAATGCGGTGGTTGTGCTAAAGAATTAAACAAGTTAAGTCTATTTAGATGTGATGAGAGACGTCGATTTACAAAGGATTCAATGATTTTAGATAAGACGGGAAGAATGGACATAGGACGATACTGCGAAAAGTACGACGCATTAGGGGTTTTAGGGAGAGGAATCACATGGGCGCATTTCCAAATTGTAGGAAACGTGCCAGAGGAGAAAGAAAAAATAGTAATATAGGATGATATAGGATGAATATAGGTTGATATAGGAATAATATCTAAGCTAAGATTACCCTCACCGACAGCTTGTTATATTAGATGTATATTGTTTATTCTTGACTTCAAATAAATTCACCGAGTCAAAAGTTTTGGAAATGCGAAAAAGACGATAAAAAATGTGAAATGATATACAAAATTAACAATTCTGGTGGCATCAAGCAATTTTGGTGACTTTCAAATTAAGTACCAAAAAAAACACAAAAAAAAATATTTTAAAAATATCCGTATTATTTACTTCCAATTTAACTTTATATTTTAAAAAGGAAACCTTTAACACGTCTTGCACACAATTCCCACGCAATCAATTATTGATAAGGCACTAGAAACATATACCACAAAAATTGTGTCAAAAAGTATTCCTAGTTGACTACGGAACCCTAGAAAGACATAGTAACTCCGATATCATGTACACATTATAAGTAAGTATAATAATTATTATGTACTTTCGTGCACAATAACAAAGTAATAAAAATGTTTTGTTTCGTAAATATCAGTAACTCATTATATAAATACCTTTGAAATACCTAAATAATATTACAATAAAAAATGTCAGTCATTTACATCCTACCGGTACATCGGGAACAAACTGATTTATCAAAAAATCATTTAGCTTGTAGGTACCTACATACTCGTTACTAGCAATTACATAAATAAATAAAATACTTCTTTATAATATCGGAATTTCAGTCACACTACAACAATTCACTATCCGTAGGTACGCAAGAAAACAAAACAGTCCACCTTTATTTATCGCAATCGCTTGTCAATCCGATCGTCAAACTAGCCTAGCAGCAGGTAGCAGAGCGCTGTGTCATGCTTCGATGTGTGCGTGAGGCGATTTGTATGTGTTGTGCGCGATGCCGGGGGGTGAGCGCTCTCGAGCGACAGCATGCGTTTTCGTAAATACCTATTTCGTTAGGATCGCGAAGCTATACTGTAGTCTTAAATAAACAAATTACACCAAAATATTAATTTCGCTCAAAATTTGTTCAAAATATAATGCATTGGACTAAGAGTGGCGGTGATACCCGCACACGTCGCTAGATGGCGCTGACTGTATTTTAAAACGCGCCGTCGTTTGTTTTTCCGATAATCTTATATGGCGAAGTGGCAACCGGCCGCGTTACAGTCGTTTACGACATTCTTCTACATTTTTCAATTTGACATGTTTTTAATTTTATTATTTCATTGCACCAAATTGTTTATTTCCGTACGACTGTGTTTCTATGGCTAATTTTGTAATTTATTCATAAAATGCATGTTAGTTTTTTCTCTAAGTGTGTAAAATTTGTACATCCATACTTATGGGTAAAACATATAGGTCAAAACAAATTGTATTCAACACCAATAACTATATTTATACCTATGTTTGACAAATAAAATTTCTGATTTCTGATTTCTGCGCTTGGAAACGTTTGCTAGGGATTAGGAGGGATTATTATTTGCATTTCGTTGATTTCGCTTATTATTTCGTGAGGTTTGCTAAAGTTAATTAGCAGGTTGTTATAAAACAATATGCCCACGTTTCTACAAAAAGAAGTGAAATCCCACCAAAAACATTCTGTAAAAAATTAGCCAAGTCTCGATGGAGCTGCTTGTTTATCTCTAAAAAGTAATGAAATCTAGACAAAGTCATACCAAGTCTAAGGTTCCTTACTGCGATTTCTTTATTATTATAGTTAATGTTGTGTGACTTGGCCGTTGAAGGGTACACAAGGGTACAAAACCAGGTGCTCCATGACACCATTGCACCAATCTGTGTCTGTCAGAACCGCTATAAGTCAATTTTGTTTACACGTAATGTTATATCTGTTGTAACTACCTATGTTTGTTAAGCGAGATAATAGCCCATACTGGTGTACCCTTCAACGGCCTAGTCACACAGCATTAACTATAATAATAAAGAAATCGCAGTAAGGAACCTTAGACTTGGTATGACTTTGTCTAGATTTCATTACTTTTTAGAGATAAACAAGCAGCTCCATCGAGACTTGGCTAATTTTTTACAGAATGTTTTTGGTGGGATATACATTTACTCGAAACATCGAAGCAATCGAAGCATTGAAGTAATGTTAGAAATCGTAAGCCAGGTTGGACCTGCGCGGCTCGCTCGCTTCGCTCGCTCGTTAGGGTCATAGTTCAACCTAACACTCCTCCTCGCTTCGCTCGTCGTCGTACCTAACCTAAACAAAGGCAGATCTGCCTTAAGGTAAAATAAGTAATGTTAGGAATCGTAAGCCAAGTCGGACCTGCGCGGCTCGCTCGCTCGTTAGGGTCATAGTTCAACCTAACACTTCTCCTCGCTTCGCTCGTCGTCGTAACTAACCTAAACAAAGTCAGATCTGCCTTAAAGTAAAATAAGTACTGTTAGGAATCATAAGCCAAGTCGGACCTGCGCGGCTCGCTCGCTTCGCTCGCTCGTTAGGGTCATAGTTCAACCTAACACTCCTCCTCGCTTCGCTCGTCGTCGTACCTAACCTAAGCCAAGTCGGATCTGCCATAAGGTGATAAGGGTAATGTTAGGAATCGTAAGCCAAGTCAGACCTGGGGCGGCTCTCTCGCTTCGCTCGCTCGTTAGGGTCGCAGTTCAACCTAACACTCCTCCTCGCTTCGCTCGTCGTCGTACCTAACTTAAGCCAAGTCAGACCTGCTTTACCTGCCTTGCCTGCGCTCGTTTCGCTCTTACAGATATAGGTAAGTACTGCGATTTTTTTTATAAAATGCGTATAAAATGGTACTAGGTATGTCATATATAATATTATTTTATATGATAGATATTTCAAATGATATTATATTATATGTCATAATTGTTATACAAAATAAATATTATATCTAAAATTATTAGACAAAATAACCATTATAACATATGGTATTATATGAATTGAATGTTATACCAAACAAACCTTATATTTCATGAAAATATGGTAGGTATTTATTATTATATATATCATGCATTATATCTTTTGTATGTTTATAAATTGAAATTATACCAAAAGTTTGTATATAATATGGGACGCACCCACTCGTATATACTGCGCTCATCTTATTTCCTTATAACACCCCTCATTTTTCGATGAGGGTTAAATGGTAACAAACAGAAAATTGGATTTGACAGTTTAGCGACAGCCGCGAGTATAGGTATATTCCTGTCAGGTAATAGAACAATCCTACTTCCACTTTAACAAATCACTCTGACCCAATCTAGCGTTTCGAAATCAGCCTATATCCACCACAGTTGACGTTTCTAAATCTGGCTTTTTAGTAGATTTGCCGCCATCGAATTTACGCCCGATTGTGAAGTCGGTCAACTAAGAATAACGGATTTCTTCGACTATTTGGATTGAGATTAAAGGGATTGTTTAGAAATATTGGAAAGGTGGACCACGTTTTACGTCGCATGTAGGTATAACTTATTCGATTCAATTATGTAAAAGGAAAGGAAAACACAACATGAGAGATAGCTGCATTAGTTTAGATAATAATCTTTATGTTTTAATTGAGCTTGTGTGGTCCATTATGTATGGCAATGTAAATGTTTTTACCACGTTTTCATTGACAATAAGAAATTTGTTATTTATGGATCATGTCCGAAACAAAAAATATTTGATTTGTTTTTTTTTTTATCTAGGCTTTTCCTATCAAGTGCCCATTTCTGTTACAGAATTGATTTATTAAATTTGAGCGTTTTAGCAAGCATATTGCACATGCTTCCGAAATGAGGTGAACAGGTTGGGTACCTCCTGTAAATTTTACCTCAATGAGCATTTATATCTTTACAGAACATTGAACACCCTTTTTTTAAACTCTGGTAATATCAGGTATTCAAATAGATATCCATTGAGCTATAGCGAGTTCGTATTTTTTATTTAGCGACCGCTAACATTTTCATTTCAAGTATCCTAAATTAATATTTGGAGTGCTGCTATAAAAATGTAGCTGAATTTATTTCCTCTTGTACTTGAATAGACATTGACCAAATATATAACAGCCAGGAATGTTTGGCAAACATTCCATTTGCGTAATACCAACTTTTGAATCAACGTACCAATATATATGTATATATTAGTGTATAATTGAACCACTTTGACAAATTCATATACTCCGACTAAGCAAGTCATTATTTTATTAACTTCAACTAAGCAAGTCCTTGTAATGACATTCTAGGTGCAAAATTTCAAGTGTGTCTTTGTTTTGAAAACAGCTGACAACCCTTATAACCTTCGCAAACTGGTATTTGATTATACTGGCAAGTACAAACCACAGCTTTACTAGCCGCGTTTAAAGTTCGTTTTTGCGAAGAATGCAAAAGCGAGATATGAAAGTTTGCATCCCTGTCCAACCCTCGACCCATTTGCCGTTCGCTGACCTGGCGTATTGAGCTGCGTGACTAGGGCAGATGGGCTTGTGTGGCCTAGTAACTCCTAAATAGTGCTAAAAATAGCTCCTCATTAGATTTTTAGGATTTTTTCTGTCAACCAGCCATTGCAGGAACGTGATAACATTGAATCATGAAGCAATGAACCACTTATTGAAAAACTTATGAAATATTAGCTTATAAACCTATATATTTGCGATCCGAAAAAAAAACCCAGAGATAAATTGGAGAGAGGTTTAGAAAACCAACATAACTGTTTAGAGTGTAGACTTTTGATACCTGAAGAGGAACATTTTTGTTGCGACTCTGATTTAAAAAATGCGTGCACTTCATCACATGAAGCATCACATCTAAGTGTAGAAAACATATTTAGGAGTATTGATAAAGTAATGACGTCTAAATCTTACAATACAATCACATCAGAAAATCTAGTCAACAGTTCGCGAATCTACCAATACGTATAGCAACGACATCGCATTTTCCACTCCGACGCTAGTCTAATTCGAAGTAAAGCCCTACAAATCTGCTAAACCCCCACTCTTGGCAGTACAATTAGTAATCGGCTTACCTTCCTTGTACTAAAGCTGTCCTATTTAAAGTTCACGTCCCATTCTAGTAAGGTGAGGCGTTGAGACATTTACAGGGCATAACATAATTGTAAGGCCATTAGGGTTGGTATACAGGCTTCTGTATAGTTATCATATTAACTATTCATATCTGCGATATCAACTTTTAAAAGTTTTGGTAGAGCCTATATTGGGTCAAAGTAAATTGAGTAGTTCGCAGTTGAGGTTCATCATTTATAAGGGTTCTCAAATGTTTCACACTGAGAAATTATAACATTTTTATATTCAGGATGCTTCCCAGCGGTACCCAAATTTAGGTTCCTATTTTTCTTTAATCGTGTATAGTCATAATGGCGTAAAATATCGGTTGTCAGAAGAAAGCCGCGCTCGGATGCCTGTTAGTAACGAACGACGCCCTTTTGTAGTCAAATGGCTGAGATCAGTTTCTACGGACACGCCACCAGATACAGATTTCGCAGATAGTTTGAAATTGCGATGAATTATAATTATAAGGACTTTACTTTCCCAACATAGCTATGTATCCCTACTCACTAGTCTTGGTTCAGCTCCGCGTCGCCGAAATTGCTTTATTATTGCGTTAGCTGTGGCTGCAGTAACCGCACTTCACTAAGCTGGGATTATAGTCGCTCGTATTGGCTGTAAAATATTCTGAGCATAGGTATGCTTTAATCGACACAAGAACTTTTTTAAGTAAAATTATTTCTTACCTGGCTGTGTCACACCAACGACCAGATGTTTTTTTTCTTTTAAAAGTTTCCTCAGTGTGTAATTTGTACCAAATGAGTTCGACGTTTAATCCAAACAGCTAGAAAAACTAAAACAATTGGTGATTGAGGACACCAAAATGCTCACATTGCCATATCGGCATATTCTTTAAAGAATCCAGGAATTGATACTACATTTTAGGCCCAAGAGTAGACTACGGCGCCGCGCAGACGGGACACAGACGGGGCGACTTTAAATTTAAAATAAATATAATATAAATAAAAAAAAATAAAGCGTTGCGTTGCATCTAAAGACGGGGCGCGAAGAGAGCGCTTAAATTGTAATAGTTAACAGTGGCTTGGCTTAATTATTTTCTAAGAGCAATAGGGAAGGGTGCATAAAGGTTCTAAGGAATAGGCAAGCTGGAGGGAATCGCGTTTTATGGACGCCACGTCACTTATAATTAGCAAGCCTGATTCTGATAAGAAGGGTGTTTGAAAGTTGTATTTTTACAGCTATGCTAGACGTGCTGGAGACATTTAGTAATGATTCCCAACGACCTAGTCCTCAGTTTACTGACAATGACAAGGTAGGTGAATAAATTTGGACATAAATTGTTATAATGTTAAACCGTTTAAGCCTGTTTCGTGTCTGCGCTGAAATTGCGCTCAACTTTGGGCAATAAATTATACTAATATATTACGGGTGAGCTAATTTATTTTGGAGCAAAGTTTTGTATAGAATTTATTGAATTTCTTCCATGAAGCTGATGATTTGCTGAATCCGTGTACACTGTACAGTAAGTAAACAATGAAAAACAAAATGGCGATCGAATGGCTTTGGCTGTTGTTTAAATATTTTTTTCAAGCAAATAATAATCTATACACAAAATGTCAGCTAAATTGACTAGCCAAAATGAAAGATATTAAAAAAAGATAACTATGTTATTGAACATACAAGAATTGCTCGTTGATATGTTGTTTGTTTGTATATTAACAAATATAGTAATTATAAATCATGTGATAAATTTGGTTATCCAATGAATGTTTTTTATTTCGAATAGGAATTCCGTGTTAATGTGCTTTTAATTGTTACGACAGTATGGTGATGCATATGATGTTATAATATTGCGTAACTATTATTTAATTCTTGTTTATATGCCTTCATATTAGTAAGTCTTACTTTTATACTGCTCGCTCTCTGCAGACCTCTTGTGGAATGTACAACTACGATAACGCGATTTTAATCATTATTATGATACAATTTCTGAACATCCTAAACCATGTCAACGTCTGAACGCGCCCCATTTATTGAATAAACAATCGTTATTGATTTTGTTCTATTGTTTGCAGGTAATCGTCATTTTCTTCACCTTTACGTGGAATCGCTGGTTTAGTAAGTCGAAAACGATTCTCACTCTTTATTTTCAGAAAACCCATAGAATAATGACTAGTGGTTCTGTGAGCCGTAGACCTCGCGATTTTGTTTTGAAATTTCATCATTTTGTCGCAATTCATTTTATCAAGCTATTTTGAAAAATATCGTAACACTGAATCGACAAAACCATGCTATATTTCTTATCGAACCTACTCACACAATTTCATGAGAATCGATTGAGAAACGTGGAAATCCGAACATCCAAACATCTCTTCGCAATGTTCGCTTGAGAAATAAGCCTACTCTGTATTCTATTAGTTGTTTGTGTAAAAAACGACGCCATTGGTCATTGAGCGTGACGATGCGAGCTATACGTCGAATAACTGATCGCGCACTGAACGGCCATAATAAAAGCGGAAGGCGTAGTAAAACTTGAAAAAAACCTGGCTATACTGTATCTAAATTATCTATCAGCTCTTTATGCTGTTGATTTTATTTATTAGCTAATAATAATGTTAAAATGTTAACATTTCTTAACGATACTTCTATATTGATTCAATAACTTGCAAACTTGAGGCTCAAGTCGATACTTTGTCGAAGCTGGCATTGTTAAACTTTCGCTTTCTTTGTCGGTAAGTTTAATTAATCTCCTTTTAAGGTTTGAACCTTTCTTACTTATATATAGAAGTATTTTTTATGTATAGTTCACAATGATATTATACAAACGATAAAGAGTGGAGACTTTGAAAAGGAAACATAAGTTTAACCACTCACAACTTTATCACTTTTTTTACAAAAAGAAATACCGACTCCAACAAGAAGAAATTGTATTACGGAGAATAACTGAACGAGTTGCTTTATAAAACACTGAAATCGTTATAGATGTGCCTATAATATTTGAGGAGTATCCTGAATTCCATAGATCCCATCATCATGTCTTCACCAAAGACATCGAAAATGTCGAAATCAGTTGATAAATGACGGAGTTCTTAAGTAACTCCTTCTTGTTGTAGTAGATTCAAAAGGACTAGATCTATGATCTGACTGAGTAAAAGATGCCATCTCCTCATCTAAGTTCTACTAGAGGTTTCTTTCTAGGGCTTAGGCGTATTAATTGTAAGGTTTAAGGGTTCTAGTGGCTTGGGATACATTTGCCGAAGACAGAGACGGGTGGCGTAAACGGGTTTTAGACGGTCGCAAACCT
Organism: Apotomis capreana; assembly: GCA_947623375.1. Lineage (NCBI taxonomy): Eukaryota > Metazoa > Arthropoda > Insecta > Lepidoptera > Tortricidae > Apotomis > Apotomis capreana. Next base: position 27,011,144 of record OX392500.1, read on the forward strand.
TGTGATGAAGCCGGGTTTGAAACTTTAGCTGGTAGAAAAATGCGTAGAAAACAAACCGGCACTAAAGCATCTAATGACGTAAACTATTTATGTCTGAAGTGCGGACGACTACCAAACAAGTCGCCGAAGAAGTTGTCTCCACAGTATTTTATAAAAACGTCTGTAACAGATGAAATGGCCTATGATAAGGGTTCTAGTGACCACGATCCTCACTTAATAAAGAGGATCCGATTGAAGAAGAAAAAGACAAGATCTATATAGATCGTCTTACCGCATTGGCAATATCGATATCCTGTTCGTTCAGGTTATATCCTGGAAACGCAAAGGCAGCTTTATTATAAAACTTCCGCAATCATATTATATGACGTTTTAGAATCTTCTAACAGTTATAATCTAGCACAACTTCTTCATATTATGGTCGGACAATTAAATGCATAAAATGTATCTGAAAAGTAGTTGCTGAACAAACAATTCTCAGACACATAATTCTAAAAAACACCACGTTCCCACGCTCTAAACAAAACCTCATCTTTATTTCTTGCTGTCTTCAGGCAGGATGTTCTTAGATAATTATGTTTGCTAGTTTTCCCTGGTTTAAGTTAAGACGAATAAAATTGAGGACAGTTCTAAGTATGCAGGCATGCATATACTGTTCGTCTCGCTGGTGATGTGGTGTAATGCAATTACTGAAGCTAATTGTCTCGCTGAGCAGATCCACATTTTGTTCAGGAGCGATAAAGGTAACATAGGATAAGCATGCATTTAAAGACTTATCATTAAATGACATTTAATTTAGATATAGATTCGTCTTTTACAAAGAGATTCAGTGCGAAATACGTCACGGGAGGTACTAACTCTTTATATAGAGGCCATCATGTCTGAGCAATTTGGAAAACTTTGTTCCCTTTACCTTTCAGTTTCCTATCAATATTAAAAACTCTCCCGCACAGGAAATGTAATCGTTCACGAACATGGGGCGATTTTATCGTCGTTTGCCTTCCACACATTCAAACTTTCGCGCGCGTTGATCGAATTACCAATAAAGGAAAGTAACGATCGACGGGGACGTACGCAAGTTCATATATCACTCATTAATCGTTTGCAAACTCAACCTTAATCTTGTTGGCTTGAATACAAATTTCGAACAAACCGTCGGGGCAGCGTGAGGCTTATTCGAGGTTTGAGAAAAGCCTGACAAATGACAGAGTAATATTGGCAACGTTGTATCTCGCACAATGACGCCATTGAAAAGTAAATCTAGCTCCTAAGGTAACAAGATGATATTTGAGGCACATTTCAAGCGATCTTGCGAGGTCATCATCTTACGATATTCTGACATTATGCGGTTAGATATCGCCCGGCTGTGGTCGGGTGATGTGGGATGTAAAATTGGCATATAAGCAATTTGACTGCATCAACTTGGTCTGTTTTGTTTATCATTCATATCATTATCTGTTCCATTAGGTGAATGTGTAAATAAACTCACATGAATGTTATCATTACTACTGAAGTTGTCTTTTGACAATGGTAATTGTCGGAGAAAAGCGAAAATGGTACTTTAAACGAGCGATTGCCACGCGAGGTTAAATATTGTCGTGAGACTAAGAAGCTCTTTGTGTTCAAGAAATACCATTTCTAACAGAACTAGAAGTACATATATCATACGTTTACTGCCAGTGCCAGTAACAAACAAGAAGACGTGGAGGAAACAAGTGGAAATATAATCTCATAAGCGATTTGATTGATAAAAAATAAAATCTATATTTCTCACAGAATTCCAGTTTATAGGGAGTATCAAAATTATAAGTAACATGTATATAAAAAAGGTTTTTTACCCTTTTCTTTGGAATCTTGGGATACTTATTCTGTAAGAACAACTCTACAGGTAAAGGTATCCTCCAAAGTAGCTAATCCTCTTTTGCTGCTTGGCGTTGTGCTCTGTTATCTTTAAATGACCACTGATCGGTGTCTACTGTCTACCGATGAATACCGAAATTCGAAATACATTGGCCATATGTCCGTGCCATGGCCGATGCATCGTTCAAATAGCTGTGTCATTGACAATCGTCTCAGGCCTCTATCCCTAAGTTTCTGACAGAACTGCATTATCAGTTTCCGTTCGTCAACTAACATTAATATCGTAATGCGACACCCGTAACTCTAACCGTAGCGTTGACCGCATTGGTTCACCGTTATTTGTGACGCTGGTTAATTTCTTGATATGGTCTGCTTAGTACTAATTGTATTTAAATCATTTGATGTAAATCAAAATATAGGCCATACATTTAACCATCATCACCACGATACCCAATGCAAATTTTACAATTTTACTTGCAGGTGTATAAGAATTCTGTTTACAAAAGTGCCATCTATGAACCTATCTGTATTCAAAAAAGGCATTACGATCCGGTTTTTTTGGCTTAAGGCGACTCCGTACGTGGAATGGTGATATTTAAAGTCCTAAGGCTCGTAATCTAGCCAACGGAAAAATCTGAAAAAAATATATGTTATTTTTGACTATTTCTTATAAAAAATTATAGTTGGATTTTTTTTTAAAGCAATAATTACTATGGAAAAAATAATGTTGAAATAGGGTCGTTTTCAATTTTCAATTCCCTAAGGCTTCTAAACTACAAATGATATTTACACGGCTCTTTCGCAAGAACATTGACAATTCATTGATCTTTAATCGTATTGTTTAAAAGTTAGTAAAATGTAAATTCGGTCTAATAAAGCATCAAAAAAACTGAATTTCCGCGAGCGCGGCCGTGCTCGGGCTGCGAGCTCAGTGTAAATCTAACCGTCGAAGGGGAAGGCTGTGTCACTTGCTCTCGCGATCCATCTAGTTACGGAAAATTATTATAGTACTGGATCCCACGGAGCGGAGGTTCGATCTGTCTTCGTGCGTTTGAAGTGTATTTTAAGAGAGTGTAGTTCGTTTTTTCACACGACTACGCTATGCGACATAACAAAAAGGACTCATTTTCATATAGAATTACAATCAACTGTTTTTTTTCGTATTTAGGTATCTATTAATTTTAAGTACTTATAAAAAAAATGTCATTGCTTAGCATTCCCGGACACATTTGGATACTTAGATATTCTCAGTCATGGGCCCACACCAGACAGGATTCCCAGAAAATAACACTTTTGATGTGGGTTTTAGGGCCCTTCTCTGTGTAATATTAGAGTACCTTAGGTATTTCGGTTGGTAAAAAAATCTGATACTTAATACAGATATTTAAGTATGATAACGTCTAATGATCTTTATTAATTCAACCCTAAGAGATATGAATATCGTAATGCAGAACAAGTATTGTTCGTTTGAATACCATTGTAATATTCGGTAAAACGCTAATTTACAAATACGAATATTTATTGTAAGTATTCACATTCGTTGCGTCACTAGTACAGTACATGACATATGATATAAAAATACATTATCAAAAATTACAATAATTTTCTATTCAAGAAGGCAAGTGACAATTTTGGCATGAGGGCTTATTTATGTAAATATAGTCAGAATACATATTTGCATCAATAAATTTCCCACTTCATATTTAAATCTAAATGAGCGTTAGTAATTATTGACATATCCGCCGGGCCTAGCTAGACATACCTAGCCTGGCCATAAGTTCTGTTCCATTGTTTACTGTTTATAAAATAAAAACCTGATTTTTATTACATATCGTTTAAAAGCCATATATTAATGATCGGATTACAGTTGAATTAATGAAAAATATATAACTTTATTTAGACTCATCGTAATGCCCAGACTTGATTTTTGACTAATGCTCAGAATTTTTCTCTCTAAGTTTGCCAGAGGGCAATGAAACGATCTTGGATCAAATTAATCGATCGCGGAAGGAACGCCAAAACCCAAATAGCTTACGTAACTCAGACAACCGCTAAACTAAAGTAGGGCTGAAGAAATCTACACCCACCGAATAAAATGCGGAACTTCTAGGTTAACGTAAAAAAAAGATACGGCTCTTTATGCCGCAAAAAAACGTATCTACGCTGGAAAGGAAAATTATCCAAGAGACACGGAGCTAACTTTACAGGAGATCTAAAAAACTACGAACTTTAAAAAAAAAAAATTATTAAATATTCTGTGGACCTACTTTTTAAATGAATCATTTATAATTATAAACAACATCATGTTCTCTACATGTCGCTTTTGTTATTTTGTCTATTAATGGAATAATTTAAAATTTAGCATCGCTTACGCAAAATGGCTGTCAAAATAGAATTAGGTAAAATTATCTAAACGACACGGTTCCCGAGATATTAGTCAGGTAAAATAGTATAATCTACATTTTACACAACAATCAACATAGTAAACAATATCTATGTGCATACGATGCTCATTTTATATAAACAATATCATGTTTTTTACATGTTGCTTTTGTTATTTTGTCTATTAATGGAATATTTTAGGATTTAGCGTTGCTTACGCAAAATGGCCGTCAAAATAGAATTAGGTAAAATTATCTAAACGACACGTTTCCCGAGAAATTAGTCAGGTAAAATAGTATAATCTATTACACAACAATCAACACAGTTAACAATATATATGTTTATGCTCATTTTATAGTCAGGTAAATATATAAATGTGCATAAATCAGCATGAAATAAATCAAGAAAAATTATCTAATCGCCTTTGTAGGAAATATTTCAGGCATGAAAAGCTATTTATCGTACAATAAAACCTCACGATTAATGTTTTAATTAGAGGAAAATATTTATTTTCAAACATTAAAATTAATGAAGTGACATTTAAAGTTCTCTAAGACAAAAACTTATGGTCCAACTACGCAAATACAAAAAAAAAACTACTTTAGAAATGTTAAAGATTTATTCATCAGATATCACGTGAAATTTCAATTTTATCAATTTTTATGTGTGATCTGCTGAAAGATTTCCAGTAGTTCTAGACCAATGTATGGTAGCAAACGATAGCTATGACTAATGAGAACAGCACAAGAGTTCTCAAGACTGCAGTCACTCGGTACTAATTAAGGAATTTTAAATCACGAACTACGTGAAATTTCAAGTTTTACAATTGCAATGAGATAATATCCTATCCTAACAAGAATAACAAAACTACCTACAACTCTGTGTGGTATAAGTGACGTCTCACATAAGTCACGACACTGTTTAAGTGAGATGGCGTTTGGGTCCATCAAGCGAGTCCAAAGTAATGCCTTAGCGCCACAGACACAGATTTACACCGCAGATGGGCCTAACGGCCTTTATAAATATATTGAATTACTACTAAATGTGTGATATTTTATAAAAAAGAACCGGTAAAGTTGTCTAACTACCAATTTAACGAAAATATTTGTTTTTTAGTACATTCTATGCGACAAATACGACTCAATTGTCATTCAAGCAATTCAAGATAAGCGACAGTAGTCGAAAAGTTATATCAGGTAAAAAAGGATAAGCGACAATGGTTTCATAGTATCAAAGCAGGTAAATTTGGATAAACGCCAATAGTTAAGATACGACAATCAGGTAATTTAATCTATGTTATTTTTTTTTATAGAATCTTATATCGATTCTGTTTAATAATGTGGAAATACCACATTTTTACTTTTTGGCTAATGCGCATAAGCATTTTAAACACACATGACTCAGAGGGCGCTCCAGTAGCGAAGAATTATGGAATCAAAGATTTAGTGTGATTGACGTAACGATATGATAGCTCAGTTGGGAGAGCACTACGCCGGAAACTTAGGGTCGCAGGTTCGAGTCCTGCTTACATTGCAGTGGATCACATTCAATTTTTCTTTCATAATTTACCTTTATGTTAATTTTATCATAAAGACATAGGTAAAATGCCTCAAATGACTTTAAAATATATTTTACGATCAGGTAAAAACAGTTAACCAACAAGTGCAAGGTTAGTCGTAATAAAGAAAATTATCCAAGTTGTTTGATCTGTTTTGACAAATAAGTAAAAAAGCTCTAAGGTTCATTATTATGCAAAAAACTTTTTATGTAATCTCCATTTTGCTAAAAAAACCTCAAAAATCAAGTCGTTTAGTAGAAAAAAAAGTAGAGATTCTCTAAATCACCGACGGGATAAGCGACACTAAAGTCGTCAGACAGATGTATACGAGACCCAACCCATTGGATGCAGAAAAATCTGCCGATCCCAACAGTGTGTTTAACTCAATATCCCCAAAAATGTCGCTTAGATAAGTTCTCCTTTCCAGCATCGGCATATTTTGACACTCAAGTAAATTAACATTTATAGGGTATCCATTGACCTTGAACATTGAAATTAGCCAAAAAATTCGTCTAGTAAAATATCGTCAATATCAACAAGTATAGGGGAAAATCTGAGAACATTACTAATGTAGTCATAAAAAACTATCACTGTTTATAAGTAGGTAAAGGACGTAAATCCGTTTTCCAACGGTAAAGTTGAGTTTGTCGCTCTATTATTTATAGTTTCTTATATTTCTTATATCTCTATCTTTTCATTAGAGCAGCATGACCCGGGGGATAAAGCTGTACCTCCACTACTATGTTAAAATATCGGTTCATCCGCTGGGTCACGATATGATTTTTTTATTAAAAAACGATATTTTTTATTTTTGCATGATTTTACACGTATAATCAAGAATTTTGTCGGCATTTTAACTATTCTTGGTAGGTACCTACACATACAAAAGAAACTAAAAAGTATTTATCGATGCGAGACTTCCAAATGGCCAATTTCACTTATTTTTTTGGAAAATAGCTTTAACGCATTTTATTTTTAATATTCTACTGTAGTGGGTAAATAGATATTTAGTAATCCGCAATAATTATATCATTGTTTAAATGATTTATTTTACTTCGAGATTTTTCAATGCCTTTAAATATTATAAGGTTTGTTCATCTTCAACTCTCGCTCGGACTATGCGAGTGTATGAAGCTGCTTGGACGCCACTCAACGAGATTATGAACGAAGTAATGTTCCGGGGGCGCACGGTCGGCGCGGGGAATAACGTTAGGCTCCGCCCAGATCCTCAAGGACGTTGGGATTAGGAGTCGCCTTAAAACAAATCTATCAAATAAATTGAACATTTTACAATCATTTTTATTCAGAACTTCGCCAAACAAGACTTCGTTTTCAATACCACGCCTTTGGCAAGATTCCCTGAGGATTTTTAATATTCATTCGGTAAGTGGCAATAACAGATCAGAAGGGGAACGTGGGAAATTACTGCGTAGCACTGGTGTATTTTGCCAAATGTGACACCAGTACAGAACTGGTGTCTTAAAGAAAATATAACCAATTTTGGCACAGCTATCTGTACCTACCTCTAAAGGTGGATAGGATACTTTTTACCTAACTATGGGATGGGAATGAAAAAAAGAGTTACATCGACTGACGATGGTGCAACTCTGCTCTCGCTTCTACTGACTGTAGACATTCGCTAACGAATTTTAAACCGGCCGAGGGTGAACCTCAGATTTGATGTGGTCAATTATGGTCATTCCAGTGCATGGGTGATTTTCCATGTAATCTGATTCCTTATGTCTTACGCTGGATATCTGTAACAATTTATTGTATTTGTTCATGGATTCCAATCAATTTTTTTTTCCTCAGAAACCCCACGCACTTGGTTAATAAACAGAAGCCGTACCGTATACAATTCGGACGTTTATAGCTCCATCCACAAACAATACGTGACTTCTGTTACCAAATTATTTTTGGGTGTTACGATTGGGTCAAAAGGAGTAGGTACAACTCGGTTTCTCAGTATTTTAATATTTAGGTGATTAGATAAATATATAGAAACATTCATGACCCAGGAACAAATATTCGAGTTAATCACACAAATATTTGCCCTTCTATAGATTAAATTAAACCCAGAACCACTACTACTGCGCCAACCGCATAGTCAAGTAATAAACTTTTTATGAAAATTTCAAGCGCCTGCATATTTAGTTCGGTTCAAGAGTTAGTGCTCTGATGTGACTGATAACGGTGGCTTAGTAAATAGGGCTCCGTTGGTGCCCTTCGGGTACGGAACCCTAAAACATTTAGGATCTCTACGCGATCGAGGTCACTTACCAACTTATATTAGTACACATAAAAGTTAAAAGTAAAAATGTTTTATTGCCTTTACTACGTTTTCTTGACCTGATTCTTGAAGCTTACTTTTTTAATTCTGTTTTTCTTATAAAGACATGATCATGACTTTGGAACTTTTCACCGACCTCTAAGAAAGCCTTTGATTTCAGCCATTATATTTTTTACCTACACTTCGCTTTTCTCGAATTAAACTTGCTATCGTCGCTAATGTCGTGGGAAGGTCTCCGTGACTCGACTTCTTGCGGCTATTGATCGGTTTGGGACTGATTGCTTACAAATGATGTATTAACCGTATCTAGTTGTCTTTGTATCACGCACAGAAATCGACTGAATACGAAACGCAAATGCTATAATCGGCCTGAATATTTGGGATATACTTAAAAAAATATAAAGACCTTTTTCAATTTAAGATACTATTTTCATCAGTTTCCCAATTAAATGTGTTTTAATATATTGTCGTATTGACAACAATCAAATTGTATATTGAGGTATAAGAACCCTATTCCCAGAAGTGGATTTTGAATTGGCATAGATCGTAAAAGATTGGGATATCCCAATTGGATCATGTGATTCGGTTAATAAGAATAGAATCCATATCGTCTTCAAAAGTTATATCTTATGTATCTTTCCTATTCGTACATCTTTGTACGGTATAGGCTTTTACTTGTACTATTATCTATTCTGTCCTTTTACTAGCAAAGTTTGACTTTGGCCACGCAATTCTCATGTTCAATGCCTCATCTTCTTATACAAATGACATATCTCCTTACCCGTCATTGTCATCGGCCTATTCTTTCGAGGAAAGTGATTAGAAAGTATTCACACCGTTATCTGGGAAGACAAAGAACGACCATTTGTCAATTTTACCTCAGGGTTTAATGAGTCAAATTATGTTGTTTTTGGATTCTTCAATAAGCTTTAATTCCGGAAGAAAACGTTGAAAACATGTATATCTATTTGGAATAGGTATATCCCACCCCTATTTTACTTCTAAGTAAGTTGTAATCCTTCTAATAACCCTTGAGCTGGATAAAATACATATCCCTGGACGCCTACTTACCAGAATACTAAAAACAGTTTAAATCTTTCCAGCCGTGATGAGACCGCAAAGACACAGTATTTCGATTTTATAACCACAAAACAGTCCATTTACATAAGTTTTTCGTAGTTTTTAGTCTTATATCGTATAGTATATAGTTATCATCATTTAGCAATCAGAGGATCTGCAAGATAACGGGGCCAACCGTTAACTTAATTTCGATACTTATATAGTGCTATATTTTACGTGCAGTAAGATAACTTCCGACTGAACTGGTTGGACATACAGATATATCCATAGGTGAGCTTAAAATCGAGACAAAAAACATGTTAATTATTAGACAAGTGTTAGATGACGGATGCTGCGTCACAACAGTTGACAGGAAGCAAAAAGCTGAGCCCACCGGGGTCAACGCCTTAGTAGTGCAGACTAGTGATGTGCTATGCTAGCGATAAAAACCTAATGTATAAAGCGAGATCATTATTCATATTACATTACCAAAGAATATTATTTGCTTGTCATGTTTTAAACTTGGTGATATTTATTTGTCTAGTATGTCACTGACGTAATTCATCAGTTTTTAGCTGTCATCATTGTTTTTTTATATAATTTGTAAATTTGTATTATAAAGAGTATTGGCATTACATTTTCTTCGGTTTCCGCGACTGTCACACATTTAAACAAAACCTTTACCTTTCCAGTTGCTGGTTTCAACTTTTGACAACGGTAACTGGAAAGGTACCGAAACGTCAGGGGGGCTCAAATAATTAATATACGCGTTATAATTTGTTTAAGTAGGTTTATGTAAATGTGTGACAGTCGCGGAAACCGAAGAAAATATTATGTATAACAACTGGTTTTGCATTCCCTAATAGGCTGGTTTTCCACTAGAGCTAAGCATCGGTGATATGTTCCTAACAAACGACTAAGCTGCATAACTATAGTTGCATTTTGACGACGCGTTTGGCTCGGTTGGTAGACACTCTGCCTACTGAGTCGGCGGTCCCGGGTTCGAATCCCGGCCGGGGCAAATATTTGTGCAAATATTTGTTCTTGGGTCATGGATGTTATCTATATATGTATTTATATATTATGTATATCGTCGTCTAGTACCCATAGTACAAGCTTTGCTTAGTTTGGGACTAGGTCGATTTGTGTATGATCGTCCCTTAATATTTATATATTTATTTATTTATTTTATTTATTTATTTTATTTATTTATTTTCCTAACAAACGACTAAGCTGCATAACTATAGTTCCATTAGCGGAGTTGTTCCTCCAAATATCGACATTTGTCCCAACGCTACATGCGCGCGCGTGACGACGCATCTCGCGATCTGCACTATCTATCTAAGTACCAGCACGCATGTTCACGCTTCTATGGCCAAGAAGAGGGTAGGTAGAGACTCGAACTCACGATCTCCATTATGTCATTAGTGCTGTGCAACTGTTTTTAGAGTTCCCCGTGTAAAACGGAAATGAGTAACATGTAGTTAGGAAAATCCTTGAATATGGGAACTCAGCTAGTACATCAAACAACCTACACCGAAAAAGTTTCACAAGTTATGGTATGAAATTCAGAAATTCATTTGAAATTATTCCTGTAACCGAAGGAATTAAATAAATCTGGTAGTACCTACGTAGCTTACTAGGTTGTTCTACGGTCCAAATTTTGGCTAAAGTCATAATATTTCCAATCCAATGATGCAAAACCTGATTTTCTTTTTAAATGTGAATCACGTCATCTGATGTCAAGGGCTTTGGACAAATAAGCTGGTTTCCAAAACGTTCCATAATAGCGTACATAGGGACTAGGGAGTGCCCACTTTCAAAATCAAAGAGAGGGCACACACAAAGCGCAATGCATTGGGAGTGCGCCTTTTGTGTGCAGGCATTGGTCTGTACAGGCCTTTGTTTAAAAAAAAACCTTTCTGTTCGGTATGTTTTTGATTATTGAATTCACATTTTTGGTCGATTCAATGGGCACGATTGTCCGATATTTTGTTAATTTTCTTTTCACAGTTGAATTTAAAAGTTCTGTCTATTGAGGTAATTTATTTCGGTATCTCATTAACATTCTTGTATACCACTCCTGTATCTTTTATATAGTAGCATCAATATTCCTTATTTATGAATTTATGATCCACGGTCAATGTTCAACGATTAATGTAAATGTATTGAGCGGTCAATTGGAATCATGCCTCGCAAATTAATGATGATATAATATACATAGATGTGTGGGTATTCTGAGCTGCCCATTATTGGAACTGTACTAGTGTGTACAGAATAGAGTGAACAAATCAAACCTAACAATCGTTGATTGATGATTGAAATGCTCTAAGCGTTCGTTAGTTGAGACACTAAGCCTATTTGAGATTAATGAGCTGTTTGTTCCTCGGTTCGAGTATAAAGGTTTATAGGCTACAGATAAATGGGTTTCCATATGTCTTTGTTTAAGAATAAAGCATATAGACCAGTAGCTAACTCGTACTATAAAGCCATGTTGCTATACAATAAATACGTATCAAGTACCTGATAGCTCGCTATCGCTAAAGCAGTGCATAAACGCAGGGCGCTTTTATCCATACCTACCTTGTATAAAGCAATGTAGGCAACTACCAATAGGCCTGAAGCCAACGAGGAGGTCTGTCGCCTATCTATAGATACCAGTGGCGTTAAACAAAAATTTAGTGCAAGCCGGTGTAGATTTCGCTTACTATTTCTTCAGTAGCAAAATAAAATGGTGCACAATCGGCCTGGTGTAAGTAAGCCGGTGCAAATCGGGTTATATAGACACAACCACAACGCCACTGCTAGATACCTACCTACTACTACCGGGTGCTAGAGGGGCCCCGAGACTCACATTGCCTAGAAGCCTTCATTTAACTGGCCCTGCAATTACGTTTACGCATTGCAAGTCTGGTAAGTAGGTACACACTGCACCACTGCTGGCAGTATACAAGTGCTCTAAGCGCTAGTGTGACGCCATAATAGTTCCGTTGGCACCGAGACAAATGTGTGCTGGCGAGACCCTTGACTCGCTCTTGACATGTGTTGTAACACTGTTTTTAGTCTAGTTTTTAACTAGTGCCACTATTTGAGGCTTAAACCTGTGTTAAATTACTAGTGTTTTATTTAGAATTTCTGGGTATATTCGTTACTTTAGTTTCTATAAAAAAACATACTGCTATGGAGAGCAAGCTAAAATTATTTGGAATCCAAGTGTTATACCTAAATGCATGGCGGCCCTTCTGCTATGAGAACGCCTTGATTCCATGAGATAAACCCATTCACAGTACAGCTTACCTCAACGTCCTAAACCTCAGATTGTGCTAATATTATTCATTATAAATAAAAGGTGCAGCACTTGAGAATATCTCTATCGTATCGCACGGGTCAAACATTTAGAATCGGCCTAGCGCGATGGCTCCAAACTGGCCTTCAGCATGGGCGAATAATTGAAAAGGGTCGATGCGTTGTAACAGTAATACTATTAAAACTGACAGTGTATAGGTATTGTGTAAGTGTGGGCCAAGTTATACGGAAGGGCCAAAGTTACCCCAAATGACAGTAATAGTACATTACATCAGAGGCCGGGAAAATGAGGATTTCCGGCCAAGTAGGTATATACGGCCGAGCGAGCGTGCGAGCGAGGCCGGATAGTGATACGAGGCCGGGAATCCGTTTTCACGACGAGGCATGTATAGTGCTTTTCTCAAACATACAATGAAATAAAAAAATATACTTCCAAGAATAACACTTAATATTGTTTGTCCGATATTTTCCGAATTTGACCGAATTTAAAAAATCCGATTTCAGATTCTGACTGAGGAGCCCCAAAAACCCCCGGATACCGAATTTCAGCCTCCTAGGACCAATTTGAAATTTTCTCCATACAAATCGTTTTTTTTTTTCGATATTTTCCGAATTTGACCGAATTTTCGGACAAGATTTCAGATTCATATTTTTGAGCCCCGAGAGCCCCCCGATACCGAATTTGACCGAATTTAAAAAATCCGATTTCAGATTCTGACTCAGGAGCCCCAAAAACCCCCGGATACCGAATTTCAGCCTCCTAGGAGCAATTTGAAATTTTCTCCATACAAATCGTTTTTTTTCGACATTTTCCGAATTTTCGGACAAGATTTCAGATTCATATTTTTGAGCCCCGAGAGCCCCCGAATCCGAATTTGACCGAATTTTAAAAATCCGATTTCAGATTCTGACTCAGGAGCCCCAAAAACCCCCGGATACCGAATTTCAGCCTCCTAGGACCAATTTGAAATTTTCTCCATACAAATCGTTTTTTTTTTTCGATATTTTTCGAATTTGACCGAATTTTCGGACAAGATTTCAGATTCATATTTTTGAGCCCCGAGAGCCCCCCGATACCGAATTTGACCGAATTTAAAAAATCCGATTTCAGATTCTGACTCAGGAGCCCCAAAAACCCCCGGATACCGAATTTCAGCCTCCTAGGACCAATTTGAAATTTTCTCCATACAAATCGTTTTTTTTCGACATTTTCCGAATTTTCGGACAAGATTTCAGATTCATATTTTAGAGCCCCGAGAGCCGCCGAATCCGAATTTGACCGAATTTTAAAAATCCGATTTCAGATTCTGACTCAGGAGCCCCAAAAACCCCCGGATACCGAATTTCAGCCTCCTAGGACCAATTTGAAATTCTCTCCATACAAATCGTTTTTTTTTTCGATATTTTTCGTATTTGACCGAATTTTCGGACAAGATTTCAGATTCATATTTTTGAGCCCCGAGAGCCCCCCGATACCGAGTTTTAGCCGCCTAGCACCAATTTGAAATTTTGAAAAAAAAAAGTCGCCATCTTGATTTTTTTTTTCCACAATTGTAACAACCAACCTTTAAAAACAAAACGTATCTTTTCTCAAACATGCAATGAAATATTGTCTTTACGTTCCTTATAATAGGCTCGGAAGTATCGCTTTTTGGGCGCAACAACTCGAGAGGACTGCAAAGGGATTTCATACTGCTTTTCAGGCCTAGGCCTGCAAAGTAACTTTTTTTTGGTTTCAACAACAAGGTCATTCACACAGCTGGCTGGTTTGACAAAAACCAGGTTTCATTTTTAAAGGTTGGTTGTTAGACTAAAATGTCCTATTTGGCAATTAATAAAATGTTGTTCTTTGAAGTATATTTTTTTATTTCATTGTATGTTTGAGAAAAGCACTATACATGCCTCGTCGTGAAAACGGATTCCCGGCCTCGTATCACTATCCGGTATATACCTCCTTGGCCGGAAATCCTCATTTTCCCGGCCTCTGATGTAATGTACTATTTCTCAAACATGCAATGAAATATTGTCTTTGCGTTCCTTATAATAGGCTCGGAAGTATCGGTTTTTGGGCGCAACAACTCGAGAGGACTGTAAAGGGATTTCATACTGCTTTTCAGGCCTAGGCCTGCAAAGTAACTTTTTTTTGGTTTCAACAACAAGGTCATTCACACAGCTGGCTGGTTTGACAAAAAGCAGGTTTTGTTTTTAAAGGTTGGTTAGACACTTGTGGAAAAAAAAATTCAGGATGGCGACTTTTTTTTTTCAAAATTTCAAATTGGTGCTAGGCGGCTAAAACTCGGTATCGGGGGGCTCTCGGGGCTCAAAAATATGAATCTGAAATCTTGTCCGAAAATTCGGTCAAATTCGGAAAATATCGAAAAAAAAAAACGATTTGTATGGAGAAAATTTCAAATTGGTCCTAGGAGGCTGAAATCCGGTATCCGGGGGTTTTTGGGGCTACTGAGTCAGAATCTGAAATCGGATTTTTTAAATTCGGTCAAATTCGGTATCGGGGGGCTCTCGGGGCTCAAAAATATGAATCTGAAATCTTGTCCGAAAATTCGGGCAAATTCGGAAAATATCGAAAAAAAAAAAGATTTTTATGGAGAAAATTTCAAATTGGTCCTAGGAGGCTGAAATTCGGTATCCGGGGGTTTTTGGGGCTCCTGAGTCAGAATCTGAAATCGGATTTTTAAAATTCGGTCAAATTCGGATTCGGGGGCTCTCGGGGCTCAAAAATATGAATCCGAAATCTTGTCCGAAAATTCGGTCAAATTCGGAAAATGTCGAAAAAAAACGATTTGTATGGAGAAAATTTCAAATTGGTCCTAGGAGGCTGAAATTCGGTATCCGGGGGTTTTTGGGGCTCCTGAGTCAGAATCTGAAATCGGTTTTTTTAAATTCGGTCAAATTCGGTATCGGGGGGCTCTCGGGGCTCAAAAATATGAATCTGAAATCTTGTCCGAAAATTCGGTCAAATTCGGAAAATATCGAAAAAAAAAACGATTTGTATGGAGAAAATTTCAAATTGGTCCTAGGAGGCTGAAATTCGGTATCCGGGGGTTTTTGGGGCTCCTGAGTCAGAATCTGAAATCGGATTTTTAAAATTCGGTCAAATTCGGAAAATATCGGACAAACAATATTAAGTGTTATTCTTGGAAGTATATTTTTTTATTTCATTGTATGTTTGAGAAAAGCACTATACATGCCTCGTCGTGAAAACGGATTCCCGGCCTCGTATCACTATCCGGCCTCGCTCGCACGCTCGCTCGGCCGTATATACCTACTTGGCCGGAAATCCTCATTTTCCCGGCCTCTGATGTAATGTACTATTAATACAAAGTCGACTCCTCTGAAACGGTAAGCCTGTTTATAGACGGCGAGGCTTTAGTGACGTTTGTTCTGTTAACTTTTCCATCTCTTATTTGCATTCGCCATGTAGCTCACAAACGATGTGTCTCATCAAAGAAAACGAACCAACACGTCAGTCCTTATGGTAATAAGTGTGACCTTCCGTCAATAAAGGGTAATGCAGCGTGTTGATGCGATCGTAACAGTCGTGCTGAAGGCCAATTTGTGTCCAATGTTACGGTCACCCCAATTTGACCAGCACACAGTATCCAGCAGTATGTGATCTTATTCATTCAACGTCTCATTTAAATCATGAACTTTGAAACATCGCGTATATGAAATAACCAGCAACTCCTTCCGCGCACATTTGAAGGTTTTAGTGACTCCAGTCCAGAGTCCGAGTGTTCAATCGTTTCAACCTAACGCCGCATCAAACGCGTAAAATGAAAAAATGCGGTCACAAGTCCGAAATGTATTTTGCGTTACTTATTATACAGGTAAACATCGTACAGTTGATGAGCTGAGTTATGTTTTATTATTGACCTAGAAGCCTTGGTACCGTAAAACGGGGTTACTTTCGGAAAATTTGGGGCTACTTTGATAGATTTAAAATGGTTATAAAAACGCAAATATTTATAGTGCGATTGAGCAAATGAAGTTAAACGTTAGGTCATTGTTGAAGGTATGTATCGCATTGTCACAGATAGTTAAAAAAAATAAGGATATGGCGTAAAAACACTTTTCCAAAGTAGCCCCTGCATTTGAAAGTAATCCCGTTTTACCTTGTGATTTTAAGTAAATTGAAACATGATATTATTTTATTGGCTGTATTCGTGAGAACCCCTTAAACAGTCAAAACATTTTCATCTTATTTATTTTTCTAGGAATTAGGTTATTCCCAAGAAAGATAAGCTTTTTGAAAAATTACATTAATTCGCCCTTGATCTTAGTGCTTTTATTTACAATGTAACTGACTTCACAGACGATCTTATCCATATTGATCATTGGCAAAGATTGCTCTCTGGAATTCTAAATAGATTTATCAAAATTGCCTGCCTTGAACGGCCTGTTGTTATTTACTGTGCCCAAATCGACGACGGCAATGCTATCAATTCTAATGTTTATTATTATTTGCCTCACGCCAACCCTTGCCGTTGGCACAAAACATGGCTTCTGGCTTTATGAGGGAAATTCCTTTACGCCTAAAATTGTTAACAGGCGATAATTTTTAATCTGCATGTTAAATAATTATTGTTATTACTGCCCAAGGCACTTAACTGTTTAAATACTTCTTAAACTTTTATAAAAAATCGTCTCTTTCGGTGTTACTGACTTTTGTTCGGAAGTTCTGAAGTAGACTGACCTGAGAGTAGAGAACAGTGTCTAACTAACAGTGTCTAAATGTCTAATAAAACCAGGGATCGATACCGGTATTCGATCCCTGGATTTCAAAATTATATATTTTAGTTTTTTAATGCTTACCTATAATTTAGGTATTGATATAGAACTTGGAAATTAGCCCAGTAAAATACCTTCTTCTTTAACTCCTGAGGATCGTGATCACACGGTATCGTATCGTATTCTTATCGTATCGTATCGTATTCTTGATCAGTTGTCTCCATCGGTCTCGATCCATTGTTGCTCTCACCGCTTGATGGAATTTCTTTGAGGAAGTGGCTTTTCTAACCTGGTCAGTCCATCTAGTTGGTGAGCGGCCGCGGCCTCCCTTGCCTTCCACTTCGCCAATCACGACCATTTCTCAAGGCTCTTAACTCCTCTTCGCATCACATGTCCAAAGTATGAAAGCAACCGTTGTCGGCAGATAGTGGATAGACAAGTTTTGATGCCTAGTTGGGAAAGAATTGACACATTTGTGCGCTGGGCCGATTTGGGCGCTTGGTAAAATATAAAAATGTGTATAACCGAAATTTAATACCGGTATTTTGTATGGAGCTGAATACCGACATCCGATTCCTGATAAAAACTAGGTACTATTTTTAAATAGGAATATCGAATTAGATCTATAACTTTGAGATCTGAGCTCACAGTGTTGCGAACGATTTAACCTAACCTTAATGTTTGATTAAAACGATATAATATAAGAATACAAATGACCTACCGGCACTTTAAGCGCCGGTAGTTATTGCGCATGCACAATACGAAATCGGATGAAATAATTTTTGTTCATGTTACCAATTGTTTGGGTAAAGTAGTAGCTGCGTAATAAGCCAGAAGTAATATGTCAATATCAATAGCCTTATAATATAAGGAATTGCATAAGCTATTATTCATTGTGGCAGCGTGCAGAAAGCGGAGTGCCGGCGCCAGCGCGGCTAGCGTAGCGGTACCCTGACCCTTTGTGTTTGCCCCAAGAGAATAACTTCAAGCGTTTTAATTTGTATTTTGAATATTATTTTTTTTGTCGACAAATAAAGAAGCTAGGTTGTCTGGGGTTTTATGTTTTTTGGTATTACGCGTGGGAAATAACGAACCCGTTCCTACGCGTTTCCAAACTAAGCCAGCTTGGTGTCCGCTAGTTACTTTAGATTAGCTGAAAAAGGGAATCAAATACATTATTTGTGAACTTAAATTGAAATATTAAACATATTTAATATTATTTAGTATTTGGACCGTTATTGAATGCTGAATTTTAAAATATTATTTATTACTTATATGTACGAAATGAAATGAAACATTATAATAGTAGTTTATGCAACTGATACATAATGAGGGGCCTTAAAACACGAGTGTGGTTTTATGAAACGAGCGTCAGCGAGTTTCATAATAGGATCACACGAGTGTTTTAAGGCCTAATTATGTACAGTTGTATACACTACTTTATCTACACACATATCATAAGTACTCTAAGATGGGTTCAGAAGCCATAAGGAAATGACCGGCACCACTAGTGCTACCTGTAAAATATCTAAAAACGACATATACTAATGCAGTAAGAAATAAATCTGAACAAATACATAAACAGATTATTTATTGTAATAGTTGTAATTTACATTTACATTAAAACAATATTTTCAACTAAAATGTGAATTACAATAAACTTATCACAATTATACTTTCGTAACAGCAAAGAACCAACAAACAAATGACAACTATAATGGCGGCAATTCGAACCTCCGTCAAGACGAATGTTTTTTTTTTCTAACTCATATACAAACGAATGTATCCATATTCTCATGTCACTCGAGATCAAATGTCGTGCGGTTTTTATAAAAAAACATACTGAATTGACGTTTCGTATCGATAACAATATTAATATCTATGGATACTAGAATAGAGACCTACTTTAGTTTTGACAGCTGTTCCAAATTTAAACTCATAACCTTACAAAAATTGATACTGTTATAACATTACAGTACAGATTTTACCTACTGCCACAGATAAGAAAGTTCTCATAGTAAAATTGGTTGTAGTAATGCTGGTCATTTCCTACGGTTTTTGAACGCATTTTAGAGCACTAATGATATGTGCGTAGATAAAAATATTTAATTGTTTATTAATTTAAACTTTATTGGACAATACAAAAAATACGTGAAAATGGTGTACTATGTCTTAAGGCTTTATCTACCAGTCAAGTCAAGTTAAATAGAAATATGTAATTATTGTTAGGGATCAAAAAATATATATTTGCTTTTTTTCTGGATTTTTATCTTTCATAAGTACATAAATTTTCACTCTAATTTGGTGGTAGAACTTATAAATTATAAATTAACTATTTAACATACAAAATTCGTTTAAGTAGGCCACTTGAAATCAAAACCTATATTTCAATTACCTATCCGCTGTAATCCTTTACCTGTTACCGCGGCGGCAAGTAACATAATGTTACGAACCGGGTAATGAGTGCTGTTGATTTTATTTGGCCTGCGAGGCGAAACTGCTTTATTGTTCGTGTGTTTGCAGATATAACTGTTATAAGTTAACCGGTTTTTACATCCAACTGACCGGCTAAAAGATGGACTAGTCAGATTCTTACTCGATAACAAATCTCTGTCGAAGCCATATGACATTACAAATTGTCAATTAATTATTATATCAACTGGTGCATTATAAAATAAGAATTTTATGACACTTGACGTTACGTTGTTAATGTTTTATGATAAATGGGTCAATTCCGTACTAATAAAGAAGCAAGAACGATACCTATTTATATCAACAGGTTGGACTATATTAGAACTTTAACATGGAATGATGGGAACTTACGTAACGGCACACGACCTATCAGATAAACTGATTACATGTGAAAATACATTATTTTCGGGTGTGTAAAGATAATATGATTTCTAGAAGAATTCAGTATCTACTCCTGGTTAGAGCGAGCATCGTCAGGAATATCCTCTGTCTACAGCCCTACCCAACTATCACTAATAGCTAGGGCCCTGCCAGGTTGCCGGCGGTACCCTGACACATTATAATAAACCTAGCTCAGCACACCTTACAGTATACATTCAAACATTTAAAAAAAAACTAGTTACAAAAAGATAGTTTGTGTGTATAGCGAGGCTATATGGAAATTTGGTAATTAAAGGTTTCCAGTCAGTATTCCCATCGCAATAGTTGGAATAAATGCCCCATACCTAAAAACATATTTGTTCCTAATAAATGGTAAAAAGAATAACGGATTAAAAGCATTGTTTGGTTTAGTACCAAATTAACCCTTTGGGTTTCAATAGCCACCGCTTACAGATTACAGTACCAGTATATTGTTTAAAAGCTAATATGAAAATGTAAGTGAAATATAATATATTGATAGCTAGGTATCATATCTAAGTCTAACAGACAATTCCGATTGTTCGACGTATAAGGCGCGTTTAATCGAATGCATTTCGCCATACTCCTCACGGATGCACGTAGCTCTCTTGAATTATACTCGATTTCCTCTGTTGCACCAAGTGCAAGACGAAACTTCCTCTGTAATCGCTTATTTTTATTTAAAGCTAATTTTGTTTAAGTATAGGGTATTTGAATAGCGATAAACGGATTTCATCAGTCAGTACACAGAGAAAATTGAGTTACCTATGTGTTTTTCGTCATACATAATTTACTTCACTTCCAATCAATTGATTAATCTTCTTTAGAGAGTTCCTTTCTCTACAAGGAGTCCAAAACCGAGATCGAAACATGGAGGTATTTTTCGATTTTTTTGGAAATGCCGTATAAGAAAATATTTAAATTTTCATTGCGATGTTTGCCAGCAAATTTGTAATCAATGTAACGTGCACAATTTAAAGTAACACTGTTTTTTTATTTATTTATTATTATTGACTTATATCGTTTCAGGTACTTTTTTGGTTGGCTGTCTGATTAAAATATTCGGTGCCTACAGTAAGATAATAGATATAAATAAATCCTTTTCAATGCAACAGTGTGTTTGTTGGTGTGCTGACTACAAATATTTCCCACGTGGTTGAAACCATACTGTTTCTTACCTCAGTAAATCTCAAAATAATATCCTTTCAGTATCGATGACGTAACAAACCCACCATATCACCATATCTATTACAATAATAGAAAACGATGTGCTGTGTAAACATTTCAGCTGGCTATTTAAAAGTTATGAATACGGTGTTGTTGTACGAATCGAAAAAAAACCCTGGCTTAGTTTCACCGAAACCCAACCCGCGCATACAACAACTGTATCAATAGTACGGGTGACATTGTCGAACAAAAGGTTACATAAGAATGCGGCGCTGCTACGTGGACGGCATGCCTTAACAGTGTTCTTTATAGCTAACGAAGTCGTGACGATATCGTGATGTTACATTTTTGAGGATAGCGACCACATACTTTTTCTCCCGTAGATCATAAGACTCGTAAGCTGTCTGAATCAACTTCTTCGCCAAGACAGAACGCCTCGTAGGACATCCTGCCAGCTTACCACTCATCTACCCTAAAATGACAAATTTGTTGTAGAAACAATTATCTTTAGCTACACTTTTGGTTGAGTTAATTCAACCAATTTTCTACGTTAAACTGAGGAATATTCGCTCATTGTGGCTCAAAGTGGTAAAAAATTACTCGTTATTAATTATCAAAAGACGTTACATTACATTTTATTCTATTTTTCTGTCCAGAGATTTCACTTGCTATGTTTTCGCGTCGTGAGACATAAAGAGCCCTTACCGAGTAAAGGTAGCCGCCAGGACATGTGTTTGCATATTCATTTATTCATACCTTTTTGTTTTCTTGCACACAAAATATTCAGCTTTACTTTACAATAACAGCTAGAAAACTACGCGAGTATCTGGAGAATCCTCGAGAAATGTAGGTTTCTTTGTGTATTTCGAATCGTCTGGGAGACTCACTTATGCATTCCGTTTCTTTTTAGTGCAATCGTTTGTTTTCGTAATATTGTAAAACTTTACTTCCTAGTCCCTTCAAAAAAGTGAACAGCTAGTTCCTAAAAGAGCTTTTTATAAACTGCCCATTTTCATTATCATTTTCATAATAAAAAATAACACATGGCACATGGCATACTACCTTTTATCTTTTTGGTTAAATACGTCAATATAGTATCCATCGACCCACGAAAGCTTTTCCCATTAAATTACTTTTAAAGCGGTTATCTTATTTAGTGATCGAATTAAGGATATTTCCTTTTTGGAACACACTGAGAATTACTGCTAGGTATGCTAGCTAGGAAAAATCCCCGAATCACTCGAATACTAAGCAAAGCGGACCAGCGTTTTATCGCAAAAACCCTATTCTTAAATTTCTCTAAATCTTTGCAAAATGACCTCACGTTTCTGGTTACATTCGGAACTTCCCGAATATCTTGAATTCCGACACCAACGTCAGTTTATGGCTTGTCGAAACATTTAAGCCAGTCAAGTCATGCGCCTCGAATTTGTCGAATGTTCCCGTAGGTATACCGCTTGTTTGCTGATTCCTTTTGTAAGTGAGACGAAAAAATTTGAAGACGACGAGTCTTAAGAATTGTGTACTTAGTCTTGCTTGGATAATTAATAGGTGTAATCTTATAAAATAAATCTATATTATGAAGAGTATTTAATATATTACCATTTATTCGTAGAAAAAGTTCGTAATAATCTTTTTGCTGCTTTAACGGAACATCAATACTTAGTCCGTTGCGCAAGAGTTATTTTAGTTAATAATCAGGCCCTTTGGCCTGGCGCCAGCACTTTTGGACACAAGGTCCACCGGAAGGATGGATTTGGCTGGCCCTAATATTGATATCACCTAATTAAACCCTTTTGGCCTCTTTCACTTTGTATAATTATATGTCACACGATTTGAATATTGCTCCTGTGCATGCCTGCATGCCTAAGAATATAAGGACACTAGCCACCATGGAATAAACGAGGCGCGATACTCAGTTTGAAGTTTAACATTAATGTAGCTGTGAAATTTTATTGTTGGTCAGCTAGTAATCATCAATTGTACTACCGGGCTACTTACCTAGATACCTATTTTTTTCGTTTATGGATTTAACCTCTTTTTAACCCCCGAAAAAAGAGGGAAGGGTGTTTTTAACATGAGTATCTGTGTGTCTGTCTGTGGCGTCGTAGCTCCCAAACGGATGAATCAATCTGAGTGCAGTTTCTTTTTATCGAAAGACTTGTCCGTCGAGATGGTTCTTAGCTATGTTTTCTGGCAGTAGCACATACAGGCAGTTGTTATTTCATAGTGTACAAATAAATGAGAATAATTAGAAGATTATAATTTCCTTGTGCAATGATACAAAACCTTTCATGTCACGGAAATGGTCTGACCTATATATTTTACACCCCAATTATTCCCATCCTTGTTCCTGTGCCCCCATAAAACAAGGTTTAATGTGACTTTATTCTTTATGACTGTCACGCAGGGGACGCCTTTGTATCACGTGAGTGTTAACTTCGTTTGGCGCCACACGTTAGTACAAAGGAAAGTAAACAACAGACGTGAGTGTGATACGGATAATAATGGTAATATCTGTGGAACGGAATTATCTTGGATACAACTAAAAAAAAATCTCTGGCGATTGAATACGTACCGTGATACAAAGCGTATATTAGATAACATTTATTACACCATTGTCGAGAAATTTTCGGTTATTTCTAGTGAATTGTCGATTAATAAGTTTTATTGCACATGGCATTTAATTTTGCACATTCAGCAACAGTAATTGAGCTTGTATTACGAACTATATTTGTATATTCAATTAAGTCGTGCTTAGCTTAATATATTAATGACGCAAATCCCGTGTTCGCAGCGGTAACTGGACAAGACGCCCGACCCTTTGCCTTAATTATTTACTGTTAATTAACAACAGGGAATTCGTAAGGCAAATGTCAGTTCAGGTAAGGGTGGTGTTGTGCAATAATTAACAATTTTGCACAATATTATATTTTAATTCATATTTACTTAGGAGTGACTACTGTTCTATACTCGCGTACTCTGCTCTTCAAGATTGCATTGGTACAAATACAAATGTCGTATTTTGAATTTGACAATGTTTCGACGTTTCGAAGGTGATGTTGGTGTTGAGTCCCTTCGACACTATGAACGTAACATCACGTTTGAAACATAATATGTAATAATGTGTGAGAATCGTGTACATACTTTACACCGCGTAGATTTTAAATTAGCTACTACTACTAACTTCAATTATCATATTGGTAAGCATAATCAACAATCTCTCAGGTGTTAATAGTAGTTCAAATACACACACACACACATGGACACATGTTTAATAGTACCAATTCTTGTTCTCAAAGAACACATTTTGTTTTAAACTTGAAACACAACCCATAACAATCATGCATAATGCATATCCCAGAGTAAAAGTGCATGTCAAGGTCGTCTATGCTCTATTTGTATGATGTCGTCATTTAATTGGGCGTCTGTTTAGATGGCGTAATGTGCTAATTGTTCTTTTATTGTGTGTTAAATGCAGTGGTGCCCTTGATCTCACTACTTAGGTATTTATAAATAGGTATTGCTATAGCTCTTTTTTCATTTTCTGGGAATCGTGAGACGATAAAATAAAACATGTGTTGGTAATTACGGCGCTTAGGCATATTATCAAAATTTTGGTTAGATTTAAGTTTTTTTTTGACAATAGACATGGACTATTTTTTTTTGAGGATGTCAATCGATTCTATTTTTTATTGTGATCAAATGTATATATTGGACTGACTAATGACTTAAACTGCTCTAAAAGTCAGAAATGACCGTCAAAGTTCAACATTCCTACGTAGCGCTAAAAACGGTCCATACAGATGGCGTCCAGGCTAGTGACGTCACAGGCCGGTATAGGTACCTACCAATAATTAATAATATAGTATGGAGAAATTAAGAAATTTGCCATTTTAACCGTGAGAAAGTGCGTTTAAGTTCATGGTTGTCATACAATTATTGTTTTGTAAAACTATGAGGATTCTGAATACATTTTCAAAATTTCTTTTGGATTAAAAAAAATATCATAAAATTTGAGTAAGTACCTTGAAGTCACATATTTCCAAAAAGATTTTTTTTCAGGATTTTTTTTCTTTTATTTAGCTAATTTTATTCATATAACTACAGTACGCTGTAGAATTCAACATCAGTCAACATGTCTATTGTAATATGAGCAAAAATTGCAGATTTTTAAGTAGATAGATTTATTAAAAAAAAAAAACTGAAAAACTTACTTTTTAACCTATGTAAATACTTATTGCCTAGCATGTTGCGAAAAAAATATTTTTTTATTAATTTCTGGAGTATGCATTTTTTCTTTGCAACTTTAAATGCAACTTCTTAACCGGTGCCAAACCAAAAAAAGCATAGAATAGAAAACCCGATGATACCTTTCTTGTAGTATTTATCACGATACATAGCTGTTAGTAAGATATATGTGACATTACTGACACAATCTATCTTAATAACATCAAAGCGGGTAAGCAGTATATTGCATTAAACGTTGTGCCGTTTCCTAAATAAGGCCTATCGGATCAGGGTTCGGCCAAATTTCACAACGCGCCCACGCCCAGCCTGAGGCCAGGAAGGATGGAGTGTCGATAACATTTCTTATATTAAGAAGAATCGTTTCAGCTTCGTCTGACATGTTACCAATGTTGAAGGCACGGATACAAAGGGTCTAGCCAATGGGGATAATTGCCTACTGACAGGCGAGACTTAAAAGCTATGAATATTTACCATTTTCAAAAATGTTTGCCAGTAAAATCACAATAATCGCTCTTCCCTGAACGAAATCCTTTATACACGTCTGCAAGCATTGAACGTTGAAACACACAAACCGAGATTCCTAAATCCAGCCAAAAATTTAAATGTCTTCCGCGTAAGTAATCCGCGCACACGCGAAAGACTGGCACATATTAAACCCGATATTATGGAATCAGGTAAACAAATAACCATTCCAGCAAAGCAGCTACTGGCTGCCGTATGTCATTCGGTCATCCCGATACAAACTAGACCTTCACTGTTAAAAATTTTCAGGGAATTTTACACAAAAGTGAGGGCAACTTTCGTTGCCCTCACTTTTTTGTGTTTTTACATAATTATGTAATTTTACAGGGCTATGTAATTTTACATAATTAACGATTTTACATATATGTAAAATTACATAAAGAAAATTTTACATATTTGTCAGTTATGTAAAATTACATAAATGTAATTTTACATATCTGTCAGATATGTAAAATTACATAAAATGTAATTTCACATAACTGAAACTGTCAGATATGTAAAATAATATTTTATGTAATTTTACATACCTCTTCATGTAAATTCTAGGATATGTAAAATTTTTATTTATGTAATTTTACATAGACGTTAATTATTTTTACATTTTTCCGGTACTATTACTGAAATATTATGTGTTTTTAGTACATATGTTTTCTGTAAAACTACATGTAGTTTCTGTGATATTAATGATATTTTATGGATTTTTACATTTATTCTGTATTGTTACAGAAATATTATGTGTTTTTTGTACATATGTTTTCTGTAAAACTACATGTAGTTTCTGTGTTATTAATGTTTTTTTGTTGATTTTTACATTTATTCTGTAATGTTACAGAAATCTTATGTGTTTTTTGTACATATATTTTCTGTAAAACTACATGTAGTTTCTGTGTTATTAATGTTTTTTTGTGGATTTTTACATTTATTCTGTAATGTTACAGAAATCTTATGTGTTTTTTGTACATATATTTTCTGTAAAACTACATGTAGTTTCTGTGTAATTACTGTTTATTTGTGGATTTTTACATTTATTCTGTAATGTTACAGAAATATTATGTGTTTTTTGTACATATATTTTCTGTAAAACTACATGTAGTTTCTGTGTAAATACTGTTTATTTGTGGATTTTTACATTTATTCTGTAATGTTACAGAAATCTTATGTGTTTTTTGTACATATATTTTCTGTAAAACTACATGTAGTTTCTGTATTTTTAATGTTTGTTTGTGGATTTTTACATTTATTCTGTAATGTTACAGAAATATTATGTGTTTTTTGTACATATATTTTCTGTAAAACTACATGTAGTTTCTGTGTAAATACTGTTTATTTGTGGATTTTTACATTTATTCTGTAATATTACTGAAATACTATGTGGTTTTTTTACAGATATTGTATGTAAAACTACACGTAGTTTGTGTTTTATTAATGATTTTATTATGTAATTTCACATACATTCAGTAATATTACTGAATCCATTTATGTATTTTTACCTAAAGAAAATGTATTTTTAAGTAAGGGTAAGGTAAAATTACATGTTTATTATGCATTATTAACAATAAAATTAGTTAGTTTTACATGTAACTGTAAAATATTTTCTGTAAAATTTAATAATAATTCGGTTATATTTACATAATATCTGTAATTCTCGGGATTTAGTTTTTTTTTGCCAGAATTCTTTTTCTACGTATTTAAATTAGTGCAGTTGTATTAATCAAAATATATATGAAAAAGAAAACACTGGGAAACAATAAACTGGAAAGATTACTGATCTTGGTATAATCGTAGCTTCTGTATATAAGAACTATCCACCTATATAACATAATTACAGGGGTGATATGTACTCTTTATAAAATGCGTAGTCACACAGCAGTCAAATAAAAATACTGCTTTATGATTAACTTACTTGCTTTGAGGATACACATTTTACAAGTATTACATATATCCCCTGTAATTTTGTTATAGGTGGACAGTTTCTATACAGAAGATACGATTATATCCAGATCAGTAATCTTCATAGTTCATTATTTCCCAGTGTTTTTGTTACATATATATTTCGATTAATACTATTGCACTATTAAAATACATAAAGAAGAACGTCCGTCAAAAAACCTAAATCCCGATAATTACAGACATTATATAAATCTACCGAATTATTATTAAATTTTACAGAAAATATTTTACAGTTACATGTCACATTAACTAATTTATAGTTATAATAATGCACACCAAAACAAGTAACCTGAAAAAAAAAACAAATTAAAAAGTAGTAAATCAATTTATTGTCATACAATGATTAATATAAACAATACACATAACTGAAGTTATATATTATAACACCTTTTTTACAATGAAATACAGTGATTGAAATTGTAATTAATTAAGCGATTTTCGATTATATTTGAAATATTGATATGTGACTTGTAAAATGCATTTGCTTTTATTAATAAATTATCTGTATCTGTATCTGAATCCCCTTTACTTAAATCTAGTTTCAGTTAATAAGGTCAACGTCTTTCTAGCGGTAGCGAATGCGCAGTAACGTTATATCATATCAAATATACCGGGTGTTTCCTGTAATAGGAGCGATAAATTAAAACATAGATTCTTCGCTTGAAACTGGACAACATTTGTTAAGCAACTTCTGAAAACAACGTGTAAAAAAGGATATTTTGTAGAATAATGTTTAGACAAAGAAGCAATGTATTGCGAAATGTCCGATATTAGTAGAGTGACAGCTATGTCAATGCTCAGGGAATGTCAATGTTGGACGACGTACATTGAAAACACTATCTAGTTTGTTTGAAATAATAAAATTCTGAGAACTGACTTTTTTTTAAAGTTGCTGAACAAATGTTGTTCAATTTGAAGAGTAGAATCTATATTTTAATTTATTGCTCCTTTTACAGGAAACACCTGGTATTACATATTGCGAGTGTATTGCAACATATAAAAGAATCAGCCTTATTGTTATCGTGTTAGTAAGAATTTTCGACTATTTTTTTATTTCGTCTTCACATAACGACACGTTGATTCTTTTAACATGTAACATTAACTAATTTATCGTTATAATAATGCACACCGAAACAAGTAATTTATAGTTAAAATTAATTAGGTATCTGAGGTGGCTGACTAGAATTAATAAACTGGTAAGGTAATACAATTTGAACCTTCTAGAGAGTGAAATCACTATTTGAACAGATTCTTTAGTATTTCCTTGCAGCCACCTTAAACATACAAACTGAAATACAAAACAAAGTAAAACGATCAATTTATTGTCTTACAATAATAACAATAACAAAAATGAACAATACAAATAATTGAAGTTATATACTATAACTTTTTACAAGGTAATGTTATAAATTATTTTGATGTAGATAATGTTAAATATTACATTTCAGTTTAGAAACTGTTACATTAAATCATCAGAAGTGTTAAATCATGAGTCGAAAATTAAGCCGTCTAACGTGGAGCGACTAACTAAATTCTCTTGCCACTACAACTTTAAAACTAGATAAATGGGTAATTGTAACCATTAAGGGAGAATTGCTCTATGCCTATAGTCACGAAATAAGGCTTTAAAACAGAAATTATCGCACAAATACATAAAAACCTAAGTAGAATGCGAGGGGGTTTGGCTGTAATAGTGGTATATATATATATATATTAAGCTTTAGTCTCGAAGAAAGCCCGCGAACAGAGCGCTCACAACGGCAATGATTTCATAGATAATATACGGCTGATTGCTGTATATTATAAGAAGATATATCACACGTACCAAAGTGATAAGGTATATCTACTATATTGATTACATTATTTCCTTCCGAATTTCGTTCCTTGCATAATTTTATATATATATAGGCTCCTGTTTCCCGGCTCAAGGGTCACGGACCCTTTCAGGCACCTTTAGCCGGTGAACCTGAGCTAATATCATAAGAAACTATGTAGAATGCGAGGCGTTTTGGCTGTAATAGTGGTTTATATATATATATATATATATAGGCTCCTGTTCCCCGCCTCAAGGGTCACGGACCCTTTCAGGCACCTTAAGCCGGTGAACCTGAGCTAAGATCATAAAAAACTATGTAGAATGCGAGGGGGTTTGGCTGTAATAGTGGTATATATATAATAATGAGTTATGTAAACCTTAAGTACTAATAATAATGAGTTAAGAGTAATAATAACAACATAAAGTTAAGAGTAATAATAAACATGGATATAATTAAACCGTTTTTCCAGACTGAATATCGTGAATTCTAGAATGGTATTCAACATTTTTTGATAAAATTCTCTTATTACACACTGTACATTTATTATAGGATGAATTAATGTCAACATCAGCACTACTAGTTTCGGACTGGTGTAATCTAAAATTGTGATTCCTAGAAGACATAATTATTGAACATACTTTTACACAAAGGATCAATACACATAAATTTTACATTTTTACAGAATCTATGACATTTTTGGTGGTTATTGTACGAGATCACAGTTGAGAAATTCTAGTCACAATTTTCGCATTTAAATGACATTTTATTCAAACTTAAGTTTACCCATTACCGACAATACTTTTTTCAGCGTGACACCTTTACGGATTTTACAACCTTCTTTGGGATTTATTTTGAAAACATACCTTTGCATAAACTCTAACGTGTTTTGACATTCCACTGGATATTCCAAATTAAAGTTGAAGTAAGCTGCCATCAATAATTGTAACGACCTGGAGAAGCTCGCAGTTTCGCTGACGATGTTTTTTTCTACCAGCAAGTAATATATATTTTCAATATCTGTGCGAAAAAAAAAAGGTTAAAACAGGCACTAAATGCTGCTTATGTTAATAGCTACCTAGTTACATAAAAAACGTTCAATTTCAACTTGGGCATTAATTATTTCCCCTGGTTGGTATTTCGGTAAGGCCGTTGAGCGTTTAAACCGTCGCTTCGTTCGTTCGTCTTTAAATGTAATTGCAAGCGATAGTTGAAACGCTCAGCGGCCTTCCCCATTTATAATTGTAGTAAAGTTACATCTCACCTGAAAATACAATATTAGGTGCAGCAACTTTGGGGAGGTCAGCAACTTCTGCCCGTCAATGGTTTCTGAAAAAAAAAAATAGATCAGTATAGATGAAACTACTAATAAAATTAAGCAAGGAACGAAATTCGGAAGGAAATAATGTAATAAATATACCTCATCACTTTGGTACATGTGTGATATATCTTCTTTAAAATATACAGCAATCAGCCGTATATTATCTATGAAATCATTGCCGTTGGGAGCGCTCTGTTCGCGGGCTTTCTTCGAGACACACCGGCCACTTCAACAATACTTGGTATCGCAGGTGTCGAGTTCAGAAATTTGCTCTGCTGTGAATAGGTTCTTCTTTCATTCTTTTCATTGGCTGCAATCAAGAAGATAATGTTATTTTTACAATTTTACAGTATATAATTGATATCCTCTTTTTTTAAACTGTTAACAAAGAAAAATATACAGCCATAGTAAGTCTTTTACATTTTATAGGAGATTTTAGAGAAGATAAGATAAAGATAGGATAAGATAAAGATAAGATAAATATAAGAAAGAAGATAAGATAAAGATAGGATCAAGATAAGATAAAGATAAGATAAGATAAATATAAGAAAGAAGACAAGATAAAGATAAGATAAAATAAAGATTAAATTTATTTTGTTAAAAAGAAGTACTTTATATGAAATAACATATTGTTAAATGATATTTTGTCAAGTGTAGTGTTTGTAAAATTATAATTTGCTAAGTGACTTTTTGTAATATGATACTTTTAGTCATATGTCTCGTTTGCCTAATGAATATTTATTGAAACGTTGTTTGGTCAAATGATCATTTGTCAAACGTTTTTTGGTCAAACATTAGTGAACCATTAAATTGGCTTTTGGATAGTATTTTTTATACACCAAGTTTAATACAAAAAATATGAAAATATGAGGGTTTGTTTACATTTTGTTAGTACTAAAAGTTTATTATTTTAAGGATTGCGTCATATTTTGCTACGGGACCCTGAAAACTGGCACAGGTAATGAATTGGGCATCATCTAATTACCGGATAACGCCACCGTGCTCGGCACCTTCGTGCTGTTCTTCTACGGCATCGCGCGCAGCGACGTGCGCGCGCAGCGAGCGCTGCTGCCGTGCGCGCTGCTTGTTCGCCGCGGGCGGGCCCCACGCTGCGCCGCCGCTCGTGCCGCGCGACCACCGCGACCGCTCCGTCAGCCGCGGCTCCGCGCGCCCCGCGTCCAACGCCAACAGCGCCGTGTACAAGGCGGGCGCCGAGCTCAACGGCCAGACGCTGCCGCGCGACGCCGGGGCGGCCGACGGCAAGTCGCCGAACATCAACCTGGTCGTGCTGCCACCCGGACGGTCGCGCCGTCGGCCCTGCGCCATTCTACAACCCCGACGATAGATATTAGAAATATATACCAACTCGATTATATAGGACTTAAACCATAATTACATGGGGTCCCGCTGCATATACGTATATGTCGCTGCGCTCGCTGGTTTCGACTTCACGACCGGGACCTTCGCGCAGCGCGTGCTATCGCGACGAGTTTTGACTTGCCGTTTTCGTGGAAACGATCGGGTTCGCGGTATACGCGGTAATGTTTAGCCCTTAAATATCCCAAACCCACTTCAGTTGAATTTTTCAAAAATGTCATGTCCGCCATCTTGGATTTCAAAATTGACATCATTTTCGAATTTCCAACCCCCGATTTATTCGAAATCCATACCCCACATGATATGTTTAAAAAGTCATTACTTTTTTCAAAAATGTCATGTCCGCCATCTTGGATTTCAAAATTGACATCATTTTCGATTTTCTAACCCCCGATTTATTCGAAATCCATACCCCACATGATATGTTTAAAAAGTCATTACTTTTTTCAAAAATGTCATATCCGCCATCTTGGATTTCAAAATTGACATCATTTTCGAATTTACAACCCCCGATTTAGTCGAAAACCATACCCCACATGATATGTTTAAAAAGTCATTACTTTTTTTCAAAAATGTCATATCCGCCATCTTGGATTTCAAAATTGACATCATTTTCGAATTTCCAACCCCCGATTTATTCGAAATCCATACCCCACATGATATGTTTAAAAAGTCATTACTTTTTTCAAAAATGTCATATCCGCCATCTTGGATTTCGAAATTGACATCATTTTCGAATTTACAACCCCCGATTTAGTCGAAAACCATACCCCACATGATATGTTTAAAAATCGAAAATGATGTCAATTTTGAAATCCAAGATGGCGGACGACATTTTTGAAAAAAGTAATGACTTTTTAAACATATCATGTGGGGTATGGATTTCGAATAAATCGGGGGTTAGAAAATCGAAAATGATGTCAATTTTGAAATCCAAGATGGCGGACATGACATTTTGGAAAAAAGTAATGACTTTTTAAACATTATATCATGTGGGGTATGGATTTCGAATAAATCGGGGGTTAGAAAATCGAAAATGATGTCAATTTTGAAATCCAAGATGGCGGACATGACATTTTTGAAAAAGTAATGACTTTTTAAACATTATATCATGTGGGGTATGGATTTCGAATAAATCGGGGGTTAGAAAATCGAAAATGATGTCAATTTTGAAATCCTAGATGGCGGACATGACATTTTTGAAAAAAGTAATGACTTTTTAAACATATCATGTGGGGTATGGATTTCGAATAAATCGGGGGTTGGAAATTCGAAAATGATGTCAATTATGAAATCCAAGATGGCGGACATGACATTTTTGAAAAAATCTGTTAGGGTTCCGTTTTTTGCCATTTGGCTACGGAACCCTAAAAAATTTGCTTTCAAAAGTTATATAAGGACTACCCGTTTGGATTAAGTTTACACCTCATTTGTATGCGGGGCCATAGCTACCAGGTGCAAACTTAACTTAAATACAAAAAATATGAAAATATAAGGGTTTGTTTACATTTTGTTAGTACTGAAAGTTTATTATTTTAAGGATTGCGTCATATTTTGCTACGGGACCCTAAAAAACTGGCACAGGTAATGAATTGGGCATCATCTAATTACCGGATAACATCACCGTGCTCGGCACCTTCGTGCTGTTCTTCTTCGGCATCGCGCGCAGCGACGTGCGCGCGCAGTGGGCGCTGCTGCCGTGCGCGCTGCGCCGCCGCTCGTGCCGCGCGACCACCGCGACCGCTCCGTCAGCCGCGGCTCCGCGCGCCCCGCGTCCAACGCCAACAGCGCCGTGTACAAGGCGGGCGCCGAGCTCAACGGCCAGACGCTGCCGCGCGACGCCGAGGCGGCCGACGGCAAGTCGCCGAACATCAACCTGGTCGTGCTGCCACCCGGACGGTCGCGCTGTCGGCCCTGCGCCGTTCTACAACCCCGACGATAGATATTAGAAATATATACCAACTCTATTATATAGGACTTAAACCATAATTACATGGGCTCCCGCTGCATATACGTATATGTCGCTGCGCTCGCTGGTTTCGACTTCACGACCGGGACCTTCGCGCAGCGCGTGCTATCGCGACGAGTTTTGACTTGCCGTTATTTAAACTTTATTGCACAATATGAAATTATGTCAATTTGTTAAATTAATAAATGAAAATAGTATCAATGTACGTAAATGACATGGAAAATATGAACATATTGGGGAATAAGTAACGAAACTTAGTTTTAGTTATTAATGTAACTAGGATGTGAAGAATATGCATTTTATTATTTTTACGTGTCGGATGGCCGAGCTGTAAGGCCCATAAAATATGGATAGGCAAACCTTACCTATTAATTAACCAATTATTATCTCCTTTATTAATTTAAAGTCTTAAGTTAGGTTTTTTCAATAAAGTTATATCAAAAGTAAAATACAATACAGAAATTACAAAATATATAAACACATTATAAAAAAACCTAACCTAGGGTGCCACCGGCAGCTGGGCAGGGCCCAGGCTACCGGTGGTTAGGGCTGCAGAGAGAGGAACCTCCTGACAATGCGCGCCGTGTCCAGGAGTACCGCCTTCTGTATCTGACCCTTGATCCAGCCATCTAGCGAGAGTCTAGTCGAGAGAAGAAGAAGGACTTTACTTACCTTTATACACAATTACTTCGGTTTCACAATCACATAATTCACAACACAACCTAGGACGCAACGCATTACTGAAGTGACTCTTCATTGTGGCTGTAGAACACAAAATGATTTTCGCGCCATGCATCGCGCCATTTTGCGTGACGCTTTTGGACGCGCATAGAGTATGGAGCTACATAGACGCGAACGCCGCAAAAATGACTTTGTGGTGGTTCTTTTTTTTTTGCTTTTTAGTGATTGAAATTGAATTATTATTATTGAGTAGTTGTAGTAGCTCAACGTCACTAAATTATACTTTTCGATATAGGTATGTTAAGACTGTTAGACTTTAAAATAACTGAAAAGCCAAAAATAACCCGTTCATGTACAGATTACATTTGAACAAAAATACTCGTAATACCAAATGGTAATAATTAAAGGCTTTATGCGCGGAATAATTTTTTATAGTAAAAGTTGAGTGGTTTGGCACCGACTTCAAAAAGTGGTTCGAATCCCGGCCAGTGCAAATATTTGTGTGATGAACTCGAATATTTGCGCTTGGGTCATGGTTGTTCTATGTATTTAAGTACGTATATCGTTCTCTCCGGTTCACTATTTAAGTACTTACCTACATTAACCTCATAAAATCCTGAGTGTTCTAAATCAATTATTACGACAATACTCAAAGAAAAAGACGATGACACTTCTATAAATTCTAACGGCATTTAATCTATACAGAGATCATCATCGCGACCACAAAACGTCGTAAGCGCCGTGTAAATCATGGCGCTTAGGACGTTACGAAAGCGGGGCATTGAGTCTCGCGACCTAAACGTGTAAGTGCCGTGAAATTCACGGCGCTTACGACGTTTTGACCCGCTCTCGCCTACAGTAGCTCTCTTCTATTCTCTCTCGCCTATTTAGCTGAGCCTCGACGCGAGTTTGCCGGCGTGGGGGGGGCGTCGCTTCTCCCGACTGGCCCGCGATCCGTTCTAGCGCCACGGGCTTCGACTAATTTGCCGTCTGATTCGAAAGATTATCGACAGTGCTCTCGTCCCTGTCACACACAAGACAAACGGGCGAGACAGAGCACTGTCTCGCCCGTTTACTCGGTACGTGTGATCAAGGCATTAATTATATCATAATTCGAATTTGAAATTTTAGTAGTATACTAATGTCGATAATCGAATGACGACTACTTGTCTTAAAGAAATCACCACGAATGATATTGATATTGTTGACAAACCATCATAAAATCATTGCCAGTGTAACACATCAGTTGTAAAGAAATAAAGGGAAGCTATTGCAATTTTAGATTGACAATAATATATTTTGACCAAAGGTTAGATAATTTGATTACACTAAAGCAAATTAGACTGCAGTTTTTGGTATTAATGTTGATGTTTTATGAAAACAATATTTGGTTAGCAAAAAATCCATTTTGGGAAGCAAAAAGATATACGGACTCAACGTAAAATTATTTTGGTGTATGTATATTGATTTTGGAATACAAAATGATTTAGTTTAGGGAGCTCTGTATAGAGTGGGTTTAATTTATATGGAAGTAATTCATTTTACTTGGAATTTAGTTTTAGGGTATAAAGAGCATTTAGTTTTTTGCCTGCCTAGTAGGCCTACAATCGTATAGTATAGAGTATACATTGAATTAAGTAGATTACGAGGGGCACACCGAAATGATCGGGAATAGAGTACTTTAAACTGAGTTACATTAAATCCTTTTTTGTCACATGCATACTGGCGACTTACAATCACGATGCCGTTTTTACAATTTAAAAAAAGAACGATATATTTTTTTAATTCCATTTTTAAATTGACAACTCGATGAACAAAATGGAGCTGACGCGTGAAAATTTTCGTGCAATTATTTACCATAACTTTCGTCGTGGCTTATCTCCAGATGAATGTCGCAATGAGCTTGTTACTATATACGACATTGAAGCACCTAGTCAGACGACAATATATCGGTGGTATGCTGAGTTTCGACGGGGTCGTGCCTCTCTTGGCACCGTACCTTCATCAGGTCGGCCGAAAACGGCGGTTTCGCCTGAAAACATCGCGGCTGTGGAAAAACTACTAAAAGAAGATAGACATGTGACATACGAGCAGATTCGGGCAACCATAGGCATTGGAATGACTGCAATTCACACTATTTTGCATGGTGAATTGGGTGTCAGAAAATTGATTTCCCGATGGGTACCCCATAATTTGTCTGAAGAGCAAAAGGCGGCTCGTGTTGATTGGTGCCGATCTATTCTGAAATGCTACAATGGAGGAAAGTCAAAAGCCGTTTATAATATGGTCTCGGGTGACGAATCCTGGATTTATTCTTATGAGCCTGAAAGAAAGCACCAGTCGGCAGTATGGGTCTTCGATGACGAGGTCAAACCAACGAAAGTTGTGCGTTCTCGAAGCGTGTCGAAGAAGATGGTGGCTTCGTTCGTCTCAAAAAAGGGGCATGTTGCCACAATTCCTCTAGAAGAACAAAGAACCGTTACCGCTGATTGGTATATCACAGTTTGTTTGCCGGAGGTGCTGGCCGAACTTCGCCAAGGGAACCCGAGACGCCGCGTCATCTTACACCACGACAATGCGAGCTCCCACACCGCCCACAAAACAACTAAATTTTTGAACGACGAAAACGTTGAGTTGATGTCCCATCCTCCATACAGCCCTGACCTGAGTCCAAATGATTTTTTTACGTTCCCTAGAATTAAAGATTTATTGCGTGGTCAGCGGTTTGAGAACCCAGAAGCCGCTGTGGAAGCCTATAAATCGGCCATTTTGGCAATGCCTACTTCAAACTGGAATTATTGTTTTAATGACTGGTTTAAAAGAATGCAAAAGTGCATTGAATGTAACGGAGAATACTTCGAAAAACAATAAAATATAATTTATGTATATAGTGCACATAGTTTTTTAAATTCCCGATCATTTCGGTTTGCCCCTCGTAGTATCATCATCTCAGCCATAGGACGTCCACTGCTGAACATAGGCCTCCCCTTCGGGCAAAGCAGATAAATTGTGGGCGGTGCAACTAACTTAAACAAGTTTTAATAAATATGTTGTTACTTTGTAAGTATCGTATGTTGGTACTTTGTCATTTGTGCTTCGCTCCGCTGACCGATTTTGATGATTCATGTGACATTCTTTTCTTCTCTTTAAATTCTATTAAGTGACAGTTTTCAAAATAGCCGGACGTGTTTTCCTAAAGTGAAAATAGTGAAAACAAAGTTAACTTTCGTAATTTCAAACATTGCTTGCGTGCGACGCCTCCAGATCATCGACGACCCCCGGGTTTTTTGCTACCATCCAAAGTGCTTGTTAAGCCTTCAACTCCCTGAATTTTCTCAGAATTTTCCGGCGGAAAACAGCCGAGTAAACGCCGAAAAACACTTTTTCTTTGTTCCCGTAACTTGCGACCTGGGATCGTCCGGCTGATTTTGAGGACGTATCAGCCTGCCTGACACCTTTCTGCGTTCAACCAAGAAAACAGAAACAAAATCGGTCCAGAAACACCAGAGAAAAACAGGTTTTTATTGAACTTTAACAGTGAGTGACTTTTCTCCCCCCATTTCTCAGAACCTAGATCTTTTACCCCCATTTTTAGTGTACTGTTAATTAGCTTAAGTATCAATATAGTTCTGTGCAAAATTTCAGATTTTTCCTAGCTGTAGTTTTTTAGTAACGAATTTTCTCGCAAAACCAGCCGTTCAGAGCACAATATTTACGTAATTTTAATTCATTTTTTGACTTTTTTCCCTTCAAACTTTTGCAATTTTTTCTTTCATAATTTGCTCTGTCTCATCAAATAAATGGGTTCTGGGCTGTTTCCAACCCACACATGTATATAGTTTAGTTTTTATTTAAGTTTTAAATTTATCGATCTCGCGTTGTGTAAATATCAATATCCTTCTTCCATTCCACAACAATCTCACTTTATTGTTTATATATTTGTTAGCTTAGCTATCATTAGATTACTGTGCAAAATTACAGACCTATTATGTCAATAGTTTATACGTTATTAAAATAAAATAAATATTTAAGGGGGGCTCCCATACAACAAAGGGATTGGTTGCGTTAACTTTGCACCTCATTTGTATGGAGCGCTATACATACCAGGTGCAAACTTAACTTAACCACTTAAGGATGGAAAGTGTTTGTACGGAACCCTCGGTGCGCGAGTCCGACTCGCACTTGACCGGTTTTTTAATGATGTGTTATATGAATACAAGCTTTTGCCCGCGACTACGCAACCGCAACCTCGTACAACACGCTAGATATCCACGTAATCACCTTAATTAAACTATGTAACCTCGGATTAAATTATACTTTTCGAGAGCAACTGTTTTTTTTTAAAGTCGGTTAATATACATTTGTTGTACTTATACCAAAACCTTCTTATTTCCAGAATGTAACGAATACATTACTGAAAACCGCATTAAAATCGGTCCAGCAAACATACGGGTCAAGCGCAGAACCTCCTTTTTTAGGATTCCGTACCCAAAGAGTAAGAACGGGACCCTATTTACCTATTTACTGCCGCTATAACTACAAATACTAAAAACAGAATAAAATAAATATTAGAGTGGGGCTCCCATACAACAAACGTGATTTTTTGCCGTTTTTTACTACTAGGTAGGTAGCAAGAGCATTGACTTGACTTGACATCTCTTATTTTTACTCTTTGGCACCACTTCCTTCTAGAATATTCCACGCTGACATAACAAACATCTGCGCATGTCCTGGCACGTTTCTTCATAAATCGGCTATTGCGCAGTCATATGGACCTAGTATGTACTTATAGTACACCTGGAGTGCTCATTGCTTCGTTCGATTTATTTTATACTAGCGACCCGCCCCGGCTTCGCACGGGTGCAATGCTGATAAATTATGCATGTATTATACATATAAACCTTCCTCTTGAATCACTCTATCTATTAAAAAAAACCGCATCAAAATCCGTTGCGTAGTTTTAAAGATTTAAGCATACAAAGGGACATAGGGACAGAGAAAGCGACTTTGTTTTATAACATAACACATAACACATAACACATTACCCTAATATTGTAAGACCGAAAACTGTAGGTTAGGTTAGGTTTGTTTTATGACCATGGATAGCGGAGCGAGCGAAGCGAGCGGAGCGTAAGAATGCATGGAGGTACATTAAAATTTAGCAGTTAGTAGGTTAAGGTTAAAGACCGAAAACTGTATGTTAGGTTAGGTTTGTTTTTATGACCATGGATAGCGGAGCGAGCGAAGCGACCGGAGCGTCAGAATGCATGGAGGTATATTGAAATTTAGCAGTTCGTAGGTTAGGTTAAAGACCGAAAACTGTAGGTTAGGTTTAGGTTTGTTTTATGACCATGGATAGCGGAGCGTCAGAATGCTTGCTTAAAAATCTTCGGGATTTAGGTATAATGAAATGTAGTCAAAAGATTTTTAGCACATTAAATATTAGGAACATACAATTATGCACATCAATCATTCGATAGTTGAATCTTAGCCACATCAAACGATAGGACAAATAATATTTAGGACAAACGATAATAGGAGCAACAATTTCGGACAATCAAAAATATGCGGAACAAAGTGTATGCCATACGTTATTAGGACAAAAGACGTTATGCGACACAACGATAGGACTAATAATTGTATGCCATCCGATATAGACCCGTTCGAGGTACCCGAAAAAAAAATTTTTTTTTTAATTTTATTTTACCGTTCTGTCGGCGTTATACATACACATACTCATACCAAATTTCAGCTTTCTAGTACTAATGATCACGGAGCTAAGCCGCGGACGGACGGACGGACGGACGGATGGACGGACAGACGGACAGACGGACATGGCGAAACTATAAGGGTTCCTAGTTGACTACGGAACCCTAAAAAACGATTCAAAATTTCTCAATTGGTGCTAGGCGGCTAAAACTCGGTATCGGGGGGCTCTCGGGGCTCAAAATTATGAATCTGAAATCTTGTCCGAAAATTCGGTCAAATTCGGAAAACATCGAAAAAAAAACGATTTGTATGGAGAAAATTTCAAATTGATATAGCATAGCTAATAATGACTACTGCACATTATGGAGCGTTTTTTAGGAATATAAAAAAAAAAAACCTTACCTAACCTAACCCGGCCGAGTCGGATCTGCTCTGAAAGGTGATCAGGATTAGATGGATACCTAGCTGAAACACTAATATATGTGCATGCTCATTTTATAGTCAGGTAAATATATAAATGTGCATAAATCTGCATGAAATAAATCAAGAAAAATTATCTAATCGCCTTTGTAGGAAATATTTCAGACATGAAAAGCTATTTATCGTACAATAAAACCTCACGATTAATGTTTTAATTAGAGGAAAATATTTATTTTCAAACATTAAAATTTATGAAGTGACATTTAAAGTTCTCTAAGACAAAAACTTATGGTCCAACTCAGCAAATACAAAAAATACTGCTTTAGAAATGTTAAAGATTTATTCATCATATCTGATTTCTGACGTGAAATTTCAATTTTATCAATTTTTATGTGTGGTCTGCTGAAAGATTTCCAGTAGTTCTAGACCAATGTATGGTAGCAAACGATAGCTATGACTAATGAGAACAGCACAAGAGTTCTCAAAACTGCAGTCACTCGGTACTCATTAAGGAATTTTAAATCACGAACTACGTGAAATTTCAAGTTTTACAATTGCAATGAGATAATATCCTATCCTAACAAGAATAACAAAACTACCTACAACTCTGTGTGGTATAAATGACGTCTCGTAAGACACTGTTTGAGTGAGATGGCGTTTGGGTCCATCAAGCGAGTCCAAAGTAATGCCTTAGCGCCACAGACACAGATTTACACCGCAGATGGGCCTAACGGCCTTTATAAATATTCTAATTCTAATTCTAATTTTAAAATATGGCTTCCATCAGGTTAATGATGATTTCGCCAATTTCAAGTTTGCTCGTAGAGCATGCCGTTGTTCGGTGAGGTTTTGCTTTTTGTAAATTGATAGCGATTTACAAAAAACCACGCGGTCTACCGGGCCTTGACCCAAGAAGGGCTATGTACGCTTCAAGTTGAATTCTTCATTAACCATTCACTCATACGTTAGTTCACTGCACAATACGCTATCAATACTACACATTGAACAACAAAAATGAATAAATAATGAACAGCAAAACTTGAACGCATGCGGCCATCTTAAGACACGAACCGGAAGTTCCTTTATAAATATATTGAATTACTACTAAATGTGTGACATTTTATAAAACAGAACCGGTAAAGTTGTCTAACTACCAATTTAACGAAAATATTCGTTTTTTAGTACATTCTATGCGACAAATACGACTCAATAGTCATTCAAGCAATTCAAGATAAGCGACAGTAGTCGATCAAAGTCATATCAGGTAAAAAAGGATAAGCGACAATGGTTTCATAGTATCAAAGCAGGTAAATTTGGATAAACGCCAATAGTTAAGATACGACAATCAGGTAATTTAATCTGTTTTTTTTTTTTATAGAATCTTATATCGATTTAGTTTAATAATGTGGAAATACCACATTTTTACTTTTTGGCTAATGCGCATAAGCATTTTAAACACACATGACACAGAGGGCGCTCCAGTAGCGAAGAATTATGGAATCAAAGATTTAGTGTGATTGACGTAACGATATGATAATATAGATAGTAATGATGATGATAGCTCAGTTGGTAGAGCACTACGCCGGAAACTTAGGGTCGCAGGTTCGAGTCCTGCTTACATTGCAGTGGATCACATTCAATTTTTCTTTCATAATTTACCTTTATGTTAATTTTATCATAAAGACATAGGTAAAATGCCTCAAACGACATTAAAATATATTTTACGGTAATTCAGGTAAAAACAGTTAACCAA
Source organism: Apotomis capreana (assembly GCA_947623375.1). Taxonomy (NCBI): domain Eukaryota; kingdom Metazoa; phylum Arthropoda; class Insecta; order Lepidoptera; family Tortricidae; genus Apotomis; species Apotomis capreana. The sequence goes on from OX392500.1 coordinate 27,054,150, forward strand.
CAAGTGCAAGGTTAGTTGCAATAAAGAAAAATTATCCAAGTTGTTTGATCTGTTTTGACAAATAAGTAAAAAAGCTCTAAGGTTCATTATTATGCAAAAAACTTTTTATGTTATCTCCATTTTGCTAAAAAAAACTCAAAAATCAAGTCGTTTAGTAGAAAAAAAAGTAGAGATTCTCTAAATCACCGACGGGATAAGCGACACAAAAGTCGTCAGACAGATGTATACGAGACCCAACCCATTCGATGCAGGAAAATCTGCCGATCCCAACAGTGTGTATGACTCAATATCCCCAAAAATGTCGTCTAGTAAAATATCGTCAATATCAACAAGTATAGGGGAAAATCTGAGAACATTACTAATGTAGTCATAAAAAACTATCACTGTTTATAAGTAGGTAAAGGACGTAAATCCGTTTTCCAACGGTAAAGTTGAGTTTGTCGCTCTATTATTTATAGTTTATCTTTTCATTAGAGCAGCATGACCCGGGGGATAAAGCTGTGCCTCCACTACTATGTTAAAATATCGGTTCATCCGCTGGGTCACGATATGATTTATTTATTAAAAAACGATATTTTTTATTTCTGCATGATTTTACACGTATAATCAAGAATCTTGTCGGCATTTTAACTATTTTTGGTAGGTACCTACACATACAAAAGAAACTAAAAAGTATTTTTCGATGCGAGACTTCCAAATGGCCAATTTCACTTATTTTTTTGGAAAATAGCTTTAACGCATTTTATTTTTAATATTCTACTGTAGTGGGTAAATAGATATTTAGTAATCCGCAATAATTATATCATTGTTTAAATGATTTATTTTACTTCGAGATTTTTCAATGCCTTTAAATATTATATGGTTTGTTGATCTTCAACTCTCGCTCGGACTATGCGAGTGTATGAAGCTGCTTGGACGCCACTCAACGAGATTATGAACGAAGTAATGTTCCGGGGGCGCACGGTCGGCGGGGGGAATAACGTTAGGCTCCGCCCAGATCCTCAAGGACGTTGGGATTAGGAGTCGCCTTAAATGGAGGCAATTCATTTTATTTGGAATTTAGTTTTGGGGTATAAAAGCCATTTTGGTGAGCGTTTAAATTGTTCCCTTTTCAGATATGGCGAGTGTATTACAAGTAGGTTGGTTTTCTCCGCGTTTAACATAATACCGTTATCATGGGACCATTGCACAATCTTACATACAAGCTCCCTGTGCGCAGTCAAGTTTGCCGCCATTTTTTTTTTTGATATAATTTGAAAGAATATCATCTAGAATCTAGATGATAATCTAGAATAGACCTCGAGTATATTTATTATACAATTAAATTACTATCATTTATAATGATTAATGAAATACTGGGGGTTTCAAACTGACAGTTGACAGCTTCGCGCCAAAACGCACCTAAACTTGCGACGACGTCACGTCTTCTTTGTTTGTCAATGAACAATGAAAAATTTGATCGTAGTTGCTAAAATTAATAAATTCCGGCTTTCTTGAATAAATAGGTTAGGGTCAAATGAACTATAAAAAATGGACTATCCGTCAACATCAGGAAATCACAACGATGGGTCCAAAGTTCGGATATAAAGAGCCGTGTTGTGTGTTCAGTTCAACTTCAGCGGTTTCCAAATAAAATATTCTTATCTGATTTATGATTATAATGGAGAAAAAAGTAGTTCCAAGCTGCGAAGAGGACAGACACTTATTCTCCAAAGACTGTCAGTCGATGCTGTGAAGATCACCGATGTAAGTGCAAATATTATTGCTTAAGTACATGTTTTGCTTGTGGTAGTACGCTCTGATTAAAATTAATTTAGCTAAGTACCTAATTTACTAATGAATCTTCTTTGTGACACATACAATATTTCTTTATATTTTACAGCTGGAGAAAGATGTTGAAAATCTTTATCTTAAAAAATGTGGTACCACATATTTTTGAGTGCCAAAATAGAATGATGCCAATAAAGCCTACATCAGCAATACTCAAAAGGAACAGACGTGAAATTCTTGTAAGTATTGAAAATGCATCAGGTATGCCTTTGTTTCGATCTATTATTTCACAATTCTTTGGGTAGTAATTAACACAGTCATCTTGTTTAACTGGACGGTAAGTATTTATTTTCAGGAATACCTAAGTACTTATTTGTCTATTAATGACTATGAATCAGGCGACATTTTAAGTGTCTACAATAACACTCGCCAAGTGTCTACAATGATACCAAAATTGTGTATAAGTATTCATGAATAGGTTTATGTAGGTATATAAAGTATTAATTAATATGCATAATAATAATTGGTTTTATGTAGGTAACAGATTACAGAATTAAGGCACAATACAAATGTGTCTGTTTAGTTAGTCGTATGGTTACTGATAGAGAATGCCTTTTGGTATTAAAGTCTAAAATTTGTACTATTACTTTTGTATTTTGTGCAATAAATAAATACTTTTCCATTGAGATAATAGTGATATATGCTGGGTTTGCATTTTCAGCCTTTTTGTATAATGACTGATACTAGATTTTTCATATTCTGTTGGGGTATTTATGTAATAATGATGTTACTTATTAATTTAACAAAATCTGCACTATTAACTCATTGCTTTCAAACAGGAAAAAATTTCACTCATGTTGTGGGTACAGACACACAGACTAAAGATACCTTTAGTCTGTGTACCTACTTATAATCTTCCCTTTTATTATAGTATGGATATCATGCTCTCTAATTAAGAAATGTTCTTTTCTTACATTTCAGATCCAACTCTGAAGATTCAGAAATCCAAGACACACTTCACTCTCAGAATATAAATGTATGCTGTGTGTATGACAAGTGTGTACAGGTGGCTCTAAAAAAAATAAAAAAAAAAAATAAAAATAAAAAGCATTTATTTCAGACAAATTAATCCATATATTGTTAGTATTACAAAAATAACTTAAATAACTATGTTAGTGCCTAAACTAATGTGTTGAGAGGTCCAGTGCCTGATTAGGGCACTGTCCCATCTCTCCGCCACGACAGTCAGGAGACTGTGGCGGCTGTCGCGCACTCTGCGGAGCGTCGCGGCGCAGCGCTTGCGCAGCGTCGCGTGGAAACCGTCCACATGCGCGTCTGCGAACATGCCCGACGCACTGCAGTACCTCGGCAGCCGCAACAGCACCCGGAACGCGTCGTTGTACTGTACACGCATAGTGTTCATGGCACGCTGCGTGTACCTCGTCCATAGGCTACAGGTGTACAGAGAAGTACAATACGCACGAAATAATGTTATTTTAACCTGCGCTGTACACCTGCTGAACCTGCGAGCAATCATATTGGCCATAATGGCCAACGCCCTGCGTTCCCGCTCAATGTCAGAATCGTCTCTCAAGTCATCGGTGAACAAGTGACCCAGATATTTAAATGAATTTACCCTCTTGAGCTGTTCGCCATTCAATCGAATGGGTGGGACATGAGATGGACACTTGGTACCCGCCTTGAAAATCATAAACTGGCTTTTCTTTACATTGTATTGCAAATTGTGCTTACGGGCATATGACTCACACTTCTCGAGAAGTATTCTTATACCACCGACCGATGGGCTCAACAGTACCATGTCGTCAGCATCTGAATCGGTTCATTATTTTAAGGGTGAATAGGCGACCGACGGACAAAGTTACTTTCAGATGTATAGTATGAATGTTTATAAAAATATCTTGGAAAAATTAAAAGCATGGTTAAATATTATAAATATCTTTTAATACAGCACAGACACAATGCTGCTATCAAATGGTACATCTATCAAATGGTATATCTATGCTGCTATCTAATGGTAAATCTGATTTGAATCCGGTATCTATCAGTACTATGGATAATATAGTTCCTCACGAAAAGTAAAAGAAAACAAATCAACATTTTTACAAGTCTATACCTAAATACGTGCACATGTTCATGCGTGCAATAAAAACAATAAGAAAATAATCGAGTATCAGAAGCGGCGAAGACGTCTCACCGGCCAAACCGTACGTGACGCAACAAACGTCGTCCAATTAGTCCATGTGAGCGTACCGCGGCACGATGTCCTCGCGGATGAGCAGGTCCCAGGCCGGCAGCCCGTGCAGCGGCAGCAGATCTTGGCCGGTGAGAGTCAGAATGGCGGGTGTACCATCACGGATTTGTAAAACAATTATACCAAAAAAATGTACTCAAAATGTACTATTATGTACCTACTTTAAAAAAAATTGTATCTCTCCGTACAAAAAGTTATTACAATGTTTAGGTACACCCGCCATTCTGACTGTCAGGATGGCGGGTGTATCGCAGTTTACCATGAAGCCCTTGATTATTGAGAAATGTTACTGAGAGGTACAATTTTTTTAAAGTAGGTACAAAATAGTACATTTTGAGTACATTTTTTTGGTATAATTGTTTTACAAATCCGTGATGGTACACCCGCCATTCTGACTCTCACCCTGGCCGACGGCGATCAGCCCGGTCGCGGGCCCCGGCAGGTGCCCCTACCACACGTAGTAGTAGCCGCAGCCGCGCCAGGCTCACCAGCGGGCACAGCGTGCGCACCGACGAGATCAGCTCCACCAGGCCCGAGTACGTCTTGTTGAAGTTTTTGGAACACGGCGGCGGTCATCTTCTTGTCGCCGAGTACGCTGTCGTTGGCGTAACCCTCGATGAGCTCGGCCGTCCAGTTGAAGTGCTTCTTCCGCAGCAGATCCGAGTGACCCGAGTGCGAGGTGGTAGGTGGTGGTGGCTGGAATGCTGTAGAACTTGTAAACGCCTTCATCCAAAATGCTGTAAAAAGAAACATTTGTTTATTGTCTCAATTTTACTCATATAATGAGTACTTCTAGCGATGCTGCCAACACTGGTGTGTATGCCGACAAAGCAAGGATACTGACCCTTCGACGGGCCCGCAAGAGGAGATGGTGGTGAATGTAGCGTCCGAGACGCAGCGGGCGCTCCTTGGGCAGCACCACCGCGCCCACCACCAGGTTTTGTCTGTGGAACACGAAAACAATACTCATAGTTATCTGGTTTCTACATCTACATTTTGTCAGCCGTCATTTTCCTTTGACAATATTTCAAGAAATTGTTGTGGTCAGTCCAACTTTCCAACCAAGCTTGAACACAGATTATGAATGCTTATATTGCTTTGTTTTTCTTGAAAGTAGAGTACAATACTTGCTTCACAATCTTTTTCCTTTACAGCATTCAGAAATTCATTTAAAATATCCACCTAAAATTTTTATAAAATGTATTACATTAGTAAGTATGTAGTAGGTATATAATATAGATTGCATTATTTCACTAAATAAAAACAGTAAAAGTAAGTCTATAAGTATATAGAACTGATTACTTGAGAGAAACTATCAGTGACCGGAATGTGACCCGTATCTTCACACTGGCAGGACTGAACCAAACCTTGCATTTCGTTTACAATGGCTGTCACGCGATAACTTTTTTTTATTTTGTGCTCCGGAGTAACTCGACTTTTTATAATACACAGTTCTCCATTTATTTTTATTTGTACGTAATCGATTGCGTTTTCCACCGCAATAACTTAGTCCCTTTCATTTCAACACTTGAAAACTGCACTCATCAAGAAAATGTATGACCATGTCAACACTAACTTCCGGCAGATTCCTGGAGTCTGCTTTTATGAACCCAAGTTCCATTTTTATTCGAAATGTGCAATACATTACATTTATAATCTCAACTATGCCGTGAATTAAATAAGTAGACGTCAACGTCAGGTTGACATGCAGAGATAAACACGTTGATTGGTGTATGAAAAAAACGTTCCGTTTCACGTTACTTTAATTCATGATTATTGTTAAAAATCGATAATAACTAAAATAAAAATGTAGCAATGGCCTTTCTTTCGCGTCATTTTTACATTGTAGCCACAAAATATTGATATATACTATATCTGCATCTTCCCTATTGTTTGTTATACACAATGAAGTCGGTTAAAAATAGCTGACAATGAGGGTTTTCGATACTTTTTCTGCCACCAGGTGTTATTGGCTTTGTACATTCCTATCCCTACTAGAACTTTGTACATTCCATGGGAATTGACTTGGCACTGCATTTTTTTTAACACTGGTCTGGCTGAAATAATAATTATAGATAAATATAAATGTTATAGTTTAGTATTTTTTGATAAGGCACAAACTAAAAATGTTTGCAATTCATCATTGAAGTTTGGTCGAGAACTGAGATAATCAGTGATTAACTAAAATTATCATTAATATTGAAAATATTCTTACGTTTTTCCAGTACTGAATCCGGCTTTTACAAACGAGGCTATTTTTCGTTGGAGTAAATTTATCTCTGCGAATAGCTACAAGCCACTGTTTTAATCGGTTTTTATCTCTCGTAGTGAACGTATGCCCTCGTGTTTTATAAATGAGATCCTTCCAAAAACATTTCATGTATAATAAAAGTTTCGTGTATAATTATTTTTTGACTACTTAGCGCCTGACACAAACATAAATACACCACAGATTTGGATTGCTCTGCTGATACGCACAGGCGTTCATGTTGTAAGTAGTCCAAAAAATAATTATACGCGAAACTTTTTGATCTGTAACGCTGCAGAGTTGATTTTAAGCTAAATGTAGGTAGCAATTAGGTAGCAAATTTTGGTTAGTAAATAACATGAAAATTGTGCGTCCTTCGCAAAATATGAACTTTGTCCAAACATCCTGACGTCAGAATGACTGGTCAAAAAAAATATGTGATATGTTTTATTATACTGAGGTAGCAATTATTTGGTAAATGGTAGCAAATACTAGCAAATAGGTAGCAATTTTTACGTAAGCAATCAATGCGGAATTCAACAGTCAACCAATCATTCTGACGCACACAGTTTTAAAGCAATATTAATGTCGCGACTGTTGCTTGGTTTTTTGACTCAAAAGTGGTTTGTTTTGTCATCAAATGCAGTATTCAGGCATGGACTTAATAACTAAATGAAATAATGAACTTTATTTTGCCACGAGGGCATTATACATTTTACATTTTCCGTTGTTAGGGTTCCGTACCCAAAGGGTAAAAACGGGACCCTATTACTGAGACTTCGCTGTCCGTCCGTCCGTCCGTCCGTCCGTCTGTCACCAGGCTGTATCTCAAGAACGGTGCTAGCTAGACAGTTGAAATTTTCACAGATAATGTATTTCTGTTGCCGCTATAACAACAAATACTAAAAATAAAATAAAATAAATATTAAAGGGGGCTCACATACAACAAAGGGATTGGTTGCGTTAACTTTGCACCTCATTTGTATGGAGCGCTATACATACCAGGTGCAAACTTAACTTAACCACTTAAGGATGGAAAGTGTTTGTACGGAACCCTCGGTGCGCGAGTCCGACTCGCACTTGACCGGTTTTTTTACTTTTGAGGTACGGAAACCTAAAAATATTTTTTCTTAATTTTACGCGCACGTAGATTTTTTCCAAAATGAGCCATAATGTAATAAAAATAAGAATAGTAATTTAGGAACGGTAGCTACCTATACCTATTTCATGGATATACCGTCTGTTGACAACCAAAACACTATAAGTAACAAATACCTACTTATATAAAGCTCGTATCTAAGTGTCAATCTACTTACTAGATACGAGGTTTTGAAGAGTAGTGACAGAAATTTTAGTGAGTTTTGGTTGTCACCAGGCTATATACGACTATATCGTTCAGATATTTGTGAACACCTTGTTGAACTGTATATAAATGCCATTCAATCTCTCTTGTAAAATTATTGACGGCGATTGTATTCATATTAGTACAAGATTTACTTAGGTTGGGACTTTATAGGCCAATTGGTGTAAATAGTCACAAGATATTAATCTATTTATTTATTTATTTATTTAAATGTTCCAGACATTTTATGTAATTATGCAGGTTTTATGTAAACGTCCATGTTTAGGTGATTATTACATATTTTTTTAGGCAAAAACACACACTAAAATTGAAAATTACACGATACTTTGAAAAATAAAGTACAAACTGTACAATGACATAGTATCTTTTGTAATCTTACACACACTTTTGTGAATATTCCAAAAAGGTTCAGGAAATATACAAAAAACTGTGTTTTTCAGAAAGAAATGTAAAATAACAAGTATTGTATGTAATAATAGCCGTTTCAATCGTTGTAAATACATATCTAAATGTACTTTTCCCATATATTCAATGTAATTATACAGATTTTATGTAAATGTCCAAGTTTTTAGTGATTCTGACATGCCTTTTATGTAAAAACACACACTATAATTGAAAATTCCACGATATTTTGTGAAATAAAGAAAAACCTGTATAATTACGGAATATTTATGAGAACTTACAGATACTTTAGGGAAAATTCCAAAAAGGTACAGGAAATTTGCAAAAAAATGTGTTTTTCAGAAAGATATGTAAATTAACAAGTTTCGTATGTAAGATAGCCGTTTCAATCGTTGTAAATACATGTCTAAATGTACATTGCCTACACATTCAATGTAATTATACAGATTTTATGTAAACGTCCAAGTTTTTAGTGATTTTTTACATGACTTTTATGTAAAAACACACACAATAATTGAAAATTACACGATATTTTGTGAAATAAAGAAAAACCTGTATAATTACAGAATATTTATGAAATCTTACTGATACATTTGGGATAATTACAAAACTATGTAAAATGACGAGTTCCGTATGTAATAAAAGCGTTATAAATACATATTGAAATGTATTTTTCCCAAACATTCCATATAATTATACAGAGTTTATGTACATATACAAATTTTTTATGATTATTACATATTGTTTATGAAAAAACACAGAATTAAATTGAAAATTACACGATATATTGAAAAATAAAGAAAAAACTGAAAATTTACTTAATATTCTACGTAATCCTACTAAAATTATTATGATCATTACAAAAAACTTATGTAATTTCACATAAAAATGGGTTTTTTCTGAAGATGTGTAGAATGACGACTTATGTATGTAAAATTACAGTTTTAAGCGTTATAAATACATATTGAAATGTATTTGTCCCAGACGCTCTATGTAATTTTACAGATTTTATGTAAACGTACACATATTATTAATTATTACATATTTTTTTTGTAAAAAGACATCAAAATCGTTGAATTTAACGAAGATATTTAAAATTACCAAAAATTATGGAAAAAAACCAAAATTTTGGTACTTTTCCCAGGTTTTGAGGGAATTATACACGTTTCTGTAATTTTTTTGTGTGTAAAATCACATAATTTTTAACAGTGTTGTTCTACGGAAATAATGTTTGTATTAGTACTTAAGGCTCAAGCGTGATGCGAGGTTGCGAGAGTCGTCAATGCATTCCCAATTCCGAACACGAAATACAAGCCATGGTCGCCGGAATTCCTAAACCACATCGACATGACAGTCACGTCCCATCACTATCCCCACCAACTTGTTTGTACCTCCGAATAAAATCGGAAATAGCGTTCTACATTGCATCTTAAGTCGTTTATTCCACGGTAGCGCATTGTTCAACGGTATTGCTAAGTTGGTTATAATGTTCAATGTAAACGACAATCGAATTTAGATTTTCTACGTTTGAAGTAAGGCGTTTTTCGAGATAAATTGGAACGCCCGTTTAATATTTGTTTTGGCTTTACGGAGAAATTATGTGCCAATTTCATTTTGCTATTGAGAACCTAAAAGACGAAAATTTTGGAACAATGGAAGTAGGTGTCACATCACACCTCGTCCTAAAAACCTAGCCACCACATAAAAGAAATTGACAGTTGTTACCAAATTAAACGATCTTGGAAAAGCTTGTGAACCGATTTCAGCTCACTTCACTTTTATGCGAAAATGGCGAACGTAAGATAGTGCTATATAACCCGCAACTTACGTAAACAACATTTCCCGAAATCGTTTCGCGTAGCAGCCTTTTAATTTAAAGTTTTCTAACAACATTTTCAAACCAAAGAACCGGGAAAGTAACCCCTTTGTCTTAAGAACTAATTGGATCGTTTCAGGCGTTTGGAAACTTCGGGCTTTTACCCGATGCTTCCGATAAAGTCGCTATCTCGTGACCTTTGACTTTGTGAAGAACTTGCTGATTTGCGTCGACTGATAAGTGTAATGTTAAAAACCTCTGTATCCGAATCTGAGATTGTTAAAATCGTTCCAGCCATTTTGACGTGATGATGCAAAAACCATTTATATTCCGACCGATATCTGTGTACGCTATTGCAAAATTCTAAAATTGTATTGAAGATCAGTTTTCTATGCAGAGGGCATTATTTTAGGAAAAATCCTAACAGCGCGATGCAGGGTTTGGATGGACGAGCGACGTCAGCAGTACGGCGTCATCCTGGTCAAAAAAAATGTCCTCTTATGAACGTATAATGTTTAATGGAGCATATCATTATATGTAATACAGTATGGCACGCTCGATGTCTCGTGTAAAATCAAAATCCCATCAAAAACATTACATGTAAAAAAATTGCAAGTCTCGCAACCTTCTACCGAAAAAAGTTGTGAGATACAATATAAAACCAAGTCGGTTAATTTATTCAGTACCTATCAAAGTGACCCTTCGCCTATATGACAACTTTGACATACATTTTCACCGGATTACATAACTAAAAACATATTACCATGACCGTGTTAGTACCCGCATTAATATTAAACATATTTATCTTTATCATAAATGTAATGACTTGGCCATCGCACGACAACATAAGTATATAATAATACGAATAAATCTCATTTTATTAAAGTGATTATTATATTTTTTGCTTTATTTATCCATACCAATAGATCGGTATGGAGCTGTGCGTATCCAGTTCTTTTCAGCTGTTTTTACTATCTCGTCTGCCTATATTTTCTTCTGCCGTCCTCTTTTGCCGGTCGGGCCAGATCCATCTTTTATTTAAGGACGGCCAAGATGAAACAATGAGTAGGAATTTATGTTTGTATTGCGTGACATTCAAAGCGTTAATAAAATTTGGTAAATTTTATTATCATTATAATGTAGAAGGTATTATCGTGTGCGATGGCCAAGTCATTACATTTATGATAAAGATAAATATGTTTAATATTAATGCGGGTACTAACACGGTCATGGTAATATGTTTTTAGTTATGTAATCCGGTGAAAATGTATGTCAAAGTTGTCATATAGGCGAAGGGTCACTTTGATAGGTACTGAATAAATTAACCGACTTGGTTTTATATTGTATCTCACAACTTTTTTCGGTAGAAGGTTGCGAGACTTGCAATTTTTTTACATGTAATGTTTTTGATGGGATCTCATTTCTTTTTGTAAGTGGTCCTCCTTATTTTTCCTTTAAGGACTACTAGCTGTGTATCCGCAACTGTCTTTCTTAAAGCCCACTCTCTGTCTCTGTGGGCTTTTCTCGAAAGTTTTTATGAAGCGATTTTTGACAAGCCAGGACGGTAATTACTTCTTAGTCTATTATACTCCGAAATTGCGGAGTTTTGCACTTTAACACTACCGAAGTTGACATTAACTAAATGTAAACCACACAGACTTGTCACTCCCTCTCATGATCCATAATGACCCCTCTCATTATAGATAATGATCCTTCTCATGATTCCTCTCATGACGATGGTGATGATGAGGGTGGTGATGATGGCGGCGATGATGGTGGTAGTGGTAATGGTAGTGGTTATTGTGTTGGGGATGTGGTTGTGGTAATGGTCGTGGTGGTAATGTGGTGAGGATGTTGATTTTATAACCATCGTCATCACCATAACCACTATGACCATCACCATCTGAATCAACACCCCCATCATCATACCTAATCACCTTCATCGGCATCATCATCGTCATCATCATTATCATCATTAATTATCTACAACAAAACCATCATCATCATCACCAATCACCACCATCATCATCATCATCATCATTACCAACACCTCCCTCACCACCACCAGTCACCACCATCTTCATTACTATCAATACCCCCATCATCACCACCGGTCACCTCCACTCCACCACCATCACCAACAGTCACCACCATCGTCGTCATCATAATTATCATCATCACCAATCACGACCATCATCATCATCATCATCAACACCTCCCTCACCACCACCAGTCACCACCATCTTCATTACCATCAATACCCCCATCATCACCACCGGTCACCTCCACTCCACCATCATCATCATCACCAACAGTCACCACCATCGTCGTCATCATAATCATCATCATCACCAATACCACCTTCATCAGAATCAGTCACCACCACCACCATCATAATTATCATCACCAACACGCCCATCGCCACCACCAGTCACCATCATCATCTGAACAATCCAACACCCTCATTACCAACACCAGTCCCCAGCTTCATCATCATCATCATCATCACCAGCACCCCCATCACCGCCACCAGTTACCACCATCATCATCATCATCATCGCTACCATCACGATTCCAACTCACTGCCCCTGCGGGGTGAGGTAACTCAATTCGGTACGGCGATGAGCGTGTCCATTCTGTATGTATTAGGTAATAAGCTAATAAGTATTCTGTGCCTGAGGTATCTAAACCGAAGGTTATATGGACCGCAAAGTTAACTTTGTAATCGTGTATTTTTTATAGGGTTCATAAGGAAATACAAATTTATCTATGCAGCTCGCATAACTGGAAAACTACACGGAAATTTTGTAATGTTTAGGTTTTTTAATGATTTGTACACCAAACCGTAATAGAGCACGAAATTTCAAGCTTGTGTGTCTTCTAGAAGTAACTTAGAATTCGTATGATCATGAGTGAGTCAGTGAGTGAATCAGTGAGTGACAAAATTAAGGAACTTTGACTGGCAATAATTTCTAAACTACGGGTTCAAATTGAATGAAATTTGGAATATGCCTAGGTTATATCATGCTCTCCTGGTCATTAAAAATTCAGGCTTCTAGCTTTGTCCGTAATGAAATACTGGGAGTTTGAAAATGGTCTGAATGGCTTCGAGAAAAGGATGTTACGGCGTGCCGGGAAGCGCGTTTGCTCGACTTGGCGGGGGCACTGCCGTGCCCCCAGATGGCGCGTAAACCCACTTTGCATGCGCGGCGTTCTAAGTGGGTCCATAAGTTCGTTACGGAGCGATATTCGCGATTACCCTGCAGCCCCAACCCAACATGGTAGAATAATTCGAAATCATCTTGATGCCCAATTAGCGCGTTCTACGGAAATGAGCCGCATCTAACTTAATTCTAAAATTTAGTGACTTACATGCATATTCGAAATCAGTAAAAGACGGGGGCCTACTAGTTATATAGTTTTTGGAAAATAATGTCAGATGCGGCGATCTTCCGCATGACGACAGTCATATACAGGATGTATAGTAGGTAATAAAGTGTGACCCGGTGATAATTTTGTATTTATATACCTAACATAACAGATATAAAAAAAAAAAAAAACTTGAAACTGATATCGAAAATACGACAAAACGGAACTTAACCCTTAAATGCATGAATTAAAAAGCAATATTATAAAATATTATGTTATTTCAAATAAATGTTTCTAGTTTTCAACCAGTAATTCATTTTTGTTTATGTAAGCTGCATCTTACACCATGCATTTAAGGGTTAATTGCGTTTAAACTGTGTTTATTTAATTACCTCGACGCTTCAAACGTGATGTTACGTTCATGGCCTCGAAGGGATCATGAGTTAAACCACATGTTGGTAAACAGAATTTCCTGCGTACACTAGTGGTTGGTTTCCCTGTCCCTGTAAGCATGCTAGAGACGCATCAGTGATTGCGCTTCGGGGGCGGAAAATAGAACGGGTACTCATGCCGGTGGCACATTTGGGAATTAGGGATGGGTTGGCAAACCAGGCTTTTCCTTGGTTTAGGTAATGCTAATTAGCAACTTTTTCGGTTACTAGAAGTTTACTGTTCTATTCCTTAGAATATAACATCCCGGCGAAAAGAATACTGATATTTAATGAAACCGAAACTTAAGTTATACTTATTAAAAAAATATATATATATATATATATATATATATAAAGTGCCTATGTAGTGTTTTTGATGCACGAAAAATACGACCGATTTATGAATTTTGTAAAAAAATGTGAGTCATTGTTTACACAGATTTAGGTACTTAATAATAATTCAAAAAATACATCGTAAATAAGATAGAATGTCCTAGTCAATTACGTTCGAATAAGTTTTGCTGAGACCTTCAAAGAGAGAAAGTTCTCAACTTAATGGGGGAAAAACATTTCTTTTTTATTACCCTCATTTCCCAAACCTGAGTTGAGAAGTTTTCCTTATTGTTATCGATGTTAATGTATATCCATACTAATATTATAAATGCGAAAGTGTGTCTGTCTGTCTGTCTGTCTGTCTGTCTGTCTGTCTGTCTGTCTGTCTGTCTGTCTGTCTGTTACCTCTTCACGCTTAAACCGCTGAATCGATTTTGATGAAATTTGGCATGGAGATAGTTCAAGATCCGAGGAAGGACATAGGATAGTTTTCATCCTGGAAACTATCCCTAAAAAGATTGAAAAGTGAGTAAGTAATTCATGATGACATTGATGACCCTGTAGAAAATGTAATTACTACACCAAAAGTTGTCACACATTTGTGCTAGTGGTGTTGGAGGTAGTTATTCTTTATTCAAATAAAACATTCCTGCCAAACGATATTTTTACTTCGCAATTTTGTTTTTTCTTTTCATCTAATCGTCCCACGTCTGCCCACATCTGGGCACTGGCGCGCTGTAGAGCTCAAGTCCTCTGCGTTATCAGCTGTCTATCTTACATCACATTATTCGCCCACTTACACCCACTTGTGTCGAGTGGCTTTCTTTTCGCTTTGAAATACGATGCGGGTCTATATCGCAACGTGACCTGTTTCCTTTGGCACCTTGTAATAGGAACGTCGATTTGAAGTGTAATTGGGGATGGTTCTGTGCTTTATGAATTACGACAATAACAAAAAGTCACTCATTTGGAGTTGTATTAGTTCTGTTGTGACTAATACGAACGAATACATAGGTAAGTACGTCGTTCGTTTCGATCACACTACTCGTAAATATTGTTTTTATTCAGAAAATATGAACCAGAAACTATTATTTAGGGTGATGTGGGCTCCCAATCTCCCAATCCCAATCAGAGGCCATTTGGTAAATTTTGAGAAATCTGTGTTAAGACTTTTCTGCCCTTATAACCTAGTTACGCCATTGGTTATTTTCCTACTGTTTATCATTTTCTTGTACCAGACATAAAAACGAAAAGGTTTGGGTATGGGTTTGATGGAATTCGTTTGTTATATAAATATCTAAAAAAACTAGAACTGCATACGGCCAAAAGACAATTACTTTTGAAGGTGCGCGCCTGTACAACAAAATACCTTTAGGTATAAAGCGAGAGCACTCGTTCAACTCATTTAAAAAACAACTTGCTCAGTATGTGCTTAATAACAAATTGCTTTTGTAAAATCGTAACAAATGAGTTGAACAGATGTACTATCTAATCATTATTAACTCTTACCGGATCTTGTTACTTATATCATATAACTGTTATCTATTGTTCTCATGGAAGTGATGTAATGTCTTTAATGAGAATAAATAAATAAATAAATAAATAAATATTAAGGGACAATCATACACAAATCGACCTAGTCCCAAACTAAGCAAAGCTTGTACTATGGGTACTAGACGACGATATACATAATATATAAATACATATATAGATAACATCCATGACCCAAGAACAAATATTTTGCACAAATATTTGCCCCGGCCGGGATTCGAACCCGGGACCGCCGACTCAGTAGGCAGGTGTCTACCAACCGAGCCAAACGCGTCGAATAAATGTCTTTAAACCTAACCTATATCTACTAAGAAAAATCTCCAGTGACTGATCTGAGACAGACCGCCGTCTACCGTTTCCCGTCATCTATAAATACTCAAACAGCCCGTTATTGGGTTAGTTATGGGAGTATTCGGGTCACTCGACAGGCGATCTGTCTCATTGTCTTGAAGCAGCGTTTGAGGACCTGGATAATATGGATCGTTAATATATCGAAGTAATAAAGAGGCAGAGCGACCTTGACTCCTCCTTGGCACCTTAAGCGCTTCTCTAATATCTTATGAAAAGGACAAAAGATAATCACATGGGTTCCGGCATTCTATTATCTCTCTGACCTACTACAGTTCACGTGACCTTTTTTTAGCACATTTTTATACTTTTACTTCATTTAGCTGTGGACCTTTTTTACAAGATTCTACAACGTCGACTATTTTTTTATCTGTTAGATAGTTTGATTGTTCCTCTAATTGGCATTTGACCATTGTTGAATTTTCATTCTTCTGTGGGTTTCAAATCAAAATGTTCAACATATTTCCTCTCACTTATATTTTCTCATTAAACATCAGGCCTCTTATTTACATAAAACATTTTTTCCTTACAATGTCAGCAAATATCTGTATTGTAAACAGTGGAGGGTTGCAACAGTAATACAATATCCGACGTTTTCCTTTTTTCATTACCTCCCTTGTGTTCATTTAGTATCTTCAAGGATTTTTACGTTTATTAAAACGAAGTTATATCCTTTCTGTATTTTCGGCTTTCAAACTGTATTTTTTTTGCCTGTTATGTGTGTTTATTCATTTGTTTGACTAATAGGTATAGTGAATAATAACGACATGCATACTGAGACTTTATAACCAAATCAATAAGAACAAATATGGTTTCCAGAGTTCTGAACTAAAGGTTATAGTATATTATTTTGTTACTAGTGGCGCTGTGATCTGTAGAAATTTGTATTTTTTTACGTTTATACGAGATATGGATATCCGCCATTTTGAAAAATTTCAGTTATTTGAGGATGAACAAGTTTAATTTACGATAAGCATAGGGAGCCATAGAAAAAGAGAGAGAGATATATCTTTTTTTTTTCGTATAAAACAAAACCCTCGACAGGCCTAGGCAGAAGCCCTCAGGCACCGACTGTACTGTGTACTACTACTACAGCCGTAAAACTTTAAGATTTAAGATATAGCAAGCTACGCAAAAGCAGATGCAGAAAAGTGTCCCATCTATTTAAGTAATTCGTTATTGACGGAAACAATTTTTTTGAAACCGTCGAGATCGAAAATAAAAATAACAAAGAACGACGTAGGTGCGATCAGGAGTGGCGTAGGAGAAATTTTGCTAATAGCTTTTTTTTCTACTGTATAAGGGCAAGTATAGAATACTTTAATTTCGGCGGTAAGAGGGGTAAAAAGAATCGTGGGATTTTATTAATTATGTAGATGAATACGATTTATATGTTTTCACTAAAAAATAAAGCAAAGAAAGAAGTATTAGTATATTTTAGGTACATGTCAAAAGAAAAACGTATGTGGGTAAGGCCGCGGAAAGTTACCAATGTGACATAGAAGTAACATAAAAAGATTTACGTTATGTTATCATAAAACGTAACATAAGTCGTTATAAAGCTTAGATCATACTGGAAAATATTCCCATTAAATAACGTAGCTAAGAAAAAAAATCAAGTTATAAAATTATTAGTTTTTACTGCCTGTAAACAAAATTTTCATGGCACATTAAAATCAATATAATGAAACACGCGTGTGATGGAACTAATGAAACCCAAACCGCTCTAGTGTTTTAAAGCCTCTCATTTTGTACCAGGTGGCAGTAATTACTATTTGTTCACTGCTGGTACCCAATACTAGTAACAAGACGACCGTATAACAATAAAACAGCTTTAGAATCAATGATTCTACTGTGACTTGAGGTCGAAAATATTTTTTTTTCTTCTTAAAACAGTTTTTTTTATTAAGATGTTGTTTTTATTTATTTTATTATTGTACAGGAGTTTTGTTCGACTTCGTATATTTTCGGGTCATTAAAAATCTAATAAAACTCATTTAAGTTAGTATATTCTGTGTGCACTTCCCTTTACAACATTTGTTCGTTATGTTACGTAGAAAATACGTAACATTTTGCAAAAATGTAACATATTCGCAACGAAAGTGTAACGTATTTTTGAAAAAAAGTGGATTTTCATGGTGAAATAAAGACATTTTTAATACAATAATACGTGTCACTTGCTTGAAAACCGTTACGCTATTGTACAAAAAAAAACTGATTAAATACAATCATTCCTTACCTTTAATCACACACGACACTTTGGGGGTACTTTCACGAAACTATGACTGTGTCTACTTTGAATTGCGTTTGTTGACAAACTGACGGATTTGGACTTGCTCATCGGTGTTGCCCTACTAGAATATGAGTTGCCAGTGCACGTAAACGTATTTTCGCCAAAAAATATTTAAAAACAAGCTACATAAAGCGTCACGAAAGTATTCGTAACACAAGTGTGGAATCATGAACCATTAAAGTAAAGTAAGATAAAAAAAAAAAAATTGTATTACCATACTTATTCTGTAATCGGTATTACTATCGCTATGTCATAAATTTTAGTTTAAAACAAAAGTATGACCATGAAAGTTAAAATATCATGAAAATAACAGAGCACTTATGATGCGTGGTCGAAAAAATTAACCAACTTTCGTTACGTTTTGGACGGAAATATATTTTTTGTTTTTTTTTGAAAGGGTTTATATCAATTATCTATCTTGCGACCACGAGATTTCCCATCCCTACATATCATAAAAATATTTTTGAAACTGTAGGGATTACCATTTTTTTTTAATCAGCTGGGTAAATTTAAAACGTCCAAATTGGTAACTTTCCGCGGCCTTACCCATGTATAAAACCTTACTCTAAATAATCTATAATACATTTATAAAAAAGGGTCATAAAAAGAATTTCCCCATCTATCAGGTCCGTCTGCGGCATGGTCCCCAGATGCTTGCAGCGTTACCTCTTTGTATATTCAGAGAGATTGTCTGACAGAGGTAAGCGCCAGCTCTGGGGTCCCCCGAAGCGTCGATCAACCTCCTTCATGAACATTGTCATGCCTGCTGACCATAGGCCCAATGTCTCGACTGCAAGTGCCGCAAATTCGTAGTTGTTGAGTCACGGCGCTTGATAATTTGGGCCTGGTCAGCTGCAGCGGCGGCCTTTGAGCGGGTCGCCTCTGGATGTGGGACTGCGCGAAAGTGTCGACACCCGTTGCGTCCCACACCAGTGCCCTGCCCAGCTTCCACGGCACCAACGTTGCTCCATTGGGGCGCTTGCCAAGGGTTCAAGGACCGCAGGCACAGAGGCGGTGGCAAGCGAACGGCGAACCAAATCATCAAATCAGTATTAATTGAATCTCATATGTTCTCTCCGTATGAATTTAGTCATGCTAGTGTAAAAAATTCTAATTATATGTTTTTATTGTTTCAGGTTTGTTTGAGTGGCGTTCACAGGAAGTATCATAATTTAAACACAAACAGCGACGTGGATTATTTTTATACGCCTAATAGACAGCTGTTTGTGTTCGGGCATAAACTTTTAACGAATGTCTTCGGTTTTTATGGGACACTTAATCATATTAGTCGTGAAATTTGTCAAAGTATAGGAAAGCTAATTTTAAATGACTTAAATTCAAAGTTATACTCTAGATAAAAACTGCTTAAAATCAAGGTGAAAAGTTGGTGAATTGGGATTACATCTTTATTTTCATACATAATCTATTAAGTGACTTGCAACCTATAGCCTGCTGGTCCAACCCCAACTATAACAGGTTATAGTGGCGCTATAAACAGCCTTCATATGGCAATAATGTACACACATTATGTATATGCATTATACAATGCCAGTATCAGTAGTGGTATGTCAAGCTGTCAACCACCAATTTCATAACATTCATAATCAGAATCCGAATACAAGTGAACACTTCGTTCTCCTTCTATAATATTATATAATTCTAGATTTGTATTGAAAATCACTTTTCTATGGAGAGGGGTCATGATTTCAGGAAAAATCTTAATAGAGTGATCGTCATTCTGGCTCTGTTTTCATAATTTCCTTTGTCCTCGCATCACGCCGAAAGGGCTGGACGGATTTTAACCAATTTTGGTACAGGGATAGCTGGACATCCAAAGATGGTTATAGAATACTTTTTACTCAATTACGGTATTTAAAAAAAAATATGCATACGAAGATGCAGGCACCTTCTAGTGTGAAATATGTTGAATCGTTTTCAACGTCAGTTACTGTTGAGGCCTAGGTTCCTTTCTTGTGTAGTCGGGAATAGCCTAGGTGGATATTCAATAAGAATATTTTATTTAACTTTAAATTAAAATAATATATTGTCGAAAATAGAATACAGAGTGTTGATCGTTCCAAGGATGGTTTTGAAATTGGCCGTTGAAGGCGGCCGTTGGCGGTTGTACCCGAAGGGCCCGATGATCGGCGATCTTCGTGCTTCGGCTGAAGACGTCGGTGGTGACGTCATTTTGGATGCGTTCTGAACAGTTACCAAACAGAATACTCCTTGCCAGTAAAACAAATTAGTACCATTAAAAAAACCACAACATGACGAAGACCCAAAAGCAACTGGTCGGGCTATAATACGATACGATAGAAAAATGTTAAATATACGGGACCGTACATAACAAACTACTGGAAAGACGAGTTTCGCGCTACGCATAATTGCCCCAGACAGCTAGATTAGTTAGATTCAAATCAACCTAATGCTTTTAGCTGTTTTTTAGCGTCTGGTTGGTAAATATCGAGTTACCTCATTGGCGTAATTGCTTGATGTATGTGTTGAACAATCTGATACTAATTGCACTCAATTGTGCTCAGGGCTGTCATCAATCAATAGCTTATTTAGATTTTGAATTATATAGCAGAGCGTTTTCACAATTGGGGTGGGTTGTTCTTCTTTGCATTCTCAAAATACAATCGTTGTTTGACGATATTATTTTATTCTACATGAATTAACAATGATTTTTACAGGTGTGTATAAATATATAAGGACATTAATGTTTTTGAGTGAAATTAAGCAAACCTATAGTAATTTCAATAAGTACCTAATGTATAGTCGATACGAAATTTTAAGATCAAATTATGTCAAACTGGCACAAGTGAAAAAAGACCTTAAATTTACATGTATACGGTTGTTTGTACCTTGTGCCAAAGTGACTTGATTTAATCTTAGAGATCGGACAGGCTATACCTAAGTAGATAAAGTTTCCCAATTAGTTGGCCAACCCTAGCAGGGCTATTGAACCCTAGGCATCCTATCCTATAATGCTTAATTGTTATTGCGGTCGCTTTGACATCTCAAGGGCACTGCGTTGGCTGCACAGTTCAGACTTTTATTGCGTGTAAGTAAGAAGTCTTGACTCTTGGGCCACTAGTAGCGTATGGAATAAATCCTTCCATTATTAGTTGAGCTTGGGATCCCCTTGTATAGACAAATGTTTCATAGAATGTTCCATTTCATCGAATTTTAATTTCATATACAATTTTTCCTCTGATGTCATAAAGTTTTCATAAAATGTTGAAAATTGCATCCATGTAATTTATACCGACTATTCGAAATCCATACTTATCAGGATTTTGTTATTTTTAAACTTTGTTTGAATTAACTAAAACAATAATCATATGTATGAGTATAATAACGTGTCATAATCATAAACCACTAAGTATTGTTGATGATATGATATTTTTGCGACCGATTTTTAGGTTTCCGTACCCAAAGGGTAAAAACGGGACCCTATTACTGAGACAGCATGTCCGTCCGTCCGTCTGTCACCAGGCTGTATCTCAAGAACGGTGATAGCTAGACAGTTGAAATTATCACGGATGATGCATTTCTATTGCCGCTATAACAACAAATACTAAAAATAAAATAAAACAAATATTTAAGGGGCGGCTCCCATACAACAAACTTGTTATAGATTATGGTACGGAACCCTTCATGCGCGAGTCGGACTCGCACCTGCCCAATTTTTTAGTCTTAGTAGCCATCATCATCGCTTGCATTGTCACGAATGTCTACGATTGATTTCTACCCGGATATATCACGACCAAGCTCTGACAGACTTCAGACGGATCTGTTATCCTGGGAATCGTGGGTCCTGTTAATTTTATTATTATTACAACTAGGTTTATCAGTTCTCACTTGTATAGTCAAATTCGTCTTCTTTTTCGCCATGCAGTGACACTCTTCGCAGAGTGGTCAAGGTTGCTTAGAGTTCTGATGACTTGCTTTACACGTCTCTATTCCACTTCCTCGTGCATTCGTGCAATGTGCACTATATTCTGATTACCCAAACATAGATAATAACACGCATCGTGCCGGAAGCACGCGCGTAAACAGGCTAATCTTAACCAGTCCTAAAGCAATGCGAAGCTGTAATGTTCGCGTTTTTAGGGTTGGTGTTTGAAAGGACCAGCTGTGTCACCTCACGGCAGGATTACTTCACGCTGCGTGTTACGCTAATAGCCGACGTGCTGTGTGCAACACGGTGGTCTGGTCCGCCTCGACGCCTCCCACTTTTGTTCGGGCAAAACGGCGCGCGAGTTTACATCTTACTAGTAAGCACGCGTCGGTCCCACGTGTAGTTACGCCAAGACCAATGGATCAAATGTAAAAATATATATATTCTGTTAATCCTGTAGCGAAATTGGTCGTGTACAGTAGGACTCTTGATTCTTAATCGTTCATATTATAATGTTATAAGTTCCGGTTAAAGTTATCAACACATAATTTATTAAAATTACTTCGGTATACATAAGCAACCATAATTAAAATAAAATAAAACACAACATATCGCTCTCAGTATCTCGCAATTAGGATTCTATCAAAATATGTCCCAAAAGCACCTCAAAGTGTTTTCGAAGTAGCACCAAACATAAAACTCAAGTTTATCTGCAAAATCTCAAAGAGATACGAAAGACAGCAAACTTGCAAAAAAAACCGTATTTGCATCAGAACTTTTTTTGCAAAAAAATGCAACTTTGGTCGTGCGAGACACCAAATGAAATGTACAAGGTACCCTTACGCTAACGCTATTTATCACGCAGATCGCATCAATCTCCGAAAGAAAAACTGTAGGGTTGTCAGAAGTTTCTTGCTTAAAAAAAAGATGCAACCCTGTTCGACCGAGGCGCCGAAAGACATGTTCCTTAACGCTAACGGTTATATTTTTATCTGCAGGTGAATGAACATGGGTGTTTACTAAAACTCAATTTATGTTAATTTTTTCGAACCCGTTTGACTAGTTTTGAATATTGACCTCTTTATTGTTAGATATAAGACTCCTTTTGCAAGTGCTATGGCATAGTTGTGAGATTGTGAGGTTAAAAGACGATTGAGGCATGTGGGCGCTTTGATGAAAGCTTTCATTATCTTTGCGTAAAATGTAAGGTATTTGGGAATTATTAAATCACATGCATTTGCTCTTCTAGTTCTGATGGAACGACTTAAGACATTCAGTAGCTAGTGTAATTAAAGTACCAGTCTTATCTAAATTGGATTTGTAATTATTGAACTGTGACCTGCATTATGGGAATACCTAAATTATTAGTTATTTTTTATACACCTGGGAACAAATAAAACATAGACAAGTACATGCGTTTATGTATTAAATTATTTGCGTTGCACTTTAACCTGCTACAGCGAATGACATTATAGCAAACATCTGACTTGGTTAAACCGTAGTAATTAATTTAATGACACGCAACGGTAACGTTAAACTTCAAACTGATGATGATATTGATGATGTCAGAGATGCAGTAGGTAAGCAATGAATACGGAGCAGTGGTTGGCAACCTTTTAGCATTAAACCATTGATTCAAAGATCAAAGCTCAAAGAAAAATTGAAATGCGCAGCCTGGTTGAAAAGACCGGGAATCGAACCCGGTACCTCTGGATTGCCGGTCCAGGGCGTTAACCTTTCCGCCACCCTACCGCCCGAGCAACCTTTCGATTGTTTTCCTTATGCTTTGTGTGTCGATCTTTGCATTGTTTATTTGAAAGGCTTTAAACCTTAACGACCTCTATGTGAATACGTTAATATTCTCATCCCACCGCACTACTTTATAGCACGACGAGCAAGCGAGAGAAGGCGCTGTTATTTATAAATTTATGAAACATGTAATGTTTAATTTATAGGGTACACACCACAACTTTTAAATTAAACCATCAAAGATCAAAGCTCAGAGAAAAAAATTAAATGCGTAACCCTGTGGAAGAGACCGGGAATCGAACCCGATACCGACAGACCACCCCCACTAGACGGAGCATGTAAGGCACATGTAAGGCGACCCGCGCGCACCAACGATATGGTACGGCAGAACATTAAAGTACCAACACGGCGGCTACCGTTTAGTTGCGTCCATGTTTATGAGGTCTCTCTACACCACTTAACACTACAATTTACCATGTTATTTATTTAATTTATTTTTTCGTTGACGTACGCATGGATCATAAACAAGGACGCAACTAAACGGTGGCCGCCGTGTTCATACTTTAATGTTCTGCCGTACCATATCGTTGGTGCGCGCGGGTCGCCTTACATGCTCCGTCTAGTGGGGGTTGTCTGTGCCGATACCTCTGGATTGCCCGTGCCGGGAACGTTACGTGCGTACGTGCCTTTATTGCCAAAACGTTTAAGGGAATTACCCCGCTGGTTGCCGACTGCTTTTATGTAGAAATTGTAGAATATTATCATTATAATAAAAATAAACAAGAATTAGTATGTAATATATTTGTACCAAACAATACAAACTACGCCTTACCACAATTCCTAAATCCAATTTTATATCTTTCGCTTACATAATAGCACCCGGAACGTTTATGCGACTACTGTTTATAAAGTCATGAAATCTGTTTATGAACGAATAAATTGTGGTTACATAATAAAATAACAGATGTTCAAAGCTAACCCACTGAGGTGTTTACAGGGAATGATGTTTATTTCTACTGAACATCTTGGTTTCGCAACATAATTTTCATGTCGTTGCACCGGGGAAACTCTTAACAATCTCATTTAGTCTATACTCGATAGTATCGAGTCGATACTATAATCTAGACACGCGGCAGCGTGTCCAGCCAAGTTCACCGCAGGAACTGGCGAGCAGCAGCCGTGTGTTATATTACACGAACCGTTTGGAGCCACTTTTGACCCCCCAATAACTCCAAATCTATTTAACATAAAAAAATGAAATTTGGCTTATGTATTAAGATCCTTTAGAACAAGTAGAACCCCAAATTTCATTAATATAGGTTAAATAGTTATTGAGATATTAAAGTCCAAAAAACGGTATTTTTAGCACTGACTGACTGACTGACTGACTGACTGACTGACTGACTAGTAATCAAAAACCTAACCCACTTCCAGGTGACCTAGAAAGGTGAAATTTGGCATCCAGCTTAGTGATTGTGTGTGTATACATATAAAAATCTAAAACAGTGATTTTTTTATGTTTTTTTATTATTATTATTATTGATGGTTGTTGCCTCAGAACTCTGTCATTTATAAACCGATTTGGAAAATTCTTTTTTTGTTTGAAAGATATACTAGAGTAGCATATACACTCACACGCACACACTTACACATACATGCACAAAAAATCCAATACGTACTAACCGTTTTGGTAAATTCTTTGTTTGTTCAAAACTTTCAAAAGATGTACTAGATTAGCACACAGAGCTAATTAACAAATAATAATTAAGTAATTTACACATCATAATAATTTCTGTACAAAAAGTAATGATATCCCATCAAAAACATAAATGTAAAATGAGAGCCAAGTTCAATATCGCGTGCACTTCGCCGACAAAAGAATTGAGATCTGCAAGAGCGCCAAGTTCTTTGCCCTAAAATTTTTAGATACAAGGACATGCTACATACTCAATGCATTTATTTTACTTGGGGTGTAATTCAATATCAAGACGTGACTTGGCTAGTTTTAAAATATAAATTTATATTATAAATCAAAATCAATCAAATCATTAACCTATTTTCGTAAAGGTAAGTACGCAAGTTAGTTTACGTCTTGTTACTTATACTGTTAGCTTGATAATGAACTATGACTATGACTATGTTACTTTTATAAAATTTAGTTATTTTGTGAAAACTAGCCAAGTCAAATCTTGATATTGAATTACTCCCCAAGTAAAATAAATGCATTGAGTATGTAGCATGTCCTTGTATCTAAAAATTTTAGGGCAAAGAACTTGGCGCTCTTGCAGATCTCAATTCTTTTGTCGGCGAAGTGCACGCGATATTGAACTTGGCTCTCATTTTACATTTATGTTTTTGATGGGATATAATTATCCATTGAAACTCCTTGCCAGGGTCATAATTTCAAGAAAACTCTTGCATGTAAACATTGCATCTATCTTACGTAATATGTATGGAGATTGGGGATTGATAGCGGTTGGCATCATAGCGCCATCAATATTCGGACGGAATATTGTTGGCATGTCACGACAAAAGGACAAATTTTGATACAGATTTTTTAAAGAGTAACATAAACTTTAACATATTCGTCGATTTTTAAATATTTTTAGGCTTCCGTACCTCAAACGGTAAAAACGGAACCCTTATAGGATCACTTTGTTGTCCGTCTGTCTGTCTGTCAAGACCCTTTTTCTCAGGAACGCGTGGAGGTATCAAGCTGAAATTCATATCAAATACTCAGGTCTACTGTCCCTTGGAGCTGTGAAAAATCAAACTCAACAAAGCCAGCGCAATAAAAAGATACAGCCGTTTATGCTGCTAATTTTCGACTCTCACAAGGGAATCAAAACCTACAGGGTACTTCCCCTGAACTCGGAATCTTGCTATTTGGTACAAAGCCACGTCTTACAGCACAGCTACAGGAAAATATTCGAGAAGCATACATTTTTAGGTACATATATAATAAAACAGGTTTGCACGGAACCCTCGGTGCGCGAGTCTGACTCGCACTTGGCCGGTTTTTTATATGAATATAAAAATTATAATAACGTAAAGCAGATAAACTGTTACAGTTCATTAAAAATATTTTATGTAATATTTTAGTATTTTATTTTATTTTACCTGGTTTCATTACCGAAGCACTTGATAATTTATTGAAATCAGGCTCTATCTTATACACACGCGAGTAAACGTTATTTTGAAACATAAATTGTCGTCGTCGAGTCGATGGTCTTTCTTTAGTAGTAAGTAGTCTTTATTTTTGCTGGTCGCTGGTCTCCTCAGCAATGCACTACGTATTGCCGGCATTTTAGAATTGGAGCAAATAGTTAAGAGTTATCGGTGATCGTCAACTCTCTAACGAGTCGAGTTCGATGATGTCGGAACTTGTTGTGATAACTTAGTTTTGCTGTGGACTTTTATAACTAATTGGCATAAATCATTTGTTGTTCGTCACTTTGCCTGTAGGCTGTAGGTATAAAAAAATAGCTACGTCGGTTGAAATATATAAAAAAAGATTGAAGGTTTAACGAAACTGAATACTTATTATAATTAGCGGTCATAGTTCGAAATCTATTTTCCGCAAATCATGAAACTTGGTTAGTTTTCAAATGACGTCATCATCATCATCGTACCCGCCGATAGACGTCCACTGCTGGACAAAGGCTTTTGCTAAAGTTCTCCCAAGAATCGGTCGTGCGCCGCCCTCATCCAATTGCGATCCTAACAAGCTCATCGATCCACCTTGTTAAGGGCCTTCC
The DNA here is from genome assembly GCA_947623375.1 of Apotomis capreana. Classification (NCBI taxonomy): domain Eukaryota; kingdom Metazoa; phylum Arthropoda; class Insecta; order Lepidoptera; family Tortricidae; genus Apotomis; species Apotomis capreana. Next base: position 27,081,760 of record OX392500.1, read on the forward strand.
CATCTGTGTCTTCCGGAACGCGGTCGCCTCTCAAGAACCTTTAAGCCCCAACCGTTATCGGTTCTACGAGCAATGTGCCCCGCCCTCTGCCACTTAAGCTTGGCGACTACCAGAGCTATATCGTTTATATGTATTGTGATCCAATTACATCATAATATGCGTAATGATATAATTTTAATGTACCTACAATCGAACTCATTAGAAATGGCTTGTAAACAAATAAAAATGCAATTGCTTCGATTTACGTAGGTACAACATTTTTTCCGTAATATAATCGCATATACCGAGATGCTTTTGCTGTTAAGACACTTGACCGTTGAAATCCAGTTAGGATTTAACCGTCACTTGCAATTCCCCGTTAGTCCCGCTACAAATCTGCCATAATTGGGCCTCGAGGGCTCTTCATAAACCCCTTTACGTTTCGACCCTTGCAAGCAAAATGAGCTCGAAACGCAGGAAAATGGCGAGTGGACTTAGTGGGAATCTACTCGTGTCTCGTTGTTACGACTGGTCTGAAGCTCTGGTGTATAATAATATTTGATTTTAATGCAACAAATATTTCTAAAGCGTATGTGGCAATTTGGTGAATCTACTCGTACTTCATTTAATTTACTGCTCACGAAAAACTTCTCACAGTGAAGTAAATGGTAGCCATTTTTATCGGTACATGGAGGCCACTATAGCGCTTCCCCACTCCCGGGATGTATGGACATGTTTTAATAATACAAAAAATGGGAATATTCATACAAAAAATGGGAATACGAAAAATCCCGACATTGGAGGCTCCAGAGGTCACGTTATATTCCGTGTTTGGCTTTTTTTAATTCGCATTTTTGGCGTTTTTGATTTTCTTATTCAATTCTGCAGGCCTCTATGCCCTATGGGCATATTTATCACGTATCTAATATGCATCCGTCATGTGAGAGTGACTAGACAAACTGACTCACTTTGTATAGTTTGACAGATCATTTGCTTGGAAGAGTCAGCGTGGTCTGACTCTAATGCTTAATTGGGTGATAAATGTCTAGCCTAGGTCCGCAAAACAATATGTAAGTTTAGGTAGCGGTCTTATTAATGGTTGTATTGAAATGAAATATTCCAAGTACTTTTAACCTCAATCTTTCCTCCATTCTCCATCAGCACACAGGCGCCTCAACCCTTAATTTTGGAGATGGACCTAATCGCAACCTTTTGTGAATACTTCAGTTGCCTAGCCGGGTCAATGACTTTTTACGCCGCTTTACACGGTACGGAGCGTACGATGCTTAACTGCACCTCTCACAATGAATACCTACGCGGATTTCGAACTTCGAAAAAGGACGCCTTTCGAAGGGCGCTTTAGAATAAAACTTCAAAATACTTAGGTAAGCAATGTAGTGTGTGTTGTCATAAAATTTTTGTAAACTTCTCAGGGCCACGTGAATCTCGTGGCAGTGTCATGGATTAAGTTTAAGAAAGTCTGCTATATGAACAAACACTATTAAGCTATTCTTTTTTTACATTTTCAATTACCGAATCGCATCGTATGCGTAATACGTTTTGCGCGTCGTATTCGCGCCGTACTCGCGCCGTAGGGTGTAAAAACAACTAGTCCTAAGTTTAACGCTTGAGTACTCACTACACGGTCGAAGGTTTGAAACGTTTTGTCGTCAAGGGTTTAACGATACGTGTAACATGCGTATATTGAAGGGTTCGGACGTCTTAAGGCGACGTATAAAGGACTAAGATTACTTAGCACGTTATCAAAACCGTACTTCTTTATTTTACATGTGACTTAAGTTGACAACTTTTTTGACTTCATACTCATTGATCTCTAAATCGATCAGATTGATCCCCTTATGTATCAATGTTTATTTTCGATATAGTTTCATGCGAGTTCCTGGGTTTTTGATGTATAATTCAAGGTTCATCTGTCTAGGGTTGGCAAAAGTCGAAATCAATAACGCGAACAGGTAGAACATGATGAACTAGCGGCTCGCTGAGCTGTAGACCTCGCTAGTTTGTTTCAAAATAAATGAAATATGTTTTTTTTTCAAGAAATCTATGTTTAACGGATTATATCGCGTGGAGCCTTCCTTGTTGCCAAACGTCAGGAATTCTGATTTTCAGGTTTTATTTCAATGTGTGACAGTCGCGGAAACCGCAGATTTCTTTTTACGTTTTCAAACCCCATTTCTCCTTTGCAAACGAACTGCACTGCACGCTGCAATAATTATCCGATATTGCTATTACTGTCATAAAGTTTATTGTCAATTTGCATTTCTGTTGTTTCCATTCCGCTCGCAACGGTACGAGTATGCACGTAGTTTATTTACGGGTTTATATGAATTGAAATTCAAATATTGTTTCCAACTACAAAGTTAAGAGTAATCAAGAGTTATCTTCTAGAACACTAATAATCAACGATATCATGATAACAGTCATGCGATTTCGGTCTGATCCGTTTCATAAATCGCGAGTTAAAATTTCTTGGGTTTGCAGTTCCGGAAAATTTTACTATGGCAGTCCCGGGAATTCCCGTTGTCATACTAAAATTTACCGGGACTGCACACCCTAAGCTTTTAACCAGATTCGGTTATGGACCATTTATAAAAGACCATTTATGCGTTCTCCGTTGGCACTGTTTATTGCCAGATTTGTTAGATCCTCCTCATATTACGTATAGCCTAGAAACGTTACTGTTATTGTGATTTCTATAATTTGATTTTATTTGGGACGGGCGTAATCGAAGTAACAAATTGTTCCTGTTTGCTGATATTATAATTATAACGTAAGTTGTGAAGACTATGGGGCCTAATGTCTAAGTAATTACAGTTTTTTTTTAAGGAAAGTCTAGAAAAACATGTATTTAACAGTCACAGTATAAAAAAAAATCGTCGGCTCATGCACGGTTTCCCAATATTCGCGGATTGGGTTTTATTTTTACCCGCAGTTCGGTACTCATCGATCGCGACGTAGCAGATGTAGAATCAGCATAATCCTCAGTATCTTGACTCGGAATCGTCAATATCAACATATCTGTAAATAACAGCTTTCATTGACTGATTGAGCGAAGCGTCTCCGTTTCAGCTTGGGCCAAAATTCTTCGTATGTCCGGATGGTTGGATGTCCCGACGCATACGGCACTTTTCGCGTAGAGGTTGCATAATTTTCGTTCTCATGAAATTTTAGGAGTAGGCTCGATGAGGATAAATACCTACCTATATTTTTATCGATTAATTTAAAAATGGGCCGATTTTAAAATTTTTGAATAATGATATGGGGTTGAAAACGTATAAAAAGACAAGTTTCAAAACAAGCTCACGCGTCTACAGCTCACAGAGCGACTAGTTTAAGGTAGAAATAAGTTTTTAGGATTCCGTACCCAAAGGGTAAAAACGGGACCCTATTACTAAGACTCCATGTCTGTCACCAGGTTTAAATTTTCATAGATGATGTATTTCTGTTGCCGCTTTAACAACAAAGACTAAAAACAGAATAAAATAAATATTTAAGTGGGGCTCCCATACAACAAAGGTGTTTTTTACAGTTTTTTTTTGCTCGATACTATCGAAGTTGTATTTTTCTGCTTCAATCAACTTATTACGCTGATCCGTGCTGCAATATAAATTGGGTACGGATAGGTCTCCCATAGGATAGGAGAACCTCTCTCATTTAAGGATGTGCCGTTCTCGAAAACGATTTCTACGGGAAACGTGTTCAGGAACGTTCTTTCCCCATACAAATCGGGAAACACATCTCTATTCTCATTACAGCGCCCGACACCCTTTTTAAATGTTACACTTCCCACAGTTCGAGTCAGAGTAAAAAGTTCGGTGATCTTTAGAAGAAAAACAAAATTCTGCGTCTAATATGATCGGAGGGTTTTTTCTTGTGAGAAAAACATAAAAAGAGAGACCGGTTGAGGTAAGTCAGTATAAGTTATGTTTAATGAGCCTAAGGATATTGACTATTTTTAATGATATTAGAATTTTCTAGATTTTATGTAGGGATATTCCTGTCCAATCAAGTTAATTAACGCTTACATGGTTTCACCGAGAAACATGACACGAAAAACGTTCACCTAGAACGAGCGTTTTACAGCTTTCATAGTCCGTACGATAACTTTACTGTACCGTAAGCGTGCGTATGACGTTGAGCGAAATGTCAACAGTCAATCCAATATTTGGATGGGGTCAACAGATTTTCAACGAAGCGGTTTTAATTACAGTTTAGCGAGGCCGTGTAGGATGAAGAGGTCGTGGAAACTGATGAAGGACTAACATGTATTATGTTAGTAATAAGATTATATTGACTACAGCGTTGCCTTAATATTTTTTTTATTTTTTTATAATAAATTTATTACGAAGTCGCGGTCGAAATTAAGTTCTGTGGGGCTGGCATATCTTGACGCGACTTCGCTTGTCCTGCGACTTACCATTACCTATCCTGCTCGCACAGAATTGACAAAAAAGTGACAGGTAGTCAGTTATGCTAGACGTGCAGTCTAATATCTTGATATTTCTATCAAGATTCGGGAACCTTGAAATAAAATCTAATCTCATCCGTTTATATAAATACATAGACACAGCGGAGAAATTTTACACATCTGAATAGCTATATCTAGGCACGGTTATTAATTTATATTTCAAATCCGCGTGAAGGTCTATCACCGTAAGTTTGGCTAATGGTAAAACAGTAAAACTCTTAAGTAAATAAAACGTTGTTCACGTGATTATGATTAGGCCCCGTTTTGTTTTATTTTATAAAAACAAAATGGCGGTCATTGTCATAACGAGGTAGGTCATTGCTCTGTCATAGGCCGTTATACGTAAGTCGAGTTATGACGAGTAGTCATAACCTCTGGCACTGTGTTGATATTCGCAAAAGCCGCCTGGTAACTGTTAATGTGGACGCAATTGTGACCGACTAATGCGTGTGCACGTCTAGGCTAGGTAGGATAGGAATTTGCTCATACCTGATTACTCAAAGAAAAACGGAAGGTGGAGCGTGGTTCGCGTGGTTCGCAGCACGTTGTGAGTTCATCTTGCCTGTGGGTAAGAGAAAACCTATAAACGAAGGAATATACAGGTACCTACTAGTAGCGTGGCGTCCGTTGAAGCCGATTCCCACAGACTTTCACACAAAATGTTGCCTAGACTTATTGAAAAAATAAATCATCATCATCAGTCGTTCACTCTTGGCAGAGTGGTCGTGGTTACGGCAATAGTGTCCACATTTGGGTTCTCGTCCTCATCCTTCCTCTGGCAGACAGCAGCTCTCGCGATGCATCTCCATTTCACCCGGTTGTCTGCGGAGCGAGTGCACTGCACCAAGGAGCTCCGTGTGGTCTTTTTAATAAGGTCTGTCCAGCGAGTCGGTGATCGGCCTCGTCCTCTCTTGCCTTCTATCTGGCCCTGGACTACCAATCTTTCCATGGAGTTTTTGTTTCGGGATATGTGGCCAAAGAACTTCAAAACTCGGAGCTGCACAATCGACGAAAGTCTATCCTGGATCTGCAACTCTTTGAGGATAGAATTGTTGGTGCGAAATGCCGTCCATGGGATCTTCAGAAGGCGTCTCCAGCACCATATCTCCATCGCGTCGATCTTTCGCCTATCTTGAAGTCTTAAAGTCCAGGTTTCAGCACCATAAAGAAAGATAAATTGAGTACGTTAAATCGGTCCCGACTTTGCCATGCCACGCCACGCCACTGATGGGTAGTACCTATTTATTTTCAGGGTCCTATCCGCAAATGACCAACGTTATGGGCAAGGAAGACGGTCGGTAGTAACGGAATGGTTAATGTTAAATGAACTTAAGCTGGTTACCCATGACCATGAAAATCAATTACCGTACACAAACAGCGACAGGAATGTTTGAATAATGTCTGATTCAGTGTCATTTAGTTAACATATAAAAAAAAAACGGATTTCTGCATATCCCATAGGTAATTTAGGCTTTGAGCAGTGTGTGATAGGTTATATTTACGATGTCGTACTAAAAAATCCCCCGACTAGATAGACGGATGACCTCGTGAGGGTAGCGGGGAATCAATGGATGCGGTCTGCCCGGGGTCGCGCTTTGTGGCGAGTCAAGGGAGGGGAGGCCTATATTCAGCAATGGATGTCTGGGCTGATAGATAGATAGACTAAAATATCGTGCATGCTTCGCTTATATCAGCCAGAGTAAAACGGAAAAGAAAACAATTTCCTGCCGTCTCACAGTTAGTTACATGTATAGCTGTTATTACGATTACATTATTTCCATACGGATATCAAGAATGATAAGATGAATACAGTTAGTTGGTTTAATAAACCAAACCTTTCATTTTGTTTTTACCTGTAGTTTGTTCTACATGTCAAGGTTTTACGTTTCAATTTTAGCTTTTTAACCCCGGACGAAAAAGAGGGGTGGTAGGTTTAACATGTGTATCTGTGTAACACAATTTAGTTATTTTACAATAATTTAGTGTATATATTTATTAAAGAAAAAAAAACACAAAATAAAAGTATATATTTTACATTATTATAAAACTCCCGTGGGTCACAGTCATATTAAAACACATGATTTACTTGATCGGCGCTCCTGATGATGGATCACAAACCGATTCGAAACATGTCGAGCAATATTCGACGATGTGAGTAAAAAAACTGTTTCATATGTTTCAAAATGTGGTTGTGTCTAGAGAATTCTCATCCACCCCTCTTTTACTTACATAATCGTTAGCAAAATTCTTATGTCAAGAATTTATCTTCTGCAATACGAATACCGAACCTAAAAAAACAATTAAAATTTTTCAAACTTTTGGGACAAAGTAAACCGCCCCTGTGATGTTCACCGCTGTGTGAAAGAGATAGTCTATAACGAATGGGAAAGTGATAAGTGTTGCGTTTAGTTAAAGGGTTGTGCTTAAATATAGATACAGATGGTGGTGCGCCAACTAAAGAAATTAATGAACCTACAACGGAAATCTTAGTTTTTGTTTACGAAATTGTCTCTGTTTTTTCAAGTTGTGACGGAAGTACAGGGGCTTTTTATCAACTTATGGATTTTGTAGTGTGTTCGCATTTCCTCCCGCATTTTTATATGTCAGTAAATTGTTTTTTTTTTTATAGGGAAGAAATAACTTTACAAGTTCGTTGCTTTCGTGCATTTTTGATCCAAAGGTTTTTTTTTTGGGAAGGAATAACTTTACAAGTTCATTGCTTTCGTGCACTTTTGAGGTTAAAGACATTTATTATCTCAAAAGAAATGTAACATTTCACTTAATGGACTTAAACGTAAACATGCATTAATATCTAGTGGTATGTAACGCCCGTGAGCGTCAACTACATTAAATTACTATTTGGCAATCGCTTACAAAATATTTTTTTTTACAATTAAAAACAGTTGATAAGAACAGTTGAAATTATAAATTACAATATAGGGTAGAAATGAAACGTATTTACTTGCGCCAGGCACACAACTCGACCACAGTAGCTACGTAACAGTCTTCGTGCTAAACACAGGGCCGCACTCGGGTTGAAAGTATTGGAATATTTGTAATAACGTAGTCTTTAAGTTTAGTTTTAAAAATATTGTATGATTCTATTTATTTAATGTTTTTCGGTATATTGTTATATATCCGTGCTCCTTCAAATTTTATGTTTTTGTTGCCATAGTTCTTAGTGCGGGGGAACGGTACAGATAAATCGTCAGCATTGCGAAGTATTCGCTTTCCTCTCTCTCTATTGGTAACAAAGGTTGTTTCACAATGTATTTGTTTGTTAATGATTTTCCTAATCAGTATACAGGTATTAAAGTTGTATAATTGATTTAAGCTCATAATTTTAGTTTCTGCCACCACCTACCACTTTTAATACAGAGGTTAAATATAAATAAGAGTACAACATTTTACGATCTACTACATTGCAGTTGGGATCGAACCCACGACCTCTCCTTATTTGGAGTAGGACTCTGACGCCTGAGGCGACGTTTCATAGATCGCGCCAAAGCATTTTTTTTTAATGTCTTAATCCATCTATCCTAATGCATGAAAACTTTTACATTTACCAAAAGATAACACTGAACGTCAAATCTTCAGCTTTTAAGCGTTTAAAACGTGTATGATCACGTCTATAGAAATGTATGTCACGTAAATAGATACTTTGTCAGTGTCCCAGAAGGAATGTAAGGCATCTTCAATAATTCAAGAATCCTTACCCAAATAACTTGCTTATTTCGCACATACGTAGAAACGTGTAATATTTAATGCAAAATATATAAGACGAATATGTTATTATTTTATAGGCAAGCTATATTTTATTAGCAGGAAATCATTCTTAGAAATACGGTTTCTGTCATGGGGTAGCAATAGTAATGGTAACCCTTAGAATAAATACTCCTAGAACGAGAGTCTTAATACAGCACATTTGCGAAAGAGGAAGTCGCTTTTGGTTTTATGTGTGCGGCGGGTCTACGAACCAATCATAGAGACATTTTGCTTATGACTTTGACGTTGTGACAGATGCGCACACGGACGAAACTTGGCCCGTGGCTAACCAAAACTTGCTTCACTTTCAAGCGCTAACTAGGTCTCTAAGTATTTAATCCAAGTAGTATCCCATTAGCCAATAGTAAATATAGAGGTATACTATTTGTTTCGATTGTGTCTACTCGAGCTTAGTTGCAGTCCGACTAGAAATTAAAAAGTGGCAATACTGTAGTGTCGTCCCTTTCTAATCAATCTAAAAAAAACCGGCCAAGAGCATGTCGGGCCACGCTCAGTGTAGCGTTCCGTAGTTGCCCATCCTTCACAATAGGCGAAAATTACGAGAAAGATTTAAATCACGAGAAAAATTTCAAGCTCTATAAAAAGGTCGCCAAAGTAACAGTAATTACTTATTGCCTTCTGGAAGTTGTCGATTTTACGCACCAAATTGAGCGAAATGTTTTAATACAGTATGGCACTTAACTAGTATGTGTAACGTTCGAAGGATATGGTCACCGCGCGGCACTTACGTCATTTTAAAGAAAATTATGTTTGCGATAACTCAAAAACGGCTCGGCCGATTTTATTCAATATAGTTTTCATTGAAAGTACTTATAAGGCCTCATTTTCATGAATTTTTCCATAAATTTTTGAGCCGTGGTTGAAAAGTTAGAGGGGGGGACACAATTTTTTTTTATTTTCGGAGCGAATATTTAGAAAACTGCTGAATTTATCAAAAAATAATGTTCGGAGACCCCTACTATTTTTAAAATACCTATTCAACGACATCCCACACACCAGTGTTGGAACGAAAAAAATATCACCCCCACTTTAGGTGTACGGGAGGTACCCGAAAAAAAATTTTTTTGTGATACATACACATACTCATACCAAATTTCAGCTTTCTAGTACTAAATATCACGGAGCTAAGCCGCGGACGGACAGACAGACAGACAGACAGACAGACATGGCGAAACTATAAGGGTTCCTAGTTGACTACGGAACTTTAAAAATGGGACGCAATTACAGTATTGCCACTTTAATTTCTACACTTTCTTGTCGAACTATAAGAGTTGTAAACGTAAAAAATGACATATTCCGTTTCAAACAATGTTCGCGAAGTCTGCAGTTCACCAAACACGTAGTGGTGATTTTTGGACAGATGTGTATTAGAACCCGAAATAAATTTCCTCTACCTTTGAATCTCTGTCTTGGTGTATTGTCCCTTACGAAGAGTATAATGAACGTCGAGGCGAGGCAGACCCTCAAGCGTCCACTTGACGTTATCTGAAATTGATCCTTCACTTAAGCGCGGATTATGACGTTGATGGAGGAATTTGCGATTCTTCTGGAATTCGAATATTTACCGAATTCTCGTAAACTCTCTTCTCTCTCTCTTATTTAAGACCGTCTTCTATACATATCAAATGACTACCACGCGCTTGAACAGTTTTACCCACGTATTTATTGCCTTGGCTAATCTGTTTTAGTCCTCATATTAATATATTACCTATGGAATTTAAATCCACTTTAAACAAGACAATTTTTTTATTATATTTAATACTTTTATTAAACTTAACTAAGCCAGCGAATAAGTTCAGGCGAATGCATGTAAGAACACTAGCCATTGCGTTAAATAAAAATATAACTACAAAAGCATCTACACAAGATACAAGAAAATAGGATATCTTTACAGACTTATCTAGTTTCACATTGGCTGTCTAAATCCACCTGACCCTGGAAGGGTAATGAAGATACGTTGCAAACGATATACCTACGTGGACCAGCGTCCAAAGGCCCTGCTGTGTACGTGATAAGATGTGCAAGAAAACTGTTCAGTTCGTTCGTTTCGTATATAAGTATTTATTTTAATGCTTTTAGGCTTTGCCTGCTTGTCAAAGGTGCTTGATTATTCTTCGGGATTGCTGTTTTTTTTCCGAAATAAAGACAAATCCAATGTGTATTGTACTTAGATCTGGTCTATGTATCCCTATGTAAAATACGTCGATCCGTTACTCTTGTGCGGAAAGATAAACCAATAAATGCACTTTCGCATTAACACTACTATAACATAAACAGTGTTTTGATTAGTGGCTCAATGGTTCAAAACTTGTTATTAACTAGCAAGGTAATAAATATATCAATTTATCGGGAATATTTATCACATATGGAGATATTTCTCAGTGGCGTGGCTATCTGGGAAAATGGAAAATGTTTGGGAAAGCCGGATCAGATTTAATTTAATTTACTTTTTTCCAAAAAATCAATAAGTAACATTTTTGCCAATTACTTTGAATTTCTAAAACTATCCCCAACGCTAAATAAGCGCACTGTAAGACATCGATTTCCTATAAACTATAACCTGAAAACAAACGTACACCACGTTTTACGACAAAGGTGACAATGGATCTTGAACGCTGGACTATTTGGCGTCCAACCCGCGTGACGAACGGAGGGCCATTTATCTAATATTGTACTGAGACGGATGGCTGCAATTTTTATATGCCACTAACTGTGCTATTTCGCGCATTGTGTACCTGACTGATTGGGGACGCGGTTTTGTGTGCTTTTCTAAACGACTCTGAATAGGTGTTGCTTCAGTTGATTAATTTCACGAAAATATGGAAATTTTTGAAGAAGACAGAGATACTGCCCAAGTATAACCTGAGAAAGTAGTCCTTCTGCCGTATATAGCGTGCAACAGGGTGTGGGATGACTTTCTTATTTTCTGACAGTTCTGATTGTACACACGATAAGCGCGTTCACATATCGATGGCGTGGCACTGTAATTAAGAGGACATATAACTGCTCATTTTCCCAAACTATCAGTCTGCAATAAATTTAACTATGGCGCCACATACAAATGAGGTCCAAACTTATAATAACCGGGTTAGACAAATCGATCTCGACTCTTTCCCCAAAACTTAACCAATTGTAACAAAATTTTGGAAACTGATTATGAATATACTCTGTGTCGGACCGTTTCGATCTTTGCGCAAATTATTATTATAGTAGAATTTGTGTAGGCGTCCGTTTGTGGCGTAATTTTGGCCAAAAACAGTCGCAACGCTTCATGACACTCCCCTCCATACAAAATTGGTTTTCAATACAATTATAGTTTTATTATGTACTTACAGTCAACCAATTTGATTCCTAGGCCATTTCGTACCTTGTCACAGTGAACGTCAATATGAAGCCGCTTGAAATCTCATATAATTGTGAATGTGACAAGGTTCTATCATCATCATCATCATCATCATCATCATCTCAGCCATAGGACGTCCACTGCTGAACATAGGCCTCCCCTTTGGACTTCCATATATACCGGTTGGAAGCGACCTGCATCCAGCGCCTTCCGGCGACCTTTATAAGGTCATCTGTCCATCTTGTAGGTGGACGTCCTACGCTGCGCTTGCTGGTCCGAGGTCTCCACTCGAGCACTTTTCGGCCCCATCGGCCCTCTGCTCTGCGTGCTATGTGGCCATTGCCACTTCAACTTGCTAATCCGGTGAGCTATATCGGTCACTTTAGTTCGTCTACGGATTTCCTCATTTCTGATTCGATCACGTAGAGACACCCCGAGCAAAGCCCTCTCCATTGCTCGTTGAGCGACTTTGAGCTTTGAGATGAGGCCGATAGTGAAAGACCACGTTTCGGTGCCGTAAGTCATCACTGGTAACACACACACAAGGTTCTATAGTGGCCTAGAAATCAAATTGGTTGACTGTACATATAGATATAGAATATACCTAATGTTAAAGTTTACTCGTTTATTTGTCCACAGAACAGCGCTCCAATGTGGGAAGACTTCATATCAAAGGCGACGAAACTTCATTCGGCGTTAAAGTAAGTATACCTACTTTACTAGAGTCTGACATAGCTAAAATTGCTAAAAATACGAGGGATAGTTAATTTGACGTTTCTAATGACATATGTTAGTGATCTCGCCATTTTTAGGGTTCCGTAGCCAAATGGCAAAAAACGGAACCCTTATAGATTCGTCATGTCTGTCCGTCTGTCCGTCTGTCCGTCCGTATGTCACAGCCATTTTTTTCCGAAACTATAAGAGCTATATACTGTTGAAACTTGGTAGGTAGATGTATTCTGTGAACCGCATTAAGATTTTGATGCAAAAATAAAAAAAATATAAATAAATATTGGGGGCTCCCCATACTTAGAACTGAAACTCGAAATTTTTTTGTTCATCAAACACATACGTGTGGGTCATCTATGGATAGGTCTTCAAAAATGATATCGAGGTTTCTAAAATATTTTTTTTCTAAACCGAATAGTTTGCGTGACAGACGCTTCCAAGGTGGAAAAAGTAGTGCCTACGCCACATCTTGGGATTTAGGTAGCCGACCCCGATTGAGAATTCATCCTCAAAAAATGGGACAAAGGCTAGGAGGATGATGAAAATTATCTCGATTCATCGGGCTTGACCGCTCAGATATCGATTTTAAGGGCGTAACTAGTTTATAACTATTTTGAATTTACTGAATTAATATTATTTTTGTACCATGTATAATAAATAGATGTGAAGCATTAAGCCGTAACGAAATAAGAGTTCCTATTATTTTTGCTATAGCAATATCTTTTTTCGGCAAATTAGTATCGTCCTCCTTGACGTATCCGTCAATGGCCGTAACAGGATATAATTATAACATGTAGCAATATAAATAATTGCTATTATAACTATATCGATGATGAATTGCTATACCTTATTATAGTAATAAATTACTGCTACCTGTTATAAGTATATCGTATTGTACTATCGACAATGCAAATACGAATCCTCAAGTTCTTCGGGCACATAACCCGCAACGAGGACTCCATGGAACGATTGGTGGTGCAAGGGAAAGTGGAAGGCAAAAGATCTCGTGGGCACTCTCAAACGCGATGGATAGACCTCATCAAATCTGTGACACAATGCGGCATAAAAGAGAATTCTCACTCCGCCAAACATATGACTACATGGCAGCGCATTACGAGAGAAACGGTGGCGAAATAATCGACCTAATGACCATGACCACGACCACTCTGCTAAGAGTGAACGACTACGAAGAAGAAGAATTGTACAATGAGCTGCAAAATTGCATGACCCATTTATGAATGAATTCATTAGTAAATGGGCCATTGTGCAGTCCATATACATATATTTAATACGAAGATAAGGCCAGATTATTTTCATAGGTATTTCCTATAGTCTAGAAACTAGAAACATTATTGGCGGCATAGTTGTATAGATTGGTTTTAAAAATCGAGGTGGTGGTAACGATGGCTCGTACTGAATGAGCGGTAGTAATCGGAGCGGCAAATCGGCGAGACCGAGGGAATTAATACGCCATTGTTTACGTTGTGCAAGTCCGGGGGGCAAGTCGGATTGCACCGAGAGCCCTCGGCACCGGACCCGGCATGTCTGGAATACAATTCAATTTTCTATCACCAGCCCGTCTAGCACAACTATGCCCATCACTCTCTCACAGTACTGTACTGAAAGAGATAGGTAATATATCTCGCGCGAGAAAGAGGCGTCACAGTTGGCTGAAGGTGCAGGGCCTCAATTCGACGTTTGACACTATATTTTTACAGCGATATGCGATATTCCGTACTCTTCAGACTTACCGTAATGACATTGTTGTTTCTTATTGAGATAAATATACTCTATTGATACAAAGATCAAAGCTCAAAGAAAAATTGAAATGCGTAACCTGGTGGAAGAGACCGGGAATCGAACCCGGTACCTCTGGATTGCCAGTCCAGCGCGTTAACCGCTTCGCTACCCTTACGCCAAGAAATCTTTTAAATTTTACCTTATGCTTAGTGTGTCGAACTTTGCATTGTTTATTTGAAAGGCTTTGCCCCTTAGCGAAGCATCGAAGCATAAGGAAAAAATCGAAAAAAAAAACAAGATGGTTCAAGTAAAATAATATTGAGGCAAATACAAATGAAGAACGAAGCTTTGTAAAACAACGATCGTTTCTCTTGTTTTTCAACTCCTAGTGCGACTACGTTAAAATCGCTCAAAAGAGACCAAGGGAGTTCCTTACAAAGTCAAAGCCTTTGAGCAGCTGTACCGAGCCTCCAGTGGCTCGAGAGGCTTCTAAAGTAAAACGAGGTCGATGAGATGCACAGACTTGGCATACACGGCAGATCCCTGTGTTCAGCACTGGTTTGAGCAAATTCGTTACATTGTTAAAAAACAAATGACAGATTAATTTAGTGACGTGATTTTAATTGTGGAAGTATTGCATTATTACACACTTTAGGTGGGTTTATTGAATGTTTGGGTTTACTTTATAGAAAGTAACGGGTTCGCATTCTTATCTGATCTCCATTCCTGAATTTTGTAGTTATTTTCTTTTAAAGTATTCTAATAACCGGCATTAAGGGTAGTTGTAAAGGAAATACGTGCATATAAAATATATCCATTTATTTACAGATCGGCGCTGGTTGCAATATCTGCGTTTCTGGACGCGTTTCAGAAGATCGCAGACGCAGCTACAAATGCACGAGGTGAGTTATTTCGGCGCCAGTTCACTTATTTTGTTTTCTAATTTGGTAGTAGACCCTTAAGCCAACTTTTCTGACTGAACGAAATAGGCATCGGAATATGACAGTTAAAAAAAACCAGCCTGAGGTAGTATTTGAGTTGGTAGTATGTACCTCTTGAGCCCCCGCCTTCATGCTATTATGAACAGGTTGCTTGGCGGTATTTCCTAGTAGTATCCCTATTTTAAAAAGTAGACGCTAACTTAATACATAAGACATAACTTAATTAATACATTGCATGTAGGTAAAAAGTATGGAAAACTAATCATGACGAAAACAACGATACGAAAATTTTTTTTTATCTAGCCTGTTTATATGTGTCCCACTGCTGGGCAAAGGCCTCCCCTCTTTTTCGCCAGTCGTCTCGCTGAAAAGCAAGTTCCTCCTCTAAATCATTTCTTTTTTAATCCAATCCAAATACCTGTAAACATTCGTATAAACACCGGGTACATCTTTCGTTCCGCAATTACTATGTCCGAAACTTACGACACCGACCAATTCAAAGAGATCTCCGTATGTATACATTAGAGGACCACCGGAGTCGCCCTTACAGGAGTCTCGGCCTTCCTCCCCACCGGCACAGAGTTGGTTCTCATGGAGCCTGTCGCTGTAGGGTATCTGGCAAATATTTGGTGCAACGTAAGGAAGACGGACGTGCTGCTTGACATCGGAGTAAAATGTCCCGTTGGAACCCCAGCCGGCGGTTAGAAATTTAAGGTTTTCACTCGGGTTTATTGTAGCGTCTTGAGAAGGCAGACAAATTGGTCGGATGAAATCTGAAAATAATTGATGAGCTTTAATTTTTATCATTGAATTAGTGTGACACTTGACATCGATAATCGCTGTTGAATCCGACCGAATGGGGACTGGAAGCGGAATGGGGAAATGGAGCAGAATCACGTGTAAATCTGATCATGTATCATATTTAGACGCGATTACCTCCCGCTTGCGTGTTAAAAACAGGCAAGTTTAAATTAATGTAAATTCGCTTGTATGTAAATCGTGTATGCTTTGCTTACTTATCACGACTTCTACTATCAGACAACGTAACTTATCATAAAATATCTCGTTATAGATCTCTAATTTAATATGTACAGTCAGCAGCAGAAGTTGTTACGCACAGCAGGTGTTCAAAATGATATATGCACACGGCCTCTATTGTTTAGAGAAAAATGGTTGTACATTGCGAGCATGTTATTTTATTGTGCTTAGCAACTTTTGCTGCTGACTGTACCTATTGACTGTTTCGTAAGTGTAGATCGTCTAACTAACCTGTATAAGGAGCGTTTTTGCTCAGTTTGACTAGCCCTATGTCATGCGGCCCGCCCTGGAAGCGCCCTTTAAATTCAGGGTGTGCGATCTGTCGTTCGATACTGATGATTATCACCTCGAGGATTTCGAAGCCACCGCCGGCCACTTCAACAGTGTCGGTAGGAAAAGAGGTCGTGTTGTATTCACCTAGGCGGACTCGCTTCCTGAAAGAAGTAGTTTCACCATTATTAGCCTCATTCTAATTTGTGCCATTATCCGAAGTACGAGAGTCGGACGGTGATTTGTTTATTCTATAACATCCCTAAAACCCTTTTTTATTTACCTTACTCGGGTAAACATTATCCTATAACCATCTTTGGATGCTCAACTCCAACTATCACGTGACGAAGGCGCCAAGATATCCGAAGTGACAAATGACTCATTTACTGCACTCATCTCATCTCCTCGGTTACATCACTCATTTACTTCATGTAAGATACTCACGCTTCGCCGAATTTAGTAGCCCCAACGCAATGGGCTGCCGTAAGAACGTATCTGGAACTGATGAGGCTCCCCCCACACGTGGTGTAACCCCCTGCATATTCGAGGAGTACCAACCACGGGTATTGCTCAACGTTTGCGATTTCGCCACCTGAAACACAAACATTCCAAGATAATTAGGCTCAAATTCTGATGCTCTGTAAGTTAATAACGGTTAATAACAGTTGTCAAATTCGTCCATTAGACATACCAACATAATAATAACGACAAGTTTTGAGATTGTATGAAAATTAAGATTATCGAAAATATCAAGCGAAAACCCATGCATTTTATAAAATAAATAACGGGACTTTTGCATGTCCTAGCTCAACTAGGCTACGCGACTCTTGTCGCTTGACATAGTGTCACCCTTCACTCTCTCACAGTACTAATTAATAGTAAGATTTGCATTTGTGCTCATTGAACGCTACATTGTGGGTTGTGGGTCTTCCTTGATTACATTATAGTCTCAGACTTACTTATCCAAGCAAATATTTTAGAAAGAACCTAGGTAATTTCACTGTAATGGGCAGATGATTGAAATCATTGACTAGCCACGCTAGATGATATTGGCTTATGAATACCTACCGGTTATCCTATCCCCGCCGATGGTTTCAATACCGCAGCAACCAGACTTGGGGTCTGGTGTCTGCAAGGTAGATGGGCAGTCTGCCGACTCAGGGTACTCCCTGTCGGCGTCTGATACGTCGTCGCCCTTGTCAGGATGAGATGACGTCGATGGTTTGCGGTGAGGGAACTCTATGGGATTGGGTCGCGAATAGGAGGACCATTCTGATTGCGGTGGACAACACACCTGAAATGTTATGGTAAAAATATAAATAGTTGTACAAGTGGCTTTGCCGTATATACATTAGTATAACTCCAAACACAGCACGAGATAGACCCAACTCAAAATCTTCAGATGAAGCACAAAAACTGGTAAATGAGCTGTTACATTAAAGTTATCAGTTTTTGGTGTCAGATATATTTCGTTGCGAATGACTGAAATCTTTTGTTTATTTGTGGTCCATTAATGTGTCAATTTCAATCATTTTTGGCACAGATTTAATTGCATGTTTAAGAGCATTGCATGTCTACAGCATACTTTTATCCTATTACACCGTGAGAAAGGAATTTCTAACTCCAAAGGAAATTACTAGTTAAATATTTACTTTTGGTTTAAAATTGTAGCTGATGCCACATGATGCTTGTCTCAGGAAGAGCAGGTCCTCTTCAGTCTTAGCGGGGTTCTGGTCGATGTCCTTCAGTGGCTGGCACTTTTCCAGCAGCAGACATGTGCCGGCTCCGCCCTTCGGTGTCCGGCATTGGTTCTCTGCCAAAGGTGTTACGTGCGGTTTATTAAGTACTGTTACTCTCAGCCTCGCTATTGTAACAGGGAATTAAGTATCTTATGTTTAAAACTTTTAATTTGTGACTTAATCCGTGCCTAATTTCCATAGTGTGTCATATAATTTCATTAAAAAGTTACATATGTCTTTACCAACCTTTACACTGTTTTAATTTAAAGTATTTGTGCGATAGCATGGTACGATACCTACTTAGTTTTATCCCGCAGCTGTCGTGACATATTCTTAATTGGTTCTTTGGGATATGTTGATATTTTAATAAAATTATCATATAATTGCAGTTACTCTGTGTACTATCCATATTATGCTAAAAAGATAGTTATAGGTGAAAAAGATAACTAAAGAACTAGGTGAATGTAGTGATGTAAAAATTTGTTACGTCAAAATTAAAATATATAACGCCAATTACTGTAGGGGGAAGTCCCCTAACGCCGGACGGCACCTAACGCCGGACACTCGAACTATCTCGGCAACTAGCAACGCGAGCGAATCAAGGACAAGTGGAAGGGGCGCGGGAGTCCCCCGCGCCCCTTCCACTTGCCGAGTTGCCGTTGCCGAGCTTCCAGTTGCCGAGATAGTTCGAGTGTCCGGCGTTAGGTGCCGTCCGGCGTTAGGCGACTTCCCCCTCATTAATACTTCCCACATTAATACTTCACCTATAATTAGGTACTTACAAATAAGAACCATGTTTTGATAACTTAAGAAAAAAAATGGTGAACTCTGTTGCAGCGTGGAGATCGTAGTTTATTTATTTCATGTATAAACATTTGAAAGGAACTGAACATATACTTTAAAGATTACTTGAAAAGTAACACATTATTTCGGAATTATTAGCTGACATAAAAGGTCAAAGAAAATAAGGGAAATGTAACAATTACAATGGAGTGTAATTTAGAAAAGTGCCCAATAATTTGAAATATGCTGACTAAGCTGCTTTCATCACTAGTCTTATATGAGTAAGGAATCCGATTTCTCAAGAGACAAGTAAAGTTTGAATCCGAAAACAGTAAAATATAATAAGAAAGGGTATTTTAATAATTACTTACGTCCAGTAATAAGTCCGAAGCTAAGAGCCACCCAAAAACTCACACAATACCACTTCATTTCGTAGAGTCACGCCGATGAGGAAAACGCGACCGCCTCGACGCAGGTCCGGCCGGTTCTTGACCATTTAAATGGTTAAAACAAGTTTTATATTAACAACGTAGCTGTATTATGTATTTATAAGATGACTTAGACACTTATGACACCATTATGACCATATATCAAAGTAGGTATCAAGAAACATTATCGTATGGTGCCAAATATGCACCGTGTGTCATTACGGAATCATCAATATGCTGTCAGTTTCAGTTTTTACTCGACAGATCTTGTTTAAGTTCCGAGTGCAGCGTGAATGTTGTGGGTTGTGGGATTTTAGGGCCGCCACAGTCAGAAAGTGTCTCTGTCTCTGTCTGTCATATGGCGATGTCTCGCTTGCTGACGTCATTCCGCACGGAAACCAAACGAAAATTCCGAACGTCTGTGGCGGCCCTTTTAGTTGCCAATAATTTGATTGAAATGAGAAAACAAGCCTTACGGTTTTTTTAGGCTTCTGGTACTTAACAAATCAAATTGTTTTTGTGAATATTGATACAGAGGTTAAATCGAAATATATAATCTTACGCGATCCACTACATTGCAGGAGGGGAATCGAACTCACGACCTCGACTTATCCATAGTAGTGTTCTGAACCCTGCGGTACTGCGACGTTAAGCACACCGCGTAAAAACAGACTTAATCAAAATTAATTAAACAATGTGGAACGTTAACTGCTCTGTGGTATTTCGTACATATGCCATCTTAGCATTCATTAGTCGGGGAAATACTGCTTATAATTTCTAAGATTTTCCTGTTCGTGACATATTTATGGAGATGATATTTTATATGGTATACATTCTACATTGATTACATGTTTGGTTGGTTACATGCGTCAATTTTATTGATTCCTGTTTCTTTGAAAATACTGTAATGTGCATGATATGGACGATATGGTGTTTTAATTTGAAAAAGAAAATTGAATTATTGAGTACCTATAATAATCATGTACTGAATTTTTGGGTCCCTAATTACCATCATTTCGTAGAATATCATTTGTTACTGGAGAAAGTAGACGATTATACTAATATTATAATTAGTATATTGCAATTGCTTATAAATTAGTTAAAATAAACACAAATGAAGCACAATTTTTTTATTAGTTATTAATCTCATTCAATTCTATAATCTCATAAGTCGTCATTTATTATTATAATAAAGTCCATGCCGAGATCATTATCCAATTCTTTTTCCCTCATTCAATTTTCGGCTTATAGCCAAGCGGCTAAAATATCTATTTGTTATTTCTTAAAAACTCAAACATAACTTGTTACTTAAATTTAAATTTCCTTTCAATAAAACATTTTATAACTATTAAAATACTTATAATAAAACTACACCTAAAAATTAAACTAAACTCGAACATAATAAAGTTAAACTAAATCTAAAAATGGCCCCTGCGACATCGTGCCAAAGATGCTGGCGGCGTTTCCTCGCTGAATCGCCAAACTGATTCTTTGAGCGAGGAAACCGCCAGCTCTCCGGTCACCAGTAACATCGATAAGCCTCTTCGAGATATCTTTGAAGAGGCTTAATGCGCTGGGGCGCCACGGACCCAGGGTCTCGACGCCAAAAGGTATGAAATTGTACTCAGCGCCAAGACCACTGTACTTATTCCGTTTTATGCCTTCGGCCGCTTCTGCCGCTGCTCCGGCCCTAATTGAGGATCGGTGGAGATGTGACGGGGCCAGTGTGTCTACACAGGTTGCATCCCACACTAGCACCCGTCCCTTACTCCACGGAATCAAAGACATTCCGTCCGGTCTCTTGCCATCGTCTCTTGAGATGCCGGTCGGCTCTAAAAGGGCCGGCACATTGATTGATGCAAGAGACCGGCGGATGATGTCGTTCAGAGCAGCATGTCTTGAGAAGCGGCCTGCACTGCTCTGGCAGGAAAGTCCGTGGTGACCCAGCCTGTCAACGTCTTTGCCGCAGGGGCATCGGTGTGGGGCTCAGACCGGGACCCCGAGACGGAGACAAACTGTAAGTCGGACGGTATTGGGTTCTAGAAAAGCTCCAGTACTCACGGAAGGGTGCGCTGGGAGCCAGTAACTGGCCTCTTTGGTGCCTACTGCCAAAATTCTGGCTCGGTCTTCTGTAGATCACTGGCTTAGGATGGAATCTACGGTCAATTTACACAATAAGTTGTCCCAGCTCCGTTGAGATTTCGAATTTTCCGGATAATTTTGGCTGGGGCAAGCAATTGACCAAGCCTTTTTTGCGTCTTCTAAGCCCGCAATCTCGTAGTTTGTGGGTAACGCCCTTAGGATCTTACCTATGAAATTAGACGAGCTATGAACTGACGACAAAAAAGCTGCTAAAGCGACACTAGACATTTTGCGGATCCCTAGTCCACCGTACCGAATGGGAAGAGATCCTTGGGACCAGGACTGCTCGCTTAGCTGAGAATTGAGGACGGATTCTAAATTCATTTTGATCAAACTATCTACTCGTATGTGTAACAAAAGATGTTGATGATTCCAAAGTGGACAGCAGCGAAGCACATAGGTAAGTTTAGGAACAAAAAGACAATATTTAATAATTGAAAGAGCATAATGTGGGCTAATTTCAAGCAACCGATGAGAATGATTTTGAAATTTCGAGATAGAATTTTGAACATAGTCAGAAAAGCATTCTTCAAAAATAGGGGACCCTAAGAGGCAAAGAGTACTTTTGTCAATAATCTTAATGTCAGGCTAAATTTCGTTAAATTTTTGTTTTAAATCAATGACGTCATTGCAGTAATTTCACACTTGTTGAAATTTAGCTCGAGGCCAATCTCTTTGAATTTATTTTTAATTTCGCGAAGATCGGAAAGTACAGTGTTTGCATCGCCCCCTAGAATCCCGTCGTCTAGGTACCAAACATTAAATTTTGAAGCCAAATTTTGAATAATAGGGTTGATGGCCAAACTAAAAATTGCTGGCCCTGTTGACAGCAAACTTCAGATGACAACTCACTTGATCGGTACATCAACTTTGTTGGATCTTCATAGCAGTGGAGGAGATAGTTGTATAATTCCGGAGTGTTGGATTTTATCTCAGACAGCAGGGTATCCCTGTTCACCGAATTGAAGGCATTTTTCACGTCAATTTTGAGCAATACTTCGCATTGGCCTTCGTTAAGGTAGGTGCGAAGGGCATGGACAGCGGCCTCACAGCCACCTTTAACGCCAAAGCCTAATTGGACCGGTTCAAAAAGAGGTTGTAATTTTGCTATAATGTGTCGAACTGCGATTTTAGAAGCGAGGTGGCGAAGTGTTGTTCCAACAGCAATAGGTCTCACCCCTCCGTCCTTCTTTGTGAGGGCGATAAGGTTTGCTCCATTTAAAATAGGTAATATATCTGGATCTAGACACGCGGCAGCGTGTCCAGCCAAGTTCACCGCAGGAACTGGCGAGCAGCAGCCGTGTGTTATATTACACGAACCGTTTGGAGCCACTTTTGACCCCTCAATAACTCCAAATCTATTCAACAGAAAAAAATGAAATTTGGCTTATGTATTTAGGTCCCTGAGAACAACTAGAACCACAAATTTCATAAATGTAGATGAAATAGTTATTGAGATATTGACGTCCAAAAAACGGCATTTTTATCACTGACTGACTGACTCACTAGTAATCAAAAACCTAACCCACTTCCAGGTGACCTAGAAAGATGAAATTTGGCATTCAGCTTGGTAATTGTGTGTGTACACATATAAAAATCAAAAACAGTGATATTTTTTAGTTTTATTATTATTATTATTTATGCTTGTTGCCTCAGAACTCCGTCATTTACTAACCGATTTGGAAAATTCTTTCTTTGTTTGTAAGATGGCACTCTCTCTCTCTCACACACACACCACACACACACACACACACACACACACACACACACACACACACACACACACAGACAGAGAAGGTTAATAAATTGCCGTGGCGAGGATAGCGAAGCGCGGGAGCGCGGCGTGGCGAGGAGCGGTCCGGCCCCTCCCTCTACCCCGCGTCACTCTAGTCAAGACAGGTGGGGCGTCAATTCAAATTTCTGTACAAAAAGTAATGATATCCCATCAAAAACATAAATGTTAAATTAGAGCCAAGTTCTCGCATGCAACGTTGTCGACTTCGCCGACAAAAGAATTGAGATCTATATGGGCGCCAAGTTCTTTGCCCTAAATTTTTTAGATACAAGGACATGCGACATACTCAATGCATTTATTTTACTTGGGGTGTAATTCAATATCAAGATTTGACTTGGCTAGTTTTCACAAACTGACTTAATTTTATCAAAGTAACATAGTATTATTATCAAGCTAACAGTATAAGTAACAGGACGTACACTAACTTGCGTACATACCTTTACGAAAATAGGTTAATGATTAGACAAATGTAATATACATTTATATGTAAAAACTAGCCAAGTCCAGTCTTGATATTGAATTACACCCCAAGTAAAATAAATGCATTGAGTATGTCGCATGTCCTTGTATCTAAAAAATTTAGGGCAAAGAACTTGGCGCCCATATAGATCTCAATTCTTTTGTCGGCGAAGTCGACAACGTTGCATGCGAGAACTTGGCTCTAATTTAACATTTATGTTTTTGATGGGATCGATATTACCAGAGTACATTCGATTTAATAATTGGGTAATGCAGCTTATCAGTTGCTCACCTGCATCGCCCACGGAACGCGATGTAAGGTCCTTTAGATGTTGCGGTGAGAGTCCATCCAGGCCAGCGGCATAACCAGGTTTGAAAGAATTTATACCATTAAAGACGACGGCATTTTTAATTTCAAGGCAGGCCTGGTTTGCCGTTGGAGGGTCGAGAAAGAAAGGAGTTGCTGGAGCTGGGGGATGTTTAGTCTGTAAAGCCAGAAGAGTATCAGGATTATCTGGGAATAGCACGTCACTTGAGAAAAGTAATCGGGCGGCGCCTTTGAGATCTCCATCACTATTTTTTTTTTTCTATAGTCCTGAGTGTTTACGGGTGGGTGGAGATGAAACGTGTGGTGGATGGAATGTTTTTGTGTTAGAGATATATTGGAATTGTCTTTTTTTGCGTGAAGAACCAAATATGGAAAGAGAAGGAGATTTTGCCAGTCTTGAGAAGAGTTTTTGAAATACATTTCATTCATTTTTATTTTTTTTTCTTTCATTTTTCAATTGGATGTTTACAAAATTAACATCTTACTATGTACAATCGAAACTTACTGTAAGTTAAAAATCCCCGATTCCGAGCAGTTTAGATCTACTTATTAATGAGCATCTCTTTAATTAGTTAACTTTATCATAGTGTAGGTATGTTAACTAAGCAAATTTCTCTGATTAAGTAATAAAAGATTTTCCTTTTCCGAAGAATCGAACAATTTTTTTTAATGATTTCTCAATAGCGGTGGTAGCCTAGTGGTTAGGGCATGCGACTTTCAATCCGGAGGTCGCGGGTTCGAACCCGGCCCGTACCAATGAGTTTTTCGGAACTTATGTACGGAATGTCATTTGATATTTACCACTCGCTTTTCGGTGAAGGAAAACATCGTGAGGAAACCGCCTAAGCCCAATAAGGCCTAGTTTCCCCTCTGGGTTGGAAGGTCAGATGGCAGTCGCTTGCGTAAAAACTAGTGCCTACGCCACATCTTGGAATTTAGGTAGCCGACCCCGATTGAGAATTTATTCTCTACAAAGGGACAAAGGCTAGGAGGATGGTGATTTCTCAATAGTAGACTCGCTATGTGCGTCTGCCTATTTAACAAAATTGACAATGATAGAACTAATCCCATATTGAGCGAGTTTACCGTGACGAATAGGCATGTTGACTAATTTTTTTTGAGAATGTCAATCGATTCTATTTTTTATTGTGATCAAATGTCTATATGGAACTAACTACATTTAAACTGCTCTAAAAGTCAGAAATGACCGTCAAAGTTCAACATTCCTACGTAGCGCTAAAAACGCTCCATACAAAACGCGTCAGGCTAGTGACGTCACAGGCCGGTATAGGTACCAATAATTGTATGGAAAAATTAAGAAATTTGTAATTTTCACCGTGAAAAAGTGTTTCGTAAAATTATGAGGATTCTGAAAACATTTTCAAAATTTATTTTGGATTAAAAAAAAAATATCATAAAATTTGCGTACCTTTGAAGTCACATATTTCCCAAAAAGATATATGTTTCTGGATTTTTTTTCTTTGTTTCGTGAAATATTTAGCTAATTATATACTAGTCTCCATACAAACCGTTTACGCTGTCGCTAACGAGTACGGTCACGTTAGATCATGGCAAGGGTAGGGCGTTATTAAATATGATTACTATAGATGAATTTGATATAACATAACATTCGTTATTTATTTATTTGCCTTTATTTCTGCATGATAGTTAAGGTTCTTGGAAAAACTGATAATTATTTTATGTTTAAATCTATTTACCAAAGAACTTGGTATACAACTCAAGTAACAAGATAATATGCATAAAGCTAAGAAAAGTTCTTATTATATTACGAATCTCTATATTCAGTCATGAACAATTAGTAGGTATTCTTATGATTCACATGTTTACAAAGATGAGACGTCTTAAATCATTGCGGTTCTGTTGTTCAATATATTAGTCGACACCATAATTACTCGCAAAACCCGAATTAGTCTCTGAATAAAAATAACATCAATGTTGTACAATGTACACAGCCCAAAAATACAATATTGAATATATCGACTTCTACACAGCAGCAGCCTAGACATCTAGACATCAAGGCTGGATGTTGCTCCTAATCCAAGGCATGTATTCGAACACTCTAGTGTACACTCCGGGTATGTTCTCTAAACCGCACGGTGTAGGGCCAAAGCTGACGATGCCCACGACCTCAAACACTCCTCCCTCAGAATACATGAGAGGCCCTCCCGAGTCGCCTTTGCAGGAGTCCTTGCCCTTTTCGCCTCCAGCGCAGATCTGGCCTTGCCATAGTTGAACGTGACGTTTTGGTTCGTTGTAGGCAAGTTGACAAGTCTGGAATTTAAAAAATACTTTCAAAACTGATTTGACGACTTAAATGCATTTACTTTGTATTCGATTACTTTTTCTTAGTACACTCGATGGCCTACCATGAAGTAATGTTTGACCCCATGAAGTCCACTAAGAAATGGTATTACCGCTAATAGAGTAGGTAATAGACACGCACCTCAATGCTCTTATACGGCAAGTCGACGTGAAGTTTTACTGTGCTGCTAGAATGTGTTTCATTGATGGCTCCCCATCCGGCCGCGAATAATTTTCCGTTTGCCGGAATGCTCGTGGTCACATCTGTTGTCGGCAGGCAGATGGGCCGAATAAAATCTGAAAAAATATATAATTTTTTCATAGATGCTTCAATGTTGATCTTCAGTCCTCTGTTTTGATTATGTGAACGGTGAACTGGCGTGCTGGCAATGTTCGCGAAATTCTACGCTAAGATCGCTTACAGAGCGCCAAGCCAATTGGGAGAGGAAGTCGTCGCCACGGCCAAAATCGGTCGGAGATAGATAGAGTCGGTCGGTCGGAGATTCCACATCCTACGAAACGGACCTACACTAGTATTTGGTTTGAAGTTTGCTGTTTTGACTAGGAAAATTCTCTAGTTAAGGGTTAAGATACTATACATACATTGATGAGATACCACATGAGTCATTTGAGACTTGAGAGGCCTTGAATGTGACTCACTAAATAGTTTTGGAAGTCGTTGAGGCTGAAATCAGGTGCGTACAAACAAACTGTCTATAAAAACGACTACATTATCCGCAATAAGAGATGTAGATTTTTACCTGTATAAGGTGCAAGCTCCCTGAGTCTAAGCATAGCGATGTCATGCCTCCTCAACACGTTGCGCGGGTCGTATTCAGGGTGTGGGATGACGCGCTCAATCGCGATGATGACAGGATCACTGGTGCAGTCCACGTCACCCGGTTCCCCGCCCTCGACGGGCACGCAGTCGCGGCCAGGATTCGATGTGTCGTATTCACCGAGACGCACGTTTGTCCTGAAAGTGAAATATGAATGCTAATCATGATTCGCGCTATCGGAGCCAACTGCCAAGACGTTTGGGTATTCCCAATGATCTAAGTGTGTATTATATATGTAATTTATGGTAGTATGTAGAGGACCTCGACATTAATTGACATCATCAAACCAATCTTGATTTTACTTAATAATGTTTCCGAAGAGTAAACCCGTCACATAAAAGATGAACAATGTACGAGTTATGTGTGTTGTAAAATATCTAGAAGTGAGTTTTCTGTTCGTTTGCCACTTATTTCGCAAATCTAGAATAATATAATAAAAGTATTTTATAAGACAGGCTTTTATTGCCGTCTGCAATTTCTTACGTTAATTCCGTCCTTACGTTAACTCATCAAGACCAATTAAATGAGCTCAAACTCGATGGGCGTGTTAGTAGTTCCTACGACTACCTTCCGTGTCCATTATCAGATCAGCTCTAAGATACCAAATTGTTGTATTGTCACGCAGTTATATAAGCAGTTTCATTTTAATACGACAATTAGCATTGACTTCCAAGATTTGATTACATTGCAAGCTACAAACAAATAAACTAACAAAATTAGTTACAGGTGAAGTTAATAAAAGCGTGTTAATAACTGGACGCAAAACGCTCAAGGTTGGGCTCAGTGAAACGCCATAGGATCAGCTGGAAGTAGGTTGATGATTATGACAGAAAAAAAACATACGGTATTCCTACGTTGAGCACAGTGCCCTTCACGCAGTGGCCAGCCGTGAGGACGTAGCGTCCGGAGACGAGAACGCCCCCGCACAGCAGTTTGATCTTGTGGTCCTTCTTGTACTCTATGACCGTCAGCCACGGGTACTGGTCTATTGATGTTGCGTTTCCACCTGAAATGGCACAAAATACCACAATGCCAATTTTAAAGATAATACTCGCGTGATGCTCGGAATATTGTGCCAATAGTTAAAAAAGAGGATTCCATGAATTTTTTGCGACGAATTGAAAGCAGTTTCTTTATGTTTATATTTTTGCGTGGTTTCAAATGAGTTTTTAAGAATAAGCCTGATAAGGGGTGAAGAATCATTACTTGGTAATGACAGTAATATTTACCGGTAATTCTATTAGCACCGCTTCCGTCTATGCCACAGCATTCTGTCCGAGGATCAGGTGGTGCGGCAGAAGGCACACACTTGCCGATCACTGGTGGTGGCCCAGGTGGAGGCCCGCAGCACACGTTGAAGCCGGGTGTTGAACCTTGGCACCTATAGACCAGGATATGCACATATACACCGGCCAATTGTTATTTGGAGGTATTTAATTTGTGTACTGATATGTGGGCCAACTTAGAGATTAATACAGGATGGAACGAAACGACGTTATTTCCTTTAACTGTGGCATTATACAGGCTTAGAATATTATTTTCTCCAAATAAACTTTATTAATATCTCTCACCGTTTTCCAGTTATAGCATGTTAAACTTTCATACGAAAAAGTGTGTGTGTACAACCCTATTTTAGAGTGCAATGACCTCTTCATAACACAGTTAACTTTTGTAAACAAACTTTTTACAAATTGCCTAGCCATTTCTTATCGGTTTAAAAACCTTTGAAAATACCCTTAAGATTGTTTTTAGACTTTTTAGTTGACATGATTGATAGACGTTACATTGACTTTTTGTATCGTATGCTGTGTGCAAAAATGCCGGAATTAAACGCTAGAGGCTATTTGAATTTGCTTCTTTTGTACGCGGAGTGCGATTACAATACTGGAGAGACTTTGCGCCAATACCGGAACAGGTATCCTCCTCCTCACCCAACACACTCTAGTACGATATTACGCGCTCTTGACCGTGTTGGTAACAATCGTCCTATTGTGCCACGAACGGGTCAGGATGACCAGCGCGGAGGACGCGTTATTCAACATGATGTCAGATTGGAAGAGAGAGTGCTGCAGTACTTCGAAGATTATCCGAGGTCAAGTTCAAGACAAGCGGGCCGACATTTTCGTATGACTCATACGAAAATACTCAGAATACTAAAACGTGAGGGCCGTCACCCTTACAAAATACAAAGAGTCCAGGCATTACTACCAAGAGATTGCCCCGTTCGCGAAGCCTATTGCCGGTGGCTACTGCAAAAGGTGTTAGAAGACCGAGACTTCATCAAACACGTAATATGGAGTGATGAAAGCTTGTTCACACGGAACGGTATGTGGAACAGGCATAACGAACACGTGTATGCCGAAGAAAATCCGTTTGCCTACCGTTATACGGGACACCAGTATCGTTGGTCTGTTAATGTTTGGGCGGCGATACACGGGGATACAATAATAGGCCCTGTATTTCTGCCTCAGACTTTAAACAGACACGGATACATGGCTCTGTTGAGGATAGAGCTCGACGACTATCTGGATGAGTTGACGCTGGCAGAAAGAAGACGTACTTGGTTCCAACAAGATGGAGCACCAGCTCATTCAGTAGTCGAAGTACGTGAAACACTGAATAATGTGTTTGAGGATCGCTGGATCGGCCGATATGGGCCGCACCGTTGGCCTCCTAGGTCTCCAGATCTCACACCCTTGGATTTTTTTCTGTGGGGCACCGTAAAGGACATCGTTTACAAGACTGAGTGTGAGACGGCTGAAGAGATGAGGGAAAGGCTAAGGGTGGCCTTTGAAAGTCTTCGCAGAAGAAATAACCGACACAACATCTTGTCGAGGGTGCATCGCCACACGCGGGCACGAGCAGCGGCGTGTATCGTACGCCACGGCGGTACTTTCGAACACCGGATGTAAATGTAGGTAATTGTAAATACTCCCAAACGTCAAATAATAGTTCAAAAAAACTAGGGTTGTACATACATTAAAAAATACAATTTTAATCGATTTTCGTTTTTTTATTATTAAAAGAATTTAACTATTGCAGGTCGATTCTACATGAAATACATAGCATTATAGTTTCAGGAATGAACATCGCTTCGTTCCACCCGGTATATTTGTTTAATTGGCAAACAATTAGTCAATCACCGGATCAAAAATATTGGTACTCAGTCGAATTAGAGTAGGCCTTATAGCAGGTAAACTTGAAAAGATTCATTAAGACTGCACCGAGCGAAATGTGAAAAAATAGGCGGTTGCCGTTAAGTAGATAACGTCAACACTAATTGTTTAATCCATTTCAAAACTATATATTTAGCATTTCGAAGAATGTGTCAACAACTTCTCCGTGGAAAAAATATAAGATTATTTATATTTTACCCTAGAGAACTAAGTAAACTCAGACGAAAATTGTAAAACCGTAAGCAGGCGTTAAGTGTTTTTTTATACTTTAACAATGGAAATCTATTCTGATTTTCAGTTAAAAAAAAAGATGAATGTTTACATTACAATTTGTCCGCATCGAATATTTCAATTATTGTTTGGTATTAAAGGTCCAGATTTATCAAAAAGTGCTTTTAATTCTCCATACATTTTTACTATGGCGGCCGCGCGCCGATTTAAATACGCATTCCCCGCGCTCTATGGTTCAGTCGCAAACGCTCGGCGCCCTCTTAAACGTTTCTTGTACAAATGAAACGGGGTATTCACTAAACCTTACCTAATACTGTTTACGTAAGCCTTGTCCTCGGCAGTGACCGTGGGAGACTGCAGCCTCCTCGCTATATAATCACACGCGAATACGCTTATGCATTGACCCTGGTTACCCTCGGGTGTGAAGCAAGTTTTCACTGCAGGGATTAGCTCCGTCGTCGTTAACGCTGCGGTCGGGCAGCACACCTGAAATTTAAGAGAGATTTAAACTTATTCAATCAAAAACTGCTATGTTGTCGCGCTAAACTTATATGCTTTATATTAGTCTCAAAGTTTAGCGCAATTTTGTATGACGACATGACTGACAGAAGGTACTAAGATGTTTTGAAGCTCTTCAAAACCTGAGTAAATTTACTCGTTCATGTATTGCTTACTTTACAGCCTCTACAACAATATTTTACCTTTGGTATTTTGCCAATGAATCCACACGCCGATCTCTTCAGTAAGATCATTTCGTCCGGCGACATGCTAGGCTTGTTTACAATTGCTCTGAGTGGTGGACACTCCAGTATGCTCCTGCAGTCGCCGCTCTGGTTGTCTGGTGTTAAACATGATTCTGTAAAAAAAGGCACAAACCTATGCAAAATGATTTCATACTGATCAGTGGAAGTGTGTTGAATCGGTAAGAAATTTGGTCTAAGTATTATGCGGTTGGTTTCCAAGACACATGCTGTACCTGGTTCGGATACCTACCTTAAATAACTCTAGTGTCTCAGAGAAATGATTCTTACATATATCCGTTTATATAACTAAATAGTACCTAGTGTGATGTGTATTTGGTAAATACGTATATACTTTTTCTTTCTTATCTCCACAACGCCTAACCTCCTGATATAATGTCCTACACATGACACTAATATTATAAAGGCAAAAGTTTGCGAGTGTGTTTGTGTTCGTCACTTCTTCACGCTCAAACGGCTGGACCAATTTTGATGAAATTCGACATGGAGGTAGCTGGCACCCTGGAACAGGGCTACTTTTATCCCCTACGCGGGTAACACTGCGCAGCTAGTATTAAATAAACTTCAATAAATAGTTAACTTTCTGTATTTTTGACAAGACAATCTAACTGACAAATTATTAACGCTTGTAGGGAGGAGGTTATACTAGTGGCCGGTAGCTAGCTTAAACAGGAATGAGGAAAATCACTAATATGTATAACGTATGCCCATCCTGTGGAACCTCGTAGTGGACGGATTAATCCGGAAGCTCAACGAGGCAGGCATCTACACTGTAGGCTATGCAGACGATGTAGCGATCCTGGTAAGAGGAAAGTTTGAGGCAACCCTCTGCGACCTTATGCAAGAGGCACTCAAAATCGTCGAACAATGGTGTTCTGACCATGGCCTATCAGTCAACCCAGCTAAAACAGAACTAGTCTTGTTCACCAGGAAGCGAACCATAAATATCAGTCGCTTGCCAAAACTCCAAAACACAACTCTGACTCTCAGCAAAGAGGTCAAGTATCTGGGCGTCATCCTGGATGACAAACTACTATGGAACAAACACTTAGAAAACAAACTGAACAAAGCCTGCGTCGTATTTTGGCAGTGTAAAAGACTAGTTGGTAGAACCTGGGGCTTACACCCCAAGATCACAATGTGGCTTTACACTGCGGTGATAAGACCTATTATCACCTACGGCGCTGTGGTTTGGTGGCCCAGAACCAAACTGACAACAGCCAAACATAAACTGCAGCAATTTCAAAGACTTGCTTGTGTAGCAACGACGGGCTGCATGAGAACAACACCCACAGCGGCAATGGAGGTACTGCTAGGACTGCCACCCCTTGAACTGTTCATTCAGCAAGAGGCGGCATCAGCAGCTATCAGACTGAAGACGCTTAACCTCTGGGGTGTAGCACACGGGGGTCATGCCGAAATACTTGAGGAGGCTATCAAACACGAGCCAATGATAGCTGCTCCCAACGACAAGATACCCAAACAGCATTACTTCAATAAGAGATACGAAATCGAGTTGATTGAAGAACCTAACGATCAATCCGATATACACGAAATACGCATATATACGGACGGGTCAAATACACAAACAGGGACAGGAGCTGGAATATACTCACCTGAAATAAACGTAAACATATCAATAGCCTTAGGCAAATATAGTTCCATCTTCCAATGTGAATGCCTTGCCATCACACAGGCTGCTAAGGCAGTTGCTGCGCGAGGTATCAAAGACCAAAAGATACGTATTGTTTCCGACAGCGCTGCAGTCTTACGAGCTCTGGAGAATAAAACAATCAAATCCGGGCTCATACTAGAGTGTCACTCAGCGTTGCAAACGATCGGTTCGAATAATCGGATCACGTTGCAATGGATTAAAGGGCTTAGTGGGTCTCTAGGTAACGACGCAGCCGACCAGCTGGCAAGGAGAGGGTCCGATCAATCGGCAATTGGCCCAGATCCTTTGCTCCCCTTGGCGTTTAATCAGCTGCGTACATGGCTTCGTCACAGA
The DNA here is from genome assembly GCA_947623375.1 of Apotomis capreana. Lineage (NCBI taxonomy): Eukaryota > Metazoa > Arthropoda > Insecta > Lepidoptera > Tortricidae > Apotomis > Apotomis capreana. Next base: position 27,115,086 of record OX392500.1, read on the forward strand.
ACACGATCACAACACGCCGATCAATGGGCAGAAACCAGTACATGCAGGCAGTCCCGGGAAACAGTCCCATACCCGGACACACGCCTGACAAAGCGCTTATTATCGCTAAGCAGGCCCGCCCTGCGAGTAGTAGTAGGCACTATCACTGGACACTGCACACTTAACAAGCACTTATATGTTCTAGGAATGACCGATAGCCCCCTATGTAGGGGATGCCTGTCGGCCGAAGAAACAGCTACCCACGTGATCCTGGAATGCGCCGCCGTAGCTAAGCAACGGGCTGAAATCCTCAAAGCACCGAGGTCACTTCGAGAAGCCTGTGGAGACACCAGGAGAATCCTGCGCTTCTGGACGGAGTTAGGCTGGCTAGACTATTAGCTGGCAAACATGCACGCACAACGGCCCGAATATACACGGGCCAAGTGCGGAAAACGGAGCCCATAACCATAACCATAACCATAACCATAACGTATGCCCAACAAGTTATATTTTAGCCCACGCTTTATTGCGGATTGTTATTATACTTATTTATTTTCGATCCTATTGCCAGTGCGGTTCTGCCATTCTTTGCAGAATGCGTCCAGATCGTCCCGCCATCTCCTTTTCGGCCTGCCTCGGTTCCGATATCCATTTTGTGGAATCCATTGGGTTGCTATTGTGGCCCACCTTTACGGATGCATGCGACAGACATGTCCAGCCCAGTCCCATTTCAGTTTTGCGGTCTTGACACCCACATCCACTATACCAGTTTTGGAGCGCAGTTCGGTGTTTCTGATTCGATCAGTCCTCCGAACACCTAGTATACTGCGCTCCATCGCTCTCTGGCAAACTTTCAGTTTAGACTTTAAAGCCTCTGTCAATGACCAGGTTTGAGCACCATACGTTATTTATTTTACTGGCAACGGCAAATTTTTGGTAACTGACGTTGAAAGTCAGGGATGTAAACAAAGAGGAAACAGGACTAAATGCCATTTCGCTAATTTCAAGTAATATTCGCATTAATTTATAAAGCGAAAACTATGCGCAGTGTTGAAAGTCAAGTTTTTTTTTAAATACGATTCAGTATTTATTTGTATTTATTTCAGAAGAAGAACGAAGGATTGGACAGTATTCCGGTAAACCATATTTTGAATTTCGTGGATGACATATCGATAGACATTTTATAATGCCTGTATATGTCGTATGCACGTTATTGCCATATGAAAGCTGTATGTAGCGCCACTATTCTAGGGCAAAACCGCAGCTTGCTAGGCTATACCTATTACGTATTTTATTTATAATTGTTTTTGCCAATTGTCTGGGTTTTTTCAGTGATATATTTGTCCATGCATTGATACCGTTATATCTTGTCCTCTAAAAAATAAAACCCATACGGGATTGTTTCCTCGGGTTTTGTTATCATTATCATTCTAACGTAATATGCACCTTATCGCAACTACTTAAGTAATTAAGACTTATCTTACTCTTTCACATAACTACCTAAGAGATAGTTTGATAGTTCACAGACTGGATAGAAGACGTAACCAAACATTGGCAATTTATCTCGTAAAGAACTATTCAAAACATTATGTTTTGAAATTCTCATATTAACAAAGACAAGGTCGTCGATGAGTGTATGTATAATAAAATTAATAATTTGAGCTTAAGTCAAGGAGACTGAGTTATAAGTCGTTCCATGACATTTCCTCATGCCTGGTTAAGGATAAAAATTATATCAAAACTAATCTTATTTATTTATTTCATCCTATACATAGTAATCAATCTGCATTATGAATAACAATGACGGTGCATTTTTCTTCCCGGATATTGTTTCAATTACTTATCTCTTCAAGAAATACCATATTTAATATGAACAGCTTAAGAAAGTTTAATTACTTAAGTTATCGAGAGATTACTTACGTCCACTGATAAGTCCGAAGCTAAGAACGACAAAAAAACACACACAAAACCACCTCATTGTGGGGAATCACACGATTGAGGAAAACAAAACACGACCGTCTAGACGCAGGGCCGGCCGGTTCTTGACTTGACCATTCAAATGACTAAAAGCGTCCACACGAGTTTTTGTACCGCTTATGTATATAAACGTTTATACGACTTAGATGATAATTGACGGGGACCTTATGTCCAAGTATTACGAACTGTTTTATCGTGCCTTGGTAATTAAGGCATTATATTAGATGCCGTTGTAGAATGACTGTGTATTTATTCGGTTTGTCCTTTTCGCATACCTGTTGTTTATACTGTGATTGAAAGAGATGACACGATTGAGTTTTAATTTGAACTTCATCGATGTGTTGCCATTTTTGTATTGATATGAAAAAATCGCGAGGTGGTTGCTAATTATTTACATATGGAAATCATACTGTAATAATTTTCGTTTTGTTTTGTAAGTTAGAAATATTTATAATTTTGTCGTACACGCTGACAGAAAATAAGAACATACTTAGTCTAATTTTTTCCCTCCCAGTCAGGTAAAAAATTCTGCTATCCGCATTCTACCTAACGAAATTGAGACAACCGAACCGGTAACGGGTCGCAAGTAACTCTGTATTTTAAATATCACTTATATGTTATAACTTATAACAGACATATTACTGTCAGTGATTAAGTAAATCTAATCAACCTATTTACTTCAGAATTCAGAAATATTTAATATAATGCTGTCATTTTTATTCTACCCACATAAGTATTTCCAAAAAAAAAAATTGGGCAAGTGCGAGTCCGACTCGCGCATGTAGGGTTCCGTACCTATATATATTTATATATATATATATATAATCTATAACAAGTTTGTTGTATGGGAGCCCCCCCTTAAATATTTATTTTATTTTATTTTTAGTATTTGTTGTTATAGTGGCAATTGAAATACATCATCTGTGAAAATTTCAACTGTCTAGCTATCACCGTTCTTGAGATACAGCCTGGTGACAGACGGACGGACGGACGGACAGCGAAGTCTCAGTAACAGGGTCCCGTTTTTACCCTTTGGGTACGGAACCCTAAAAAGAACATTCTGATCTGGTGGCGTGGTCGTTTAGGTCTTGGCAGGCTTTACTTGCTATCGTTGGTTACCGTAGGAAACCGAGAAACATTTCTAAACTGGTTTCATGGGATATGTAGGTAATGGCTAGTGATGCGCCGTTGTTCCGGAAACTTTCCTAATTTTGTATGTAATTTTGTTCTCTCCCAATAAAAATCGGAAAACGTTCTCGAGAACGGTACATAACAAAACGGCTATATCAGCGGCAGGTCGAAGTCGACTTGTGTAAACACTGAACTCGATAGCCATAAATGTGAATACCTAGTCGTTGACCGTCAATAACAACTTTTTCACAAATATTTTTTGTGACCGATGAGTAGAAATCCTATTTCCAAGAATAATTGAACGAGTTAGTATATAAACAAAAATCGAAATCACCATTGTCGTGCCTGTAATATTTGAGGAGTTTCTTCGATTCCTCATGGCTGTCGTCATCAGAGCTGCACCAAAATAGGCTTGTCACAATTTATGGAAGACCATTAATTTATCTCATAATATTACTTGCTGTAAGGGTCTACATCACACTCTGGACTTAGATCTAGGAAAAATCATGGTAAAGAAAAAAATATTACCTGCAGTTTGTAGATTCTTACAGCAACGACTATCGAAAGAAAATGAAATTGAATGGTCTTCCAAAAATTGTACTCAGTCTTTTTTAGGGTTCCGTAGCCAAATGGCAAAAAACGGAACCCTTATAGATTCGTCATGTCTGTCTGTCTGTCCGTCTGTCCGTCCGTATGTCACAGCCATTTTATTCCGAAACTATAAGAGCTATACTGTTGAAACTTGGTAGGTAGATGTATTCTGTGAACCGCATTAAGATTTTGATGCAAAAATAAAAAAGTAATAATAAATATTGGGGGCTCCCCATACTTAGAACTGAAACTCAAATTTTTTTTTTTCATCAAACACATACGTGTTGGGTATCTATAGATAGGTCTTTAAAAATGATATCGAGGTTTCTAAAATATTTTTTTTCTAAACCGAATAGTTTGCGTGACAGACGCTTCCAAAGTGGAAAAAAGTTGGTCCCCCCCCCCCCCCCCCCCCTCTAACTTCTAAAATAAGAAAATGACAAATCTAAAAAAACATATGATGTACATTACTATAAAAACTACCAACGAAAATTGTTTTGAACGAGATCTAGTAAGTAGTTTTTTTTTTATAATTTAAAACCTAACTTTGCTCCTAATTTATATGGGGCGCTATACATACCAGGTGCAAACTTAACTTAACCACTTAGGGATGGAAAGTGTTTGTACGGAACCCTCGGTGCGCGAGTCCGACTCGCACTTGGCCGGTTTTTTATTAGACCAACTTGGAAATATGCCTACTCTAACACAAAAGAGCGTCACTAAAAGCGTCCTATTGAGTGGCAATGGCAAGTAACAAAATAAAAATTCGCCCTTAAATAATTGAAAAACTTTATGCATAAAAGGAGGTGTGATCTAAGGAGATTTAAAATAACTTGGTTTTCAGTTTTCACCTTTTTTCACTAACGAAACCGTTTCCGTTACGAAATTGGCACTTTATCACACACATGTGAAAAATACATGTATGTTTTTGATTCGATATTAGTTACCGATATTTTATTTGAGTCATCATTTTATCATAAAAAATAAGTAGGTATCTCCATATTTAATTGGTACATGAAATAAAACAAACTTCTTAATCATAAATCACAAAATTACACTCATGGTAGGGTCCACAAGTCTTTATAGTATATGCAATGATACGCAAACGCATTAGTAAAGTTTACTTATCATCGTAATATATAACATTTGGTACAGGCTTTTCTTTACAAAGTCTCACAATCACAATCAAGGCAGCATATTTCTTCTAATCCAATCTTTGTATTCGACCACTTTAGTGTACACTCCAGGAACTCCTTCCAGCCCGCAAGGAACCGGCCCGAAACTGACGATGCCCACAACCTCGGTCTTGTCCCCCTCGGAGTACATGAGAGGCCCCCCAGAGTCCCCTCTGCACGAGTCCTTGCCCCTCTCGCCCCCGGCGCAGATCTGGCTTCTGTATATTGAGACACGCCGGCCAGGCACATTGTAAGCTGCTTGGCATGTCTGTAATTTACAAATTATCACTTTAAAAATATTTACGCCGAATAATTTTTCAGTTTGCCGATTTTTTCCTCTGAAGTCATACTGTTTTGCAAGTTTCGAAAATTTCATCGTATTGATTAGGTCAGGTTTAATTTATAAGAATCTCAAATAGTTAGGGAACAGTTTCAGAGATATGACTTTTGCTATGCTAAATGACTTTTCGGCGAAATGAACCATTCGACGAAAAATAATTCACCGAAAGGACTGAGACCACTTTTATGATGGAATTATTTTAACTGACTTCAACATAGGAGGAGTTTCTGAGTTCGTCGGGATGATTTTTAAATGTACATCCCCCGGTTAACCATTATTTTAGTGGCATTTAGTGAAAAATAATCTTTAAAGTTTTCGTTAATTTCATAGTACGTTGAATAACCTTCATTATTCGTGGAAGTGAAATCGAATCAACCGCTAGTGAGTTCTCTACCAAGGTGCATGCGTTCTTATCTATGAAGCAAATCTCGAATATATGATCAAGTCTAGGATGTATAATCCGGCAATATTTTGTTATGAAATTCCTTACTGCCTTATTTGCCTGTACCAAAAACAGATAGAAATCCATTGAGACGCGTTTCGTTGTAGCTACGAAATCACACATACACACAGCATTAACAAAATCAGGGCTTCGAAATTGCCTATACTTAACGCACATTTTAGAAAAATATGTTCTACATATTTTTTTCTGCAGGAGTCCTTATGGATGGGTACTCATCGACCCAGAGGGAGTAGAGGAACATTTTGTGTAGTTTCAATTTCTTAAAGGCTTCTTCCACCACCTGGATATCGCCTTGTGACAACCAAATCTCACTAAGATTTCTATCAGTGCAATTCAAAACCTCGTATCCAAAGCTCTATCTCATTGTCAATCTGCTTATTGTGTATCTAGCACAATAAGCAGATTGACAATGAGATAGAGCTTTGTTTTAAGTAGGTATTTGTTACTTAGTGTGTTTTGGTTATCAACAGAGGATATATCGATATGTAGGTAATATCAACTTATTATAGTATACATGAACCTACCCGAATAGTTTGGTACGGCAACCTAACATGCTGTTTGACTTTGCTGCCGCCACGTGATGTTTGGGTACTGCCCCACCCGGCCGCAATTAACGTTGCAGTGGGCGGTATTCTGAGCGTCACATCTCTCGTTGGAAGGCAGATGGGGCGAATAAAATCTGAAAATTAAATGTATTTGAACATTTTGATGTTCATCTATACTGTTATAAAATTCTAGGTTTGTATTGAAAATAATTGTCTATGGAGAGGAGTCATAATTTCAGGAAAAATCTTAATAGCGTGATACAGGATCATTTCATTTCATTTCATTTCATTTGTCATTAATTGCTTTGTATGGGGGCGCGGCGTCATGCCAGTCTGGCGCCATCTGTTGGTCAGAAACGGCTGGACCAATTTTAACCAATTTCGGTACAGGGATAGCTGGACATCCAAAGATGGTTATAGGATACTTTTTATCCGACTACGGTATAAAAAAAACCCCTAACGAAGTTGCGGGCACCTTCTAGTGTTAGATAAAGATGTGCTTGTATTCAACAGACGGACATGTCCTAAAAGTACCCATGTATAATTTGTTACCTGTATAAGGTGCAAGTTGAGATAGTCTCAGCAGAGCTATATCATCTTGTCTCATTCTTGGGTTGTAGGCAGGGTAGGGAATGATGCGCTCAATTGGGATGCTGATGGGCTCATCGGCGCAATCGGTGTCTCCTGGGTCTCCGCCGGCGACAGGCACGCAGTCGCGGCCGTAGTTCGATGTGTCGTATTCACCAAGGCGGACATTTATCCTTAAAAACAAACACACCAAACTTTTAATATTTACAGGACTTCCAACTTGGCAAGTTTATTATGAAATAGTTTACAGGAATGAATTTATGGTAACAAAAAATCATAAAGTACGTTATAAAATCAGAAAACGGAGACCCTTCGCACACTCGGTCAGTTAAAAAAATAATTTACAACTTATGAAAATAAAATTAAAAATAATTATAAGTGTCAGCGTTTGTGAAGTTACTTGCTGGTAGAATTGCAGTAATGGCCTCTATGTTTCAAAAGGGTTTGACGGTCGAAGCGGGTGACGGTGGAAGTTAACTTCAGAGACGCCAATATATCGAATGATGGAGCGAATTACTAAAAAAAACCCTTACGGCGTCGCTATGTCTAGTACGGCGCCTTTTACACAGTGACCCGCCGTAAGGACGTAACGTCCGGAGATTAGCACTCCCCCACATAGCAGCCTGAAGTTGTTGTCTTCCCTGTTCCTGTACTCTATAAGTGCCAGCCACGGGTATTGGTCTATTGCGGTTGCATTTCCACCTGAAAACGATAATATAGTAATATATCATACGTGGGGCAGGTCGCAGCAGTGTTCCAATTTTAGCCGTTGATGTTGCAAATATTACAGTTAAATTAAATATAAGATCCACTAAGGTGCTAAAATTACCAATTGGTGACTTAGCTAGGCATTCTCGGCAGAAATCGGGTTCGTCATAGACGAATTTATTTCAAATAAAGTAGGTAACATTTACCCATTATTTTGTCCTCGCTGTCACTTCCATCCGAGCCGCAGCACTCTCGATCGGGGAGGGCTGAAGACACGCACGTACCGACCGGTACAGGCTGCGGTGGCGGCCCGGGTGGACCACAACATACGTTCAATCCGGATTTTTGGGTTTGACATCTGGAGATATGCAGTGTTATGTTACGGTCTGATGATAAGACTGTATTCTATTGATGTTTGAGATGCTACTACAATAATTAAGCAAACTGACCTAGTGCTGTTCACATAAGTTCTATCCTCCGCTGTCGCCGTAGGAGACAGTAGCCTACTAGCAATATGCTCACATCTGTACACACTTATACATTGTCCCTGGTAACCTTCCGGTGTCAAGCAGGGGTTCTGGGTCTGGGGCAAGGGGGGCTCTCTGGACGTTGCCGGGCAGCAAACCTGATATACAGAAGTAGATATATAGAAATGATAGCAATTACATATTAATCTGAGTCATGTCATTTATTTGTTTTCAGCAGTTAGCGTCTGCTAGCGTAAACCAAATGTTTACAATGAAAATGAAACGAAAAGTTGAAAAATTTAATGGTCAGGCGGGGTTCGAACCCGCGTTTCCAACGGCTCTCCGGGCTAACACGGGCGTCCTATCTATTGGACCACTGAACCTGAACCATTGAACTTTTTTACCAGTTGCTTTTTGCATGCCTTAGGGTGGCATCGTAGCGCCGTCTACCGTAAAAACTTCATGTTCGGCATCACTGTCTCAAACTATATTGGGAATTGATAGTAACGACACTGCTACACTCAAAAATTTTTTTTATTATTATTAAAGCAGTAACGTCTGCGAGCGTTAACCAAATGTTTACATTGAAACGAAAAGTTCGAACCCCGCCTGAACCGTAACATTTTTAAACTTTTCGTTTGATTGTAAGCATCTGAGTCATGTAACATTGATATGTAGCTTTAGGACGTTTGAGTAGGCATAGCGAATTACGGTTCTTGCACCGTGGAGACGTGCGTTGCAGATTTGTATCTTGGCCCCGTTTCGATTCCACACGTGTCTGCTCGTCTCCACCTCAGTGGACAGGCAACCTTACGCCACGCAGTAACAAGTACCGGAGCTGCGGTCTCAATTCTTGGGTTGACGAACGTTCAGTTTTTGAGCGCCATAAATTGGTCGTTCTTTGGATTGTTTCCTCTCACGCCCGATGACGCGGGGTCATTCTACACATCATTTTCGTCGTATTTTGTATATGTAACATTTTGATTTTACCTTTGGATTCATTCCATCGAAGTTGCAAATTGAGCTCGTCAGGAACGTCAACTCCTCCGGGGTCTTGCTTGCTTTATTCGCTATTGTCATGATTGACGGACATTCTGACATGCTTATACAATCGCCATGCTTTCTGTCAGGCGTTAAACATTGTGATTCTGTAAACAATATCCTTTGATCTATTAAGCTGTTATAGTTATAAATAAATAAATCAATATCGGACAACCTCACACAAATCAACCTACTCCCAAATTAAGCTAAATATACATACTTATATAGATAAATAAATACTTAAATAGATAGAACATCCATGACCCAGGCACAAATATTCGTGTTCATCACACAAATATTTGTCCGTGCCGGGATTCGAACCCAGGACCGTCGGCTGAGTAGGCAGCTGCTTTACCACTGCGCTAACCGCGTCGTCAAATCTATGTATGTGCATTATGATTTTTAATATCACTAAGCTTTTGCCCGCGCCTTCGCGTATACACGTTTACGATGACGATGAGGTGAGGGCACTATAATAAAAAATAAATCGCCTAAATAAAATTGAGTTGCAAACATTCATTTAGAGCACATATTACCTATACATACACAGGCCGGCGATCGCTCTTTCCATTTCATTCCATTCCATCCCCCTTTTCATCTCCTTATAGGATGATTTCAGTAATAAAAACTATCCTACCCCCTTCATGTAAGTAAATTTAATCTTAGTCCTAATAAGTAGATTAAATATTTACAATGGTTCATGTTAAAATGTGTAAGTGCTGAAATGCTTATAATTTATACCAGTGCATATTCGTATTATTCGCACCAAAAATAAAAATGCAACCATGCCGAAAGTGAGTAATCCTTCACCAATTAATTTTATATCCTTCCCCCTTTTAAATATTATGTGATTTATGTGTTAGATAAGCTCGAATTGTGCAAGTGCAAAAATAGCACTGTGCAATTTTTTGCGAAATATTTCAGATACCTTTAATGAAATTGGCCATTCTATGCCGTATACGGTCCATGATGGTAGGTTTTTTAACAAAACGGTCCCTGCAAGCTGAATGGTTAAAATATCGTAAAAAGGAACTTGTGTTGCAAATAAGGGAAGTCGTCGATTCGACCAACTAGTTCGTTCCACCGTTTCTCTTAATACAAATATATATGAATTTTAGTTCCTTTTGATTTTGAACATCAGCACCAATGTTTCAAATTATTTATTGTAATAATACGATAAAATAATTTGATACAGCAATCTAAATCCCACAGGATCGATAACCTTCGACATGTCTTCGATATACATAGGCAACAAGATAATGTGATAAAATATTTAATAAAAAATAACATACATTACACCTCTTAATGTCCGATTGAGGATAAATTCTAAACTAAATATATTTTTGGCCTGCTGCAATTATTTTGTAATAGCGGCGCCGCGCGGTATTACCCGCTCATCCCACGAGAAGACTTCATTTTTCGGGATGAAAAGTAGCCTTATGTGTTAATCCAGAGTGTCAGCTACCATCATACCAAAATTAATCAAAATTGGTCCACCCGTTCGAGCGTGAAGATGTATCAAACGTACACATAAACACACAAACATACTCACAAACTTTCGCCTTTATAATATTAGGTACTGTGATTTCAGGCTATCACATGTTCCTCTTCACTGATACCTACTATAATTATCGCGCTGCTACATTACCATGTATTAATTACTTAAATATCACAAAACGTCAAGGATTATATTTCTGTTCTGATTCCTGTGTGCCGTTCGGCCAAACGGAATTTAATTCCATAACCTATTGAGCATCTTTCAGTGTGCTTGGGGAATTTAACCCAGATAGCCCGACCAGGTGTTATAACACCGCTCATTTTTTTTTAAATAATTAACGTAATGCTTGTTGCGATTTCAGATATCGCAAAATTTACCCAGGTTCCAAAAAGTTCGTTTAGGTGAAAGTGGGATATGAACATTTCATTTTTAAATACTAGACCTCTATATCGGCTCACTATAGATTATTTATTTTCTGTTATTTTGAAACTAGTTGAAACTTAAAACTCAGCCGAACAGAAGTGAATGGTATCCTGCCCTGCACCTACACGAAGGGTCTATTGACCACAAATAATATAAAAAAAGTACTCACGTCCTTGCACGACGCATAAATATGTTAAGGCTGGTATTAGCCAAATCGGTGCCATTTCCACGCAGTTTCACGTAATAACAATAAAGTAATGTACTATTTCGTATCGCACAGCACATAACTAGCACTGTCCGTCCGGCGCGCGCACATATCCTAAACTGACCGTGATTAACACGAGATCGCTTTTTCTGTTTCGTTGTTGGTTAAATCGGAATTTATTTGGGAATTAACGTAAATTTAACTACGCAATCACGCTTGAAAGTGGTGTAAGTTTTTAACTTGAATTTCGAAAAGAGTAGTGTTTTTATACAACCAACTTGGTCCTGTTTTTATCTAAAAGTATGAATTAATTTACGATGAAATTATTAAAAATAAATTATTTAAAAATACGATTAGAATATTAAATATAGAACGAACTTTTGAGGGATGTCTTTAAACTACCAATCTATATAATAAAATTGAAAATGCCAGAACGGGATAACGCACTAGGGAGGAAGCGAGATGGCGCCTTACAAAACTCGACGTTCTTTTAGATCACGTTTCTCCAATACGATGCACGTTACCGCAGAAAAAACGATTCAAATCTATTGTCTAAATATGAGAATGGAATAAGAGCGTAAAAAATACCGTTTTCACTACGTATTACCTTCACAATCGGCTAAAGAAATCTTCATAAAATTCTTCATTTCGCGACCGTCGACCATTTCCGGCGATACTCGGTTCTTCTCGCTCTTATAGCTCAGGTTCAAGTAGCCTAAAGTTTCTTTTCGCTATATGACTTAAGTTTAAGTAGCCAAAAATTTTGGCGTCATGTTGGTACGCCGTTATATCGAAGTTTTTTACTCGAAATGTAATGACTACGCACTTTGCTTGACGTATGTTGTTTTCTCTGTCAAACTAAATGTCATCGGCATTGTCATTGTCAGCGAATTTTCTGTGCAATAAGCAAAAAGTGTTATGAAAATGCCGAGAATTGAAAGTATTAAGTGATTATGTTATTAATTTGTATTTTGATTGATCGACCATCACGGTTTTATTCAGATTGACCACCACGGTTTCGGGAGATGGAGGAATGGCGATGGCATGTTTAATTTTTGTTAAATTTGAATTTAACAGATTATGTATTATTATAAACACAAGAAAAATATCCTTGCAAGGCAATGTACTCATTGTTCTGCATCTCGGTGCGTAGAATGCGATGCGATAATGTTGGGTTAGTAAGACCTCAGGGGTTGCGGTATAGGAAAGGTGGGCCAGTTTTGGGACTTAGAAAAATTTCGGTGTCGTGAAATTTATGTCAATATAACACCTCATTTTTATTAAAGTATCCTTTAAAACATCCTATAATAAGCATGTTTTGTTATGTAAACTTTTTCTCTCAGATCAATATTTACCGAGATATTGGGGTTTTTAAGGTAAAAATGCTGTCTGAAACTATGGTACATGGGTTGAAAACCGAAAACTGTAGGTTAGGTTAGGTTTGTTTTGTGACCATGTATAGCGGAGCGAGCGTAGCGAGCGGAGCGTCAAAATGCTTGCTTACATGACCCTCATAAATAGTCTACTATTATTACGTACCTACATCAAAATATGTTTATGCATTTGAACCCCAATATCTCGGTAAATATCGATCTGAGAGAAAAAGTTGAAAGAATAAAATATGCTTATTTTAGCGTAATCTACTAGATTCAATCTAATTTAAGCCCAAACCAACAAAAAAAAATTAGTCCTAAAATCGGTCCAGCTTTGCTATACTCTGACCCTTACTGCTTATTTCTCGAGAAGATCTAGATTGTTCCCTATTTTCAGAGGATTCTTTTCCCACGGATTTGTCTGTTACTGAAGCGGCACTGCCTATTAATGGTTATTATTTTTTACTTTTGTTTATTAAGCTTTGCTAGGCTTAGATTTGCTTTGAGTAACATGTGTACATGTATGTATTACTCTCCAGTCCATGTAAGTATACAAATATAAAATGTGTTGAATCCCTTTTGCTTATAATTAATTTTATTTCGGAAATACAAATATGAGGACTAAACGCAGTTTCCTTTTAAAAAGCTTTTATTTAACTTGCAATGACAGTCTCCTTTTTTCATTAAGTATAATAAAAAAAAAACAAATTACATGTTCAAGTGTTACAAATAGGAAGTACATATTTCATTTACGCGAGCGAAGCCGCGGGCACGTCTAGTCTATATAATAAAATTGAAAATGCCAGAACGGGATAACGCACTAGGGAGGAAGCGAGATGGCGCCTTACAAAACTCGACGTTCTTTTAGATCACGTTTCTCCAATACGATGCACGTTACCGCAGAAAAAACTATTCAAATCTATTGTCTAAATATGAGAATGGAATAAGAGCGTAAAAAATACCGTTTTCACTACGTATTACCTTCACAATCGGCTAAAGAAATCTTCATAAAATTCTTCATTTCGCGACCGGTTACCATTTCCGGCGATACTCGGTTCTTCTCGCTCTTATGGCTCAGGTTCAAGTAGCCTAAAGTTTATTTTCGCTATATGACTTAAGTTTAAGTAGCCAAAAATTTTGGCGTCATGTTGGTACACCGTTATATCGAAGTTTTTTACTCGAAATGTAATGACTACGCACTTTGCTTGACGTATGTTGTTTTCTCTGTCAAACTAAATGTCATCGGCATTGTCATTGTCAGCAAATTTTCTGTTCAATAAGCAAAAAGTGTTATGAAAATGCCGAGAATTGAAAGTATTAAGTGATTATGTTATTAATTTGTATTTTGATTGATCGACCATCACGGTTTTATTCAGATTGACCACCACGGTTTCGGGAGATGGAGGAATGGCGATGGCATGTTTAATTTTTGTTAAATTTGAATTTAACAGATTATGTATTATTATAAACACAAGAAAAATATCCTTGCAAGGCAATGTACTCATTGTTCTGCATCTCGGTGCGTAGAATGCGATGCGATAATGTTGGGTTAGTAAGACCTCAGGGGTTGCGGTATAGGAAAGGTGGGCCAGTTTTGGGACAGAAAAATTTCGGTGTCGTGAAATTTATGTCAATATAACACCTCATTTTTATTAAAGTATCCTTTAAAACATCCTATAATAAGCATGTTTTGTTATGTAAACTTTTTCTCTCAGATCAATATTTACCGAGATATTGGGGTTTTTAGAAAAAGTTAAAAGAATAAAATATGCTTATTTTAGCGTATTCTACTAGATTCAAACTAATTTAAGCCCAAACCAACAAAAAAAAATTAGTCCTAAAATCGGTCCAGCTTTGCTATACTCTGACCCTTACTGCTTATTTCTCGAGAAGATCTAGATTGTTCCCTATTTTCAGAGGATTCTTTTCCCACGGATTTGTCTGTTACTGAAGCGGCACTGCCTATTAATGGTTATTATTTTTACTTTTGTTTATTAAGCTTTGCTAGGCTTAGATTTGCTTTGAGTAACATTTGTACATGTATGTATTACTCTCCAGTCCATGTAAGTATACAAATATAAAATGTGTTGAATCCCTTTTGCTTATAATTAATTTTATTTCGGAAATACAAATATGAGGACTAAACGCAGTTTCCTTTTAAAAAGCTTTTATTTAACTTGCAATGACAGTTTCCTTTTTTCATTAAGTATATATAATAAAAAAAAAACAAATTACATGTTCAAGTGTTACAAATAGGAAGTACATATTTCATTTACGCGAGCGAAGCCGCGGGCACGTCTAGTATAAAATAAAATCACAAAGTGAAATATAATTTCAATATATTTCCATCGAATTCATATTATAACATGACTCTTAACCGAACTCAATATGATATATAATAATAATAAAATGTATTTATTTATAACAAAAACGATTGCGGTACAATATAGAGTAAATAAACAGATTTTTTACAAAAGTGTTTTAATTTATGATCATAGATACCGGCCCGTGAACTAGGCGATTTCCTGTATCTCAGAAAAGTCAGAGGTTAGTTCTTTAACATAACAACATCTACAAATCAAATGTATGACAGTGTTACAGCAAGATTAAGAGGTCACAATATATGCAATATAAATATATATTTATAATTCGTGTACATTGGACCTAATCCAATCCAAATACTTGTACACGTTGGTATAGATCCCCGGAATCACACCGCACGGCGTTCCGCCGCTGCTGACGATGCCCGTGATCTCGAACCGTTCCTCGTTCAGAACCATCAAGGGGCCCCCCGAGTCGCCCTTGCACGAGTCTTTGCCGGGTTCGCCCCCCGCACATACTTGCCCATCCCAGAGACTCAAGCCATTGCTGAACCTTGAAAGTTGGCTTTCACACGTCTGCGGAGAATCAATAAATTGTTAAAGATGCTATCATTTCTATAAATTAACGAGTTTTTTTTATCACAAATAAAACTTGAAACAAGCCTAGCCGATTGAGTCAAATTCAACTTGCAAGATTTGATTACAGACAGACAAAACTGGATAGGTGTAACTACATAAAAGCTTGTAATTATACTACTACTAACTGTTGTTTTTTTAATGCTAAAGATACATTTATCGAGAGTTTCATTGATTTGGTGCGTGAAAAAAGTACATACTGCGCAAACATAAAAAGTATGAGTTGTATCTTAAAGTATAGTAAGAAATACGCACGTTTTTATCCATGTAAGGAAGGCTTACTACTAGTTTGACGGGGCTGCTATTGTGTTTTATGTCCACAGCACCCCATCCTGCTACTTGCATACGCAAGCCTTTTGATGGCATTGTGTCAATATTACTTGAAGGCAGGCAGATTGGTTTAACGAAATCTGTGGAATACAAAGATATTTCTATTGGAGGTCGTATATGTACTGGCTACATATTAAGTTTAATCGTATTACACATGACATGCTTGTCATAGAATTAATACAAATTGTTCTTGTGACAGACTTCCTTGAAGTAGGACGTAAGTTAATATTAAACCAAAATAAAGCACAACCAGCTCACTGCCACTCTAGCTGATGTTATTATAACATGTCTTTCCTTTAGGTTATGGGCCCAGGACGCACTGGTTGTGCTAAATTAGTGATTTGTATATATTTTGTGAAACTTGCTTGAAATTATGTCGGACGAAGTCGGCGTCAGTGGGATAAAAAAGCTGAAGGGATCGTCGGATTACCCAAACTGGAAGTTCCTGGTACGTAATTACTTGGAGAATAAAAATTGGTGGAAAGTCATCGCCAGTGACAGCAAAGATACCGCCTTAGATGTTGATGTGGACCGGAAAGCACGAACAACTATCTGCTTGTTGTTGGAACCAGAGTGCTTCACCCATGTCTACAACGCGAAGACAGCAAAAGATGCCTGGAACAGCTTGCAGAAGGCGTATGAAGACAAAGGTTGGGGTAGACGTATCCATATCCAGCGAGAGCTTTTCAATAGTAGGCTAGATAATTTTGACTCTATGGAAAGCTACATATCCAAAATTACTTTTCTCACACAACAATTGGCTGATATTGACGCAGAAATCGCTGATGATTGGGTCATATCGATTTTGCTGGGTGGTTTGACCGCTGAGTACAGCCCTCTCATCATGGCTGTCGACAACAGTGGACAAGAGATCACGTTAGAGCAAATTAAGACGAAGTTGTTGCAAGAAGGAAGTCGACAAAGCAAGTTGAACACAGAATGCGAACAAGCGTTGGTAGTACGTAAAGGCCAGAACGATGCAAGATCTAACGTAAAAACAAACGATCGTAAGCAGAAGTTCGTGTACAAATGTTTTAAGTGCCACAAGCAAGGACACAAGGCGTCCGAATGTAAGGAGCGGATCAAAACCGCGAAGGTCTGCCTGAATGCTAAGGAGGCGATAGACAAAAATAAGTGGTATCTTGACAGTGGATGTTCTAACCACATGACCCACGACAGGAGTAAGTTGTTGTCGTATAAACCCGAGACCGGCAACATGAAGATCTCTGTGGCAAATGGGGAGAAGTTGTGTGTTAAAGGACGAGGGAACGCTGAGCCCCAAGTCAGCGAAAACGATAAATTAATTTTAGAAAACGTTTTACATGTTCCCGATTTATCCATGAACTTAATTTCGGTGAGCGATTTGACCAAGAAGAATTTTTCTATGAGTTTTGACAAAGGAGGCTGCATTATCCAAAATAAGAATAAACCTATTGCGCGATGTCAAGAAGTTGACGGAATTTACGAGTTGACAGAAAAGAAAAATGATGTCGTAAATTTGACATTGTCAAAACAAAACGAAAATATTTCTAATATTTGGCACAAACGTTTGGCTCATTTAAGTCGAAATTATATGTTGAAAATGAAAACCTTAGTAAGCGGTATGGAATGCAAGAGTACCGACTTGTGCGTGCCGTGTATTCCGTGTATTGAGGGAAAGACGTGCAAGAGTCCCTTTAAAAACAAAGGTACGAGAGCGAACGAAATTCTTCAAATCGTACACAGCGATATTTGTGGACCGATTGAGGAACCGTCCTTCGGAGGTTCGAGGTATGTTCTCTTGTTTATAGACGATTTTACTCGAAAGACTCATGTTTATTTTTTGAAGAATAAGAGTGAAACGTTCGATAAGTTTCGCGAATATAAGGCGGAAGTCGAGAACGAGACGAGTAAACGTATAAAATGTCTTAGATCTGACAATGGTGGCGAGTACTGTAATGGTAAATTTAAATCTTTTTTGAAGTCCGCAGGCATAAAACACCAGACGACTGTACCATACACGCCAGAACAAAATTCCGTCGCAGAGAGATCTAACCGGACGATTATTGAAAAAGCGAGAACATTACTATCTGAATCGAACCTGAGTAAAAAGTATTGGGCCGAGGCTGTAAATACTGTTGTTTATTTGAAAAACAGGAGCCCGACAAAAGCTTTGAACAATGCTGTACCAGAAAAGCTTTGGACTGGAAAAGATGTTGATGTAGGTCATCTGAGAATCTTTGGTTGTTTGGCGTATAGATTGATACCAAAACAAAAAAGACGTAAACTGGACATGAAGACGGAACCGATGATTTTTATTGGATATCCAGATAATCAAAAAGGATATCGTTTAATGAATCCAAAGACTGGTGAAGTGACAACTGCGAGAGATGTCAAATTTTTAGAAAATATTTTTCTCCAAAAAGAAAACGTTGAGAAGTCGAAGTCGGAGGTCGTCATAAAACTGAATACGGATGATTCAGCGCCATCCAGTTTACCCAGCGGATCAAGAAGTGGACCCGAAGTCTTGGAGGCTCACGATGATTCTTTCCGTGATGCCGTAGACGAGAATGTGGAAGTACCTGAGGAAATTCTACCTGAACCTGAATTACTTGAGCCAGTACCTGACGAGGTATGCCCTGAACAAGAGGTGGCAAGACCTGATAATTGGTTTTTAAATGGCCTTTCTAGTGGCCAGTATCATAAACGCATATATAACCTCGAAATACCTTAGGCTTAGAACTTTTCAGACGCCCCTCGTAGATTAGTAGCAAAGGGGTTTACACAGGTATGTGGTGTAGATTACACAGACACTTATGCTCCCGTAGCTAGAAGCTCCACTTTGCGATTGTTATTCTCGTTAGCTGTAGAATACGATTGGTTTATTGACCAATGGGATGTCACGACTGCATTTTTGTATGGTAGAATAAAAGAGGACATTTACATGCTTCAACCAAAGGGAGCAGTCACCAAAGGTCAAGAAACCAAAGTATGCAAGTTACAGCGATCTTTGTATGGATTGAAACAAGCATCCAATGCTTGGTTCAAGGAATTGGATAAAGAGATGTTGAATTTAGGCTTTGTACAATCCAAAATAGAACCGTGTTTGTATCAAAAACAGCTTAAGAACAACAAGAAGTTGATTATTGTTATTTACGTTGATGATCTCTTTATATTTGGAAATTGTGAACAGGAAAAGCAAAATTTAAAATCAAAATTGCTTAATAAGTTTAAAGTAAAGGATTTAGGCGCGGCTAGACATGTTTTAGGCATGAGACTGAGGAGAGATAATGGAGTTATGTATCTCGATCAGCAGCAGTTCATTACGGACGTATTGAATAACTTTAACATGGCTGACGCGAAGCCTGTTACCACCCCGATGGAAGTGGGAATGAAACTAGAAAGATCAACTAGTTCCCATTGTAATCTGCCGTATCAGAGTTTAATAGGTTGTTTAAATTATTTAGCCTGCTATACGCGACCGGATATAGCACACGCAGTTAGTGTACTTTCTCAATTTAATTCATGTTACGATGAGTTACACTTCAAATGTGCGAAACGGGTCTTAAGGTATTTGAAAGGTACGTCTAACCTATGTCTCACTTTTCGCAAGTCGGGAGATACAGACTTATGTGGTTACGTTGATGCAGATTGGGGCGGGGCGCTTGATAGAAAATCTTTTACGGGGCTAATTTACAAATTAGGACAAAATATTGTTTCGTGGGAGAGCAGGAAACAAGCAACCGTATCCTTATCCTCCACAGAAGCAGAGTATGTAGGACTGAGTCAGGCTTCGAAAGAAGCGCTCTATTTACGTAGTTTACTGAACAGTTTGATAACTGTGGATAGTAAGGCCGTAGTAATTTACAATGACAATCAGTCGGCGCATAAAATTGCAACTAACAAAATGATGCATAATAGGACGAAACACATAGACATAAAATATCATTTTATTCGTGAGTGTGTACTGACTGAAAAAGTTGAGATAAGGTACATGTCAACTGATAAGATGATAGCGGACATCTTAACTAAAAGTGTTCATGGCCCGAAGCTTAAAGCGTTTTTGAAGGATTTATCCCTATCAAATTATTCCATTAAGGGGGCGAACTGTTAGTTAGTTAGTGATGTTTTGATATTCTATGTATGTTTTATAAGCGTCTTGTAATAGAATAATTTTCTACATATTTATTTGGTTATGCATGTGTTAATTTTGTTAGATTTCTTCTGTTTTTGTGTTGTACTTCTGAGTATAGCTGTGTACAGTCAAACACAAAAGTGCTAATCATATAAAAGATTTTATGTGTCAAGTACAGACAAGTACAGAAGTGTTTAGGCATATGTGTAATAGATTAAGGGGGCGTATTGGAGGTCGTATATGTACTGGTTACATATTAAGTTTAATCGTATTACACATGACATGCTTGTCATAGAATTAATACAAATTGTTCTTGTGACAGACTTCCTTGAAGTAGGACGTAAGTTAATATTAAACCAAAATAAAGCACAACCAGCTCACTGCCACTCTAGCTGATGTTATTATAACATGTCTTTCCTTTAATTTCTTCACACGTTCGCCGATGGTACTACGGCAAAAGCCGAACTGTCAAGAGAAAAGGTTCAGTCCTATACACCTATAGGTACGGCTACAGCCATATACCGGTGCCGAACGTGTTAAAGGACCATTGGTTTAGACTATAGAATTTAGGCAGAGGCATACCAGTCCTGCGCGTATACCTTGCCTTATCACCAATCCATCTTCTGGGCTCGAACGCTGCGTCTTCCGATGGGTGGCCGCCGTTTGAGAACCTGCCAGCTTTACGAGCCATGTCGGTTACTAGACTCAAGCTGTTATTATATAAAATCTTACAATTATACGTGGCCATCCTTGCTAGAAGCAGTAACGCGATGTCATGCCGTGGGATTGCACTGAGTTGATATTCCGGGTGCTTTATGATACTTTTTACTGGTATGCTTACTGCACCATAATTACAGTCTTTTTCACTCTCACTGCCCTCTACTCCGATGCAGTCCGGGCCACTATTGTCAGTATCGTACTCGCCCAGACGAACGCTAACTCTGTAAGTTAAGATTATATCACCTCATAATGGTCAGGACGGTATATTCATAAAGTGAATTTGACAGGCTTTGTCCACTTAAATATGTCTGATATTTTTCAATTTTAATTTATATACCTATATATTTGGTTAAAATATTTAGTTTCGGTTATAGAAACACGTTTATAATAAATTGGCACGGCTGTAGTTTATCTAAGTTTTTAGGCGCCAATTAACTACTCGACATACTGTGGTATTAAATATAAAGCTACCAATTTATAATTTTCCCTCAGAACGTCTTTTTGTTGACAAATACTTACAGCGTTGATGAAAGTTCTTTGGTTCCTACACAGTGGGCAGCCGTCAGCACATGTTTACCGCTGATGAGTGATCCACCGCATGTAGTTAGTACCTTTCCCTTCTTTCGGTATTCTAGCAGAGCTAGCCATGCGAATTCGTCGATGCCCGCAGCGCCGCCACCTTTATACATAAAGTACATAATACATACATATGTAGTAAAGCAATTTCTTAACAACACTAGAGAAACGTGAGCTGATACTTGCTGGAGGTGTGCAAGGGACGCAGCTAGCGTTGATATCTAGTTTTGTATTACGGGGCTAACTCCTTCGGAGAAGATGGGGTCGCCTAAAGGTATGAAGGATGGTCTACTTATGACGTAGGGATGGATACAACGGGGCCACAGGGGAAGAGTTCGCATTTCGAAGTATTTCATTCTAAGCGGATATGATATGGATATGAGAGAGCCAGGATAATGTAATTAAAACAGTATCAAGCCTTCCTCCTATGGTATCGTCGTCTAAGTACCATGCTTAGAGGTGATTGACGCGTCTTACTCGTAATTATATTTTGTATTGAGAAGCAGTATATAAGCGGGTTGGGGGCCATCCATAAATTACGTCACACGTTAAGGGGGAGGGAGGGGGTCGACGAAATGTGACATTGTGTGACAAGGGGGTGGGAGGGGTCCTAAATTTCGTGACGTCACATTTCAAAATCTATCATAAGTGTTAAAACACGAACTTTAAACTATTATTTTACCAACCTCAAACACTATATCTTGTTTTGTCGACCACTCGCTCTACTATCATCGTTTTTTGTTTTGTACATTGTTTGATTTGATGTTAATTTTATAAAAAAAAAAATTAAATGGAAATAAAACCGATTTCGGAACCGCTGTTTTTATTGAATAATTTCTAAATGTAAATTTGTAACATATGTGACGTCACACTAGGGAGGGGGGGAGTCTCCCAAATGTGACCAGCTGTGACAAGGACGGGGGGAGGGGCAAAAAATCATGGAATTCGTGTGACGTAATTAATGGATGACCCCTTGGGAC
The DNA here is from genome assembly GCA_947623375.1 of Apotomis capreana. Taxonomy (NCBI): domain Eukaryota; kingdom Metazoa; phylum Arthropoda; class Insecta; order Lepidoptera; family Tortricidae; genus Apotomis; species Apotomis capreana. The sequence continues at coordinate 27,137,267 of OX392500.1, forward strand.
TTGTGAGGGTATTGTATTGTTAGGACCCTTCCTACACCAATGTTGTCCTTCCTAACCAATGCACCAATAAGTATTAAATAAATAGGTTGTTTTTTATTATTTACAAACAACATTTTTTTGGTATATCCTGTCTACGTCATTATGCTAAAAAAACATTAATTTATTAATGATTCATTCCAATTGTGTTTTAATTTCTAGGTATATGTACAGTCAGGTATAAATATTATTTTATTAAGACGTAAATTGGACTGGGATTAAGTTATAAATATATATATTATTTTTCTGTAGATACGTATAATAAACAAAGGGTTTTTGCGTGCAGCTTTGTTGTTGAGATCGAATGCCATTAGGTATTTGTCTTTTACACGTATGATATGAAGACCACACAATAAAGCACTCGACTGTCTGAAAAGTGAAAATAAGCAATATGTTGAGCATTACCCATAATCTTGTTGGAGCCAGCGTTTTGTCCACAACAGCCGGTCGCTGGATCTGGAAGCGACGCCGTAGCTGGACATTGTCTAGTAAATTCATCTATCGATCTAGGACTTGTGGCATCAACCTTCAGCTCAAGAGGAGGAGCAGGTGGGCAGCATACATATGTGCTCACACCGCTGCATCTAGAATACATTTTTAAATTGTTAATTGTATTGGGCTTAGGTTTTGTAAAGAAATAAATAATCACTATGCGCATTAACATTTCCGATTGCGGTGTGACGAAGTACATATATCACTTATTTATTTATTTCGAATTATTACCTCGACCTTGAAATAAAAGATATGTCCTGAGCTGGCGGGTTACTCATTATCAAGGAGACGAAATAAGGGCAGTTGCGTAAATCTACGCATTTTCCTGTGATACCATCTGGTGTCATGCATTCTTTAGGCAAAGCAGCGTTTGGGCAACATATCTGAAAATCTCAAAATTTGTAGGTAGTTAAATTTCGTTCATTTAGTTGAAATTCATTCTCTTTTCTTCCTTACTAAATTACACAGTTCACGTCAAACTTTTAGTCCACTCTAAAGTTACTGCGCGCAGGTACACCTACAGTTGTTGAACACCCATTGCTGCACAGTGAATTGTATTTGTCTTTAGCGTGAAATGAAAGCTTGACGCGGTTAGTATATTTGATTGTCGGATTAGATATCGATAAACATATAAACTGGAAATCACATATAAAAAAAATAAAAAACAAACTTTCTCAATTTGTGTACGCATTAAGAGAATTGAAGAGAGCAACAAGTTTTGAATGCGCCTTAACTGCCTATTACGCATACGCTTTTTCATGGTTAACATACGGAATAATACTTTGGGGTAATAGCACTGACATAGACGATTTATTTATTTTACAAAAAAAATGCATACGGATTTTAGTTAATATTAAAAACAGAGATAGCTGCAGATCATATTTTGTCAAACACAAAATTCTGACAGTAACCTCAATATATATCTTAGAAATGTGCAAGTTTGTAAGAAAGTATCCACAGTTGTTTACTAAACTAGCAGAGCAAAATCGGCGATATGAAACCAGATTCAAGTATAACCTGGCACCACTTACCAGCTCCAAACTTAAACTCCATAAAGCAAGTCCAAACATGATGGCAGTCAAAATATATAATAAAATTAATGATGACCTTAAAATGATTATAAATGACAAGCAGTTCAATAAACAATTAAAGACTTTCTTAATAGATAAATGTTATTATAGCCTTAAGGATTTTTTCAATGACCCATTGTAATATTCATAGTGTATTATTCTTTTAATTATTGTTATTGTCTTACATTGTACATCTTAAATTATTTTTATTTCTTAAATTATTACTATTGTCTTATATTGTCAATTACCCAATTATCATTCAGATGCAATTTAATTATTTAATTATTTATTTGATTATTTAATTTATTTAATTAATTTAGACTTAATATTAGACTTAGACTTCGAATTGCTGTGCCCTACCAGGGCCCATGAGAAACCTATTAACTACTGTGTGGTGGGCGAGGGTTGTGAGTAAATGTTAAAAGTCCGGAGAAGAGAAGAAAATGTTTAATGTCTAAAAAACTACTGCTAAACACTGTTACTAAAAGCTAAGTTAGTTTAAATGTTTCTAAATGTTATAAAACTGTGTTCGAATGCACCCGGTCGCGACGGTATCCGTAATTGCATTAAATTAATAAATTGAAATTAGTGTTGACCTCAATGTAGCTAAAAAGCATACGTACGCATGGGCGCGTCACGTGTTAGGTGCATATTGCACCGAACATCTTGCCGGGGGCAAACGGTGAGATGAGATAAAGTTGAAAGGATGATACAAGGTGATAGAACAATGTAATAAACATGATATTAACTACATATTAATTAAAAGATATTTTTCTTAAAATTGGGGAGCTTCCCCTGTCCATCTTTTGCGATCTACTTATTTCTTGAAGCTCTACGGCTTCCACTCGCGCACTGTTAATTTGGTTTTCACTTGCACTTCTCACTATGCTTCGCGCACTAAGACTACACTGATCACTATCACCAATATCATGCAGGCTGATGCATCGGGCAGCCCGCGGGGCGGGCGTCGCCCGCACCGGCGCTGGGGCCGGTCGCTCCACTCGGCGGCTTGCTGGCACTCCGTGCGCTGATGTTGAACTCGTATCCTCTGGAGTTGTTAGGGTGGGAGCAGATAACCTGTTCAGTCGCCACTGACAGCGTGTTCTGCGACACACGAGCACTGAGACTACGATGATCATCGCAGCCCAGAGGCAGTATATGGCAGCGTAATGGTGCACGTCATGTGCCGAGTACTGATCTATTGGAGATTGAGTCTCTTTTAAAATCTTTAACTTCTGTTCAATATTCTTCTGTTCTTTGTCTTCGTTTGTCAAGGTCAAATTATTGTTTTCATTTTCATGCATTGTTATGTTAATTATATGGTTTATTGGGTCTATTTCTGGAGTTAGAATCTCATATTTTAAATTCAATTTACTTTGCATATTCATATGCGTGTGAACTGCAAAGTTATCCGTTTTTACGATGCAGTTTTCTTCAATATAAATAATGTTAGTTCGGGTTACCGATTGAGCGGTAACTCGATCCGTACATATTGTTCTCAGCGGACAGTAATCACAACAAAAATATAAGTAATGGTTTGGCTTTGATAAGCTTATCCACATGTTCTGGCACGCGGCGATACTTGTTTTACATTTATGATTTTCGGTCTCGTCTTTAATGCATAGATCCTTATCATTGTTCATTTTGTAAATCGGAACCTTAAGATAGCATAAGTAGGAAAACGAATCTCGCAGAAGGCAATTTTCTAGGTCCTGTTCTCGTAAAGGTATAAATGCATCCTTTTGTAAGTTCATGGCTATATGTTTTGCTATAGGAAGGACAGTTATCATGTTCTTTGCTGAGCTTTGCGGAACTGGAATAATTGTGTAAAGATCGTAACGATCACGAGTTATTAAGGGAATGCGAATCTCAAATATCATATATAGGTCAGTGATTCTTGCTTTCACTTTTAACACCTGGTAAATACTGTGTAGATTTGTTTGTATGTTTTCGATGGGGAGAGTCAGGTCATTAGTAAGCTGACTGGAAATAACGCTTAGTTCTCGTTGTAGTTGCTGAGGACTCATAATATGTATGTTCATTTTTTCATTATAAATGTTAGTTATGGTATCAATTAAGGTATCTTGTATTGTCTTGAGGTGATTTAATAAATTGTTTGCAGCCATGCTGATTATTGTAAATTGAGAAAGGCATTCTGCGGCGGTAATTTCCCTTGCCATTACGCCTGTGTCCTTTTCCAAGTTAAGTAAATGTTGATGTATTAGTTTATGTTGTTTTTGAATTGTTTCTCGGGTTCTCAATAGCATGTTGTATTCGGCTTCAACAATAGACGTCTGATTTTTCCACATTGTCACGAGGTGTTTTTCATTATCTCGAAGAAGGCCTATGTCCTTCTGGTATTGTTCAGCGAAGCGGTCATCCAGGACTCCGAATAACGTGTTCGCAAGGTTTCCAACGCCGTTAATTAGTCCCCGTCGCCTGCGAGTCTGCCGCGGCAGCTGATTACGTAATAAAATGTTATTATAGTGTTGCAGTTCCTCGTACGTGTGACGTAGTTGTAGCATGACGACGTCACAATGGGATAAGGTTGTTATTTGTTTACAAATGGTTTCTAATTGATCATTATACTTTTTATACGCAGATACGCCTTCCCAGTAGGGGCTCATGTCGTAGTATGCTACTAGTTTCCAATCGTCCCTTACTAATTCCACGTTTCCTAGTTTATCAAAATACAATCCTTGTCTGTCGTTTATAGGGGTAATTTTCACGCAACTTCCGGCGGTTGATAATGTAAGAAAATACAACAATATTGCGATGATTGTTGCAAAACATCCTCTTCTTTTCTGTTTTGGTGTTTGTGTTTTTGTTTGTTTTGTTTCTTCTAATGTTTTTTGTTTTGCTAAGGGTAGGACCGAGAGCTTCACTACTGGCCTTTTCATCACACCATTTTTTGTTTTGAGTGTCACTACTCTTACTAGTCCATCTTTCCCTGGATGTACTTCTAGGACTCGTCCCATTGCCCACTTCCCTGCTGGTAGGTTATCTTCATGTATGACCACAAGATCTCCAATTTCAATGTTTTTCTGAGGTTTGTTCCATTTTTGTCTCGCAGTCATTTGGGTTAAATACTCAGCCTTCCATCTCTTCCAGATATCACTGAATATTTTTTGGGTCAAGTGCCACCTTGTCCGCGCATCTTCTTCTGTTTCTATAACTGTTACGCCAGCCCTTCCGGGGAAGAAGTGTGCTGGGGTGAGAGCGTCTAAATCATCAATAATGCTTTCCTTTAACGGGCAGAGTGGGCGCGAGTTTAGACACGCCTCTATCTGGGCTAGGACGGTGCTGTATTCTTCGTAAGTGAGTTTTTGGTCCCCTACTACTCGTTTTAAGTGCCCCTTTAAACTTCTGACTCCCCTTTCCCATAATCCTCCTGAGCTGGGCCAGGATGGTGCTGTGAAGTGCCATTGGATCTTCATCTCAGCTACTTCCGTCATAAAGCTGTCAGTGAAAATGTTTTGAAGTTCCTGCCATTGTCCTTGCAATCTGTTGTCTGAGCCCCGGAAATTCGTACCATTATCACTGTAAATATGATGTGGGGCTCCCTTCCTGGCTGCCATTCGCCTCAAAGCAGCTAGGAATGCTGAACTCGTTAGATCTGTTACGAGATCCAAATGCACCGCTTTTGTAACCATACAGACAAATATGACTACATAGCCCTTCAATGTTCTGCTTCCTCGACCTTTGCTTGCCCTTAAGGTTACAAATCCAGTATAGTCCACTCCCGTATGATAAAACGGCTTTGCTTCGTTTACCCGGGCGGCTGGAAGATCTCCCATAAGCTGTTGTTGTGTTTTCCCGTCGATTTTCAAACATTTCACGCAATTTCCAACTTTTTTTTTAACTCTGTTATTTCCACCAATAATCCAATATTCTTCTCGTAACTTGTTCAGGGTCAGTTTGGCACCCCCGTGAAGTGTTAACTGGTGAGCTTGGTCGATAAGTAGCGTAGTTAGCCGGGAATCTTTCGGAATAATTTTCGGATGTTTCATGTCGTACGACAAATGTGCTTCCTCGAGTCGACCCCCAATGCGCAGTATGTCGTCACTGTCAATAAAGGGTCTCAACTTGAAAAGTGAACTACTTGAATCAACTTTGTTCTGTCTGCGTAAATATTCTATGTCCGTGCCCAATTCGCTGTTTTGTACATGTTTAATTATAATTAATTTTGCTCTTTGTAGCTCGGGTAATGTGAGATATGTAGGTAAAGCGCTGCGCTTCGGTGTCAATGCCCGTAGAATGTATGCAACGATTCGTATTACTTTCGTTATAGAACTATGTTTTTCTAATAATCTATTTATAGCATCTTGGTTGTTATTGTTTTGAATCGCATTTGATTTATACGATCTTTTCTGTTCTTCGCTTGTTATAAATTTCAGTTTCCCTGATTTTTCTAGGCCTGGCTGAAAAGTTGTTAGCCAAGTCGGGCCTGTCCACCATAACGTATTTTCTTTTAGTTGAGATGCAGTTTGACCACGGCTGGCCGCATCTGATGGATTTTCCGCTGATTTTACGTAGCGCCATTGTTCTTCTGGTATCACTGTAGTTATTTGTTCGACGCGGTTCGCCACAAACGGTTTCCATCGGCTTGGTTCGCCTTGCAACCAGCCTAGTACGATCTTCGAATCAGTCCAGCAGAATGTTTCTGTTTTACGTAACGGTAAGGATGCTTTGACGTTTGCCATTAATTTGGAAAGAAGATGTGCGCCACACAATTCTAGTTTTGGCAGAGTCAATTGTTTTTTGTGTGGTACGAGTTTTGTTTTAGCGGCGACCAGTATAGGTTCTGTTTGATTGTTGATTCGCGCGTATATAGCACAAGCGTAGGCCGCTAAGGACGCGTCACAGAAGCCATGTAGTTGAATGACGTCATTTTCCTTACATGACAGCCAGCGCCTTATTTTGCATTCATTGATGACGTGTATGTCATCCTGTATTTGGGACCACTCTGTGTATATTTCTTGTGTTATTTGTTCGTCCCAATTAATGTTTTGTTCCCAAACTTTTTGGAATAGAATTTTAAGCTTCGTGCTCAGAGGGGCTAGCCAGCCCAAGGGATCAAAAAGCTTGGAGATCTCTGACAGCAGTGTTCTTTTTGTTGGTATGCCTATTTGTTTTGTTATTTTGCATTGAAAAATGAAGTTATCTTCTTCTGGGTTCCAGCACAGTCCGAGTGTTTTTGAAATGTTATTCTGTTTGAAGTTGACGAGTAGGTTTTCGTTGTTAGATTTGTCTTGAATGTTTTCCAATACCTCTTCTCTGTTTGTAGACCATTTACGCAAGTTAAATCCTGCTGATTTTAGAATAGCGATTAGATCCGCGATTAATGTTTTGGCCTGCTCCACGGAATGCGCTCCGTGTACTAAGTCGTCCATGTAAAAGGATTCTTCCAATACTTTGGCCGCTTCAGGGTACCTGTCTCTTTCGTCAGATGCTAGTTTTCTTAGCGTCATCATAGCCAAGAAAGGGGCAGGCTTTGTACCGAATGAGACGGTTGTTAGCAAAAATGACTGTACTGGTCCATTGTCTTCCCTCCAAATGATCTTCTGTAATGCTTGATCTTCCTCATGGATAAGTATCTGACGGTACATTTTCTCAATGTCCGCGGAAAATGCGAATTCGTATTGCCTCCATTTTAACAGCAATGTTTGTAAATCATTTTGTAAGTTAGGCCCCGTGTACATAAGATCGTTTAATGAATAGCCTGTTGAGGTCTTGGAGGATGCGTTGAAGACTACCCTGTATTTGGTGGATGTGGACTCTTCACGTACCACCCCATGATGTGGTAAGTAACATTCGATTTCATGACTATCTCTTGCCGGTTTCATGTGCCCGAGGTCACTGTATTCCTTCATAAAATCTTTATAAGCTTCCGCTAGTTTCTGTTGTCGCTCGAACTTTTTCTCCATGTTTCTGAACTGAGCTATGGCTTTTGTTTTAGATTCACCCAATTTCTGTTCAAAGTTAGGCTTCATGGGAAGGCGCACCTCGTATCTGCCGTCAATGTTGCGTTTAGTGTTTGCCTCGAAATGCTGTATGCACTCAATATCATCTCGAGATAGATCTCCATCTTCTGATATGTCTTCTACCTCCCAGAACTGTTGTATTTCTTCCAAATTGTTGATCACGACGTTGCAGTGATATGTTTGCGCATTGCCACATAACAGCCATCCCAGGTGAGTTTGTTGCGCCATCGGTTGTGAAGAGTCATCTCCTTTTATCATTCCGCTCAGGAGTATAAGGGAATAAATGTCTGCCCCCAGAAGTAAATCTACCGGGCGACTGATGTTAAAGTCGGGGTCAGCAAGGTTAATGTTTTGAATCATGGCCCAGGAGGGTTTCGCGAATGTTCTGTTTGGCAGGCTTTTTATAAGATTGTTCATGATAATAACTTCCGCGTTAAACGCAAAATCATTATAAATAGAAGAGCAAGCTATGTTTAATTTACCCTTGCAGTTATTTTCTTTTTGACCCACACCATAAATAACTCCTTTACATTTTTCTCTTTTCAAATTGAGTAGTTGAGCTGCTTGTTCGGTAATTAGCGAAATTTGACTTCCTTGGTCTATCAAGGCCCTAAGGAAATGATAAGTGCCATCTGCTGCTTTGACTTTCAGTTGTGCTGTAGCCAATAAGATTTCAGAATGCAATATCTGTGAAGTGTTAGTCACGTGTTCTGAATGTTTTTTCGTAATAGCTGCATTCGACGTGCGTGTTGAGGTCGACGACTGTGCTGGTGCAGCAGATTTTACACATGCCTCGTGTAATAAAGTGTTATGTTGACCTGAGCACTTCTGACATGTTTTATTCGAATTGCATGCATTGCCATTATGACTAAACAAGCAATTTATGCATAATGCAAGTTTATTGACCGTATAATGCCTTTTTTCCATAGGCATTTGCAGAAATTGACGACAGCTGTAAATGCCGTGCGGATTCTTGCACAACGGACATTTGATACCGGCTACGTGCATTGTTTTCGCAATAGTTATATTTCCATTATTTCGGCTTGTTCCGTTAATGTTCTGATTGTTATTGTAATAAGGGCGATTGTTGAATGTTTGACCTGGTTTCTTTACGTAGTTAGTGTTCGATGTTTGAGTTCTAGAATACACGGGCTCCTGTTTACGGCGGGATGATTCCAAGCTTGTGAATTTTCCCTCCAAGAAATCAAAGAACTCCTGTAGTATGGGTAGTTCCCGAGAATTTTTTAAGGATTCTATGTAGTCCTTGTGTGTTTCAGAGTCCAGCTTTTGAGTTAGAATATGGACTATTATTGGGTCCCAGGTGTTGATATCTACTCCGAGATTCTTAATGGCATGTAAGCATTCAGTCGCTGTGTCATGCATTTTCTTTATTTGAGCTATTGATTGTTGTTGCATGGTTGGCAGCCCAAATAAGATGTTCATGTGAGATGTAAATATAAGCTTAGTGTTATTGTAACGGTTATTGAGAATCTCCCAGCAAACTAAATAATTGTCAGAGCTAATTGACAAATGTTGAATCAGCCTCTCAGCTTCTCCCTTTATTTTTGCCTTCAAGAACTGCATTTTCTGAGCGCTCGATAGCGCAGTGTTATTATGAATTGCCTCGTTAAACAAGTCCTTAAAGGAAACCCACGAATTATAATTGCCATGAAAAGTAGGTATGTCCAAAACCGGGGTTGACTTCTCCCGGTGAGCTACTAACCAAATCTTTTTATTAATGTTTTTCTTTAGCATGTTATATGTTTTCTCATGTTGATTGAATGTCCCTTCATAATTTGAGTTCAATTGAGTACCCTCGCTTTCGATCTCCCAATGCAGAGAATCTATAACTGACCAACGAGTTCCCAACGATTTAAGAGCGTCCTCCAGCTCCCACTTATCTGTTAATAACTCAATATCGATACTGTTGACAGTTCGCACAAAAGCTTTCATATTAGCTGCCTGCTTCCGTAACATTTCATCCATCTTGCTCTCTAATCCCTTATCCTTCTGCCTCTGTTGATTGTAATCTGTTTGCCTAGGTGGCGGAGGAAGCGGAGGAAGTGCTGCATTGTCCGTCCGTTTCTCTGTTTCACTATCTTGTGTCTCCATGTGTCTCAACCCTGAAGTCCCTGGTTCAATTTTCGGATCATAGGGTTCACTTAGCTTCTTAAAGCCCTCAACCAGCTTGGAGTTAAATGTTAAATAAACTGCCTTCGTGCTTTCAAAGATACGATTAGTAAAATAAGGATCATTTTCGGTTGCTACCAAACAAATTTGTTCATGGTTGAACTGAAATTCAGTCCAAAAAGCGTTTAAAGTGTCCAAACGACTTTTAAAGTATTCAATCTTCGACTTTCTGTCCGCCCCATCCTTCTTGAAATTAGCTAAAGCATATTCAATGTTACGCTGAATTTCTCCTTGACGTTGAATGTATGCCATCTTGACTGGTTTAGTGTTAGTAAAATAAGGAAAGATCTTACTTGAATATCTCCTTAGTGCTGTTACTGTTTACTGCCAATACCACCGCTACTGTTGCTGCCTCTACTCCTTTAATCGCTCCAACCCCCACGCCTGATGATGTTCACCCGTTCTTTCACCTCACACGCCAGTCAACCACAAAGCTCACGACGCGAGAGATCCGGTTCGAAGGACCAATGTGGTGGGCGAGGGTTGTGAGTAAATGTTAAAAGTCCGGAGAAGAGAAGAAAATGTTTAATGTCTAAAAAACTACTGCTAAACACTGTTACTAAAAGCTAAGTTAGTTTAAATGTTTCTAAATGTTAAAAAGTTATAAAACTGTGTTCGAATGCACCCGGTCGCGACGGTATCCGTAATTGCATTAAATTAATAAATTGAAATTAGTGTTGACCTCAATGTAGCTAAAAAGCATACGTACGCATGGGCGCGTCACGTGTTAGGTGCATATTGCACCGAACATACTGTAACAGCCAAATGTAAACCATGGATGCAATAAATAAATTGAATTGAATTGAATTGAATTGTAGATATATTTGATACAAATATACCTACCTCAAATTAAATATGAAAGAAAACAAGAAAATAGCAAAATTGGTTTGGGCTAAAACGTCGAGACCTCTCGAATGTAACAATATTTAATTCACCCGAGTCATGGTTTTTTTCTGTAGTATCTTTAAATATGTTATTCTCGTTTAGGTACATTTATAGCTTCATATATAATATTCCTCGTGTTAGTTTTAAATATAATAGGAGTAGTAGTTTGTTCTGTTCAAGACTCTGGAATGTTTGTTACTATCAAAGACTATCCAAAGACTATATACCCCCTAGACCGATATTCTTCATACTACGCACCGTACTCCGTTTGTTACTATCGTTCTACATCGCTAGATGCCGCTAAGGGTATCAATTCATTCAAAAGTCGACATTTTTCAATTTCTACTGTACGGTACGCGCAAGCGTGAAGTAACACAGTCGTCAAGCGTTCAACGACATTCCAACTTCCAAGTGACAGTAAAAAGTGAATAGATGACGTTAGGTGCGATGTTTGTTTACTACGTTCCGTTTCGTCTCATTTCACTTTTCGTCTCATTTCACTATTTGTGTATGTTTTATTTAAACATAAAAATTACTTACATCCTAATCCTAATAATATTATAAACGTGAAAGTTTGGATGGATGTATGTATGTACGTTTCACTTAATCTCAAAAAACTACTGGACGTATTATGATGAAACTTTCGAGTTATGTACCTTACCTTACCTGCCTGAAGGTAGAATACGTAACGATTCTGACTTCACGCCTACCATAGTTTAGTTTAGGTGCTGTAATTTTAGCCAATTTGATAATAGGCAAAATAATTCTTAGGGCAATTCATGTTAGGAATATTATGCTTTAGGTAATTAGATTTTAGTTATCAATATTAGGACAAACTTGATTTAGGACTTTAAGAGAGTATGCGCAAAAATTATTAGGACAAACGAGTAGTATGCCATTCAACAGTATGCCAAACTTTCTCGGCCAAACATTTTTAGGACAAAAAACGTTATGCGATACGACAGGCACCCGAAATTTATCTATACAAAAACTAACAGAACTAACGACAGTGATAATTCAATAAAACCACAATTTTATAAACGTTTTTTTTATAATACTTTTAACAAAAACAAAACGAACGAATATATTTTCGCAGGCCGCCTGCATGTAGGCAATTTCTAATTGTTCTAGGGTAAATGTCAAACATTTCCGCAAATCGTCCCTTTGGCGTAAAGCCGTTTTGTCGTCGGCGTTGGTCTTGGGCCATGGCAAACGGACGATGCAATGGTTACTTTGCTTTGCAGTAGATCAATAAGGTTTCCTTCAACATTATATCGCCGTACCCAACGTCAAACTGTGTCCCTGCTAGCATTGAGCCGACGCGTGATCTCATAAATCCGTATTCCTTCCTGGTGTAACTCCACTCTTTGAGCTCTTCATTGTTTTCAGTCATTATCATTATCTTTTAATAGTTCACGGTTAGCGGCAAGCATTTTATTTTTCATATTAATAACGTTGCTGAAAATTATTTTACGATTTTCTCGATTGACACTGACATATGTTCCTAATTAGAAATTAAAAGCAAATGATAACCTTTCGCGAGGAGGTTTTTTGTAAAATGAAGTGACAAATAATAATATTGACATTTCAATACTATTATTGAAATATAATTTTCGACCTTAATGCATTGCGAATGTCTAACGACATTGTAACGAAATGGGTAGGAAATGAAATTCCTTGACTGTACAAAACTTATCTAACAAATATTACGTTACTGACTGTTTGTTAGTGGGAAATGTCGCATGACAATTCGGGCGTAACTTATTTTGTCCATTACATCAGTGCACCAACGCCATCTAGCTATTTTGTGTAGCAAAAATTGGCGAGCCCGCAAGCAACCTTGAGCTATCCAGAGGTAGTGCCATCTATTTTAATACGATCAAACCACGTTTTTGAAGAGTAAAAAATATAATCCTTAAAAATTGTGTATTTAAGTTATATTATCGTATTAAAATAAAGCAGTAATGCGTTTGATTTCCAAAAATCAAAAATCACTTAAAAATGTTGGTGAAAAATAACATTTTTGTCACTTCCAGGCTACGAAGCAGCGCCATCTAGTTTTTATACCGAATTTTGAGCTTTTTCAGAGTTACGTTTTTTTGTATGAGAACATATGTCTAGGGGGTATATAGTCTTTGGTTACTATTAAGTTTCCTTAATCTCACCTTAGTGTCTGTACCGTCAAATCCACATATTCTTTTTCGTAAAAAATCGAATTCCTCCGAAGTTTTCCCTGTCTTGTGAACTAAGTCCCGCAAGGTTTCACAATCCTTAATGTTCATGCATGAGGAGTTCACATGATTTGCGCACTGTCCTGAAATAATTAGTACATATCAATACGAATCGAATATTTGTTCCTGGGTCATGGATGTTGCCTATATATATAATTATGTATTTATATACTCTTATTCTATACAGGGTGGATCATTTGTAAAGACTGAGCTGACAGGATAGTATGACTTGAGTGATCTACAATCGACCTACTATAATTGTAAAGCTGGATTTAAAAGTAAAAAAATCATCAAAATAAAATATTTTAGTATCAGTGACAACCCTACTAATTCAAAGGTTTTATATTTTACATTTTAAATTGAGACCTGTCTTTAACTTAAGCAATGTTTAAAAGATGCTAGGGTTGATATACCGGGTGAGCAATCCAAATGGGTCAGTATGGCGGTTTTGGAAACCATAACAGATAGCGAAATCTTGGCTTAGGAACCATGACGTTGATTTTAGTAAAAAGAAAAACTGCATTCATATACTTACAAAAATACGTGTACTCGGCCCAGGAATCGAACCTGGACTTTTTGAAAAATTAAATTTCGTTATTTTCCTTTGAATATCGGTTATGTAGCTCTTAAATAGTAAATGTTACTAAGAAACATGATATCTAAAACTAATAAAATGCATTGTTTTTAAACAACGAAGTTTGTTTTTGTTAGAACCTGTGAAACAGGCCCTTAATATGATGGTTGTAGATAAGATATGCATAAGTGGTCTATTCAGATAAACGATTTATAATGATAACCGGAATCATATTAATGACGATATTTTGCAAAATATTTAAATTGTGGGCATTTCAGTCTAATATTTACATAAGATTTCGTTCGATTACTTAAACAATATTAAAACTTCCCCATACAAAGTCAAAGGGCCGGCGGCGGCACTGAAGTATTGAAAAATAAAACTTCGTTGTTTAAAAACAATGCATTTTATTAGTTTTAGATATCATGTTTCGTAGTAACATTTACTATTTAAGAGCTACATAACCGATATTCAAAGGAAAATAACGAAATTTAATTTTTCAAAAAGTCCAGGTTCGATTCCTGGGCCGAGTTCACGTATTTTTGTAAGTATATGAATGCAGTTTTTCTTTTTACTAAAATCAACGTCATGGTTCCTAAGCCAAGATTTCGCTATCTGTTATGGTTTCCAAAACCTCCATACTGACCCATTTGGATTGCTCACCCTGTATATGTGCAGATTTTTACGCTAATGTTTAACAAACTCTGTATCTCAAAAATGTATAGAAATAATTACATAGTTTATTGGTGAAAAATGATGTACTCAGTCTGAACAATTCCCTGTTTGCTTAAAAGTCCTTCGATCTATTCCACCCTGTATATTGTCGTCTAGTACCTATAGTATAACCGTTACTTAGTTTGGTATTAGGTCGATTTGTGAAGATATATCCCTTAATATTTATTTTATTTATTATTAATAAGGGAAATGTTTTACAAACAGAAGGAAAAGATTTATAATAACAATTAGATGGATTGAAAATTATAGGAAAATTATTATATAATTATTGGAAAGTACGTAAAATGATGACTTCTAGTTTTTATGTCCAACAAAATGAATAGCTCGAAATATTTTAATAACATGTAAAGAGCTAAGGGAAAGAACTGGCTTAGGCACATTTGCTAAATTTTACAGACAATTGAAGTTATGAAATCGTCTTATGGCTGCATCCCAAAAATCAGAACCCAGATAGTTTTACCCCCGTTTTAGGCTGCGTTTCCACCAGAAATGTATAGAGAGGGATGTGTTTTTGTTAACTATTTACTCATTCTCGCTCATTGGTTAACAAAAACACATTCCTCGCTACACATCTCTGGTGGAAACGCAGCCTTAGATATGATGAACTGAGAAATTCGGCCATGGACTAAAAAACTTCAATTTGAAAAAAAAATTACTAGCCAGTTTTTCCCCTTGAACCTTCATATGGCTGCCGCCAGTTTCTTTTTTTCGAACTTGGGTTGACCCACTGCCGCGTTGTTCTAGACTCCAAATAAAATGAGACAAGTTTTTTGTAGAACCGGTCTGATGCGGCTCTGTGGTAGATCTGTGTAGCGCAGTACAGATCTTCTGCCGTAAGAAAGCGCATCGGCACCTCTAGTGCAACTCTGACACCCGACTCTTTCTCGCGCGAGAAATATTAGCTATCTTTTTCTTCGCCGTATTGTGAGAGAGTGACGCGGGCGATGCTGTGCCAGGCGACAAGAGGCGCGAGCATAATTGTGCTAGACGGGCTGATATCACAACAGGCGAGGTCTATAGGCATTCTTATGGCATTTGGCTTTAAGACAATCGTTACTAAGTGTTGCGAAGGAGTCGTAAAAATCGTGGAAGTTAAAATCACAATTTTATAAAATATTCTGCTAATCGAGTGTATTTAAATTACCTACTAGTTACGGTGACTCTGTGGTTAAAGGTCAATACCCTGACAAGCGAAATCTATTTTCTTATTTATTCATACATGGATTACATGTCATGCAGCATGTTATGAAAATAGTAAATGCAATAAACTTACCATGTAGACTGCCAATATTGACAACGAAAATAAGATATAACAATATTAAGTATTCACTCATTATGAGGAACTTACAATATTCGAATGAGTTATCGATTTTTAGTTTTAATACCATGAAACGCGTCAAAGCTTTCTGAATGTTTCCAATAATATGAATACAGGTTATAAAACACGTACCTAAGCTATAAGTAATTTATGGTTGCTATTGGAATTACCCAAATTTTGTATGTTATTTGAAATGAAGGTAGCTTTTGCATATCCTTTTGTACTCGGATTTGTTAACGAGGAAGGTAAAAGTAATAAATTCTATAAATTTATAACCACAAAATGTGAAAACCGTTATTAACTGCACGGTCGAGGATAAAATATTATAATATTATTAAAACTATCGTGAGTTTAAACCGTTTTTATAATTATTATAAAATATTATATTTATTTTATATTTTATATCAGGAAGCGACTTTGTTTTATACTATGTATTGATAGTGATTATCTTATCATAAATGGCTCAAATGACTTTATACATAGCCGTAAGATGAGGAGGCTCTGCCCTGTGCCTTAACTTTAGGAATTAATTTTCCGTTGTAAAGGAATATGATGTAGGAAGGATACCCTGCTGATTTTTTAATGGTTTGTTTCAGGAGCCACGAAAGAGATAGGAACAGCTCTCACCAGGGTTTGTCTCCGCCACAGAGCCATTGAAACCAGGATGAAGACGTTTATTGGGTAAAGACTTTCTTTATTTATATTAGATTAGCGATCATATTTCTTGTGCTACTAAACTACAAGTTCTTTGCAAGAAAAAAATGTAAACACCGTTACAATTGTTTATTTTTATTCCGAGTGTTTACACTATACAGAGCTCAAATGTATAAAAACGTAGGTAGTCAAATCGCGCCGGAGGGAAAACTACTTTTTAAAAACTAAACTTATAATTAAAATACAAGTTATTCGTACGGTGGTCGATATTAGACTGTCTTTATTTAATTAAAATGTTCTTAGGTTCTAAAGCTTATCTACGCCAGACGCAAACTATGCACTTTTGGACGCACCTGCATTAATGCTAAGTATGCCGTCTCTATACATACCGGACTCTGTAACTCCTCCCTCCTTTAGTTCGAAATTATCCGAAGAACCGTTATTCGGAGGATTATTTTGATTTTTGCAAGATTTGCATACCAAAAGTGTATATTTATACGAAAAGAATGAAAGAAAACCTATAATTAAGATTACATATAAAACAATGGTTCCTATGCTAACGCTTTCCGTATTCACTACACTTCCACTTTCCACTTCACTATTTTTCAGTGCGTAAGATAACACTTTCAGGTCGGTCAGCTCAACTCCTTTCAGTTGTACTGGATCAGCGCTCCGTCTTATGTCAGTTTTCAGATTTTCAGGAAACTTTACCAAAGGTAGTTTTTGGTATATGATTTTCTCTCCATTTATGGTTTGTTCTCTCAGATAATGTTGTCCAATTTTATATTCGCAATTATCGTCAATTGTAAGCAGGTATGTGCCCAAAAGTGTGTAATGAAGGATTTCGTTAGCACACGTTCTCTCAAGATCCGTAGTTGCCTTGGTATATAAAATCCATCTGTTTTTCTGTAAAAACTCTATCTTCACATTTTCCACTTCTATCGGGATTTGCATACACGGAGCATTACTTGAGTATCGCATGAGTTCGAGAATGCAGGTGTCTTTGATGGGTACTGTTAATTGCATTTCATCACACAGAAATGTCTCGTCTTCGATGAGCTTACATGGGGTGGAGAGCGAGCTAGCATTCAACCCCTTCACAATAAGGTAAGGATATTTAGGTAAAATAATTAGGGTGAGGTTTGTTTCAGGTTCGGTAATAGGTAAGGGAACAATTTTATAGTAAAAGTAAGTTTCTCTCTTAACTAATGGTATTTCCATGATGAACATTATTTCAGAATTCTTAAAGTATGATTTCAATGTAATTGACTGTTCAATTTTTACAATGTTTTCAGGATTTGATGGAAAAATAAGTTTATCTGTTCTTTCTATGAGCTTAAATGCTTTTACAAGTTCATTAGTGTTAACAATAGATTGATGCAATATACCTATTTTACTAAATGCGAGTACAGTTTCAATCTCATTCAATTTAGAATATATCAGTTGGAAATTATGAAAGAACAAGTTATAAGCCTGTATTATCTGATTGACATGAGATATTATTGAAATTTCGGTTATGTCATTATTAACTTTATTTATGGCTGTATTCAATTGTATGAGATTGTCAGTTATATTTACAGTAGTATTTGTAAAAAGTCTCACCATTTCGGATATGAGTGTTGTTTTCTTTTCTACGGAATGCTGTCGGGTTTTGACTTCATTTATCAGATTATTATATTTAATAGCATCGTCGTGATCCAAATTTCCAGTGATAAGTTTAATTAAAGATCCTAGAGGATTGATAAGTCCTCTCTTTTGCCTGCTATTGGGAATTAATTGAGTGTATTTTTCCACAGTGATATCTAACATGTGATTTACTTGTCGCTTTACGTCATCCCAGTATATTAAGTATGAGGCATTAATATTAGAAAATGAACCAACCAACCTATCCAGTTCCTTATATCTATGTATATTTAAATCTAGGTCTTGCTTAATAAGTTTAATATCTAATATCTTAATAACTAGCCACTTATTATAACTAACAAGAGCGGTACCCTCTCTTATTGGAAAAACGCCGGGGTTCTTCTCGATTTTATGAAGTTGAAGGGCCCGGGTCAGTACTGCCTGGGTCAGCAGCAGGACGAACCTGTGGAGGACGTCGCACATCTTTAATTGGGACTCTGGTTTCTCTCGCGTTTGTTTCAACTGGGATTATATTTCTGTGGACCTTGCCCTTGGCCTTGGCCTTTTGATACCTAGGTTTGTCCTTGGCACGTCGTCTATTTACGCCTCTAATGAAAATATCGTCATTGTCATCTAAGTCGAAATTGGTTTCTCCTTGCCTATCTTGTTGAACCCTTTCTTTTCTAGCTAACATTTTATCTGTCAAATATTTATATAGGTATTTTGTTCTTTTACAATGGTCTTTAACTAACTGCTGGGTATATTCTTTATCAAAATCTGCGTTAAACTGGTTTTTACTTTCGGTATGTCCAAAGACAACTTCGAACGGCGTGAGTCCTGTTACTGAATGAATAGTTTGATTATAGGCCAATATTGAATACGTCATTACGGAAGCGGCATCTGTATGTTTCCTTTCATACTTTGCAAGTCTATATATTTCTGCGATTGTGGAATGGAAGCGTTCTATCATTCCCATAGAGTTCGGGTTATTAGGGGTTCCAATGTGAATGTTTATTTTATAAAATGAAAGCATTTCGCTCATAAGTCTGTTATTGAATTCGGAGCCAGGGTCTGAACTGATTTTAGTGGGAATACCATAAAATGAGAAATACTTTATTAGGGCACGAACAACTTCGGGGGTAGACCTATCGGGAATTTCAAAAGCTTGCGCTAATTTGCTAAAAGCATCTATGATAGTTAAATAGTATTTGCCTTCTATTGTATATAGGTCTATGAATAATTCTTGAAACGGTTTAGTCTGAGTCTGTGTAAGCTGTATTTGTGGTTTGAAAGGACGTCGGTCATATTTCATCCTTTTACAGGTTTCGCATGAGTTAATTATACTAGTGACTGTTTGTTCCATATTATTCCAAAAATAAGTTCGCTTTAAATGAGAAATTGTTTCTTTGATTCCACGGTGACATGTTTTGCCGTCATGGTATCGAAGTACAATTTCTTCTTGTTCTTTTTCGTCAGTTACGTTTACTACTCTTTCAGTACATTCGTAAAGTTGTATGGTATCCTTTCGGAATAATGCAATGACTATATCTGAAAATTGGCGTCTGTGTTCGGTATTGTTAAAGTGTATAAAATATTTAATTTTGGGTCTAATATAATCTTTGAGGAATTTCTTTATTAATTCAGTGTTGTCTAAGGGTAGGAAAACCTTAAGGATTTTCTGTTTTGGGTGTGATTCTATTTTAACTAAAAGTTCATTTTTAAGCCAGGCGTTTACTAGAATTTGGTTCGGTTTGGTGTCAATAGCTTCATGCAGAATGGGTATGCCATTTGTATCCATATCTACAGCGGAATGGACAGTATCTGTACTAGAATTTGTTTGTGTGTCAGTCGGTGCTGATAAGGTACTTTCGTTTGCACTTAAAGTTCTTTCAGAGGTGTTAGAATTAATATCGGGCTGGTTTTCGTTATTAGTAGGGTTCTGAGGGTCATGTGTTTGTTGCCCTAACCTAACTATGTCATCAGTTAGTCGTTGTATGTAGTCGTCCAGTTTGTCAGTATCTCCTACGTTAACTGCTGTTGATAATTGGTCGTTATCGCCGTCATTTCCTAATGCGTTTAATCGTATGCGTGAGAGAGCGTCGGCATTTGTGTTCTGTTTTCCGTTTTTATGTATGACTTTAAATGTATATTCGCTTAATCTGAGTTTGTAACGAGTTAACTTGCTATTGGGCTCTTTTAGCGAGTCTAACCAAGCCAGGGGTCTGTGATCAGTGAAAATAGTAAATTTATTACCGTACAAGTAGGGACGAAAGTGTTTTACAGCCCATACGATGGCTAATAGCTCTTTCTCGATAGTGCTGTATCGTTTTTCAGAATCATTTAGGGTTCTACTGGCATAAGCGATGGGTTTGTCGCTACCTATGATACCTTGAGAAAGTACTGCGCCCAGGGCGAAGTCAGATGCATCTGTTGTCAATATGAACGGCTTCGTAAAATCAGTTTATTGTAATAGAGGTGCACTTACTAACAGTTCTTTACATTTTTCGAAAGCTTTTAGGTAATTTTCGTCAATAGTAATTTTACTATTCTTTTTCAAACAAGACGTCATCGGGCGAGTAATTTTTGAAAAGTCTTTAATAAATTTTCGGTAGTATCCAATGAGTCCAAGAAAGCTCTTTATTTCGGTAACTGTTTTTGGTAATGGATATTTTAGTATAGCATCTATTTTGTCTGTGTTAGGTTTTAGTCCTTCGGGTGTAATGGTATGTCCTAAGTAATTAGCTTCTTTACATAGAAATTCAGTTTTATCGAGTTGTACTTTTAGATTCGTTTGTCGGAGTCGTTCGAAAACTGCTTTAAGTTTTGTCATATGTTCTTCCAGGCTAGATGAGAAAATTATAATGTCATCGAGGTAAATTAGGCAGTGAATACCTTGCAGTCCTCTTAAAACGTTATCTACTGCTCTTTGAAACGTTGCTGGAGCCGTCTTGAGCCCAAAGGGCATGCGCAGGAATTCGTAGTGGCCGTATTGTGTAGAAAACGCTGTTTTTGGCTGATCTTCTTTTTCGATTTCAATCTGATGATACCCGCTCGCTAAATCGAGTACCGAGAAATAACTACTTTTACCTAGCTTGTCAAAAAGGTCTGTAATATTCGGGAGTGGATATTTGTCGTCAATGGTAATGTCGTTAAGCCGTCTATAATCAATAACCATGCGAAATTTTCTTTCTCCACTAGCATCCATTTTTTTTGGGACTAAATGTACCGGGGCACTCCAAGGTGAGTGAGATTCTTGAATGACATTATCCTTTAATAATGTCTGTACTTGCTTTTTTATTTCAGCTGCTTCTACTGGGGCCTGACGGTATGGTTTTATATAGATAGGGTCTTCGTTAGTGGTTCGGATTTTGTGTTTTACCTGATTTGTGAAGGTTAATGGTAAATGTTCAGTGTAAAAAATATCTTTGTATTCTAAACACAAATTGTAAATTTGATTTCGTTCCTCCGAGTTCATGTGATCTAATCGTAATTTACTTAAGTTTTGAGTTAAAATTTCATCCTTTTCACTGCTATCTACTGAATGTAAACCGTTAATTTCAATTTCTTTTGGTTCATATAGTGTGACATTGAGAGGTTTACTGAATTTTATATCAAAGTGATTTTCGGATGTATTTTGGATAACCGTGGTTGCAAAGCCTTCTGTACATTCTACAAGTGCTGTTGGTGTTCTTACACCTTCGCCGAAATCTATATGGTTTATAATTGCATTTCCACTATAAAGATTTACGGGAATTTTCGTGCGTGTTTCAGATCGGGGTTCAATGCGAATTGTGTAAGGTGGACGGTAAATTATAGGTATTTGTGTGTCTCGTGTTATCAGTACTTGGTTTTTCATGTCAATGTTAGCGTCAAGTTGTTTCAGTAAATCTGAGCCAATTAGTCCTCCGTAACTATTATCGACTTCGTATATATAAAATTTATGAGTGTCACAACTCTTAAAAGTTTTCAGCAATGGGATTTCGATTACTTCAGCGTGAGAGCTTCGAGCATGGGTACTTACTACTTCAAATGGTTCATTATATTTGAATTCGGAAAAGTATTTGTTTGCAATATCAGGGCTTACGAATGATCGTGTGCTTCCAGTGTCTATCATGAATTTGGAGTTTATTTCGGGAATTTCAATGTGTGGCAGTTTTAAGGCATTATGATGGTTAAGGTGTACTATTTCTGGGGATCTGTCGTAGAGGCTTTTATGGGAAAATTTTCATTTTCAGGCAAGTTATGTAACATTTCAGTCTCATATTGATCGTCTAAGAAGTATTCTTCGTTTTCAGTTTGCGTGTAATACTGTTGGTAGTTTGAGTCAAGGGCGTTCGGTTCATTGAAATTTTCAGGGGCAGGTTCGATTTCTTGAAGTTCATTTGCGTAAAACAAATTGTTAGTTGTTCGCGGGGGTATGTAGTTTGGTTTTGGTTGGGGTGCTGTTCGCATAGAGACATCGTTATTATATTGGTGCGAAGATTGGCCTTGACCTTGTGGTTGTTGATATGGAGGTCGAATACCGAATTTAAATTGCGGTTGGTGTGCTGGCTGGAAATTATTAGGTCTAAATTGATTGTTATTAGAAACAAATGGTCTATAACCTGCTTGTTGGGGAATCCCAAATTTGAAGTTTGGTGTGTGTTGATTGGGCATCAAAGGTTTGTATCCCTGATTTTGAGGGTTTCCAAATCTAAAACCTTGTGGAGCTGACTGGTTGGGAATTCCAAATCTAAAACCTTGAGTTTGTGGGAATTTATTTTGTGCGGTATTAAAATTGTATCCTGCATTTTGTGGCTGAGAAAATCTCATATTCTGTCCAAAATTATTATTTTGTGGGAAAATGGGCCTTTGCTGTGAAGGCTTACTATTGTTTCTATTTTTTGCGTTATACTGGTTTAAGAAATTGACTTCTTCCATCACTATTGTTAGCGCGTCTTCCAGCTGCTTGGGGCTATTGAGTCTCACTACGCGTAACATATCTTCCGGCAAATTATAAAGAAAGACGTTTAGAGACAAGTGATTATAAATTGTCTTTTTCGTTTCTTTTTCACGAGGATCTTCAATTAAATTTATTTTGGCAAATAATGTACTTCTGACATTTTGGATACGATTACAGAAGCTAGCGTATGATTCACTGTGCCTAATCTTTAAATTATCTAACTCTATCGCAATACACTCTTCCGACCTCGGGTCGCCGAAATGTTGAGTTAACAGCTTTTTTAATTGCATCCAAGTATCGATATCTTGTCTTTCGCTTATCAAGTGGGCGGCTTTGCCAGTTAGCCGGCCAGTAATTGCATGAAATATATACAAATCCTGAGCAAGATTTTTGGGGTTTCTAAAAGCTTGAATTACATACTCGCTTTTACTTAAAAATAAATTTAACAATTTTTCATCACCATCAAATTTCGGAATTAAATCCATCATTTCTCTAGGAATGACTTTGATTTGATCCATATTTTCTCTAGGATTTACAATATTTTCTTCAATATTATTATCTCTGGGAGCTACTCCTATTTCTTCCATTTAGTATTTTAATAATCGTTTTTTAAACACACTTAACTAACTTAAATATTAGGACGATATAATTCGCAACTATAGAGTTTGTATAGAGAGCTTATTATAAAGTCTACACTAAATTACACAGCCAATGGAATAAGAACAGGGATAGACGGGACAGTGAAGAGGTCTACTCACAGTACGCTTTTCCCCATTTCCTCCAATTATAGCCGCAGGCGTTTTCGTGTTGTCCTCCAGGCACTGAGACAAATTTATTTGGTTCGAAGATACCAGTTCTCACGTAAACACGTTAACGAAAGTCATGCACTCGGATCAATTCGTGATCCTCACAGGCGCAGGATTTCGTACCGGTATCCTGTCCGCAGCGCCAGTCAAATCGCGCCGGAGGGAAAACTACTTTTTAAAAACTAAACTTATAATTAAAATACAAGTTATTCGTACGGTGGTCGATATTAGACTGTCTTTATTTAATTAAAATGTTCTTAGGTTCTAAAGCTTATCTACGCCAGACGCAAACTATGCACTTTTGGACGCACCTGCATTAATGCTAAGTATGCCGTCTCTATACATACCGGACTCTGTAACTAGGTATCGCACATAATATAAATAGTACTTAAATAAAACAAAAACACAATTTGTGCATTATGATTATAGAAGCGATACAACTCCGGTTCCATTTAATCTGCATTCTTTGACCTTAGACTTATTCACGACAACATCTTATTAAAATGTAGTTGTATTTTAATTAAAAACTAAAATGAGCTCATCTCGTAATCGTGGATGCTTGTCCAAACCTGACTATCGACGTGTTTCCCGCACAGCGGGTTTCACATATCGACGGCAAAAAGTGGAAACGTAGTAAACGCCAATTAATTCCCTTGTCGTTTACTTCATTTCTTCTTTTTGCCGTCGAATGATAAGAACAGTATTATTGTTACCTCAGGCGGTGAGGCCA
Organism: Apotomis capreana; assembly: GCA_947623375.1. Taxonomy (NCBI): domain Eukaryota; kingdom Metazoa; phylum Arthropoda; class Insecta; order Lepidoptera; family Tortricidae; genus Apotomis; species Apotomis capreana. The sequence goes on from OX392500.1 coordinate 27,161,537, forward strand.
GAGGCGATGGGTCAATTGTATATGGGTATACTCGTATGCAATGGATTTGACTTAAATTATTGCGAAAATCAATGTTTTCAAATTACAATTTTAAGCGTGCACACCTGTAAAGGTAGGGTTCGGTGAAACTGATTTATGTAATGCCATCTGCTAATTGTAAACCTGTATTCCTATACATGCAGTAAATCATTCATTCATTCATTCAATATGCAAGCGTGCAAATTCTAGGTTTCTTTGGACAACTCACCGCGGATATTCTTTTATTATCAGTTTATCACGATTAGAGCAGGTACATCTATCTATATCTATACCATTATAGAATTTTATTGAAAAACAGTTTTCTGTAGAGGGGTCATTATTTCAGGAAAAATCTTAACAGTGGGATGCACTTTAACTAATGCACTTTCTGATGTTCTTAAAGGCGCCTGACATTCTTCAGCTGGATCTTCTGAATGAGGTGTATTCTCTCTTTCAAAATTATTTGTTATGTCTTTCATGGCTTTTTTTTCACGATACTTAGAACAATGCTCTCTCCAAACCTTTTTTGCAGCCTTATGCTCACGACGACTTATATCTTTAACTAATTTTCTTTTTTCTTTTCATACTTCTGCCTTTCTTTTTCTTTCAAATCTTCCTTTTTTTGAGGGTCATTTTTTAGACGTTGATATCTCAAACGCTCAGCTATATGTTTTTGTTCTTGTATTTCTTCTCTTGGTTTGGGTGGTTTCTTTTTCGGTGGCATTTTGAGATGTTACCTACAAAAGAGACGTTACTTTTAGCGTCCAAAACCTAAGGAAACAGTAGTATCAACAGTCCCCTGTGGTATGAACAGTCCCCTGTGCTATGAAATGACAGGGGAATGTTGACCAGGGGACTGTTATTTTTACATGAATACTTAATAAAACAATATCATTTAAATACATTCAGATAAACGCAACTAATGTGGCTACAACAAGATAAGCAATTATTTTAGACAAATTGTCGCTATTAAAACGCTTAAAATAGTAAAAAAAGGCTTACCAGGGGAATGTTTTCACTAACGGCCGAGACGCGTGGTTCACCACATGACGCAGCAGTGACACTAAACAAAATGGCGGCTGCCCGCTAGCTTCACAACCGATCAAACTTCACACCGATGGCGTTCCCTTTAATGTAAATGCTTCCCGCCAAAACTAAATATGACTTCAGTACGGTTTTAAAATTTTAACAGGGGACTGTTTTAATCATTTGAGGACAGCATTCATACATGGATATTTCGACTAAAATTTTATTGTAAAAATATAATTGTGATGTATAAATATGCTTACTGTTTTTGTTAATGTATTTGGATATTTTTTATTCAATTATCAACGGCCAAAAAACAACTTTTTAGTAACAAGATTTGTAATTCTGGAAACGGGACATACCAGGGGACTTTGAGGAGTTTGAGGTTCATTTATTTGAATATTCCATTATTTAATTACTAAATTAACGGTAGCGTGCCAAGAATACCGAATTCTATATCGGTTTGGATACAAAAGGCTGGGAAATTTTAAGTTTTATTACATACATTTAGTTAGGGACAGTAATTTTCCATTTAGTGGAGAAATGCCCATACATGCAATAAATCATTCATTCATTCATTCAATATGCAAGCGTGCAAATTCTAGGTTTCTTTGGACAACTCACCGCGGATATTCTTTTATTATCAGTTTATCACGATTAGAGCAGGTACATCTATCTATATCTATACCATTATAGAATTGTATTGAAAATCAGTTTTCTGTAGAGAGAGGTCATTATTTTAGGAAAAATCTTAATAGTGCGATGCAGGATGGCACGTGGCGCCAGTCGTACAGCGCCACCTAATGCTAAAAAAATGTGTACCTACATTAATCACGTTGGACGAGTTTTGACTATTATAGCATATACCTATTTTACCAGACTACGGTAAAGGAAAGGTTTTACGCGGACCTTATGGTATAAATATACTGCAGTGCAAAACCTAAAAAGCAGTAAGTTCATTAAGAATTGGGTCGCTGAGCGTTTTCTATCGCCTATACCATGGCGAGTGTTCTGAAGAGTTTTTTTCTCTTATCCCACCCTCCGCTTTCCGTCATAGAACCACACGTGCCAGTTTGCAATGTCATCGCCTCACCGTGGAGAATATTCCCACACGTACCAAGAAGTTTGGCAATTCCTTCATCTGCCGAACTATTAAAATATGGAACTCCTTGCCGGCTCATGTGTTTCCTCCTTCTTATAACTTGGGACCCTTCAAATGAAGCGTGAAGAAGCTTCTCTCGGGCCAGCATGGCAGTGTCAACTGACTTGGCACCGTTGGTTTCTCGGTGGTGGAGCCACTATGTTGTGCCGTTATAAAAAAAAAGAAACCGTAATGGCATCCGTAAATCCATTTAAATTTTCTTTCGCGAGGTCTACAGCACAGCTTACAGAGCCAGTAGTAATTATAAACTTGCATTTTTCCAGAGCCCTGACCGACGCGCTCATAGTCCCGCTAACGACTCGCGCAGAAGAATGGCGGCGCGGCTGCGCGACCGGCGCGCTCGGGCGCGAGCACGCGCGCGAGTGCAAGCGCGCGCGCGCCGAGCTGCGCAGAAGAGTGCACGACGCGCAGAGACATGCGCGCAAGGCTCGCCGCGCGCCGCCCGACGCCAAGCGGAGAGCGGACGTCTGCATGCAGGTGATACTCTATGATTTACTCTATCTCTCTTTCTATCCTCTCTCTGTTAGTGGTGAAATAAACAACGAACCCGATTCCACCAGTTGAACACTCTTTTTGTTTAATCACTCTGGCTCTTGATGGGAAACTAAGCCAAATTTTACCCCGGTTTGTACAGGGTTTTATTTGATGCCACGCCACTGATATCTGCATTCCTGATCAATATTCGTAGGGAGTTCACTATCGTAATTTTATACTTGACCGACCTTGCTCAAAGGTTTCAAATTCGGTAGCAAAAACGGGCCTTTGAGATTAAGAAATCTAATATTGTAGATACCTATAAGGAATTTGTTCTTATAGTTCGCGCATGAGCACGTCTGGCGTACAACATCATGATAATTTTCCATATAAACCACATATTCATTCAATCATCTTAGATAGTGTAATAAAATCCTTAAATGATTCAAAGATTTGTTTACGCACGTTTCAATCGCTGGATAAATTTAAAGTTTAAATGAACACTTTCTGATACCCCTTTAAGCAAAATAAGTCTGTTGCACAAAAAGGAGGTCATTGATTTTCCTCTTACCTTTTCCTTTTTCGAAAATCTTCCAGATAAAAATTATGGACGCCTGCTAAGATTTGTTTTTGTGTTGTGTTTCAGGATGTCGCGGAGCGCAAGCAGCAGTTGGAGGAGATGGAGGAGAAGGCGGTGAAGGCCGCGCTCATCGAGGAGCGCAGCCGCTTCTGCCACTTCGTCACGCTGCTCAACCCCGTAGTGGTGAGTGAAACCCGATCCTAGCAGAGTTAACGCTCTGTGTCGCTTCATAAGTGGGACTTTCTCAGAAGCAGCTGTAAAGGGGAAGCCGCTGAAGGCCGCTCCACCCGCGCTCATCGAGGAGCGCAGCCGCTTCTGCCACTTCGTCACGCTGCTCAACCCCGTAGTGGTGAGTGAAACCCGATCCTAGCAGAGTTAACGCTCTGTGTCGCTTCATAAGTGGGACTTTCTCAGAAGCAGCTGTAAAGGGGAAGCCGGTGAAGGCCGCTCCACCCGCGCTTATCGGGGAGAGCAGCCGCTTTTGCCACTTCGTCACGCTGCTCAACCCCGTAGTGGTGAGTGAAACCCGATCCTAGCAGAGTTAACGCTCTGTGTCGCTTCATAAGTGGGACTTTCTCAGAAGCAGCTGTAAAGGGGAAGCCGGTGAAGGCCGCTCCACCCGCGCTTATCGGGGAGAGCAGCCGCTTTTGCCACTTCGTCACGCTGCTCAACCCCGTAGTGGTGAGTGAAACCCGATCCTAGCAGAGTTAACGCTCTGTGTCGCTTCATAAGTGGGACTTTCTCAGAAGCAGCTGTAAAGGGGAAGCCGGTGAAGGCCGCTCCACCCGCGCTTATCGGGGAGAGCAGCCGCTTTTGCCACTTCGTCACGCTGCTCAACCCCGTAGTGGTGAGTGAAACCCGATCCTAGCAGAGTTAACGCTCTGTGTCGCTTCATAAGTGGGACTTTCTCAGAAGCAGCTGTAAAGGAGAAGCCGCTGAAGGCCGCTCCACCCGCGCTTATCGGGGAGAGCAGCCGCTTTTGCCACTTCGTCACGCTGCTCAACCCCGTAGTGGTGAGTGAAACCCGATCCTAGCAGCGTTACCGCTCTGTGTCGCTTCATAAGTGGGACTTTCTCAGAAGCAGCTGTAAAGGAGAAGCCGCTGAAGGCCGCTCCACCCGCGCTTATCGGGGAGAGCAGCCGCTTTTGCCACTTCGTCACGCTGCTCAACCCCGTAGTGGTGAGTGAAACCCGATCCTAGCAGAGTTAACGCACTGTGTCGCTTCATAAGTGGGAGTTTCTCAGAAGCAGTTACAGAGAAGGTGGTGAAGGCTGAAGTCATCGCTCGAAAAACCATTACAGTACCCACTTTATTACGCTAATCAAAAACGTAAGGGTGAAAAGCAGCAATTCCAGAAAAACAGCTCTCTCTTTATAGTTATTCTTATAGATATTCTCGTGCTTTGATCTTTGTATGGATTTAATATAATTGTTCTCGTAATTCCAGGAAAGTGAAGTGGCAATGTTAGCGGAGGTGGGCCATCTTCAGGAGGGCAGCGAACAACTAATGCGACACACCACGGAATCACGCACTTTGCCCGCTGCAAGTTTGCAGGTAAGCAGTGATTTTGCAACCACGTCATGTTTAGGTAGAATCTTTGAGAATAACGGTTCCTGAAACAATTTTAATTTGATGGCATTTGCAATATTAGCCTGCTGTTTACATTTATGTTTTGTCGTAGGTTATCAATAAGCATTAGCGCATGGAAGAAACAATACCACTAATTCACCTTACCGCCAACTATTCTAGCATACGAAGAAAATTGATGTATCTTGTATTCGGCAGGTGATATGCGACGTGAAGTCGTGCTACAGCGGTTGGGCGGAGGCCGGGTCGGCGCCGCACTCGCCGCCGGCCAGCCGCCTCGGCAGCCGCAAGTCCTCGCTCACATCCATCTCCTCGCTCAACAGCCAGTGCTCGGAGGCACACGGTAAGCCGCCTCGGCAGCCGCAAGTCCTCGCTCACATCCATCTCCTCGCTCAACAGCCAGTGCTCGGAGGCACACGGTAAGCCGCCTCGGCAGCCGCAAGTCCTCGCTCACATCCATCTCCTCGCTCAACAGCCAGTGCTCGGAGGCACACGGTAAGCCGCCTCGGCAGCCGCAAGTCCTCGCTCACATCCATCTCCTCGCTCAACAGCCAGTGCTCGGAGGCACACGGTAAGCCGCCTCGGCAGCCGCAAGTCCTCGCTCACATCCATCTCCTCGCTCAACAGCCAGTGCTCGGAGGCACACGGTAAGCCGCCTCGGCAGCCGCAAGTCCTCGCTCACATCCATCTCCTCGCTCAACAGCCAGTGCTCGGAGGCACACGGTAAGCCGCCTCGGCAGCCGCAAGTCCTCGCTCACATCCATCTCCTCGCTCAACAGCCAGTGCTCGGAGGCACACGGTAAGCCGCCTCGGCAGCCGCAAGTCCTCGCTCACATCCATCTCCTCGCTCAACAGCCAGTGCTCGGAGGCACACGGTAAGCCGCCTCGGCAGCCGCAAGTCCTCGCTCACATCCATCTCCCCGCTCAACAGCCAGTGCTCGGAGGCACACGGTAAGCCGCCTCGGCAGCCGCAAGTCCTCGCTCACATCCATCTCCCCGCTCAACAGCCAGTGCTCGGAGGCACACGGTAAGCCGCCTCGGCAGCCGCAAGTCCTCGCTCACATCCATCTCCCCGCTCAACAGCCAGTGCTCGGAGGCACACGGTAAGCCGCCTCGGCAGCCGCAAGTCCTCGCTCACATCCATCTCCCCGCTCAACAGCCAGTGCTCGGAGGCACACGGTAAGCCGCCTCGGCAGCCGCAAGTCCTCGCTCACATCCATCTCCCCGCTCAACAGCCAGTGCTCGGAGGCACACGGTAAGTCGACAAATGTAGTGGGGCAGACTGCCTTTAGGTGTGCTACGAATTATTTATACATTCGTGACGGTGACGTCGCGTCAGCATTGTGATTGCGGACAACAGTGAATTACCAAGACAGATAAAATTTTCTGGACTCTACTTTAATAGTAATAATAAAATGAATGGGTCTTTATTTGTCGTTGATATTCTTGATACATGAATTTGTACTTTTTTCTTCAACGGTGCTATCTCTTTGCAGTGTCTGGATCGACGGTGAGCTGTTCCACGCCAATTTCGAACGCTTCGTCCACTGGAACGATACCGGCGCCCGCTGAGACGAATACCTTATCACAGGTCTGTATTAAAAATTACTTCCTTACCATTGAACAAGTTTTTTTTTCAATCGACGTACTTTGTTGTGTGTTTTTTTTTATTCAGTTATATTATAAAAAAATAATAGATAGAGCGAACGAAGAACCTCCTTCATTCATTAAAGTCGTTTAATAAAACATACAAACATATATAGCTCATGTATCATGCACCGAAACATTTGTTCGGTACTCGAACAACAGAGAGTAACAGACAACGGATTTACGAAAAAAATAATAATCTAGAAACTGGTCTAAAAATAAACGTCATATATTTCATCCAACGGTTTCTACGATATTGACCAGGTTGGTCCACCTTGTTTGCTAGGTCCCAACGTGGTCGACTCGAGAACCTTTCTCTCCCAACGACCATCGGTTTGATCAACAATATGCCTACAACTTAAGTCCGTCAACTCTCCGAGCTGTGTCGACCTCTGGTTCTCGTCATCCTTTGCATTTTGAGTAAAACGTGCTGCATGTTTGTTTTGTTTTGCTTGTTAGTTTTGTTATATTATTTTCATTTTGCCCGCTAGTCCGCGACCCGGCTCACCAGCGTCGGTAGTTCGGACTCTGGTTTCCGATCGCAGGATGCCCTGCAGCGCCGCTCGCTCTACGTTGAAAATGTAATTTTTATTTAGCTTTTGTTTTTTTATTCATTTACCTTGTATTATTTCCATTTTATTTTGATGTGACCCTTCAATAGCAAGTATTTTTTATATAGTAGATTTAGTTGCATGCGGAGAGTACTGGTTATTTAAATTGTGTCCCTTACGTGGAAAATATGAAAAATGTTAAAAGTATTGTGTCATATAGTTTTCTGACTTTTGAGACATCGCTGCCAGTTTAACCCTTTGAGCGCCGAGCGGCAAAGCAATTCACCGTGCCACTGACGCCAAACCAAAAAAAAAAAAGTGCTCCAAAATCAACAGAGGTTGAAAAACACAGATAGTGGTTTGAATTAGCATGTTTTTACCACTGAAATTTTGACGTCAATAGACGTCGTTGGCGTCAGTGGCACGAATTCCCGATGACGTGATTTGCCGTCTTTGGCGGTCAAAGGGTTTCAAGTGTCGTGCGCCGAATAAATACTGCTCACAGAATGTAATGACACAACACCACAAATTACTTACTTACATCGACACGCAAACACTAATAATAAATAAAAACACAATATTAAAACTACCTCAGAGAAAAACTTTACCCCTCCTAAACTCTAGCGGGG